>OX388210.1:5000-1224734 GCA_947578815.1 Epinotia ramella
AACCTAACCTAACCTAACCTAACCTAACCTAACCTAACCTAACCTAACCTAACCTAACCTAACCTAACCTAACCTAACCTAACCTAACCTAACCTAACCTAACCTAACCTAACCTAACCTAACCTAACCTAACCTAACCTAACCTAACCTAACCTAACCTAACCTAACCTAACCTAACCTAACCTAACCTAACCTAACCTAACCTAACCTAACCTAACCTAACCTAACCTAACCTAACCTAACCTAACCTAACCTAACCTAACCTAACCTAACCTAACCTAACCTAACCTAACCTAACCTAACCTAACCTAACCTAACCTAACCTAACCTAACCTAACCTAACCTAACCTAACCTAACCTAACCTAACCTAACCTAACCTAACCTAACCTAACCTAACCTAACCTAACCTAACCTAACCTAACCTAACCTAACCTAACCTAACCTAACCTAACCTAACCTAACCTAACCTAACCTAACCTAACCTAACCTAACCTAACCTAACCTAACCTAACCTAACCTAACCTAACCTAACCTAACCTAACCTAACCTAACCTAACCTAACCTAACCTAACCTAACCTAACCTAACCTAACCTAACCTAACCTAACCTAACCTAACCTAACCTAACCTAACCTAACCTAACCTAACCTAACCTAACCTAACCTAACCTAACCTAACCTAACCTAACCTAACCTAACCTAACCTAACCTAACCTAACCTAACCTAACCTAACCTAACCTAACCTAACCTAACCTAACCTAACCTAACCTAACCTAACCTAACCTAACCTAACCTAACCTAACCTAACCTAACCTAACCTAACCTAACCTAACCTAACCTAACCTAACCTAACCTAACCTAACCTAACCTAACCTAACCTAACCTAACCTAACCTAACCTAACCTAACCTAACCTAACCTAACCTAACCTAACCTAACCTAACCTAACCTAACCTAACCTAACCTAACCTAACCTAACCTAACCTAACCTAACCTAACCTAACCTAACCTAACCTAACCTAACCTAACCTAACCTAACCTAACCTAACCTAACCTAACCTAACCTAACCTAACCTAACCTAACCTAACCTAACCTAACCTAACCTAACCTAACCTAACCTAACCTAACCTAACCTAACCTAACCTAACCTAACCTAACCTAACCTAACCTAACCTAACCTAACCTAACCTAACCTAACCTAACCTAACCTAACCTAACCTAACCTAACCTAACCTAACCTAACCTAACCTAACCTAACCTAACCTAACCTAACCTAACCTAACCTAACCTAACCTAACCTAACCTAACCTAACCTAACCTAACCTAACCTAACCTAACCTAACCTAACCTAACCTAACCTAACCTAACCTAACCTAACCTAACCTAACCTAACCTAACCTAACCTAACCTAACCTAACCTAACCTAACCTAACCTAACCTAACCTAACCTAACCTAACCTAACCTAACCTAACCTAACCTAACCTAACCTAACCTAACCTAACCTAACCTAACCTAACCTAACCTAACCTAACCTAACCTAACCTAACCTAACCTAACCTAACCTAACCTAACCTAACCTAACCTAACCTAACCTAACCTAACCTAACCTAACCTAACCTAACCTAACCTAACCTAACCTAACCTAACCTAACCTAACCTAACCTAACCTAACCTAACCTAACCTAACCTAACCTAACCTAACCTAACCTAACCTAACCTAACCTAACCTAACCTAACCTAACCTAACCTAACCTAACCTAACCTAACCTAACCTAACCTAACCTAACCTAACCTAACCTAACCTAACCTAACCTAACCTAACCTAACCTAACCTAACCTAACCTAACCTAACCTAACCTAACCTAACCTAACCTAACCTAACCTAACCTAACCTAACCTAACCTAACCTAACCTAACCTAACCTAACCTAACCTAACCTAACCTAACCTAACCTAACCTAACCTAACCTAACCTAACCTTTTTTTTTTTTTTTTTTTTTTTTGTTTACCCAGGGGAAATCCGTTATGGATCCCACCCGGCTCGGGAGAAACCGAGTGGGTATGTCCGACTCGCACGGACTAAAACCCCTGGGGTGTTCCAACACTCGCCTTAAGACAGAGCCCCGGGAACGCTATCGCACACATCCGGAACCCCGCCAGCGCTGCCTTTGCAGGCCCATCCATAAATGGTAGGAGCACGTTGTTACCCACTCCGCCTTTGGCACCCCAGAACACCATGGGGGCTGACCAGCTCAGGACCTTTCCCATGCGGATGACGGAGCTCCCGACCCGTCACCCGCAGGTCCCCGTTACGGCGGCAGCATATGGTCTGCGAAGGCCCTTCGCCGCCTGCCTGGCCTCCTACGACGCTGCGGAACTGAACTCGGATCGTCCTCACGCATCCGCTCCGCCGCCTCCTTCTGTGTCAGCACCGCAACGCTGAAGGTGGCCACTGCCGCCCATGCCTCCTCACGTCGGACCATATTACTGACCAGAGCCGGCAGTGAGAGGTCCCTACCAATAGCCGCACACAGGGCAGCGCGCGGTTCCACCCATGCTGGGCACTCCTCACGAGTGTGCTTGGCCGTGTCCACGACTCCTCCGCTACAATGGAGACACTCCGACGTGGGCTCCCTCCCCACCACCTCACACAGGTACTTGCCGAAACATCCATGGCCTGTCAAGAGCTGTGCGAGGTGGAAAGTGGGTGCGCCGTACTCGCGTTCGACCCATTCCTTCAGGACAGGCCGAACAGCATTCACTAGGTCCCGGCTGACTCCCGGGGTCTCCAGTCGCTCTAACCATTTTTGGTAGAGGACATGCCGTGACTCCTCCCGCCACTGGCGCACCTCCCTCGGCGCAGGCCAGTTATCCGCCCTTCTTGCTGCCTGTAACCGCCAATAGACCTCCGACTGCAACTCCGCTTCGAGGTCCCAAGGCGGGCTACCAGCCAGCAAGCAAGCAGCCACGCCCGACACTGTGCGGTACGCCCTTGCCACTCTGAGTGCTATAACCCTCTGCGGACGATGCAACTGGGATACACTTCGAGCACTCAGAGTGCCCGCCCATATAGGCGCTCCATAGAGCGCCATTGACCGTACCACGCCAGCATATAAACGGCGGCACGCACCTCCTGGCCCACCTAGATTTGGGAGAATCCGCCCAAGAGCCCCGGCTGCAGCCACTAACTTTGGAGCCAAACGCCGAAAATGCTCTTCAAACTTCCACCTGCTGTCAAGGACGAGTCCAAGATATTTCATCGTCGACCCAACGGCGATGGAAGTTCCCCCAACAGATAAAACTGTTCCCGGAAGAGGCGCATTACGAGGCCCATGGAAAACTAGGGCCTCTGACTTGTGGAGAGCCACTTCCAGTCCCAGTGCACCAATTCGCTCCACAACATGAGCAACTCCAATCCTGGCAAGCTGCACAGCCTCCTGATGAGTACTGCCACGGGCCGTCACAAGCGTGTCGTCTGCGTAACAGGTGACACTAACCCCCCGCAAATTGGCTCCGCGCAGCACCCAGTCATAGCCGATATTCCACAGGAGTGGCCCTAAAACCGACCCCTGCGGAACACCACAAGACATCATCCTCCGCCCCCATCCTTCCCTCGTGGGGTAGGTCACCATCCTACCTGCAAAGTAATCTGCTACAACTCTCTGCAGGTAGGACGGTACATTGTGGTACCGAAGAGCCGCCTCAACTGTCTCCCAGGGCAAGGTATTGAAGGCATTGGATATATCCAGTGACACAGCCATCAACACCCCACCCCTGGACACCTCCTCCGATACAATGTCCCCAACCCGAGCAACTGCATCCAGCGTCGAACGGAGAGGACGAAAGCCAAACTGCCACTCGCTTAAGCCGGGCTCCATACTCCTAACAATGCGAGCTCCGAGCACCCGCTCAAACAGCTTGCTTGTCTCACCTAACAGCACGATCGGGCGGTAGGCTGACGGCTGATCGGGAGGGCGCCCCTCCTTCCGGAGAAGCACCAACTTCCCCGTTTTCCACCTACTAGGCACCCGCCCTTCCGACAAGCAAGCAGTAAAGAGGGCCCGGACTCTCTCCTCCATCTCTGATACCGCAATAACCACCACCCGACCCGGCATCCCATCCAGACCAGGGGCCGTCTTTTTGGACCGCAGCCTCCGGACAGCCACCCCAAACTCAGCCTCAGTTACCGGAGGCACTTCCGTCACTGACACCTGCGGACCCGGACCAGACGCCATCGCTGGAGGCACAAAGGCACCCCTAGCCGGAAAAAGGGCACTGACCACCCGCTCAACCAGATCGGGCTGAAGAGTGCTCGTCAAAGGAGGAGCCCAGGGTCGGAGCTTCTTCCTCACCGCCCGATATGGCTTACCCCAAGGATCCCGATTGAGAGCTTCTAACCACTCCTCCCATGCCGCCTCCTTGGCCTGCGCCACTGCCGCTTGAAGCACACCGCAGGCATCCCGGTACGCGACGTACAGAATGTCCTCCTCAGCTCTGTCCCTGACCCGTCGCCTCCTACAACGCGTATACTGGCGACGCGCAGCTATACATGAACCCCGCAACTGACGAAGTTCAGGGCGCCACCAGTACACGCAACGCCTCGGAGCATGCGGTTTCGCCCTCGGCATCGCTGCATCACACACCCGTGTGAGCGCACTGCTCAAGCGCTCTGCATCCTGCTCAACCTCTCCAATCAGATCCGCTTGGGCCCCCCAAGACTCCACAATTGCTGCCTCCTTGGCCAACTCACCATCCAGACGGCCCAGCACCCAACGCGGGCCCTCCTCACCAAGGGATCGTTGCACCCCCATCGAGGCCGGAACTGCAGAAACATCAAACCGGATATACCGGTGATCGGAGAGCGTCTCCACATCTGTTTCCACTCTCCAACCACCAATCCGGCGAGCTAAGGCGCGTGAAGCGAACGTGATATCCACGATTGACTCACCCCACCGGCGCACACATGTGCTCTCCGACCCGGCGTTGAGGACAACCAACCCCAGCGATATTGCCCACTCCTCCAGCACCTCCCCTCGCGCATCTGCCACAGGAGAACCCCAAGCCGCTGACTTGGCATTAAAGTCCCCAGCGACCAACACAGGGGTGGAGGACACCTGACCAACCAGCGCTCCGACCGCTGCAAGCAACCGCTCAAAGTCAGCGAGGCTCCTATTGGGGGAGAAGTATACCCCAATGACCGTCAAGTCCCCAACAACGGCAAGAACGAAACCTTGACCCCTAACGACACCACGCAAAGGCAATGCTCCAGCTACAGCAGGGGCAATTATAGCCACAGTGCTATCATGATCCCCAACCCAGTCATCCCGCACGGGAACAAAATAGGGTTCTGAGACCACTGCCAATCCAATTTGCCACTCGGCCATGGTCTGAACCAGGAGATCCTGAGCCCTAGCGGAGTGGTTTATGTTAGCTTGCACACACTTAGCAGCCATTACTGGGTTATGTCCATGCTAACCTCCTCAGCGACACGCTGTGAAGACTGGGATGCTACCGGGCCCCCGACAGCCTTCTTACCTCCAACCGCTGCTTGTGCGGTCTTAAATGCCTGTCCACTTTGACAGCCCCTCCTCCCAATGTAATGGCCTGCTGGCTTACCCTTTTCCGCACAAGCCACACAGTTTATATCAGCAGAGCACCCTCTCGCCTTATGGCCACCCTGACCACACCGGAAGCAAGCTTTACTGCGATCAACACCCCTATCGCACTTGGCTGCCACATGGCCTTGCTCCAAGCATTTGAAACAGCGTAACGGCTTCGCCTCCAGGAGTACCACTCTAGCCGAAATCCACCCTACTGTAAGCCGCCCAGCCTCCACTAACTTCTTGGCAGCCACAACTGGACAGTTCACAAATAGCGAGCCGGAGCCGTTCGGACTCCGAGCCACAGCACCAGCCCTTATTGCATCAACGGCACAACCGCCCTCTTCTGCAACCGCAGCCACCACCTCCTCCGCGACCACGGAGTCATCTAAGCCCGTGACTCGTATGTCCACACACTTTGTAGGCCGCTGGATAGTGACAACACTCGCATCCAATACACCACGAAGCCTCTCAGCCAGGGCATCAGCGACCTTATCCGCATCCTCCGTGCCGGGAGGGATTTCCAACATTCGAGCCCCAGTTGCCGTCGCCCGAAATCGGACCTGCTGAAGACCTACCTCCGCCAGTTTTATGCGCCTCTTCGCCTCAGCCAAGATCGTCTCATACTTCATTCCACTTTCAACTGCCTCCGGCTTCAATGTCAGAGTGACCGCAGCGGTACGAGGCGGACGGAGCTTCGCTTTTGGCACCGGCGCCACCTTCGGGGTACCGGGCCCCTTATTGGATTCCTTTCCCTTACGCCCCACCACCGTAGCGTACACCTCCGGAGTTGGAGCTTGCTGCACCATTACTAATGGAGCTTCCTCCCTAGCACGCGCTGCCTCCCGAGCAGCCAAGGTCACACGCTTAGCCCGCTTACGCCTCGAGGCAGCTGTTTTTGACCCTTTTCTACCCATTTTTACCGTAGGCGCCACCGATGCACTCTTTGACGGGCCTGCAGTCATCCGGACCGAACTGGCCGAAACACCTCCCGCAGCCACATCCATAGCTAAGGAGGGTCGCACTGCTGGCACCGAGAATGCAGCCAACCTCGCATCTATCCTGGCATTCACCACCTCACCCACAAGTACAACTAGCTCACTCTTAAAGTTCTCCATGATGGAGAGAATAGATGAAGGCGCCTCAACCGGCCCTTCACTAGCTGCCACCGACGGAGCAACTTGCGGCCGCTGCTTTTGCACTTCCTTCCGAAGCTCCTCAAACTCCCTCCGAACTATAACTAACTCCGCCTGCAAGCGCTCATTAGCGGCCTGGAGCTTTTCGTTCTCCTCCGACTGAGATCTTTTCGCCAACTCCGAAACATCACGCTTTATGGCCTCGGCAGACTCCTTTAAGTCCCTGACACAAGTTCCTTTCAGAGACTTGGATTTGACCGCAATTGTGTTAATAAGGTCCGCATTTTCACAGACCCGACCCCGCAGCTCAGAAGCCAAGGCATCCCCATTTGCCTTATTCAGCGGCCTGGCTGACCGGTCACGCACTCTCTTACTCGCCTCCATAATCTCTTTCTCATCTGCGAGCCTCCTTTCCTCCTGTACAGCAGCATTCAGAGCGGCCTTAGCCTTAGCCAGCCCTACATACTGCCCCGTTGTCGGCGGCCGGCCTCTCGGACGCAAGGTTGGCACCAACCCCAACGGGTCCGACTCATCGTCCTCCTCTCCAGACTGCTGCGAACCCGCTCCACCTATCCTTTGCCTCTTAACACCCCGACTCTTCTTAGCGCGACCAGTGACAGACTCACTGACAACCGCACCCCGTACTCCGTCTGAGGTCTCGCCTTCTGCAACACCCAAGTCCTCCATATCCTCTACGCCAGCGTCCTGCCCCAAAGCACCCGCCTCCACCAACCTAACCTAACCTTTTTTTTTTTTTTTTTTTTTTTTTTACGTGGGGAAATGCCTTTACGCATCCCGCCCGGCCGGGGATGCACGGGCGGGTATGTCGGACTCCCGGAAACCGTCCGTACTACCGACTAAAACCCCACGGTGTTCCTTCTCGCTGCTTGTGGCGGAGCCACGGGAACGCTTGTGCACACATCCGCGACTCCGCCAGCAGCTGTCCTTAATTAGGACCCATCACAGGGGGGGGGTGTTGACCCAGCCCCAGACACACGTCGTTAGGAGCGTACCTGAACACCCGGTACGCTCTCCAACCCGAGGACCTCTTCCATTTGGGTGATAAGCGTCCCCACGCCTATCACCCGGAGGACCTCGCTAGGGCGGCAATCGGCGATCGTGGGCCAATCGCCTGCGCCCAACTTTCTTGCGCCGCATCGGGTGGGCATCCACGTCTTCCTCCCGTGCGCGCTCGGCTGACTCCTTTTCCACCATAACCTCTTCGCAGAAAGAGGCTACTGCTTGCCAGCACCTTTTTCCTCTCGTCATTGCCGCCGTTATTGTTGGCAGTGACAGATCTGCCCCTACTATCGCGATCAAATTGCCACGTGGTTCCGCCCACGCAGGGCACTCGGCCAGTGTGTGCAACGCCGTATCGTCTGCCGCACCGCAGTGATGACACGCTGGCGTGGGTTCTCTCCCGACCTTGCACAGGTACTTGCCAAAACATCCGTGGCCCGTTAAGACCTGTGCAAGGCGAAAAGACACAATGCCGTGTCCTCTGCCGACCCAGTCCCTTACGACCGGCTGTATGGCACCTACTGTCCAGTGGCCCGCACTGGGGGCCTCCAACCGTTCACTCCACTTGTTGAGGAGTATTGCGCGGGCATCGTCTCTCCAGCGCTTTGTTTCTTCTAACATAGGCTCCTGCCCTCCGGCTCTTGCCGCTGCTATGCGTCTGTAGACACTAGCGAGCATCTCGGCATCTAGGTCCCAAGGTGGGGTCCCGGCCAGTGCACAGGCCGCCTCAAAGGAGACGGTCCGGTAGCCTCGCACCACCCTGATGGCCATGACCCTTTGCGGCCGTCGCAGAAGGGCCTTATTTTCCGCGTTCAGTGCGTCCACCCAGATGGGGGCGCCGTAAAGGGCCATTGACCTTACCACCATTATGTAGAGCCGTCGGCAGCCAACGTTCGGTCCTCCTACATTGGGCAGTAGCCGGCTCAGCGCCCCGGTAGCTTTGACTAGCTTTGGAGCCAGTCGCCTAAAATGCTCCTTAAAGTTCCACCGGCTGTCGAGGACGAGTCCCAGGTACTTCATCGTCGACCCGACGCCGATGGAAACTCCGCCCACCACCAGTTGAGCGCCAGGTGGGGGTGCTCGCCGGGGCCCATGGAAACAAATGGCCTCCGACTTATGGAGGGCGACCTCCAGACCCAGTCTCCTGATTTTGCCCACCACATGTGCCACTCCTGCTGTGGCGAGGATGGACGCATCTCTGAACGTGCTAGCCTTTACGGTAACGAGCGTATCGTCGGCGTAGCACGTCAGATCTACTCCGTGTAGGTTTCTCCCACGCAGAACCCAGTCGTAGCCGATGTTCCACAGGAGTGGACCGAGGACAGACCCCTGTGGAACACCGCACGACATATCTTTAGAGATCCACCCGTTCCGCGCTGGGTACTTTACCGCCCTGAGCGATAGGTAGTTGTTAATTATGTCGCACAGGTACTTAGGCACGCCATGGAATTTCATCGCCTCTTTGATGCATCCCCAAGGCAAGGTGTTGAACGCATTCGAGATGTCAAGTGAAATGGCCAAAACTACACCTCCACCTGAGACTGTCTGATCGACTAGGCTCCGGACACGACCAATCGCGTCGATGGTGGATCGGCATCGCCGAAAGCCGTATTGCCTGTCGCTCAGATTTGGCCCCACATTCTCGAGATGCTTGACGAGGCGGGCTGAGATGACGCGCTCAAAAAGCTTGCTCACCTCGTCAAGCAGGACGATTGGCCGGTAAGCCGATGGTGAGTCGGCCGGACGTCCTTCTTTTCGGATAAGGACCAGTTTCCCCGTCTTCCACACACGCGGGAACTGGCCCTGCTCCAAGCACGCGCTAAATAGCGCCCTTACGCGTGGTTCAAGAGGACCCAGCGCCACTATCCAAGCCCGACCTGGTATTCCGTCGGGACCCGGGGCGGTGTTCTTTAGTTTTAACCGGAGCAGCACCGCTCTCAGTTCACCTTCCGTGATCTCAGGCACCCGCGCAGAGTCCGCACCATTGCTGCTTGCGACAGCAGGGGTTGCCATCGGCGGCGGCACGTGCTCTTCCCTCTCTGGAAAGAGGGTGTCGACGACTCGTCTCAGGGTCTCTGGTTGGAGAGTCTGCGTCAGTGGGGGTGCCCAGGGCCGAAGTTTACACCTCACCATTTTGTACGGCCGTCCCCAAGGGTCTCTATTGAGACTCTCCAGCATTTCCTGTTCGGCGACGTCTTTCGCCCTGCCGATGGCGACCTGTAGAGAGACTACGATCTCTCTGTAGCCTGCGTAGAGCTGCGCCTCCTCTTCAGTGTCGCGAATCCGTCGTCTTCGGCAGTGGGTATACCGGCGCCGCGCTGCTATGCACGATTCCCGCAGCTGTGCGAGTTCAGCGGACCACCAGTACACTTTGCGCTGTGGGGGCTGCGGCCTGACTCTAGGCATAGCTGCGTCACAATTTTCGGTCATTGCCTCCCCGAGCCATTGTACCTCCGTTTCTATATTTATGGGGCCTTCGGGTACTGGCAACCATGCCTTTACCAGAGCCGCTTCTTCCAGCACTTCCCGGTCTAAGCGTTTTAGCGCCCATCGAGGGCCGTCTCCTCTTAGCGACCGGTTTTGGGACACTCTTGGATCTAAAAACGCCGAGACACTAAACCGAATATAGCGGTGGTCCGACAGGGTTTCGACACCCTCCAGTACTTCCCAGTCTAGGATCCTGCGGGCAACGGCAACATCTGCAAACGTCACATCGACAATGGAACCGCCATTTTGTCGCACGCATGTGTTAACCGACCCCCTGTTGATCACCGCCAAGCCGGCTGTAATGACCCAATCCTCTAATTCTTGGCCACGCACGTCCGTTGATGGAGACCCCCACGCCGCGGATTTGGCATTAAGATCCCCAGCAATAAGCACGGGGACCGGACGGCTACGACTAACTAGCGCTCCCACCTCCGTAAGGAAAGATTCGAATTCGGCCAAGCTCCTGTTAGGCGAAAAATAGACACCGATCACAAGGATGCCGCCAAGGAGCCCGGCAACGTATCCTCGGCCTTTTTCCACTCTGGAGAAAGTCGGCGAAACCTAACCTAACCTAACCTAACCTAACCTTTTTTTTTTTTTTTTTTTTTTTTTTGTTTACCCAGGGGAAATCCGTTATGGATCCCACCTGGCTCGGGAGAAACCGAGTGGGTA
This sequence comes from Epinotia ramella, assembly GCA_947578815.1. Classification (NCBI taxonomy): domain Eukaryota; kingdom Metazoa; phylum Arthropoda; class Insecta; order Lepidoptera; family Tortricidae; genus Epinotia; species Epinotia ramella. Next base: position 15,916 of record OX388210.1, read on the forward strand.
TGTCCGACTCGCACGGACTAAAACCCCTGGGGTGTTCCAACACTCGCCTTAAGACAGAGCCCCGGGAACGCTATCGCACACATCCGGAACCCCGCCAGCGCTGCCTTTGCAGGCCCATCCATAAATGGTAGGAGCACGTTGTTACCCACTCCGCCTTTGGCACCCCAGAACACCATGGGGGCTGACCAGCTCAGGACCTTTCCCATGCGGATGACGGAGCTCCCGACCCGTCACCCGCAGGTCCCCGTTACGGCGGCAGCATATGGTCTGCGAAGGCCCTTCGCCGCCTGCCTGGCCTCCTACGACGCTGCGGAACTGAACTCGGATCGTCCTCACGCATCCGCTCCGCCGCCTCCTTCTGTGTCAGCACCGCAACGCTGAAGGTGGCCACTGCCGCCCATGCCTCCTCACGTCGGACCATATTACTGACCAGAGCCGGCAGTGAGAGGTCCCTACCAATAGCCGCACACAGGGCAGCGCGCGGTTCCACCCATGCTGGGCACTCCTCACGAGTGTGCTTGGCCGTGTCCACGACTCCTCCGCTACAATGGAGACACTCCGACGTGGGCTCCCTCCCCACCACCTCACACAGGTACTTGCCGAAACATCCATGGCCTGTCAAGAGCTGTGCGAGGTGGAAAGTGGGTGCGCCGTACTCGCGTTCGACCCATTCCTTCAGGACAGGCCGAACAGCATTCACTAGGTCCCGGCTGACTCCCGGGGTCTCCAGTCGCTCTAACCATTTTTGGTAGAGGACATGCCGTGACTCCTCCCGCCACTGGCGCACCTCCCTCGGCGCAGGCCAGTTATCCGCCCTTCTTGCTGCCTGTAACCGCCAATAGACCTCCGACTGCAACTCCGCTTCGAGGTCCCAAGGCGGGCTACCAGCCAGCAAGCAAGCAGCCACGCCCGACACTGTGCGGTACGCCCTTGCCACTCTGAGTGCTATAACCCTCTGCGGACGATGCAACTGGGATACACTTCGAGCACTCAGAGTGCCCGCCCATATAGGCGCTCCATAGAGCGCCATTGACCGTACCACGCCAGCATATAAACGGCGGCACGCACCTCCTGGCCCACCTAGATTTGGGAGAATCCGCCCAAGAGCCCCGGCTGCAGCCACTAACTTTGGAGCCAAACGCCGAAAATGCTCTTCAAACTTCCACCTGCTGTCAAGGACGAGTCCAAGATATTTCATCGTCGACCCAACGGCGATGGAAGTTCCCCCAACAGATAAAACTGTTCCCGGAAGAGGCGCATTACGAGGCCCATGGAAAACTAGGGCCTCTGACTTGTGGAGAGCCACTTCCAGTCCCAGTGCACCAATTCGCTCCACAACATGAGCAACTCCAATCCTGGCAAGCTGCACAGCCTCCTGATGAGTACTGCCACGGGCCGTCACAAGCGTGTCGTCTGCGTAACAGGTGACACTAACCCCCCGCAAATTGGCTCCGCGCAGCACCCAGTCATAGCCGATATTCCACAGGAGTGGCCCTAAAACCGACCCCTGCGGAACACCACAAGACATCATCCTCCGCCCCCATCCTTCCCTCGTGGGGTAGGTCACCATCCTACCTGCAAAGTAATCTGCTACAACTCTCTGCAGGTAGGACGGTACATTGTGGTACCGAAGAGCCGCCTCAACTGTCTCCCAGGGCAAGGTATTGAAGGCATTGGATATATCCAGTGACACAGCCATCAACACCCCACCCCTGGACACCTCCTCCGATACAATGTCCCCAACCCGAGCAACTGCATCCAGCGTCGAACGGAGAGGACGAAAGCCAAACTGCCACTCGCTTAAGCCGGGCTCCATACTCCTAACAATGCGAGCTCCGAGCACCCGCTCAAACAGCTTGCTTGTCTCACCTAACAGCACGATCGGGCGGTAGGCTGACGGCTGATCGGGAGGGCGCCCCTCCTTCCGGAGAAGCACCAACTTCCCCGTTTTCCACCTACTAGGCACCCGCCCTTCCGACAAGCAAGCAGTAAAGAGGGCCCGGACTCTCTCCTCCATCTCTGATACCGCAATAACCACCACCCGACCCGGCATCCCATCCAGACCAGGGGCCGTCTTTTTGGACCGCAGCCTCCGGACAGCCACCCCAAACTCAGCCTCAGTTACCGGAGGCACTTCCGTCACTGACACCTGCGGACCCGGACCAGACGCCATCGCTGGAGGCACAAAGGCACCCCTAGCCGGAAAAAGGGCACTGACCACCCGCTCAACCAGATCGGGCTGAAGAGTGCTCGTCAAAGGAGGAGCCCAGGGTCGGAGCTTCTTCCTCACCGCCCGATATGGCTTACCCCAAGGATCCCGATTGAGAGCTTCTAACCACTCCTCCCATGCCGCCTCCTTGGCCTGCGCCACTGCCGCTTGAAGCACACCGCAGGCATCCCGGTACGCGACGTACAGAATGTCCTCCTCAGCTCTGTCCCTGACCCGTCGCCTCCTACAACGCGTATACTGGCGACGCGCAGCTATACATGAACCCCGCAACTGACGAAGTTCAGGGCGCCACCAGTACACGCAACGCCTCGGAGCATGCGGTTTCGCCCTCGGCATCGCTGCATCACACACCCGTGTGAGCGCACTGCTCAAGCGCTCTGCATCCTGCTCAACCTCTCCAATCAGATCCGCTTGGGCCCCCCAAGACTCCACAATTGCTGCCTCCTTGGCCAACTCACCATCCAGACGGCCCAGCACCCAACGCGGGCCCTCCTCACCAAGGGATCGTTGCACCCCCATCGAGGCCGGAACTGCAGAAACATCAAACCGGATATACCGGTGATCGGAGAGCGTCTCCACATCTGTTTCCACTCTCCAACCACCAATCCGGCGAGCTAAGGCGCGTGAAGCGAACGTGATATCCACGATTGACTCACCCCACCGGCGCACACATGTGCTCTCCGACCCGGCGTTGAGGACAACCAACCCCAGCGATATTGCCCACTCCTCCAGCACCTCCCCTCGCGCATCTGCCACAGGAGAACCCCAAGCCGCTGACTTGGCATTAAAGTCCCCAGCGACCAACACAGGGGTGGAGGACACCTGACCAACCAGCGCTCCGACCGCTGCAAGCAACCGCTCAAAGTCAGCGAGGCTCCTATTGGGGGAGAAGTATACCCCAATGACCGTCAAGTCCCCAACAACGGCAAGAACGAAACCTTGACCCCTAACGACACCACGCAAAGGCAATGCTCCAGCTACAGCAGGGGCAATTATAGCCACAGTGCTATCATGATCCCCAACCCAGTCATCCCGCACGGGAACAAAATAGGGTTCTGAGACCACTGCCAATCCAATTTGCCACTCGGCCATGGTCTGAACCAGGAGATCCTGAGCCCTAGCGGAGTGGTTTATGTTAGCTTGCACACACTTAGCAGCCATTACTGGGTTATGTCCATGCTAACCTCCTCAGCGACACGCTGTGAAGACTGGGATGCTACCGGGCCCCCGACAGCCTTCTTACCTCCAACCGCTGCTTGTGCGGTCTTAAATGCCTGTCCACTTTGACAGCCCCTCCTCCCAATGTAATGGCCTGCTGGCTTACCCTTTTCCGCACAAGCCACACAGTTTATATCAGCAGAGCACCCTCTCGCCTTATGGCCACCCTGACCACACCGGAAGCAAGCTTTACTGCGATCAACACCCCTATCGCACTTGGCTGCCACATGGCCTTGCTCCAAGCATTTGAAACAGCGTAACGGCTTCGCCTCCAGGAGTACCACTCTAGCCGAAATCCACCCTACTGTAAGCCGCCCAGCCTCCACTAACTTCTTGGCAGCCACAACTGGACAGTTCACAAATAGCGAGCCGGAGCCGTTCGGACTCCGAGCCACAGCACCAGCCCTTATTGCATCAACGGCACAACCGCCCTCTTCTGCAACCGCAGCCACCACCTCCTCCGCGACCACGGAGTCATCTAAGCCCGTGACTCGTATGTCCACACACTTTGTAGGCCGCTGGATAGTGACAACACTCGCATCCAATACACCACGAAGCCTCTCAGCCAGGGCATCAGCGACCTTATCCGCATCCTCCGTGCCGGGAGGGATTTCCAACATTCGAGCCCCAGTTGCCGTCGCCCGAAATCGGACCTGCTGAAGACCTACCTCCGCCAGTTTTATGCGCCTCTTCGCCTCAGCCAAGATCGTCTCATACTTCATTCCACTTTCAACTGCCTCCGGCTTCAATGTCAGAGTGACCGCAGCGGTACGAGGCGGACGGAGCTTCGCTTTTGGCACCGGCGCCACCTTCGGGGTACCGGGCCCCTTATTGGATCCCTTTCCCTTACGCCCCACCACCGTAGCGTACACCTCCGGAGTTGGAGCTTGCTGCACCATTACTAATGGAGCTTCCTCCCTAGCACGCGCTGCCTCCCGAGCAGCCAAGGTCACACGCTTAGCCCGCTTACGCCTCGAGGCAGCTGTTTTTGACCCTTTTCTACCCATTTTTACCGTAGGCGCCACCGATGCACTCTTTGACGGGCCTGCAGTCATCCGGACCGAACTGGCCGAAACACCTCCCGCAGCCACATCCATAGCTAAGGAGGGTCGCACTGCTGGCCTCCTTAGCTAACCTAACCTAACCTAACCTAACCTAACCTAACCCCAGTCGCAAACCTCCCGCCCGCGCGAGCGTCACGCTAAAAACTCGCTCCGCGGTCGAAAAATCCGAAAAAACGGTTATTTTCGAGTAAATCGGTCGTGTGAAGTGTCGCCAGACTCGGCTAGTTACGGGCTACACGCGGGTGAAAAAATTTTCAAAATCGGAGTGGAAACATAGAAGTTATTAAGGATAAAGTGTGAAACGGCAGTGTTTTTCGCGTGCGGCGCTCGATTAGTCTCTATAACACCACAATCTGGAACTGCTACTCGGTAGCGGATAGGGTTCTACACCATCCCCGAAAAAACCAGATTTTTTGGACTGACGGATCGAGCTCCAGAGGCGGAAAACCAAATTCCATTGTTCCGGAATTTGACGGAAAAGTTTCCCAAAACCCCCGCTGCGCACATCAGAAGAAGCGGAAGACCTCAGGGAATCCACTCCACCAAAAACTTTGGAAATCGGAACATTTTCCACCCGTGTGTGACTGTTTTAGTGTTTCTGATTTGCTGTGAAACTTTAAGTGAGTGTGGCGCTGGAAAACGATCGACAAGGCATCAGTTTTTCACAACAGCCGGATAGCCCACTTCAAGCACAGTAAGTCAGTGCAAACCCCGTAATTTTAAGACCAAAACTCGCCGAGATTTCGCCAAATTCCCGACACTCGGGAACGCAGACATCTTTGTATGGCGACACTTCAACGACCAATTTGAGCATCCCCCAATCACCTTTTCTGTCTCTTCAACCGTCGTGGACCACCGCCGAACTCAACTGCACCCCCGAGGAACTATACAGACCCTTCGGAGGGAGCAGAGCGACCCCACATCCCTTATTTAGTTAAATTTTTGGTATTCAGGTCAACGCCTGTAGTGACTTAGTTTTAGGAAGGTTCTAACAAAACCATATAGAAGTAGATTCAGAATTAAATCCCCTACATTTTGACACCCCATTCGACCTTTAAACCCCCCAATCTTAAAAGTAATTAACAAATTAAAACACGTAAACAACCCAACTTGAACACGTCATCCCAAACCAACCATACTCCCCCCGTCCCTTAAGTAGCCAAAATCTCCGCAATCCTCTTACATTTCTCACATTAAAGTATACCCATAGAAGCCTTATTAAATTACCCACAGTTTGACACCCCATTCGACCCTTAACATCCCCTGACGACCGAGAAATATCCCCCTGAATCTTTGTAAACATTAACTCCATAAATAGCTTTCTTGCATCACCCCGACCCTAACGCCATCTGCAAATAGTCTCAGTAAACGTAAATCCCAGGCAGTGTTTGAGTGAATTCCTGGTTGTTAAAGTGTTGTGCAGTGTTTCCAAGACCTGAAACCACTCCTGCAGGTCATAGCCAAGCAATAGACCACCCACCACGCAATCAGTAAGTCGCTTAATCACTCCTCCACGCTTTTTCCCGTCATAACATCGCACATCCCTTATTTAGTTAAATTTTTCGCATTCAGGTCAACGCCTGTAGTTACTTAGTTTTAGGAAAGTTCTAACAAAACCATATAGAAGTAGATTCAGAATTAAATCCCCTACATTTTGACACCCCATTCGACCTTTAAACCCCCCAATCTTAAAAGTTATTAACAAATTAAAACACGTAAACAACCCAACTTAAACACTTCATCCCAAACCAACCATACTCCCCCCGTCCCTTAAGTAGCCAAAATCTCCGCAATCCTCTTACATTTCTCACATTAAAGTATACCCATAGAAGCCTTATTAAATTACCCACAGTTTGACACCCCATTCGACCCTTAACATCCCCTGACGACCGAGAAATATCCCCCTAAATCTTTGTAAACATTAACTCCATAAAAAGCTTTCTTGCATCACCCCGACCCTAACGCCATCTGCAAATAATCTCAGTAAACGTAAATCTCAGGCAGTGTTTGGGTGAATTCCTGGTTGTTAAAGTGTTGTGCAGTGTTTCCAAGACCTGAAACCACTCCTGCAGGTCATAGCCAAGCAATAGACCACCCACCACGCAATCAGTAAGTCGCTTAATCACTCCTCCACGCTTTTTTCCGTCATAACATCGCACATTCCTCCTTAACCTCAAAACTGTCTTCAAGTAAAATACCCAAATAGAATCCTTATTAGATTACACAATTTTCTACACCCTCCCCACTACCCATATCCCTTAAATAAATAAGACATAATAAAGTTGAACAACATAAATACCCAAAAAAACGTCATCTCATTCCCCTCATACATTTCCCGCCTCCCTAAAGTAGCTGAAATCTCCGTAATTCCAAAATTTTTCTCCCCTAAAAGCATATCTGTAGAAGCCCCATTAAGTTGCCCACCTCTCGACACCCCATTTGACCCCCAACACCCCTTAGTGACCGAGAAATCACCATCCAAAAGTTGTAAACATTGAGTCCAAAAAATAGATTTCCCTCCACTAACGCCATCTACAAAAAGTGACCAGAACTAACCACAATCCCGCTCTCTCACCCTTTTACCCTACAACCCCCTGTCAGAATTTAACAAAAACCCACAATTTAGAATCAGCACCAAACCCCCCAACTTTTGACACCACCATCAACCCTCTGCACCCCTAAAACATTAAATTCCAACGGAACAACACCATCTATATTTCTGTCGCTCAAAACAATAGCCCAGTGTTGCCATATACAGTCAAGCGTCACATCGGCCATCTGCCGAACTTCAAAAAGGGAACGAGTCGCCGCACGACGTCCAGCCAGCCAGACCCCTCTCCGCATAGTAGTATCTTCACGGGAGGGGTCAGTCGCAACATCGCTTGACTGGTCGTTTCGAGTAACCCACCAGAGGAAAGACCCCTCTCCGCCTAGTAGAAACACTGCAGGAGAGGTCAGCTGGGAACTCGGTAGACTGGAAGTGACGTTGAGAGTTGAGTGACAGACCAGCCGAAAGACCCCTCTCCGCCTAGTATAAACACCGCAGGAGAGGTCAGCTGGGAACTTGACTGAGCTGGACGGTGGGGTGACTTGTCCTCCCCCCTGTTTCTAAAATAACACACCCCGCATCATCGCACTGACCAGCCAGAGAAGAGCAAGACCCCTCCCTGCATAGTAGATACACCGCAGGAGAGGTCAGCCGGGAACTTCCTTGACTGGTCATCGACCCCCAACACCCCAAACACCCCCAACACCCCCAACACCCCCCACCCCCCCCCCCCACCCCCCACCCCCCCCCCCACCCCCCCACACTTTTGTGGGGAGCATTTTTGCCCCCCCCCCCCGGAGGCGCGTACCTCACCCCCGCGACCAGTATCTCGCGAACCAGAAGAGATAGCCCAAGCGTGTTTGGGCTCAAAGTGATCAGCCCGACGAGCGCTATCTTCTGGCCCCGACAGTTTTCTCGAAAAAGACTCCCACCGAAAAATGCCCCCCAAACCAAACCCCATCGTGAAGAAGGCGGCCAAGCCCGAAGAAAGGCCTGGCAGGACCCTAGCAGCTCCCGTTACGAAGAAACCGGCAACGAGATCGCTAAGGGAGAAGGTCCTGCAGAAGGAAGCGGAAGCCGCGGCGGAGAAACAAGTATTGTCACAAGTCCCCCCCCCCCCAAGACCCAGACGTCCTCGCGGACATGGAGGCTTTGGACTCCTTCGTCGGAGAGCTAGGAAGCCCGGAAAGTGGAGCTTCTAGCGACGAAACATCCAACGCATCCATGTTCTCGTGGTCATCAAGACAGAGCCTCCTCATGACCCCCTCAGCGAGGCGACCGGGAGTAGAGATGGACCAAGCGACGAAACTGGCCAACGAAATGTTCCAGAACGGAAAACAGGCGCTGGAGGCTGCAACCAACATGAAGCGGGAAAGTAAAAACACCTGCTCAGAGAGCTTGCAAGTCCTCTACGAAACTGCGCTGTCGCTTTCTGACTCCCGGTCCAGGCACAAATACAACCTCGAGCGTGAAAGGTCCAGGTACGCTCGAGAGATCGTGACCATCGAGAGGCAGCACGCTAGGGAAATGGCAAAGACGAGAGAGGAAGTGACGAAGCAGCTGGTAGCGCTGAAGGAAGTGGCAGACGTGACTCGGAAGAACACAGAGTCCGTGAGAGACTGGCTAGGCTACGAGACGGCTACCCCTTTTAAGACCATAGGGGACCTAAAGCATGCGGTGGAAGAGGTCAAAGCGCAGCTAGGCAAGCTGGGAAAGAGCGAAGACGCTCAGCAAGAAGCAGTCAGCAAGGTGGCAGGAGAGGTGACCAAGCTATGCGACCGGGTGACAGTTGTGTCGAACCAAATCGACCAACTCAGAAGAACCCTGGACGCATTAGCAAACGCCACGGCAGAGATCCCAAATAAGATCGAAGGACTCATGCCGAAGGCGACGGCCACGTCAGACCAGCCACCCAGAGACGCACAGCTGACCGAAGCCATCTGCGCCCTCACCGAGAAAGTAGACCAACTCGCGAGCCCCACCGAAATGCTCTACAGCCGCAGCGACCTCGAAGAACCACAGCCACAACCAGCGGAAAATCTCAGCGAGATCAAGGAAAGACTGGAGGCGATGAGCTCGGACATAAGGACCCTGACGGAAGAGGTAAAAACCGGAAGGGAAAGAGCATCAGTCCCCACGTCCACCCTGAACACCGAGCTGGCACTGGCCGAGATTAAACACTCGGTCAGTGAAGTGAGCAGAGAGGTCACGCAGCGTAGCCAGCCAGCCGCTTACGGTCCGAGGACCTATGCACAGGCTTCAGCGCTGCCAGCACACGCCCACACTCCAAACCACACGGCGATCGTGTCGTCTAGGGACCCGACAAAGACGAGCGAAGGCGTCCTAAAGGAGCTCAATAAAGCACTAAACGTCCAGAAAACAGGAGTAAGGTTCGAAAGGGTAAGGAAGGCAAGGAACCAGAAGGTGGTGGTTAATTGTGCCAGCGTCAGAGACCTGGAGCTGCTCAAGAGAGCGACAGAGGGGAAGCTCAACGCGGAATATCCGCAGAAGAGAAACCCCCTAATCTGCATTAGGGACGTCCTTAGTTACCACAAGGACGAAGACCTGCCGCAGATGCTGCTCTCCCAAAACCGCCACCTACTGGAGGACCTGAAAACCGAACCCGCTCACCTGAAACTGAGATACCGTAAAAAGGCCCGAAGCCCCCTCTGCTGTCACATGGTATTTGAGGTCCCGCCGGAAGTCTGGAGGAGGTTCATGGAGACTGAAAAGGTCTACATAGGCTTCCAAAGGCAGAAAGTGGAGGACCAGACGCCCCTTGTACAGTGCACAAAGTGCCTGGCCTATGGCCACACGAAAGCACTGTGCAAGGAAGCGGTTACCAACTGCCGGTATTGCCTGAACTGCCACGAACCCGGCAGATGCCCGGAGAACCAGGAGACACCAAAGTGCGTCAACTGCACCAGGGCAGGCAAACCACCGGCGGAGTCACAGCACGAGGCCTTCAGCCCGGACTGCAAAGAGCGAAGAAAATGGGACACCATAGCAAGGTCTAAAATAGCATACTATTGCTGATACGGTGGTGCCGGTACAAACAGTAACCACCTCCCCCCCCCCCCGCCACACAAAAAGAAACACGGTTCCTACAAGCCAATCTGCAAAGGTCGAAGCTGGTAACAGCCGAACTACAGAACGCCATGCAGACAGGCAAATGCGAAGTAGCACTGCTACAGGAACCGTACGTGGGTGGGAAGGGAGAGGTAACAGCACAACCGGGTTTCAGGGTGATTCAATGCACGCAAAATCGCACGAAACCCGTAAAAGCAGCAATAGTAGTGCTAGGAAGTCGGGTCCAAATTCAACACGACCCCCAAATTGTGACTGAGAACATCGCGGCGGCCCTCCTAAGATTTGGAAATGTATCTGTTGGAGTAATCTCGGTTTATTTCGAGGGAGACCAAGACATTGAAGGATACATAGCCAAGACAAAGGAGGTAATGCTTAGGTTGGGTGCAGACAGCTTCATAGTGGGAGGAGATGTAAACGCCTGGAGTTACTGGTGGGGAAGCAGATCGGAGGACCACAGGGGGGCAGCTTACAATAGCTTCCTCAATGAGGTAGATCTGAACGTCCTGAATGTTGGCTCTACACCAACTTTCGAGACGTACCGGGGAGGTAAGCTTTACGCAAGCATAGTCGATGTGACGGCGTGCAGTACTAACATTCTGCCCAGAATCCAAGACTGGAAGGTAGACAGAAATGTTATCACGTCCGATCACAACGCCATAAAATTTGCAGTGTACAGCGAAACAGCCCCGACACCAGTACCGAAACAGACAACCAGACGTTACAACACGAAAAAAGCTGACTGGACCAAATTTAAGAGTGTCCTGTCCAGGAGGCTCCAGGAAAGGGAACTGACACCATACTCCATGAGCAATGTTGGAGACACCAGCGAGCTGGAGCAGGCAACAAACGCCTACATCAGCTCAGTGTCAGAAGCATGCGAGGAGAGTATCCCTAAGCCGGGTGCCCAAAAGACAGACGCAAAGCCGCCGTGGTGGTCGAAAAGCCTGGACCGACTGAAAAAAGAGGTGTTGAGGAGGAAAAGGCGCATAAGGAACGCCGCCCCGAGTAGAAGGCAGTTCGTAGTCGACCAATACCTGGAGGTAAAGGAAGAGTACACGGCCAAAGCAGCGGAGGCTCAGACGACTAGCTGGAAGGAATTTTGCACCACGCAGGAAAGGGAGACAATGTGGGACAAAATCTACAGAGTAATCAGGAAAACGGCTAGACGTCAAGAAGACACACTGCTTACAGACGAAAGGGGACAAACCTTAACACCGAAACAGTCGGCCCAACGACTCGCTCAGTGCTTTTACCCGGATGATCGCAGGGAAGGGGAATCCGAAAGTCACAGGCGCACCAGGGAATACACAGAGGGAGACACCCCAGAAGCGGAGTCAAACCTCGCAGGAGATGACCCACCCTTCACGCAAGTGGAGTTGGATGTGGTTGTCAAAAGTATGAACCCGAAGAAAGCACCTGGGTCCGATGGACTAACGGCAGACATATGCGCAGCAGCCATCCAGTGCAACAAGGAAGTATTCCTATGCCTAGCGAATTCCTGTCTTAGGCTAGCATACTTCCCCAAAGCCTGGAAGTCAGCACATGTCTGCATCCTGCGAAAACCCGGAAAGGAAGACTACACTAAACCCAAGTCGTACCGACCGATTGGTCTATTGTCGGTACTAGGGAAAATCCTGGAAAAGATGTTAATAAACAGGATCAAGTGGCACGTCCTCCCGGCGCTGAACAAAAGCCAGTATGGATTCATGCCCCAGAAGTCGACGGAAGATGCCCTCTATGAACTGATGAGACACATAAAAATGGAAGTAGAAACGAAGAAACGCATCGTACTACTGGTCTCACTGGACATCGAGGGAGCTTTCGACAACGCCTGGTGGCCGAAGCTGAAGATCCAACTGGCAAAGAGAAGGTGTCCGAGGAACCTCTATCACACGGTAAGCTCCTACTTGGAAGACCGAATGATAAAGGTACACTACGCGGGCGAGGTCAGCGAAAAGCCAACGACAAAGGGATGTGTACAGGGTTCCATAGGAGGTCCGATATTCTGGAATGTAATTCTAGATGACCTCTTAGAGCAACTCAGCGACACAGGCGCCCACTGTCAGGCCTTCGCAGACGACGTCACCTTAGTGTTCTCCGGCAGCAACTCAGACGCCGTAAAAGCACAAGCAGAACAGACCCTCCAGAAAGTGGTAGAATGGGGTTCCCAAAATAAGCTTAACTTCGCAGCTCATAAGACCGCAGCCATGGCAATAACGAGGAAGCTGAAATGGGACCCTATTCGAATCTCAATGGACGGAATCGGAGTAGAGCTCGTCGACGAAATCAAACTGTTGGGACTAACCATCGACCGCAAACTCACCTTTAACACACATGTAGCGAAAACGTGCCAAAAGGCAACGGATATCTACAGACAGCTGTCACGTGCGGCAAGGGTGTCATGGGGTCTCAACAGCGAGATAGTGAAAACCATTTACATGGCGGTGATAGAACCAATCGTCCTGTATGCAGCAAGCGCCTGGCACACAGCTGCCAGCAAGGTGATGGTGCGGAACCAGCTCGACTCAATACAGCGTGGTTTCGCCCAGAAGATCTGCAGGGCATACAGGACGGTTTCTCTAACATCGGCGTTGATCCTGTCGGGGACGCTCCCCCTGGATCTGCGCATTCACGAAGCGGCGATGCTCTACGAAGAAAAGAGGGGCTTCAGCGACGATCACGTACCACCTGGAAGGGAACTTGAGAATAGGACTGACGCTCTAGCGAGACCACACCCGTCAAAGGCCTTCGTTATTGAACACGTCTGTTTGGAGCAATTCAATCAGGACGTGGTCGATAAGTACGGCCTAGAAGGTCCTCAAATTTACACCGATGGGAGTAAAATTGAGGGCAAAACGGGAGCGGCACTCACATGGTGGGAAGGTGGGGGAGAAATCCGCCACTCAACCTTCAAACTTGCACCCTACAACACGGTGTTTCAAACCGAAATGTACGCGCTCCTCAGGGCAGTACAGATTGCGATGAAACACAAGGTGCAAAGCGTCAACATTCTCAGTGACTCCAAATCGTCGCTAGAACTCCTCAAATCACCGGACACGACACACCCCCTGGTCCAAAAGATCAAAGACCAGGTAACCGAAGCGCGGAGAAACGGGACGGACCTTAAATTCTTTTGGCTGCGAGCTCACATAGGTACGCCAGGAAATGAGAGGGCAGATGAACTGGCAAAGCAAGCAGCTTTAAAGAAAAAGACCGCGCCCGCGTACGACAGGGTGCCGATATCATACGTCAAAAGGTCGATAAGAGAACAAACGGTCGAAAAGTGGCAGGCTCGCTACGACGCCTCCGAAACTGGAGCAGTAACCAAGAAGTTTTTTCCACGAGTGAGGGACGCGAACAGCGTGATAAAGAAACTGAAACTCTCAAACTTCTTGGTTCAAGCATTCACCGGACACGGAGGATTCGCAGCCTACCTACACCGCTTCAAAATCAAAGACGCACCCTCGTGCGTCTGCGACCCGGCCATTGACGAGGACATCTGGCACGTTGTGTGCGACTGCCCGCGCTTCGGCAGAGAAAGACTCGAGCTGGAGCAAAAGACCGGAGTCAAAGTCACTCCGGATAGCTCGAGTTGGAGAGAACTGCTGGGATCGGAAGAAAATCGCGAGAACACAATAAAGTTTGTAGAAAAAGTAGTCCGCGTAGCATGCCTAAGGAACAAATAGCCCGGCAGCCAGAACAAACACTGTTCAGGCGACCGGACTATTTGGAGAAGGAGTTACGTGACTTCAAAAGCCAACACAAACACCGCATCAACTTCCTCCCCCCTCCCCCCCCCGGAACTTAAAGAAAATATAAGAAAATACGAGATATAAACTTCACATCACTCCCCCACACTACTAACCCCTCCCCTCACCCCTATCTATTAGCTTCACATTTTTATATATATAAACCCCCCCTATTCTTCTGAATGAAAATGTAGACCAGTGCCTCCCCTACAAACACAACCCAGCACACTGAGATAATTAATGCACACGAACAATCAAAAGTAATTTCACCCCTCCCCCTAACCCCCCTCTCTCAACTAGTCCTTTTCTGAAATAAAGTCACTATAGGAAAAGGTACCCGCCATTATTTGTTTTATTTGTTTTATTGTAATTCTCTTCTCTGCATGTAACATTTATAAAATCTGTAAGTTAAAAATGTAAACATAGCTTAAAAATTTCTGATGCACGCATCTCCCGACCCGACGGGCGTCGGTCGGACGGAAGGAGCGCTTGGCGGCAAGCGGAGCGGCCCACCGGTCGGCAACCTGCCACACGCGGATCACCCCAGCGGAAGCCTAAACGGAGGAATGATTTTCTTCTCCGGCCTTTCAGCACTGGCTGGGGTAAGGATCTACTGGGGCCCGCAGTGGTGGAGAGCCGGTCGAGGGGTCGACCCAAATGCGTGCCGTAGCGCCTGTCCGCCCGACAGACCTCCGTCACTCCCCCCCCCCCCTTATTTTTAGCAGTATGTAACTACCGATGGAAGGGAAACGAAAAGAGGGCAGCGCGAGGAGACACGCGAAAAAAGTGTCCAAGGCAAAAAAGAGCAGGCCTTGCAGGGAAGCCCCCCCGTAAAGATGGTATCAACAGCCACACCAGCGGTCCAAAAAGAACTCCGACCCTCCCTTCCACCGGCGGGCAAAAGAAAGGCAGCCCATAGTGACAAGTAATGCATGCATCAGAAATCCCCACCCACCCTACGACTCATTAAATAAGATCCGGGCGACGGTCAAGCAAGGAGAAGCTGGAAACAGCATCCCCATGCTTGACCCGAGCACCCCGCAGAAACCAAACGGGAGAAAGCATGTTCTCTCCCGGCCTTGCAGCACTGGCTGAGGTAAGGATCGCGCGGGTAGTTTTAAGACCTCCTCCCAATTCCCCTTCTTCCCCCTCCGAAAATTTTCGAGTAAGCCGAGAGCGATGTAGAGAGTGATGACCGAGGTTTTTAGCCGGTAAGAGTCCGGCACTGTCTGGGTCCCCTTCCCAGTCGTCCATGAGGATTTTCCTCGGTCCGCACTCTATACATCTTTTCAAATTCTTCGTAAACAAAAGCAAGGACTCTCGTCTTTGGCCCTTCAGGTGACTCACAACAAAAAAAAAAAAAAAACCTAACCTAACCTAACCTAACCTAACCTAACCTTTTTTTTTTTTTTTTTTTTTTTTTTTTTTCGTGGGGAAATGCATTTACGCATCCCGCCCGGCCGGGGAAGCCAGGGCAGGTATGTCGGACTCCCGGGAACCGCCCGGACTACCGACTAAAACCCCACGGTGTTCCATCTCGTCACCACGGTGCTGGGTTACGGGCACGCCGAAGCACTCTTCCGCGACCCAGCGGTGACTGGCCTGGTTAAGGGCTCCGAACTTTGTAGCAGGTTGGTGTGGCCCCAACCTGCACCGGCGCAATGAGTGGCGCGCGCTGACGCGCGCAACGCCATCTCGGGCCAGTTAGTGATACGGCCGGCGGACTTCCCCAAGCCTGCCGGCCCTGGCCACAGTTAAGGGGGAATGTGGCGATCGTAAGCTCGCCGCCTCCGCCCTGTTCGCCGCTGGCGACCGGGATTCACAGCGGTGGCTTCCCTTTCTCGTTCAGCGGCTTCTTTCGACTCCATGACGGCCTCGCAGAAGGCAAGAACCGCTTTCCATGCCCTGTCGCTGTCCACCATTTTTTGGACTACGGTAGGCAGCGAGAGGTCATGGCCTATCGTGGCGCAGAGAGTTTGGCGCTCGTCTCTCCAGGCTAAGCACACCTCCAGCGTGTGCTGAGCCGTCTCCTCCGGGCAATTGTCGCAGTGGTGGCACACTGCGGTCGGCTCTCGGCCTATGCGGTGCAGATACCTCCCGAAACAACCGTGCTCCGAGAGGATCTGTGTCAGCCGGAATGTCAGCAAGCCATGGTTCCGGTTTAACCACTGTTCAAAGACAGGGCGAACTGCTTGGATCGTCCTGAGGCCTGCACTAGGTTGCGCCAGCCTCTCCTTCCATATCGCCATCATTTCCATGCGCGCGCCGTCGCGCTGCGCCTCCATCTCCCTTGGTGCTGGTGAGTGACCCCGACTCTGCGCCTCCTTGCGCCAGTGATAAACCACTGCAAGGGCCTTCGCGTCAAGGTCCCAAGGCAGGGACCCAGCCAGCACGCATGCTGCTTCGTTGGAGATCGTCCGGTACCCCCGTATCATCCTGTTTGCCATCACCCACTGTGGCCTTCGCAGCAAGGCGATTTCCCGGCCATGCAGGATTTCCGCCCATACGGGGGCACCGTAAAGAGCCATGGATCGGACGACCCCCATATACAGCTGTCTGCACGACGCCTTAGGCCCCCCCGTGTTTGGGAGTATACGCCCAAGAGCGCCGGCAGCTCCCAGCAACCTTTTTTTTTTTTTTTTTTTTTGTTTTTTTTTTTTTTTTTTTTTGTTTACCCAGGGGAAATCCGTTATGGATCCCACCCGGCTCGGGAGAAACCGAGTGGGTATGTCCGACTCGCACGGACTAAAACCCCTGGGGTGTTCCAACACTCGCCTTAAGACAGAGCCCCGGGAACGCTATCGCACACATCCGGAACCCCGCCAGCGCTGCCTTTGCAGGCCCATCCATAAATGGTAGGAGCACGTTGGTACCCACTCCGCCTTTGGCACCCCAGAACACCATGGGGGCTGACCAGCTCAGGACCTCTCCCATGCGGATGACGGAGCTCCCGACCCGTCACCCGCAGGTCCCCGTTACGGCGGCAGCATATGGTCTGCGAAGGCCCTTCGCCGCCTGCCTGGCCTCCTACGACGCTGCGGAACTGAACTCGGATCGTCCTCACGCATCCGCTCCGCCGCCTCCTTCTGTGTCAGCACCGCAACGCTGAAGGTGGCCACTGCCACCCATGCCTCCTCACTTCGGACCATATTACTGACCAGAGCCGGCAGTGAGAGGTCCCTACCAATAGCCGCACACAGGGCAGCGCGCGGTTCCACCCATGCTGGGCACTCCTCACGAGTGTGCTTGGCCGTGTCCACGACTCCTCCGCTACAATGGAGACACTCCGACGTGGGCTCCCTCCCCACCACCTCACACAGGTACTTGCCGAAACATCCATGGCCTGTCAAGAGCTGTGTGAGGTGGAAAGTGGGTGCGCCGTACTCGCGTTCGACCCATTCCTTCAGGACAGGCCGAACAGCATTCACTAGGTCCCGGCTGACTCCCGGGGTCTCCAGTCGCTCTAACCATTTTTGGTAGAGGACATGCCGTGACTCCTCCCGCCACTGGCGCACCTCCCTCGGCGCAGGCCAGTTATCCGCCCTTCTTGCTGCCTGTAACCGCCAATAGACCTCCGACTGCAACTCCGCTTCGAGGTCCCAAGGCGGGCTACCAGCCAGCAAGCAAGCAGCCACGCCCGACACTGTGCGGTACGCCCTTGCCACTCTGAGTGCTATAACCCTCTGCGGACGATGCAACTAGCTCCCAGCAACCTAACCTAACCTAACCTAACCTAACCTAACCTAACCTAACCTAACCTAACCTAACCTAACCTAACCTCGTAGTTTGATTTTAAATCAAAATATTAGAAAACTAATTTCTGCGTTTTTGAAAATTCATTCCCTAAGGGGGTCAAAAAACGTTTGTGAATTTATATGAAAAAAAAAACGGTCACCCATCCAAATATTGACTTCTCTCGACGTTGCTTAACTTTGGTGATTGTTGCGAAGTGTTCATCGCTATTAGACTACATTATATTATAGGCAAGTAGTTTCTGAAGGTTACATTATCTTTTAATGATTTTTATAATTACAATAACAGTGTTTTTAAAATAAAACTGTACTGTTTACTTATAATTACATATCAGTGTTTTTAAAATAAAAATGTACTGTTTACTAGAAGGCGACATATCGACTACCGTAGGTTCAAAGGGCGTAAGGGACAAATAGTCATTTTTCAGGAGAGCCAAAAAACGGTTTTGTTTCGAGAAAAAAAATCGAAACTTTTTTGTTCCTTTACACAATAATATGCTCGTCAGTGATTTATTTAAATATTTTTAAGTTCTTTTATATCGTGTAACTAGATTTAAGACGCGGTTCTTAATTAAAAAGTTGTGCGTCCCTTACGCCAAAAAAAAAAACCGTTTTTGAATACACCTGTCCCTTACTTCACAATGTTGCCGTTTAACAAATATGACAAAAGGTCGTATCGTACAAAAAAATCTTTCTAAATGTCCATTTGGCGTAAAAAATAGCCATGTCTCAGCTATGTAACTAGTTACTTGCACTGGGGATTTGCTGATATTGCATTGAGGATTACAGGAAATTTGTATGAATAAACTTAGTGAGATCAAAACTCTCCCATTGCAATGTTAAATGCTGCTTAATGAATAAAAGAAAACAAACAAAAATAGTCACGACAACTTAACGTGAAATAAATAGACTGCTTAAACAGGAAATAAATACTCGGTATTAATCATTCATTGTGTCGTTCAATTCGTTATTTATGTCTTAAAAGTTACTTCACGAGCCCATGCAATAGTTACAAAATTATAATTTTATATTATTCAGCCGGTGCCCATACGCTGGCCGCATATAAGATCACCGGCTCGATGGTGGCCACGTATATCGTCCTGATGATTTCGGGATGAAGTCCCCAGCTAACTTTTGCTGCCCTTGCAAGTTGCTTGTATATCCCCGTAGCCTTCCTGCAGACGTTGCTTATGTGGGTGTTAAAAGTAAGCTTTTGGTCTATCGTCACCCCCAGCAGTTTAATCTCCTCTGCAAAGCAGACCTCTATCCCTCCCATGACAAGGCGAGGGCTTGGCAAAGCTGTCCATTGTTTAGATGAAAGTATAAGTAATATCTTTAAAAGCCCGTTGAGACTTTTCCTCATTTTTTATAATGTTATTTTATGTATTTAAGAGCCTTATCACACTTGCGATTTGCAAGCGTATTTTGTATGAAGGCGTTGACGCAGCGTGTACGCCGCGACTGATAATTGTATAGAAAATACGCTCGCAAATCGCAAGTGTGATAAGGCTCTTAAGGTTGGTAAAGAAGTTTGTCAACAAGTGCCTAACTTGTTTTAGATTAAAAGTTGTGACAGCTAAACAGCTGATGGGTTCACTGCCCGCTGGTAGAGTGAATATCGACCGTGTATTTGCGAAGGTCGGAATAGATTTCGCTGGACCAATAATGATAAAGCAATCGAGAGTTAGAAGCGTTATCACAACAAAAGGTTATATTGCTGTATACGTATGCTTTGTCACAAAAGCCGTACATTTAGAGTTGTTTTCAGACTTGACAACAGACACTTTCCTGGCTAGCTACAAGCGATTCATCTCAAGACGTAATGTTCCAACTGAAGTCTTTTGTGACAATGCAGCTACGTTCAAATCAGCGAGCACACAGTTGTCTGAACTCTACAAATTAAACAAGACAAGACAAGACAAAATACTTTATTTGTGAACCATAGGTGATATGATAGGTGTTCAATACACAGGCATTCTTGTAGTTCTGCTATGTTCTACCTTGCGGCGTACAAAATGTTTCTTAAAAATTACTTAATAACTAACTTTATAGGCATTACTTACATTATTTAAATATTCCTTTACAGAGTAATATGCTTTTTTTAGTAAATAATTATGCAGTGCTTTCTTAAATTCTCTAACACTTTCTAAGTCTCGAATGGCCTTTGGTATTTTGTTGAAGACTCTTGGGGCCATTCCTAGAACACTTTTTGACATGTGCGCCGTGTGTGACGAGGCTGCAAACAGTTGATTACGTAACCTATTACTAGAAAAATATTTAAATTGGTCTGGATTCGATTTTACAAATAAAGCTAGCTCCAATATTATACAGACAAGGAACAGTAAGTATGTTTAGGTGTATAAAATGAGGTTTACATGATTCCATAGGCCGTAACCCACACATCGCTCGCAAACACTTTTTCTGTGCTCTAAATACTGATTCACAATTCGTACCATTACCCCAGAACAATAACAAAGGTCATCAGACGCAGGTTCTAAATGTTACTGCGAAGTTAGGAACAACATTTTATTTTATACCGAGTTATTCACCGGTATTCGGCGCTCTATGGGAGGCCGCAGTAAAAAGCGTTAAATACCATTTAAAAAGAGTATTATGCTCTCATGTATTAACATTTGAAGAACTGTTCAGATAGAAGGTATCCTGAACTCAAGACCAATAACGCCAATGTCATCAGACAGTGAGGATATCTCATTGTTGACACCAGCACATTATCTTACTGGCGCGTCCCTAACTTGCTACCCGGAACAGGACATAACTAACTTACCTGAAAACAGACTAAAGTTTTGGCGAAGATGCACCGCATTGCAGCAGCACTTTTGGCGATATTGGTCCAAACAATACTTGAATGTACTACAAAACCGTCCTAAATGGAAGACTTCTGTCCCTCATGTAAAGGAGGGTGCTCTTGTTATTTTGCGCGAGTTGGATACTCCACCTATGACATGGCCTATGGCTAGAGTAATTAAAACCTTTCCAGGTCATGATGGCAAAGTCAGAGCGCTTGAAGTTAAAAAAGCTAATGGTAAAGTTCATATACAACTTCCATTACTAAAGTTTGTATTCTACCTTTAGATGAATAATTTACAATTTGCTTATTTGTTATCGATTTAACAATAAAATGTATGTCTTAAAATAATATTAATACTTACATGCTGTATAAATGTGGGAAGGGACGAATTCATGTACTTTGTACAATTTATGCTTTTCCATAGATAATATTACATTGCCTACATTTACACAAGGTTATTTGTGAGCTTGTTTACATAGTGACTTATTAAGTATTTAATAAGAAATAATGATTTATTAGAAAAAAAAACCTTAAAAGATTACCAGTCCACTTGATATTGAAATAATCGTAGTATGTGACACAAGAATGCAAGATGCAAGGTGATGTTAAATAATGTTTTCTGTTGGTGGAATATGTTGCAACCTTGATTTTGTGTATAGCAACATTAATTTATGTTTTTATATGGCAATGATATTGTCAGCATTTTGTTTCACTTCTCAGAAATACATCGCTGCACGTACACGTCAATTCTCTATTGTATTTACTCCACGAGCCTTAGATCCTTTAACAGTCTCACCATGATCAAGTATGAAGGACTTCTGCTCCACTAAACTTCCACTTAATTCCTAAATACTTGTCACGATTGTTATTAAAAAAAAAAGACCTGGTTGCACTCCGGAGTGCCGGCAGAAGTGAAAACTTAATAAAATTGTAACAGTTTTTCGATCAGATCACGTGACATCTTACGGTGTCACCCTAAAAATAAATTTAACGCAACTATATAAACAATTATCAATTATTTAGGCGGACGGGCCGCGGGCGCGTTGGGTGCGACGGGCCGGCGGCGAACAAAATACCAATTTGTTTTTGCCATTGCCAAATATTTTTCAAAGCTTTATCTCTTTAGGAATAACGTCCAAATTCGAACTATTCGAATTTGCAAGAACAGCGGACGGCGGCGGTGAACAAAATATCAATTTGTTTTTGCCGTTGGTAAATATTTTTTAAAGCTTTATCTCTAGGAATAACGTGTGTGTCTAATACGAACGGCCCTTGGCGGAGAAGCCGTCAGCATCACCGAGAGTTCTATCCGGCAACCTGCAGCTGTTCGTAAGTATCTGTTTTTATAGCCACATTTTTATACGCTACAATATGGCATATAATGCATAATGGCATATATGGAGCTATTATAAGAATTAAGGCGCATATGTATCGAAGACAGCTCAGCAGTAAATACGTTTAATTAAAGACTAGCAGATTATATAATAGGCGCGGCTGCGGAGTGCGGTGGGAGGGGGACACGACGATATGGCGCAAAAGGGGACGACGGAAGAGCACTGCTCTTTCGTGCGTCAAAATCGGTTTGCCAGGCAATGGATCTTTTGTACTTCATTCCGTATAAAATGCTATTATTTATTCCGTCTGGGTATGTATGTAGTAAACTTCACGGTGGAATACAGCTCATATGTATCATATTATGCTACTTGTCAGCGCGCCGCACCTAACAAAATGCTTACAGGAGCGAAGGACGCGCACATGTGAATTTTGGTAAATACGTTTAGGGTTAAATGTTGACTTGGTAAGCAGAAACGTCCACAAACGAAATTATAAATTTCGATCAAAGTGGAAAAGTAAAAAAAATATAAGAGTGGAAGGGATTTAAAGATATCGTCACTAGCAGAACCCACGGTAGCTCAGTTGGAGCAATGAACAGATTCCAGCGGTCGCGGATTCCAATCCTGCTTGTGGAGAATATTTTTTATTTGTACCACTGATCGAAATATAGTATTATAGGATTGTCAAGTTATCGTTTGGTTTTGTGCTGCGCCAGCGATTCTTTGACGAGATGGGAGTACCAGTGTGCTAGAATAGGATTGACTTTTAAGTGAAGCCATCTTTGTGTTGGGTCTGTCTCACTCTTACAGTATTTGCGGTGAAAGTTTAGACCGACGAAGTGTAGATAGCCTGACACGGTTACAAGGTAACTTCACTATGGCCAGGTAAGCGGGATAAAGAAACAAGATAACAAGATGAACTATTTATTGAGAGAGTTGTTGATCTCGGATCGGTCGTGCTGTCCTCGGGGCGGCGCCGGCGGCGGCGGCGGTGGGTCGCGCACGGGCGGGCTGCAGCAGAAGTCGGTGTCGAGGCCGGCGCGCTCGGCGTCGGCCAGCGTCTGCGGCAGCCGCGCGCCCAGCGTCTCCGGCAGCAGCAGGCTCGCCGCGCCGCCCGCCACCAGCAGCGCGCCCATCACCACCAGCGGCAGCACCAGCATGTCCGACCCCTGCAACAAACAAACAAACAAACAAACAAACCTTACCGTACCATTCTCCTAATCACTAGTCCTTTCCTGCGACGGAAAGGAAACGGAGCTTCATCTGGTTATTTGTACGAAGCGGGAGGTCGGTGATCGATTTAATGTTTGGGCTTTCTAAGTATAATGTCCTAAATAGAAATTTCCTAGGTACTTGATCGGGTGGGAACAACGGGGGGTAATTTAACTATTAGTTTACACGGGTCTAACGCGATATACCGGTCATGATTCCAGGTGACCATGACGTGATGACTCATCTGAGACCATAACCAGTGAAACACGTGTCGAAACGTCAGAAACAAAGGTAGTATAACTTAACTACAGTAATAATTTAAATATGTATAGGTACAAAGTACGAGAATTGAAAGTGTTACACTCACCAGGTAGTTGACGAGCGGGATGAAGATGGGTCCCAGCATGCCGAGTACGGAGCTGAGGCTCATGCCCAGCCCGCGCACCACGGTGGGGTACAGCTCGGACGCCATCAGCGGCAGCACCACGAAGGCCGACGATATGCCCATCTTGCCCACGCAGTACAGCGCCAGCGTCACGTACTCCTCTGCAATACACCACTTTGTACAGCACAGAATGAAAGGGGACATACTTCGGAGTACAGGTAGAGGCAAGTTTAGAAGTTTACTGGTATTCCCATTACAACAAACTGAACGGAGTTGAAGGCATACTCGCCCTCTATTTGATGAAAATCCCTTCCCGTCCCTCGCTAGAAATCAGCGTCACGGTTACACCGTGCCGAGTGATATAACGAGTAGATAGGCAACACAAATCCCACGAATGAGCTCATCGTACCGTGTTGGACAAGGAAGGTAGTGAGGCAAGCGACGCCGCCGACCACCATGCTCATGCAGAGCGTCCAGCGGCGGCCGAGGCGTTCCATGGACGGCCACAGGAACAGGTAGGTGGGCAGCTCCACCACGCCCGCCAGGAAGAAGTTGAGGAACTCGTCCCCACCCAGCACGGGCGCGTAGTAGGACAGCCCCACGTACACGCTGGTGTTGGTGAACCAGATGAAGGTGATGATGATGGTCTTCTTGCGCAGGTTGGGCGTGCGGAACAGGTCGCCGACGCCGTACTTGCGCGTCTTCTCCCGCTCCAGCTCTTGCTGCAGCTTCTCGGACTCGTACTTGCGCCGCAGGTGCACCATGTAGTTGGCTGGCAGCGACTTGTTATTGATTCTGGAACGATGCAGGCATATATATGAGAGAACGATACGATGCCGATGGGTCACACACTTGCGTCGAGCGAGACGTATCAAACTACACGTTTCGATTGCATTAGTTTCTCTTGATTAAATGTAGTCGCAATTACGACCACTAGCGGATCCAACCGGAGAGGGCTTAAACCACCCCCAAAAAGATGAGTCGCTTATTTATTAATTTAAATCCCATGTTATTAACATACCAACATTTTGTTTATTTCTTTGTAAATGGGTTCTAGTAAACGTCTCTACCAATTGATTGATGAGATTTACAATATGGAGGTTTACATACACATACCTAAAATCAATCTATCTAAGTAGCTAGGTCGACTCATTTCCGGGAAATTGTTTTCTCTCCGAAAACGCAAAAGGCGCCCAGCGTTGCTCGGTCTCCGGTGTTAGTGGTAGTAGAAGAAAGCCAGAATGAAACGGACCTGGCCATGTTCCTGAGGATGACCTCCGCCTTGTCGAAGTGCCCGCGCGCGAGCAGCCATCGCGGGCTCTCGGGCATGGGCCACAGGTACAGGAAGAAGGCGAGAAAGGGCAGCGAGGTGGCCAGCGCCAGCTGCCGCCAGTCGCGCACCAGGTACACCACGCCCGCCAGCAGGATCAGCCCCGTCGAGTACGCGATGTTCGACAGGATCGTGCACAGCGTGCGGTGCCGCGGACCCACCAGCTCGATCGCTACACGCACAGACACAATACGCATATTTCTTAACGGGTCCAATCAGAGCTATAATGTGTTTCCCAACCGAGTACGGCCTAGGCTGAGGTCGGTAGATCGGGACAGTTACCGAGCACGTAGGGCGTGGCCATGATGGCGGGCACGGTGAACCCGACGCCGACGCGGAAGGCGGCCCACAGCGCGTAGTTGTGCGCGAACGCCGTCGCCACGCCGAACACGCACTCGATCAGCAGGTAAATGAAGAACGACGGCTTGCGCCCCAGCGTGTCCTGCAGTAGCATTCACATCAACTTATTAACAACGAACAATATGAACATCTTTTTCCTTTCCTAATGCGAACTGCTAAGAATTGCCATTACGTATGTTATTGAACGAGGGAACGAAGTTCTCCGTTTTAGCTTCTGTCTGTCCGGTTCTCCGGCTGTTCTGCTCTACATATATACAGGTCACATTTCTGAACCGCTTCTCGTGAAAATTTGAGAGCTGGTTACAATTATGTAACCGGCTCTCAAATTTATATAAATATGTATTTTTTTACTCGATTCAGTTTTTGTTATTATTTATAAAGTTTAGAGATATCTGCAACTTACAGAGCCCTATTTATAAATATGACCTGTATTTCGAGCAGAACTGCCGAGAACCGGACAGACAGAAGCCTATTTTACAGATCGCCATACGGTTACATAATAAATAGAGCCCTATTGTTCCTTCAGCAGCACACAAGGTGCTTTACGCAAAAGGGTTTGCTGTTGATATCAACGCAGTCATAGAGTAAGGTACGTATGACCTATACCCAAAGTATGTCTGCTACATGATTAGGTACCTGCAGATAGCCGAAGATGTAATTGCCGACGAGGCCACCCGCGGCCAGCAGCACCAGCCCCAACGTGGGGTAGAAGTCCTTGTTGCACACCAAGTTCCACTGTCAATCGATTAATTATTTTTCATCAGTCATAATAGAAGACGGA
Organism: Epinotia ramella; assembly: GCA_947578815.1. Lineage (NCBI taxonomy): Eukaryota > Metazoa > Arthropoda > Insecta > Lepidoptera > Tortricidae > Epinotia > Epinotia ramella. The sequence continues at coordinate 41,778 of OX388210.1, forward strand.
TGACGGATAAGAAGGAATGCGCGATCTGGGCTACCTCACTGACGATCGTGTTCTTGTAGACGCTGCGGTCGTAGAGCCAGCCGCGGCTGCAGGGCACGACGCGCCGGTCCGGCGCGGACGGGCCCGGTGCGCCGGACAACGACTCGTTGTACACGTACATGCTGCACTGCGAGTACTGCAGCACGCCGTTCTTCAGCTCCATGGGAATGCTGGGAAAACAATCATTGTATGAAATACGAGCTGTTCTAGCTAGCTGAGCTGAGAGTCAGTTGCACTTTGCCAGTGGCCTCTTAAATAAAATTAATGAATTTTATTCTACAAGCAAGCGTTTCTGAAAAAGAAGGCCACTGTTAAGAGGAAACGCCGAAAAAATATGAAAATAACTATGATACACTAGGCGAGCTGTTTCAACATTGGTCAGTTGTCTAATTTTTCTAATAGCATATACGGCTGAACTTAGTTTACGCGCCAACACGGCTATATGGGCACTCCATTGTAACAGATTAGTTAGATCGCGAAGGGGTTTGTTATATCTGACTATTGGTTGTTGCACGCTAATGTATAATACATTTGGAGTACCGAAGAACAGACTCTTGTCTGCTCTAAGAAGCATGACATAGCTAAAGACGGAAGGTAGCTCGACCACCATGATGAGGTGCGCGAAAGGTTATCCGGCAACCAGGATTGCCTACCAGGAATCATAAGTGTTTGAGGGCCCCACCAGCTAGTGATTTAATCCCAGAACTAGCAGCCCTGGCTGAAAGTGGCGGTACCTGTTGTTGGAGGGCTCCTGGTGCGCGGGCGGCGCACACCAGTGCGGCAGCTCCGCCGCCATGAACAGCTGGGAGTACGCGTGGAAGCCGCAGGGCAGCACGGCCGGCAGCAGCACGCCGTACACCACGAGCTGCTGGTAGCGGCCCCAGCCGCCCACGTCCTCCAGGATCGCGTCGAAGTCCATACTCTGCAGTCGACACAAGTTCATGATTGCTTAAGTGTATATACAAAACTGCGTGGATCTTGCAACAAAGCAAATTAGCGCAGCGCAGCGCAGATATCGGGATTATCAGGCATTTGCATCGCTGAGATTGCCACGCGATAAGGTCCAAACAGAAGAACTGCTGTCTACAGCTCCAGATAAACGGCAGGCCGGCTGCAATGCGTGTAGAAGCTCTATTTGAACATCATCATATCATTAACATTAGCAGCAGCAGCTAATATCTTTGTTACTGTTGCAGCTGGGCACAGTGCTCTCATGAGCGAGAAGCTCTTTTCTTACTGTTGCAGCTGGGCACAGTGCTCTCATGAGCGAGAAGCTCTTTTCTTACTGTTGCAGCTGGGCACAGTGCTCTCATGAGCGAGAAGCTCTTTTCTTACTGTTGCAGCTGGGCACAGTGCTCTCATGAGCGAGAAGCTCTTTTCGATGTAAAATGATTTGCCTTTTGTGTTTATCACTTTTCATACATATCCATACCATAACATGCATTTGGCAGATGGATAGACATACCCACTAAGGAAATGCGGTTAGTGTTCCATATTGGCAATTTTGATACTCAAGAAAGATCACTTTGCGTCCTTTTTATAAGTACAGCAATATTTTCCTTCGGACGGTGATCAATAGTCTTGATTGCTTCGTTTGTACGGAGTATGTGTGTGTGTACCTGTGACAGCGGCGGTGCGGCGCGGAGTGGCGCGAGCGGATAGCGGCGGCGCGGGCGCAGCGCCGGCGACCACTTCAGCCTCCGCCCTAAACGCGACCACTGGCGGCCATACACAGCGGGATCATAATATTTCTCGCCTCTTTAGGAATATCTAGTTTCTTCCTTCTAACATCATAGGATAACAGATCGTTTCACGTTTCGTTTTACAGTAGCAGTCGATCAGGACACGTTTTGTGTACCTATCGTTTGATGAGCGAGCTCATTATCGCTCAATGGGGAGATCCCTTCCCGTAAATAAAACTATGAAATATAGCATTTTCTTGACAGGTACAGGGTTCTATAGCAACGATTGTTCCTTACCACCAGCGAACCAAAAAATACCACCCGCATTATTAATTTACTTAATAGGTAAAATCGAATCTCAGACAATTTTGACCGTGTTCGATTCCCGCCCATGTATGGATTTGTTAGATGGGTTCCTCAAACGCGTTGTTTCAATGTAGCGTTTTCCCGAGTCGCATTTTTCCGCGATCGATCAATTTCCTTGTCGCTTTTTTACTCGTAGCTTTATTCAGCGTCTCATTGTTCCGCAATCGCCTTATTTTCGTGTAGATATTTATCGTTTTTCCGCTCTTTTATAAAAAAAAACCTCGAAGACGAAAGCGGAAGCTTTGCTTCCGCTTCCGTCTTCTAACCTATCTGCGATCCGAGTCGGTTTTGCACCTAAGTCCCTGTTCAAAGGTGGGCATTAAAATAACTTTTTTCTGAGATCAACCAATGCCAAGATAGTGGTGTATCGTAGGCTGTAGCTGTAGGGAACAGGGGCTTAGTAGCAAAACTGACTCGGATCACGGATAGGTTAGAAGACGGAAGCGGAAGCAAAGCTTCCGCTTTCGTCTTCGAGGTTTTTTTTTTATAAAAGAGCGGAAAAAACCAACAATATATAAAGCGATTGCGGAACAATGAGACACTGAATAAAGCTACGAGTAAAAAAGCGACAAGGAAATTGATCGATCGCGGAAAAATGCGACTCGGGAAAACGCTACATTGAAACAACGCGTTTGAGGAACCCATCTAACAAATCTTTCATTGAGTTATGATAACCTTATCAAAAATAGGTTGAGCCTGAGGTTTTTGCTTGGTTTTATAGATTAGCACCACCATAAATGTCCATCCCATCGCTAGTACGGAGCACCCTCTAGGGCGCGTTGTGAGCATTCTCCGAGCCGCGCGTGCGCAATTATCCCATCAGTAGCCGCAGACAATTCGATTAGCGCATAATTGCACGGAACAAGGTCGGGGAGGGAGCCGGGACGCGCTCTACATTGCTGCCTTTTAGTTTTCTTTCTTTGCGTGGGTAAAGAGGGTGGGACTCAGTACCCTAAAGGATCAATGCTAGTGACTAGTGATTATCGATTCGGCCACGACAGCGGTTCCCCATACGTGGGAGCAAGAGGTTGGAGCGTGTCCTCTCGCTCCCTCGGAAGCCGCACCGCTGCCGGCGCCGGCGCCGCTGGACGCCGTGGCCGAGCCCTACAGGTTCAGCTATGTTAGGTACCCATCCACATTTCTTACTTCAAAATAAATACGTTTATATACTGAATGCGTGTATTCAACACACTTATTACGTCATTTTTATGTGGATGGAAATGAGTGTCTCATTCTGCTAGCAACTTGAATCATAACATAAGTAATTATGGCTGTATACAACAACAACAACAATAACCAACAACATAATCAACCTACTTGGTTAGTTCATTTTATTTTATTTTTTTAGCTACGAACTCATAGAAGCTACGGGTGTAATGACGCATTGATTTGCTCTCAAGTAAATATCGATAAGGACTTTTCGTTAGTTGTAGAGTCTGACCAACGAGTCGTGTCACTGGAAAAAGGTAGCAAAATTTCAAAAAACGCATGTTGATAACACGAAATGTATGGCGGCGTAATAGGAACTTATAACTGATAGCTTATTTCATAGGTAAACTTAATTGTTGCCATACAACGTATTTGAAAAAAATGCTTTTGTCACGACTCGCTGGCCAGACTACCGCTTGTCGACTACGCTGATGAGTGCTACGAACAGTTGTAAGAACTTCCGTACCAGATTCGATTAATTAGGCATGGTAAACGGTGTATGTTTGGCCTGCACGTGCACAGGTTGGATCATATCACTAATTTTCGCCGCAAACTAACATTAATATAGCTTGAATAGCTATTTACTTTTAGAGCACAAACGTAAGTTGAGTTACGGGTTACGGAGCCTCCGCAGCCCGCAGGGTGGTGGCTCCCGAACTGCCCTGAAGAGCCCGCAGTGTACGCGGCGGGCTCACCGCGCAGGAACCGGGCAGAAAGTAGAGCAGCCACGAGGCTCTGTCACGGTCAGATTTGGTATTTGATTACCATTAAACAATTGCTGCTAATTGAGGGGCATGGGGTCGGGGCGGACCGCTCGCGCCCGGGACCACACGCTTCCTCGTCCAATATGCGCTCATTTACTACGAGGTGACTGGGTGTAAAACTACTTACAGGTAAGTAAGTCCCTATATTCATTATCTTTGTGGAATGTTCGGGAACAATAAGAAATGTACAATTTAGTTACTCAAATAACAGTATTTTCTTTATTTATTACAACTTATTTACAAACATAATTATCAGGCTCAGGTACCCTTATGGTATCAGGATAATACCATACCACTAATAATAATTTGTACGTTTAATACCTATATAGCTTTGATTGACCATCCAACTGAGGATATAAACACCAGTCCGCAACCCTTTGTTCGCATGGGCACAGCAGCGAAGAAGCTATAAATAAAAGCTTCGAATTAAGTAAATTGACAGTACCTAGTCCGCAAGGAGCATGCAACCAAAAGGGTGTACTTTAGTGGGAATTTATTAGGAGTGTAGCATTGAAGTCCCATCTGGTACCATAGTTGGCGTTGAAAGTGTTTAGTTTAGTGTGTGGCACATGTTGCGGTACCACTCGGGGTCATTGGCCTTGGCGTGGTCGGGCCGGCCGCCGGCGCGCCGGTAGTGGAACTCGCACGTGCCGCGGCCCGGCACGCCGTTCACCTCGTACCGGCAGAAGCGCTCCTCCATGCGCGCCTCCCACTCCGCCGACACGTAGTGCGTCGCCGCGTGCTCCACCGTCACCTGCGAACCGGTCACCCACACCAGTCACTTCACACACATCGTCATCACCATCATATCACCGGAAGACGTCCACTGCTGGACAGAGGCCTCCCCAAAGTCTGCCTGCCACAATGACCGGTCCTGAGCCACCCGCATCCAGCGGATTCTCGCAACTCGCAACCTTTACCCCCTGGTAAAGGTTGCGAGTTGCGTTAGTCCACCTTGTGGACGGTCTACCCACGCTGCGCCTCGTACTCCCTGTACGTGATCACAACTCGAGAACCTTTCCACCCCTTTGTCCTACGCCAACGTCATCACTTCATTAAGTTCTTTTATCTGGGTGGAGCCAGAAAGAACCACACGAATCAATGACTTTTTCGATTTAATTACTCAAAGCCTTCGGCGGAGCTATTAATAAGTTTTTTTCTGGGAGTTGTTCTGCCTTCGCCCTGCGGTGTTTCACCGACGTAGCACTAGTTGGTGTATTACTCGTACCTGAACGTGGTAGAGCTGGTCGGCCTCGAAGCTGAAGCCGTAGTCGGTGGGCGGCGCGCCCTGCTCGCCGTGCTGCCACAGCGGCAGCGCCACCGCGCGCGCCGCCACCACGCGCCCGTCCGGCAGACCCACCGCACCCACCTCGAAACTGAAACACAACGTTAGTTTGGTTACCGTCAGAACTAGCTAGCTAGTCTAGTTATATCGTTTCTCCACATCATCCAATTTCAAGTCTAACCTAACCTAACCTCATTCGGATAATCAAATGAACTACTTACTTGAACATGCATGACATAAAGGAGCAAATTTATTTTACACAAATACAAATATACAATTAGTTCCGTGGATAGGTACAACTTTACACTTAACCCGTCGTATGCTTAGACACGGATCCGTGCCAAGCATTTGAACCTACAGTTTTCAATCTCAAGGTCATATTTTGATCAGCAATTTTTGACATCCGCATACGAGGGGTTAACATACATGGGGCTTAGGACTAAATGAACATTATGTACAATCAATTTTTCAAAATAGAAATACACTGGCCCATACACTAGGCACAGCCTGTCCTGTAAATACTATGATGTTGATGAGCTTTGTCCGTCAGCAGGAAGCATCGGATTCAATGAGCTAGGCAGTAGAAATAATATCTAGGCCCTGGAAATTGGCCGAAGCTTGACTCGACAATGCTATTTTCCAATAATTAATTCCCGGGCGATTCTCCGAGCCGGCTCGATTTGCTTGACTTCGGTGAACGTATTTTTTTTTCACTTTTTCGATTGGTGACCTCGGTATTCAAGAAAAGGCCTAAATTTAAAAAATATTGGTGGTAAAGGCCTTCATAGGAACCTTGTAGTTCATGGGATATTGGGGTTTTTGCGTACACCGAAATCAAACACACACACCGAAATCAATATTCATAAAATAGTATCACCGAATTCAAAAAATGCTTACACCGAAATCAAATTTGTAATTAAACAATGTTTTTTGCTACAAAATAACCTTTATTTCCAATTGGTACACTTACAAAATATATATATATATACAGTCGTGGCCAGATAATTAAGAACACGATTTTTTTCCCATACAGTTGCATACAAATATGACTGTTCAAATTTGATAATAATTTATAATGTGTTTGATTACTTTTGTTTCTCATTATACGGATGTACCCGTGTTTAAATAGTATTTAATATAGTGCACATACGGCTTCTGTAAAATTTAGACTTAAAAAAATACAGGCGATCAAATCAACACTTTTTATAAGTTCATACATTGTTCAATCAAATCAAATCAAATCAATTATTTATTCTGCAAATAGGCCACAAGGGCACTTTTACATCCTATCCTCCTATCCTATCCTAATTAACTTGTAAAAACTGTCCATTTGACCATCCGTTTTTTTTAAGCACTACTTTTACAGAAGCTTTATATAAACTAAATGAAATCTTATTTATACACAGATACCTCCATACGAGTATACTCAGAAATAAAATTGGCCAAACATATTTTAAATCATCATTAAATTTGAAAAGCCATATTTGTATGCAGTTGTAGGGGGAAAAAATATTGTTCTTAATTATCTAGCCATGACTGAATGTGTTGTCATAAACTTTGAGAGCAATAACTAAATCGCAAAATATACATTGTACATGATTCGGTACTGGACATTGTACATGGTTTTTGCACGTAATAGGTACAAAAAGGCGTTTCAGACTCAGCTGATGATAGAAAATAATTATCACGCGTATTTTTTTGCCTTTAAAACAATTTTTTTAAGCATCCTTTCTAAAATCAAGAAAATAGGCAACGTGAAGGAAGATACGCGCATGGGTTCTTCATTACCTGAATAGGAAACGCTTGACTTATTACTAGTATTATCATAGATATTAAAATATAGGGAATCTGTTAGGTACAGCGTACAGCTTATGAATATAAACTTAGAAGGTAAATCAATAAAAATCGACATAATCAGTCTTTCATCTGTGAAGGCACTTATAACAACTACACAATCAGATTTTTCCTTCAGATTTCTCTAACAGTCGTGCCTGGCGGGCAACACCGTCAATGTTAGACCTGAATCACACTGACGCGGCCTGCAGTGGTGGTCCTGGTCAATTTTATTGGTCAAGTAAAATAAAGCACAGTGGTATGTCATTTCCCTCATTTTTTGAACAGCTCAACTGTGGATTTATGTAAGATCACTAATTGCTCTGTATGCATGTAGTGTGTTGTATTCTTGGTATTGAGAATAAGGTAACGCTGAGCCACATATAGACTTGTGCCCATTTTGGCTTAGAGCGGCAGTACGGCCGGCCGGCTAATAAAGTACAATAAGCATAGTAACTAAACCGTAATGATTTATATTATATTTACCTTCTTTTGTATAGCTCTTATAATAAGTAAGCATCCTAAAAAGAAAATATGTTTAACTTAAATACTGCACGCTTTATTACTTATAAATTAATTATTAATAAATTAAAACTTAGACTGTCCCGGCGAAGAATGATTAGGAGAGCCGACCCCAACTGCAATGGGATTAGGCGAGAATAAAGAAGACAGGTCGGTTTATGCCGACGTAACGAGTATATTATGGTGTTAGCCTAATGACTCCAGAATAACCAAGAGCGCATTGCCGACCCTTTAGTAATAGGAGGATTCGTTGTGTCGACACCTACAAACAAATTAAATACCCTTATTCTCAAAACAGCTTACCATAGGAAGTTCAAGTGACCTTACACTCAGCATCAGGATCATAATCAAACCTACATACATAGTAAGCCGTGGGACATATCCTAGTTATATTATATATGCGAAAGTTTGGATGTTTGTTACTCGATCACGCTTAAACGGCTCAAGATAGTTTATAGCCTGGTACAGTCAAGGTTACTAACATACGTACATTAATAAGGACATAAATATCTGTACAGGACTCTATTGTCAATGTCATAAAAGCGTGTACAGATTTATGTCCTTATTTATGTACGTATGTTACTGTACCCTTGACTGAACTAATCATTTAGCCAGCACTAAACTTTAATGAGAATTAGAGTTTTAAAACCACATAGTTAACAGATCCCTGAATTGACAAATGGTTTTACTAAACAATTTTTTTTAGAACTACATATTTACCAATATCCTACACTACTTTTTAACAAAAAAAAATTACATTCCCACCTTACGTGTAAGACAAGTACCCAGTTTTTGTTAATTATTTTATTTTAACCGTTTTGTTGGCGTGATTGATTTACATACCCAAACCAATTTACACTTTTCCAGTCGTAATGGTCACTGAGCTAAGCCTCGGGCGGACAGACATACGGACATGCTAAAAATATAAGGGTGTTGACTACGGAACCCTAAAAAGCAATCATTTATACATAAAGATTGATTTCGGTCCTCATTTTATTGAATTCGGTGGCCAAAAAGTACACCGAATCCGCGGAAATCAATGTCACCGAATTCAATATTGAACGATATTTGCAAATTACACAAAAAGTATAGATAGTACAGGGAAAGAGTTATTCAATACGAAATCACATACCTCTGAGGATTGCTTATTCACTTTTATAATAATTAAAACACAAACACTACACAATTTAATAGCTTCACCGAATTCAAAAAAACACGTAACCAAACTCACCGAACGACGAACAAACCTTTGTAGTAGCTGCCTATATGACATCAGCCGGCGTCCGCTCTCGTTGGCAAACGTGGTGCGACTAAAGCTACCGGCGTGTGCGTCGCGAGATTCCTACGCCATTTCTTTGTTATGATGCCGACGCGTTTTCTAAATGTCACTGAGTTTACGTGTTACCCCCGGACGCTTCGAAAAAATGCTTTTATTGAGTAAGTTTAATAGAGAAATTATCGTAATATGGATTATATATGGGGGAAACTAATGTTGATTACGTGAACCGATGTATAACATGTACTATAATTCCAATCTTGGGTTATGATTTTTTGTTTAAACCAACTTGGGTAGTGGACGCTCCCACTGAACGTCAATTTGGGCGCTATTTTTTTTTTCTTCAAACATATGTATATCTACAGAATATCTAAATAGCTGTCCAGGTATCAAAAAGCCTGAAGTATATGTGAGATTTTATTCAAAAATATCACGCACCTATTTGAAGAATTTTTGGCCCTGGACACTAAAAAATGCCACTCCGGAGAAATGCCCTCCCTTAGAAAGAAAGAAATATCAAAAAACACCATCATCATATATTCATGGCACCAAAACACAAGAAAATTCATCAACTTACAACTATATAATTAACGCGCCAAGGTGCCGACCTAATTGGCCAGCGCTGGTCTTCCGTCGGGGCCAACTGGTGACGTCACGGCGTGCATCAAGTTTAAAAGTACACAAAAAAATAAAAGAATATCAGTAAAAACTAAACAAAAAAAATCAGAAAATATAAATACAAACATTTAAACTACATGGCTAGTACAAATTTTATTACCTATTTAAGTACATGTTTGATTAGTTAGTAAATATATAATAAATATTTGGATTCAATCAAACACTAATCGACCTAGTCCCAAACTAAGCAAAGCTTGTATTATGGGTAGGTATGTACTAGACGACGATATCTTTGACTTGTGTCAGTCGTCCTTACCATCGCTGCGAAATGCCGCTGGTAATCTGGCCCACAGTGCAAGGGAGAAAGCCGAACTTCTGGGTGCTCCTCGACTTTGAACGTTGATGACAGCACCGTATCGCTCACTATCCCAAGCTGCGAATACCTCATCGCAGAAATAAATATCACGCAGAGAGATGTCTGGCGGCAGCTGCTGTCATTGAATGTTCGCAAGTCGAGTGGACCAGATGGCATACCTGCAGTGGTGCTTAAGCGGTGTGCTCCCGAGTTGTGTCCGTACTAACGCGCCTGTTTGCGCTCTCTTACCATAAAAAGCAAGTTCCGTCTTCGTGGAAGATCGCCCTGGTGCACCCTGTACCGAAAAAGGGTGATAGATCAGACCCATCGAATTAAGGCCCTATTGCTATAACCTCCCTTCTCTCTAAGATGATGGAGCGTGTTATCAACACAAAGCTCCTGAGATACCTGGAAGAGCACGACTTAATCAGCGACCGTCAATATGGATTTCGCCACGGTCGCTCGAGGTCACCCTTCTAGTGTATCTCACTCACCGATGGGCTTCAGCCATTGAGAGCCAAGGTGAGGCCCTGGCTGTCAGCCTGGACATAGCGAAGGCGTTCGATCGGGTCTGGCATTGAGGTCTTCTATCGAAGTTGCCGTCTTACGGACTTCCCGGGAGTTTGTGCGAATGGATTGCCAGCTTTCTGTCCGGCAGATGCATACGCGCCGTTGTAGACGGCAGTTGCTGCGAAAGCATGGACATAAATGCTGGTGTTCCACAAGGCTCCGTACTGTCTCCAACGCTGTTTCTGCTGCATATCAATGACATGCTGTCCATTGATGGAATTCATTGTTATGCGGACGACAGTACTGGGGGTATCCCCACGTTCGAATGTATTACACGGGCCGCACAAACATCCCCCGTTCTGCTGTGGAACAACTTTTGTCCAAAATAGAGAGCAGTCTATCCAGTATCTGAGTGGGGGAGGGATAATTTGGTCCGATTCAACCCCACGAAGACGCAATTGTGTGCGTACACCGCCAAGAAAATCCCCTTTTCTGTAGCCCCACAGGCCGAAGGCACTCCTGTTTCGATTTCAAAGAGTATTGGGACCTTGGTGTTGACATTTCCAGCGACGTCCAGTTTCAAAGACACTTAGAGGGCAAAGGCCAAGATAGCATCCAAAAAGCTCGATGTGAAAGGTGAGAGCAAAGCGTTTACTTCTCCCCGGGACAGAGACTTTTATTGTATAAGTCTCAAGTCCGTCCCCACATCACCCACATGGAGTATTGCTGTCTGCTTGCGGGAGCACCTGGATAACAGCTTGGGCCTTTCGACTCGCTTCAAAGACGCGCTGCGCGAATCGTGGACGATCCCAAACTTACATGCGATATCGAACCGTTGAGTCTAAGGAGTGACTTCGCCTCCTTGTGCGTGTACTATCGCTTGTATAACGGGTTGTGCTCCGAAGAACTGTTCGACATGATGCCTACGGCCGCTTTTTACCACCGCACCGCTCGCCGTTGGCAGGGCATTCTTCCTCACACCCTGGAATCTAAATGGTCGCGTACCGTACGGTTTTGGAGAAATTTCCTCCATCGGAGAGGTTTGCCCGAGGGACTACATTATGGGGTTCTTCAAAAAAGGAGTGTATAAATTCTTAAAGGGTCGACAACGTGAATGTAATACCCCTGGAGTTGCAAGCATAGGGTACGGTAACCACTTACCGTCAGGTGGGCCGTAAGCTTGTTTGCCAACGACGTGGTATTAAAAAAAAACATACATACTCATATAGATAAATAAATACTTAAATATATAGAAAACATCCATGACTCAGGAACAAAATAAATATTCGTGCTCATCACACAAATAAATGCCCTTACCGGGATTCGAACCCGGGACCTCCAGGTTCGTAGTCAGGGTCACTACTAGCTAGGCTATAGAGGTCGTTATTATCTAAACTTTGACTTGGTACACGTACGTGTACTAGTCTCCCAATCACACTGTAGGTATGCATGCGACGTTGTCGTCGCAATACTCACAATGCAAAAGCCATAGCTAACAATATGTGCGAATACGTACTTGGTGGCGGTGGAGGGCTGGCAGATGACCCCGACAGCGGCCATGGTGCCGTCGTCGAGGAAGATGTGGTGGAAGGCGTAGCGGCGCATGAGCGCCCAGTCGCGGCGCCCGCCGAAGCTGTGGTCGCGGAAGGAGGGCAGCGAGAAGCGGAGCGGCTCGCCATCCACCGCCAGCTCGCAGCGGAGGGTGCCGAACTGCTCGTAGTGCGACTGGTGCGCTCTGTTCATTAGAGATGTAAAAAAATATTCACGTGTAGGTAAGTCTGCGTAAAAGCTTAGAGAATATATTGAAGACGGCCCGGGAACTAAAACCACACTCCGTGATTTGCAGTCTGTACGGTGCGAAGGACTCTATTTCAAATGCACAGAACTCATCGAGCCATAAGAACAGGTCGAGCAATAAAACTCGTACCAGGGCACTAGCCGTCAATCGCTACGTTCGGCTTGAACTGTTCCATGGGATGAATGCTGCCGGCACCATATCTATCAGCCAAAATGTGGTGGAGTGGAGACAACCCGTCCTTGTACTGACCATGGCACAATAAAACAAGGTAAGTCACTCCCGTGAAAGCTCGTGACGTCAGGGCATGTTGCCTACGTCATCAGCATGATCAGCATCTTATAAATGGCGCACTGTCAGTGTGTTGCCAGCGTTACCACTGTGTGAAGTAAATTATCCGAGTACATTGCATTACTTCACTTATGTACGTGCTTTCATTAAATATTTACGTTGAACTAGGTACCTACTAATTTTATACAGTTGTCTATTCACCCCAAATAAATAGTTGTCAATGGAAACATTTTTGTGCCAACTTTGCACAATGGCAGTGGTTCATGTAGTTTACAGTTTAGGTTAACCTAACTGCACAGTGGGAACTTAGAATTATACCTACTTACACTTTTTGCACGCCGCTATACTTAGCGGGGATTCAGTCGGTTGGCACACGCGTTCAACACGCGCTCACGGCCGGACGCTGTTTACGCGCACACTAAACTTAAAATTTTAAATAAAGTTGTGATGATAAAAAAAGACCGGGTTGCACTCCGGGAGTGCCGGCAGAAGTGAAAACTCAATAACATTGTAACAGTTTTTCGATCAGGTCACGTGACATCTTACGGTGTCACCCTAAAAATGAATTTGGCGCAAATTTATAAACTATTATCAATTATTTAGGCGGACGGGCCGCGGGCGCGTTGGGTGCGACGGGCCGGTGGCGAACAAAATACCAATTTCATAATTCATAATTCATTTATTTGTTTTTGCCATTGCCAAATATTTTTCAAAGCTGGAACATTTCCATATATCTCTTTAGGAATAACGTCCAAATTCGAACTATTCGAATTTGCAAGAACAGCGGACGGCGGCGGTGAACAAAATATCAATTTGTTTTTGCCGTTGGTAAATATTTTTCAAAGCTTTATCTCTAGGAATAACGTCCAAGTTCGAACTATTCGAATTTGCTCAATAGCAAAACGGTGAAGGACGCGTGAACAAAATTACAAATTTATTTGCAGAATATGGTATTGCAAAAAGTGTTTAACGGCTTTATACTCTTACGAATAGCGTTCAGTTTTGAATGAAGTCGAATCGGCTAGCGGAAAAATATAAAAGTTTGTGACCTCCTTCACATCTGACGTCACAAAACTCTGTCGCGTATTTAACAATTTTTCCCCATCCCAAAAAGTGCTCAGCGCCGCTTAAGAAGTTTTCACTTCAAAAGTGTCGTCGTGAATTCTTTCCGTTCGAATAGGTACGAGTATACAGAAATTATTCATCAGATTCAGAATTTTCATCACTCTTCAATTTAGTAACCGAACATTTAAAGAAGGAAAAAAATAATTCAACACTACATTAAGGTAAAGCAATTGTAGACACACCATTATAAAACCGACCAAGTGCGTGTAGGGCCACGCGCCGTGTAGGGTTCCGTAGTTGCCTGTCTGTCTTAGTTACATCGAGGTGCGGTTGCGTCGGCCGAATTTGTAGAGTCGCCATCAAATATATCGGAGCGGCCAAAGAGCTCACAAATACGCATAGTTGTGAGCACTTTGGCCGATATATCTGATGGCGACTGTAGGTACGAAAATTGGCCATTCCAAGTAGGTACACATTAAGTTGGTCGACTATTACTCGGTAAATACTTATGCCTACTTATCCGTGATAGTTTTCCTTTCGGGCTGTTTAGTTCGGTTGTGGAATGCTTTGCCGTTGCATAATATAAGGTGTGCAAAATCTCTTCCTATTTTCAAAAAACTGTTGAAACAATATTACCGGTGTTATGTATTGTATTTATGTATATTTATTTTATTTTATTTATTTATTTATTCCAAACAGATTACACAGTATGACAGTGAGACACCAAGGCACTGTGAAATGCATAAGTACAATAATTATATTTAACAATGAAAACTAATAATTGCATATACATATTTAAAAAATAAACTATATCAATACTTCACTGAAGATGGACGATCATCCATCGCCTCACATAACTTCTTACACTCATCACATATCATCTTCCAACTACTTGCAAAAACATCGCAGTCAGGTGTTGACTTGAGAAGCGCGTTCAGATACTGCAAAGCACGAAGTAATGGTGATTTCCTATGCGCCACAGTGCGCGCTTTAGGGACTGCTAGCAAGTCGCGATTACGTGGTCTAAAATTAAAATTCAATTGAGACACAGAAGGCACGAGAAGTCGAACCAGTTGAGAGACCAGCTGGGGACAATCCGAATCCCCACGTAATATTCGGCATGCCCCAGTCACGAGTGCATAGTTACGCCTCACTTCTAAAGAATTGAATCCTAGAGTGCCAAGCAAAAACTTCGTCGGGTAAAGGAAAGGATAGTATCCATAGTTTTTTTTATACAAAAAACGCAGAAACGCTTTTTGGATCTTCTCCAGAAGCAAGGCGTAGGTAACTTCGTGGGGGTTCCATACAATACACGCTGCCTCCAGTTTGCTCCTAACTAATGCGGTGTAAGCAATCCTAATGGCTACGGTGTTATCAAATTCGCGAGCAATCCGGATAACAAAACCCAATCTCCGGTAGCAGTCAGTAGCTAGGGTTTTCATATGCTCATGAAAATCAAGACGTGCATCAAATGTAACTCCTAAGTCTTTGATGGAGTCAACGCGTTTTAAAGATTCCGCTCCAAGCAGGTAATTTATTGTTATGGGACTACGAGTACGGGTAAAAGACATTACAGAGCATATATATTATATATGTATGTATGTTATTATTATGTTTATTTTATGTATGTATATGGCTTTTCGGTAAAGGAAAACATCGTGAGGAAACCGGTCTAATCCCAAGAGGGGCTAGTTTTCCCTCTGGGTTGGTAGGTCAGATGGCAGTCGTTTTCGTAAAACTAGTGCCTATGCCAAATCTTGGGTGTCAAAGCGGACCCCGGGCTCCTTTAGGGCACACACGGGAATAACGCTAGGAGGATGATGATTATGTTTGTATGGTTGTATATATGTCTGCATATTTATTCATTTATTAGGTATATATTTTAAAGTCCTGTTTTGTAATATTTGAAAGATTGATGTGCTAGTATGCTCTTCTTAATGGATTCATGCACTACCTGTTGCGAGACGCGTGCGGGGCGAGTGGTCACATTGAACAAATACGCATCGCGCAGCAGTCTGGGTCGCGTCACTAACCTGTTAACGGTAACAAGTTAGTGACGCCACACAGACTACAATTCGGAGAAACTAATAATTAACTTTAAAAACAAAGTTTTAACCGACTTCAATTTAGTACTCCGCTAAGCTACAAGAACATTTCCACATTTATTTTCCAATTTACCACATGAACTGATTTCCGAGAGCAAATGCGTTGATTATTAGAAAAAAAAACCCAATCGCTGTATGTGGCCCGATAATATTTGAGGACTTCCGTCGTCGATTCCACAAGGATCACCTTTGATACTTCATTAGCTGCTATTTCAACGGAATCTTATCAGAATCTGTGACGTGCTTGAGGAATTCCATAAGTCATCTGTGGTCTTCATCATCAGTTCCACTCCACCAAATTTATGATTTCCGGATGTAAATACACGAGATATAATAGAAAATACCAAAATCACTACACGCGTGCCTAAGATAATTGAGGAGTTCTCTCAATTCCTCATGAATCCCATCATCCAACTAAATTGTAAAAAAAAATGGAACCCACCTGGATGCATATACTTACAAACAAAAAAAAAATTGAATCGGCTCATCAATGACGGAGTTCTGAGGTAACAAACATTGAAAAAAAAAATACAACCGAATTGAGAACCTCCTCCTTTTTTTTGAAGTCGGTTAAAAAAAGATGCTCACGTCTTAAGGCCGTCGAAGTACTGCCGGCTCCAGGGCTCGCGCGCGATGGAGCGGATGAGGGCGGGCGCGTGGAGGTCGCAGTCGAAGTCGAAGTGCGGGGTGGTGGCCACCCACTCGCCCGAGAACGACACCTGCACCACGCGCGATGGATCCTTCTGGAACCTTTACACACTACATTAACAACAATATTGTAATAAGAAAGAGCCACACCGGTGCTTCGAACTTCCTTTCGAACGCCAAGAACACCTTAAGGATTCGTGCGTTGTCATGCCCCCGGCGGTTTTAGGTGTTTCGGCGTATTACGCTGTCACAATGATGTTGGCGTGACAGTGTCACCTTTAAATGTCTTGATTAACGGCGACAAGGACTGCGTATACGCGTTGACGCGTCGTATGCGTCACGGGTTCGTCATAAATTTTGCTCCGTTTACGGCGCGTCAGCCTCTTAAAACCGTAGAATGGAATTCATAATTTCTAGTACTTATATAGAAAAATGATGCTACAGACGGCGTAGTAACACAGCCCCCTCACCTCATGGGCCCCTGGTAGTTGAGCGTCCAGCGCTTCATGGGCTCGACGGGCGCCATGCGAATGCCCTCAGCGCCGAACTCAGTACTCCCCGCACCGAACAACACCGTGTCCGGCAACTTTGCACTGCACAGCAACCCTTTGCCCGGCAACTGGAACACAAAGCGGATGAAACTAGGAGGTGTTTGGCATGTTGCCGATGCCGACTTAAAGACAAATATTTGGTTACTTCTGGATAAGACTGGCTCAGGACGAGACGACTAGCATACCTACCAGAAGAAAGACCAGACGACCTCGCCTTCGCCGGCCATTACAAACTTCTCCTCACAAAGCCGCATAAATGTATATTATTAGCTTCTTTTGTAGTAGCTCGAGTCGAACATCTGGAGCAAAAGCCTCAATAACGGGAGACTCGACCAAGCCCTCTCATGCGTACACTTTCACTAACCACAGCTAGACAGGGCCATGTTACAGTGGGAGTGGGACCCCCCGGACATGCGACCGGACTTTTAACTGTAACATACCCCGATGTAGAAGAGTCCGTTGGCCATGCCGAGCGGGCGGCGCTCGCAGCCCATCATGACGTACACGCCCTGGTCGGCGTCGGGCGTGCTGGCCGCCGCGATGAAGAACACGGCGTCGAACGCCTGCAAGATAAGATAAGATAAACTTAATTTATTGTCAAAATACGACATGAGTATATTTGTTAGCTATGATTACTTATGGCTTGATATAAAATTTAGGCCCTCGACCTCCAGCGTTTAGGCTGTTGCGGCGGCTTTGCCTTACCAACGTCTTGGTTACTCAGGACATTCTGTTAGTCTGGGCCCATAATGCAATTAAGCTAATGTTTAATACTAAGAGCGTTGCACGGTACGATATCCTTGCAGGCTACTACACTGCCCTATACTCAATGTAAGTTAAATATCGTAGCAAGACACCGATATTGTAGGTATCGGATGTGAACATACTCTCATTCAGTTATAGCCTGGATAGAATATGTCTGAAGCTCGCGTAGGACCCTCTCAAAGTTTACCCTCCCGTTTAACCGGCCAACTGGCCAATCCTCATTAAGGGGCTCCCGTCAAAAATCAACGAAATTTAGTAGTTTTCATTTCGACACTCGTCCTCGGTTTATTGAAGCTAGCTTTCCAGGTGCAGATATGGGAAAGTTTGATTTCTGTTTAACATTTTTGATATCGAATAACTTGAATATTGTTAATACAGAATTAATTATCCATTTTTAAAGAAAGGTCTGTAAAAAAACAAAATACATATAATTTTGATATGCGTTTTTATAATCTTACTAATTAACACAAAAGTTATGGCCAGAAAACTTTTTTGGCCTAAAATTGTTTAACTTTGATGCCAAATATCTCGAAAACAATGAACTTTGAATGTTGTTAATATAATTAGCTACAAAAAACATTAGAAAACTAAGGGATTCAGATCGAAGGTCATTGGCGTATGGGAGATCATTTGTCACTGATTTTCCTAGAGATTTGCATCATCAAGTCTTTCCCCCCATGCTGAGTATCGTGACACCATGTCCTATTGTTGCTGACCATCAGACTCCTCCATAGAGGCTCCTATCACACGCTTTATGTAGGGCCTCGTGCAGATATAGTAAGCAGATTATTATAGCGGGTGGTCTGCCCCGAGAACTCTGGCCCTTAGCTTTTCCGTCATAACCATCCTCCATCTATCCGAGGAACGTCGATGAGAGCGTTTTAGGGGTAGATAGAGACGATGTATTGTCCTGTAGGTAGGGCCCGGTTAGTATGTGTTTGTGTGTATGGATGAGACCTTGGGATGGTCGGAGAGCGGCTGCACGCGGTCCATGAGCGCGGGGTCGGCGAGCGCGCGCACGCCCTGCCCCGCGCGTGCGACCGCGCCGGCGCCGCTGCTGCGGTGCGCGTACTGCAACAAACAAACGACATTATGGGTACATCACACGCGTGGCTCTTACATTCGACGTTTGTCGACCGCTTTAGTGACCCTGCCTACGAAGCAAGAGGTCCTGAGTTCGAATCCCGGTAAGGATATTTATTTGTGTGATGAGCACGAATACTAATAATACTTGTTCCTGAGTCATGGATATTTTCTATGTATTTAAGTATTTATTTATCAACTAGCTTCCGCCCGCGATAAGTATGTTACTACTACTATGAGGACATAAATTGTACTGGGATGACAGCTGTCAAAAGTTCATTCTTACAGATTTTATACTATAGCGGCCATTCCCAACAACAAGATAATGACCGGCTCGCGGCTCGTCGCGCCTAACGACTATCTATGAATTTTGTGCCTTTCTGTATATTGCATTAAAGCTGCAAAAGTTAAAGAGATTCGAGATTACCTAATACATTTAGGGTGCCTTTCCACCAGAGAATATGTGCTATGCTTGCTAATCTTGCTATCCTATGTTTTCATACATTTGAAAAGTAGCTGTAGCTGGAGCTACTTACGTTTCAAATGTAATGTATGAAAACATAGCATAGCATGGCATAGAACTTCTCTGGTGGAAAGGCTCCCTTAGAGAGCGTAACGCTTTTAAATTAAAAGACTTTTAAAAATGTACAGAACCTAAAGGTAGACAGGAGCCTTAGCATGGATGAGATTTTATCACTTATCACGGCGTGACAAATGACAAATCACGTGATTTGTCTACTTAATCACTCAACTTACCGATTCATAACATGGTTGCACGTGTCAAAATGGAGTTATCCAACTATGACATATGACAGCGATATATGACATTTGCATAACATGGTATGTGGTTAATGTGGTAATTTGACGTCTCAACTTGGTTTATTTTATTTATTTATCTAAGTGCTTCCGAGGTATTAACGATAAGCTATTTTAAACTTGGTTTTCACCAAAACTACGAGTGAATATTCGATTCTAGTGACAATAATGATAGTTAACTGTGATAATGGTAATTTTTTCCCTATAATCAAACATAGATTTGTTTGTTGAACTCGCACCTATTATTGAAAAACTAGTGAAATTTCATCATGGAGAGTTTTCAACAAACGCTGTTGGCCCTTGGACTTGGAGTTCCTAAACCAGAAATTTCGCTGCTACTTATCGAAGCGGTACTTAAGGTAAGTAATGCTATTTGAATTAATTGATAAATTGTATGGACCCCAAGGTTTGTTTGTTGTTGGGAGGATGGTGTTATCCTATAATACAAATGTAGCCAGTATATTTAATTTGGTTTGAGGTAGCCAGTGATTATTTTATTAAACCTAGGTACCTACTTAGGTACTGTAATCAACCTGTACTTGGGAATCAGTCATTCCTTAAAATTTTTCATTGAATTTGTCATTCTTATTTATATCTTATACCAGCTTCTGCCCGTGACTCCGTCCACGTAGAACTCATTTATAACACATTTCCATACAAACTTTCACCCCCGTATGGAATGATTTCCGGGATAAAAATTATCTTTTGTCCTTTCCCGAGACTCAAACTACCTCAATACCAAATTTCATCTAAATCGGTTCAGCGGTTTAAGCGTAAAGAGGTAACAGACAGACATAGACACTTTCGCATCTGTAATATTAGTAAGGATAGATATTCAGGATATTGTGATATAATACGTGTAATTGTGCTTCAGGCTAAGTACTCATGACTTGTATTTTATCTTCTTTTCAGATCTATTAGCGAAGAAAGAAAAGAAGATTACAACCGATGGTACTCAAAACATACCACATGTTCAAAAATCGAATTACATAAATAAAATAAATAAATAAATAAATATTAGGGGACAATCTTACACAAATCGACCTAGTCCCATAGTAAGCTCATTAAGGCTTGTGTTATGGGTACTAGACGACGATATATATAATAGATATAAATACTTAAATACATAGAAAACTTCCATGACTCAGAAACAAATATTCATGCTCATCACACAAATATTTGCCCTTACCGGGATTTGAACCCAGGACCTTCAGCTTCGTAGGCAGCGTCACTACCCACTAGGCTAACCGGTCGTCATTAATACCATAAATACATGAATAAGTTACCGTTTCATTTAAATTGATTGATTCCTTTACTTATTATGCCACCTATATGCAGGGAGTGTTTGAAAGGTGAGGTTCAAGACGGAGAACAAGACAATCCATACTAACATACCTACAACCTTCAAACACTTTGTGCATGACAACCATTTTTTAAAGATATTCTCAAGATTTTTAAGAATCTAACATTTCTGACACAACACAACACAGTATTACAATACAAACACAAAATAAATTTACTTTATTGATGTCCTTTCTTGAAGAACTACATACATAGAAGGAGAATTGGCAACGCAATTTTCAAGCTTCAATAGGCAACGATGCCCGCTTATCTTCAAGCGGGCCGTACGCTTTATTGCCAACGATTTGGTATAAAAAAATACACAATATAATGATCACATTGAATTTATTACTTTTATTTCAATTTGTCAATTGTGCAAAATAAACTCAATAGGTATACAATTTACAAAAGAGAATGTAAGAGTAGGTACAAACACAGATTTATCCATTTCAAGTCCAATCAAACTTTGAGTAGATTTGAGTTAATTTTTAATGTTTAGATGTCATTTCCACCATTCTGAAACATAAAAGTATTGTTAAGTACATTCTTAATAATATTAATAGACTGACTTTTGTGATAGGTATAGATATAGACAGGGGGGTAAGGTGGCCAGACCTCCCAAAGGTGTGATTAGAGTAAGAGACTTGCATTTGTCTCCAACTATTAAAACAGAATCCTCAATTCAATCTTTACCGACTAAAGGATTCAATCTTGGATTTCTTTGAAGTTGCAACCAACCATTAGTGTCTGCTTATCACCAGACAGGCCATATGCTTGTTTGCCACTCTTTGTCCAATAAAATTGCATGGTATGGGAGTCAAATTGAGTAACATTTCAGTAGTCTAGAAACAGATATGAAGTTAACTAGAGTAGCGGCTACATTATTATTATAATGTCAAAATAAATTTTAGTTTTATTTCACTAATCCACAGTTGACTGGATATTTATATCTTACCTATTCCAATATAATTTAAATCACAAAGTTGTTAATGATTAGTATTTTTTTACAAGTAATACCGGTGAAATATGATTACATGGATACATATTTCACACTAGTAGACAAATATTTCTAATATATTATATATATTAACTTAGATAATTTACCACCAACTTCCACTGTGTACTACACACTGCCGACGCGGCAATGCGCGGGACGGCGCCTCGCGCTCCGCGCACCGCGGCGGGACACATCTCTAGTGGGAGAAACGCCTTACGGAATAATCGCCTTGCTACACTTAACGATTACACCCTGTATATATAATTATTCTGTAAGTACGTGTTAGTCACCTAACTCCTCCTAAACGGCTGGACTGATTTGGATGAAATTTTGTGTGCACATTTCAATGGGTTCTTGCATGGTTTGAAACGTTCATGTGGGTTTGGGGGTTGGTTTTGGGGGACCCGCTAGGTGGCGCTGCAGTTGGTATGTCACTGATCTCCTAAACGGCAGGGACCGTTTTTAATGTCATTGCAAGCTTTTATTTAGTTTCACCTGTCCCGTTGTCTGTCTGTAATCAAATCTTGCAAGTTAAATTTGACCCACTTCCCGGTGACCGATTGAGCTGAAATTTAGGGTATAGTTTGAATGACATTTCAATATTATGGTAACATCGAGCTGATCTGATGATGGAGACAGAAGGTGGCCATGGGAATTCAGTAGGTACTTAACCGACGTAACCCCGTTGAGTTTGGGCTCGTTAGAATCGTCTCAATGAGTAGTTGATGATGGTATACAGAAAAGTACAGTTGGCAATAAAAGCTTGTATCAAAAAATATTTTTTTGACAGAAGCTTGTTACTCGTATTTGTAAACGTGGGTCCCTGCAAGGTTTGAAATTCAGATTCAGATTCAATAATTTAGTTTTGAGCTTTATTTTTAAGTTGAATTCAGTAACATGGTGGGTTGGTTACCTTTAGTACAATCTTTATTATTTAAGATTATTTCCTAACTTTTATTCTTAATAACTAATTTATAACTACTTTTTTTGTACTTTTATTCTTAATTATTTTATTGTAGTAAATTATTATTTAAATGATTGGGACATTCTAATGCGTAAATGTTAATTTCAAATGCAATGAATGTTGCTCATGAATAAATCAATGAAATAACAACATTTTCTTAATAATATTTTTAGTTTCTGTAGGTTTACTCTCTATGTTATTTAAACAAATTCGATTTGATTCGATTTAGTCTAAGTGAGAATGGTCACTCAGACTTCGATCCATTCGAGAAACAATATACCTAAGTTACCTTTATATGGACCGGCAACACGTCGGCGTAATGCGGCTGGAAGTCCTCGTCCAATTCATCAAATAATAGAGTGCCATCTCTTTGCGCACTCTATATATAAGGTCAGTTCGGGTATGTGCGCCACCGGGGAAAGTGCGCCCCCTGGGGTAAGTGCTGATATTGATTTAAATGACTGACTGAATGATGAATGAGGCGCACTTTCCCCGGTGGCGCACATACCCGAACTGACCTTATGTGACAGAATTCGGCACCCGGCAATTCAAACGGGCTGCTGGCATCCCGGATGGCCCGCCGGTGCTGGTTTTCGGCAGCAGCAACCGACAGATCTAAAAATAAAATCTTGACATATCAAGTGTTTGTACGTTATTCTCGTATAAAAAATATACTTAGTTACTTGAACAGGTGCGGAAATTCAGGTTTTCTTCATGCACAATATAGGTTATCGTCACTAATCCAAATAGCATTACTTACCTTAACCTTAAGTACCTACCGTTTCGAAAAGAGTGTCATCCCCTTGCACACTAATGATATGCAGCGAAATTTCTGCTTTAGGAACTCCCAAGTTCCAACAGCGTTTGTTAAAGACTCTCCCTTCTCTTTCAATAAGGTGTGACTTCAACAAACAAATCTGTTTTTTTATAGGGAAAAAATAACTTATCACAGTAACAATAATTATTCATCATCCTCCTAGCGTTATTCCCGGTAATGCCCCTAAAGGAGCCCGGGGTCCGCTTTGACACCTAATGCCATGATTTGGCATAGGCACTAGTTTTACGAAAGCGACTGCCATCTGACCTTCCAACCCAGAGGGAAAACTAGACCGTATTGGGACTAGACCGGTTTCCTCACGATGTTTTCCTTCACCGAAAATCATCCCTAAGGCGTTGTAGGAAGAAACTGATTGAAGGATTTGGTGGCCTAATTGCCGTAATTTAGTATGGGGTGGCACGCATCGTTACTGACGATTTCTCAATACAATTTGAGACCTTGGTGCCGCTAAGAAGCCTAAGTCTGCTGGAAGATGTCGCTACACGCCTCCCTATGGCGTTGTAGGAAGGAACTGATTGAAGTATTTGGTGGCCGAACCGGATTGTTCCGATACCTCAGTTGGTTAGTAGGTAGGTCAGTTAAAACAAAAATCGTCTTTCCAGTGGTCCAAAGTTAAGGGCTTATGTTTATATATAACATGTTTTCATCCCATAGAATTATAGAAGAGGCAACACCGTGTATGCGGATTCAGAGTTCAATCAAAGATTAGGCTTCATAGGCCTTAACTTTGACAATGTCCACCGAAGATACGCGCACCTAAATCTGACAATGAACCAGTAGCGACGGGCCATAAATGCCTATGATCGCCGGTTCGAATCCGGCTCGGAGCAATAATTTTATTTTTTATGTTTTTCCTTTAATTTAAAATGTATAATTTCGTTAGCAGCGGTACTGCTTAATACAAAATTAATCATTATTATCACTAGAAAATCGAATATTCACTCGTAGTTTTGGTGAAAACCAAGTTTTATTACATCCGATATAGCTTATCGTTACCTCGGACGCACTTAGATAAAATAAACTAAGTTGAGACGTCAAATTACGATAATTTATCACATTAACAACGTACTATGTTATGCAAAACGGTAATGCCCATTTGTCATGTATCCCTGTCAAAGTTGGATAACTCTATTTGGACGATTGTGAATCGGTAATTTGAGTGAATAAGTAGACAAATCACGTGACTTGCTATTTATCGTATCCTTATTGCTTGCGTGCCTGTATTTAAGTCCCCTAATATTTATTTATCTATTGACTAGCTTCTGCCCGCGACTCCGTTCGCGTGGAACTCGTTCATATCGTAGCTCCATACAAATTCTCACCCCCCATTTCACCCCCTTAGGAAATGATTTCCGGGATAAAAACTATCCTATGTCCTTTCCCGGGATTGAACTATCTCTATACATTGGCGCTACAAAAATGTATCTCTAACCGTACATTTAAAAAAGTAACTTAAGATTATTACACTCAAGACATTTCTAAATCGTCTTAATTTGGTGGTACCTATAATAAATAAAGCATTCTATTTTTGTGCAAACATTCATCCAATATCACCTAAATAGCCTCTATGGCTAGAGTTGTCACTAGTCGTGGGATAAAGCGACAAACTGTCATCTTATCACTCCTCGTGGGATAAGCGACAAGCTGTCAACTGTCGTTTGGTTAACGTATCACATTGGATAAAGAATCATATCCACTATAGCGTGACAAGCGATAGCAGCCATGTTAGCCCCGCAGATCGATAATATGATACATTATGGCAATAATCGGACGTGTCTGCTAATGAACCGACTCCGTAATCAATAATCATTAATTGATTATCAAGTTCACGACGAGAATTAAAAAGATATAACGTAATCTGGCTCGCCTCGCCGCGCCGGCGAGATAACGCCTCGCACGCTGCCCACAAGCTGGTCTATCTATACTCTGATGGTATATGTATCCTCTTGAAAAGCGGTTAGGTACTTGCCTAGCAGGTACCATCGCCAACACAGTTAACTGACCATGCGTGCACTTTTATGTGCATTGTAATAAGGTTCAATATAAATACAGGACGGTCAGTTAACAGTGTTGGCGTTTATACTCTTTATACAAAACTACTTACTGCTCAGGCGGAGGATTATACAAAGGCATCAAATATAATGACCACCAAAAAACGTTTTGATACCCTTAGCTCTTTTACCAAAAAAATATACTGAACACCAAAAATAATAATTCGACCATTACAATAGTACTAGCTGTTTTAGTAACGACTGCACATTAAATTGTATTCGAAGACCAAATTTAGTTAATGATCACCAAATCTTAGCGAGCAAATTAATACAATATTTCTAACTAAATAACCCACTATGATTGCCATAAAGTGAAAGATGTTGCTTACGACAACGCAACGCACGCGACGCGACGTGGCGCAAGCAACATCTCCTGCCAGCATCTCCTGATGATGCCTCGTAGAGAGGCGAAACACGTGTCGAGGTTTTTGTCAATATTGGTGGTGGTTTGCTGTAATTTTTTGCATGTTTATACGCAAATAGTTTCATCTTATCTTCACTGATAGACCAGCACGTTTTTTAGCGGAATAGCAAAGAAATATTGTTCTCGTAATATATCATGGACTTCCGCAAAGTAACGCCTGATTCAATAAAAATATTTGTATGCATGTTACCAAATAAAGTATAATGATGCCAAATTTACAAGTGCTTTTTTAACCTGATGGGCATTTGATTGAATAAACGCTTCTGTTTTTTTGGTAGTGGTTAATTCATTTAGGGAAATTTAATTTCAGGTTAGTAAACATTTTCTAGTAACGTAAATGATTCCTTCTTTATAGCGATCGAAAGGTAAAAATAGCTACTAAAACCCAAATCAGCGCACCCCACTTCCACGTGGTCTCGTCTGTCCTACCCCTAGAGTGTATATAAAAGCCCTCGGAGACAGAGTTTCTGGCGGGAGCCCGGGCGGAGGGCGGGAGACTGAGTCCCAGAAACGAAAGCATTTTCTTAATAGTATAGTAAGATGTTATATATTGGGTTATTATTTCACATTAATAGGAGATACAATTTTGTGATCATTTACTATTTTTGGGTTAGCAATGATTTATTAGGATAGCATTTTCTTTAATAGGATAGTAAGATGTTATAATTTGGGTTATTATTTCACATTAATAGGAGATACAATTTTGGTGATCATTTACTATTTTTGGGTTAGCAATGATTTATTAGGATAGCATTTTCTTTAATACTTAGGATAGTAAGATGTTATAATTTGGGTTATTATTTCACATTAATAGGAGATAAAATTTTGGTGTTAATTTAACTATTTTTGGATTAGCAATGATTTATTAGGATATCATTTTCTTTAATAGGATAGTAAGATGTTATAATTTGGGTTACTATTTCACATTAATAGGAGATAAAATTTTGGTGATCATTTACTATTTTTGGGTTAGCAATGATTTATTAGGATAGCATTTTCTTTAATAGGATAGTTAAGATGTTATAATTTGGGTTATTATTTCACATTAATAGGAGATAAAATTTTGGTGTTCATATTAGGTACTATTTTTGGATTAGCAATGATTTATTAGGATAGCATTTTCTTTAATAACATAGTAAGATGTTCTAATTTGGGTTACTATTTCACATTAAAATGGAGATAAAATTTTGGTGATCATTTACTATTTTTGGCAGTAAAAAGTATTTTTTGGCGTTATATTTTACTATATCTGGTGGTCCGTTAAACATATGCCTTATTCTAAAACTTATTAGAATAACTTTAGTTAAACGAATTTTTGATTCGTGTTAATTTAATTTAACGTCATCGCGATCAAATTTTAATCATTTGAATTTGCTTTTGATATATAGTACCAGTTAGGTAAGTACCTAAACTACCTACCAAGAAAAATATATGGAACATCGCCTAACAAACCAACCCGCCCCCTCTGTCTTACCGCAGCAGTGCCCTTAGGGTGAGCATCCACCACCGCTGAGCGAGGTTGTGAGGTGGTGGGCAACGTGTGGGCAACGAAGGCGAGCGCGGCCAGCCACTCAATATAGGTTTTTACTTATATAAAACTAGTTCCCGCCCGCGACTTTGTCTGCGAGGACCCGGAATAATTTTTTTAATGCAGGCTATAAATATCTTTGTGCAATAACTCATCCAAATCAGTTTAGCCATGTACAGTCGAGGTCATAAATATGTTTACACTTTTGCACCTTATTACAAGGCAATAAGGTGCAAAAGTGTAAACGTATTTATGACCTCGACCGTACCTAAGCGTGATTGGAGTAACAAACACTCTCTCTACTAAAAACCCTCTTTGAGCTGCACTTTGATATGATCAAAACAAAGTAGTTAAAGCCAAACTAACCTTTCTAAAGTAGTAGATGGCTGCGAACACGGCGTACTTGAGGTAGTACCACCGGCCGGGCCGCGTGTACACGCCGAAGATGGGCGCCGGGTCCTTGCCCCTCGCCACGTACGCCAGCAGCGCCAGCGCGCCGCACAGCAGCCACCACGCCATGACCATGATGCACTGACACCGGCGCCTTTCACAGCGGAGCCGAGACGGTAGGTAATAAAGTACTCACAACGCTTGCCGACCGCTCGCGAGCCAAACCAGTGTAACTCTGATCTCTTATTGCGTATAGTTATTACAAATCTCAGCGTCAAGTTATACTAGGAGTGGTACGGTGATATGAGATAATTAGTGAAACGCGTAGCGGATAAGATAGCTACGAACAGGTGGCTGCTGGCTGATAAGTGATAAGGCCGATAGGTCAATATCTATCGGCAATCCTATCCTTGTTCAGGTAACCTAGGAACAATTCTCTAGTCTAGTGAAACTGCAGTAACGTTAGGAGCGTGTCTCAGGTCTCTTTCTTAGGAGCACTCATTTCTATTTTTGGTTTATATAAATGACTTGCCGTCTTACCATACAAAAAGTTTTTTGACATTTGCAGACTAACGGCGTGATATTTTAAGAAACTTAATGTTATGAGTTAATGGCACACTCACTGGTCAAAGTACTCGATTGGTTTAGGTACTCTCATAGAAACTTCTACTCCCCTTTTCACCTTACGTTTACGTAATGAGTTCCGGGACAACAATTATCCTATGTTCTTCCCAAGCTCTGAAACTAATCTCCATACCATATTTCATCAAAGTGAAACATGAAAAAACTATCGTATTAGGGCATGTTAGGATCTTCTTCGAGTGTTTGCATACTGCAAAGAACTACCTACAGTTTATTTCTTATATAGGTACTACGATAATGGAAAACAAGTATACGGTCTGCCTGATGGTAAACAGACACTGTAGCCTATGGACGCTTGCGATTCCAGGAAAATCACATGCGCGTTGCCGACTCTTTATTAATTTGAGGATTCGTTGTGTTCATAGTAAGGGTCCCTTGCTCTCAACACAATATATCCTCGGGGAACACCACATACCTACAATGCAAGTACTTGCGTTATATATTATTGGGTACTTATACAGATTATGTGATTTTACCCCAATTTGTCAGTACAACATGTCGAAGTCATAATACGGGTGTAGACTCGAAAATTATTATTACTCCAAAAGAAAGAAGGCAAAAAAATATGCCTAGTGACGAAAATCCCATTCAGATATCTCAAAGTATTACGAAGCTACAACCGTATTGGGTGTAGTGTACAGATGTAACAATCCGACCACATATGCATGCAATTTTTCAGTACAAATCGTTTGACAGTTGGATCAGCAGCGCAACATGCCTCCAGACGATAGCAATTAGTAAGCTTCTGATAAATTGGGGCTTATAAATCATGACATGACTTGTATACACCCCATTCTTCTGTAAGGTACTTCCCAGTAGGACTGCTCTAAATATCGAAATCTTATCGAAATGGTCCGAAAGAAAAAAAAAAACCATGATTACCATGAAATGATGCATTGAATTTTTTTATTGGCAACTAATGACTGGCAACATTTCAAAAGACCCTTGGAGAAAATTCAAAAAGAAAAATTGAAAGAAAATTCTAAACTACGTAATACTTATCCAATGATAGAATATACACCTTAATCCAAGGAGAGGATTTCCGTGTAGCGACCAAAGGTAAGTATTATTTTACCGGTAAAAAGTGAAGTAATGGCCGCACAGCTCTAGCGCTGCACAAATGACATTCGTTTGTCAAAATATTTGACAGTTGTGAAATGTCAAATATATGGTGCGGCTCGATAGAAGATTATGAAATAATATCTTTGAGGTTTCTTATTTAAGTTTCGGCTACTATGGCATTATCATTTCTACGAACGAAGTTAATAGCGCGACACGCGAAGAACCAGCTCTACCAGAACAAACGGAATGCGGGATACGTCGTTCTGTGAGTTACCATCATTTGTTTAGGAAGAAGCGTTCTGCTATGTTCTTCGAACCTCACTCGAATTCAAGGTGAAAACAGTCTTTTAGATCGAGACTGCGTTCTGAAACAATGCCTGAAATTAGTGCTATAGATATTGGGTGTCTGGAATACAGTCTTATTATTTTTCTGTACCATCAAGTATAAAATACACTTACTGGTTCAGCACCGTCGCGTTTATTTGCGATGTAAAGCATTTATCTCCCGCTCCAGAAGTTAATGTTATTGAACCACCATTACAAAGATCAGTATGAAGAACACCATAACATGCAAAGTGGATTAAGGGGAAATTAAACACGTTTTTATTATGTCTGTCACTACACAGCTAAACGAAAAGGACCAAATCCACAACGACCATGTAGAACAATTCAAAATAAGCACAAAAGGTCAAATAAATTTTTCTTTGAGATAAACCAATGCCAAGATAGTGGTGTATAAAGTTTCAAGTTTTTCAAAGAACATTTTGAAGGTGGCGGGAAATAAAATATAAAAATATACTCTTCTAATCATTACTCGTTTTAGCATTACAGATTTATAAATGATTCAAAATAGTCACAAAATGTCAAATAAACATTTCTCTACTACTAACTGGCGGAAATATTTGAACGTGAAGTTACATAATTTTGGAGGTAATGTTTGAGTAATAGTTTTTTTTATATTGAAGGTGACGTCATTATAACACCACGTTTATCATTTTCAATGGATAGATTATAAAATAATAAACACTTTTTATATGGATGATTATGCTCTGCGGTGAACCGAACCGTTTGAAGATGATGATTTTTTGAAAATGTCAGCGGAGCGCACATCTTGCCGTCGTGGCGGCCTCGCGCGGTGTGCCGGCGCGACCAGAGTGTTTAAGTGTAAGGCCTGAGTGGACGCCCCGCTCAGAGCGGGGCGTGCAGCGTCCATATAAAACAAATGCAATTTATATGGACGCTCGACGCCCCGCTCTGAGCGGGGCGTCCACTCAGGCCTTACACTAAGGCGTAAACTTTTTAAGCGTATTGAACCGAGGTGATGTAGGCGCGCTTGTTACTCGAATTTCTTGCTAATTTCTTTGGACTTTAGTGCGCTTAGACTCGGTTGTTTGTTGTGATTAAAGTTGTTGCTGTTGTTTGTGGTAGTTATCGTCCTGAAGCGTTGCCCTACCGATGCCGCTCGCTTTAGACGTTTTCTGCGTAACATACACCGCCTCTATCCCGGTTATTGGAGATGCGGTATTAAAATCTCAAATTGCGTGTGCCAAACTGATTCTCTTAGGGGTCCGTCATCACGTAGGCAGTAGGGAACAGGGACTTAGTGGCAAAACCAACTCGGATCGCGGATAGGTTAGAAGACGAAAGCGGGAGCTTTGCTTTGTCTTCGAGGTAATTTTTTTTATAAAAGCGTAAAAAGTTGTTTACAAAAAAAAAAAAAAGCGATCAAATGTTTCGGGTCAGTGACGAAAAGTGTCAATCAGTGTTCGTGTTCAAACACATTTAAAAATACATAAATATTAAAAAAAAACACGAAATTTCCAAAAAAAAATTAAATATGGTTTTCAAAATACTCTGTGCTTTACTGCAAAAAAAAATTTTAATAGGTATGTTTTTCAAAATACTGCTTTACTGCAAAAAAAAAATTAAGTAGATGTTTTTCAAAATACTGTGCTTTACTGCAAAAAAAAATATATTGCTAGTGACCCTATGAATTTCGCACCTTTAGTCAAGAATTTTCTAAGTCTTTTATGTTGACCGCCCTTTGTTACACTCTGACCTGGTTTTGTCAGATAGTTTTAATTTTACTTCATGTGTTTTGGATTATTTTTAATACCTACTCCCGGTTAGCATTTGGTTATATTTGTAAGAATCTTGTATGTAGCTTTTTCATGGTACAACCCCATGTTAGGGAGACCCATACTTATCAGACAAATATTTGCTCTAACTGGGATTCATACTGGATATTTGGCTTGAATTTTGTAATCACCATCCAAACATCAGTTCAATTTGGCTAAGATTGTAACCTAAAATTAATTTAATTTAATTAATCATATATTTATGACATAAAATGATAAGAAAAATATGGAGGCACACACATTAAAGAAATAACATTGGACATGAAAGGAAATTATGAAATCCATCCATGGAAAGAAAGAGAGTGGTGCTGATCTAATCTGGCTCCACACGGGCAACACGAAGTTATCATAATTAATTACTTAGTCAACTATTAGAAAATAGTTAAGAAATAAAGAGTAGTTGTTGCTTATTATAGAGTGTATTATATACAGCTGAGCGTCAGAGAAGCTGTCTAATCATTATAATATACAAATACGCTTTATTACACACGCTTTGGGTAGTGGAGGAATGAATACATTATACAATGTGTACCAGAAGTAAATGTCAAGCCGAAAACGTGACATAGGCCAGGTCATAACAGTTAAAAAAAAAAACTAAGTGATGTATTAATAAAATACAGGCATTCAAAAACATTAAAATAAATGGACACAATGTAATGATGTTATAGCCTTATAGGTAGTACACAGCTATAGATCTTTACTTACTATGTTAACCGACTGTACTGAAAATGTACTACACTAATTAAGCAAGTAGCTTCAAAAGATGGCTTATTTACTCCGAATTTCAAAATGGTATAACATTACAGGTATGGGTTTTTTTTAAATGACTTGGATTAACGTGAATTATTTATTTTATTGTTATTTTATTTTAAAGAAAAGAACTGAATCAACAAACAATTCTATATAATATAATTAAATATTTATCAAACCTGCTCTCAAAATTCCACAAGACCTGTAGAGGTTAAGTTAAAGTAACCGCCACTCGCCTCCCTCTGCCTACAAGCTGTCCTGCAGGTTGGCAGAAGAAAATATCGTAAAACCAAGGGTTGTTTATGTGAATAAATTATAATTGATTTATTTTGTTATTTCTTATTTATTTGTCCTATGCCAGCATCAAACAAAAACAAATGAAAAACAAATGTTAGCAAAATGAATCCTACCCTATTATTCTAAGTCAAAGCTTGTACTGATTATTGTTTATTGTCAGTATTCCAGAAATAGGCGAGGATGCAGACAAAACCGCGCTCCTGGGCGACAATGGCCTTCCCGAGTTCAACGACATCAGCATCGAGAAGTGCATCGCGTCCATCAGCAAGCAGAGCCTCGACTACGAGAACGGCGTCGCGCAGGTCGAGCACTGCGCGACCACTTGCAAGAATGCCTTCGACGAGGTCTTCAAGCCCCTCGAGAAGCTGGACGCCCAGCTTGAGCTTACCTGGGGTATGGCCAAGACCCTGTACCTCGGGAACAGCTCCCTCATGCCGACAGCGTCCTACAGGAACATCCACGAGCGAGCACATAAAGCCAGGTCCACCAAGTTTAATAGCGTACTCATCTTCCAGGCCGCAGTCAACGAGAAGAACAAGCTGAAGAAACTGACAGACGAGGAGCAGAGGCTACTAGACAAGTACATCCTAGAGGGCAAATTGAACGGTCTGGATGAAACGGGCGGCAAGCTGGAAAAACTACATAGTATTATTGCTGAATTGCAAAAGCAGAAGTGCATGTTCCGTGAGAAAGTCCAAACGGCTACTGACTTGTTCTCGAGCACTATAACCGACAGTCTGACGGTGCGGGACTTCCCCGAGAGCCTGCTGGAGGCGATGGCGGGCGACGCCTCGCGCGGCCCGTGGAAGGTGACGCTGCAGCCGCACGTGTACGAGCCCTTCCTGCAGCACTGCCCCGACCGCAGCCTGCGCTGGAACGCGTGGAACGCGCACGTGCAGCGGTGCTCCGGCTACGGGAACAAGGAACTGGAATCCAGCACGCATTTGGAAAAGATCCGAGGACTCCGCTCGGAGCAGGCGAAGCTGCTCGGGTTCGAGACGTTCGTGGACATGAGCATGGAGACGAAGATGGCCGGCTCGGCGGAGAACGTGATTGGCGTGCTGGACAGCCTGCTGGAGCACGCGCGCCCGGCGCAGGACAGGGAGCTTGACGACCTGCAGAAGTTCGCGCAGGACCGAGGCTTCGACTTCAAGCTGGAGCACTGGGATATCCCCTACTGGCAGAGGAAACAGAGGAGGACGCTGTACAACTACGACGAGGACAAAATAAGGGAGTACTTCCCGCTGCCGCGCGTCGTCCGAGGGCTGTTCAACCTGTGCCGCTCGCTGTTCGACGTGCAGATCGAGGAGCGCGCCGCGCCGGCGTGGCACCGCGACGTGAAGTACTACGACGTGCTGGACGGCAGCGGAGCGCCGCTCGCCGGCTTCTACCTGGACCCGTACGCGCGCCAGCACGACAAGATCCGCGTGTTCGAGGACGCGGGCTGGCACGTGGCGCTCCGCCACCGCAGCGCGGCCGCCTCGCCGCTGTCCGCGCTCGTCTTCAACTTCCAGGCGCCCGTCGGCGAGCGGCCCTCTCTCCTCACCTTCAACGAAGTCGGCGTCTTGTTCCACAAATTCGGACACGCTCTACGGCATTTATTAACCACAGCCAACTACTCCGAAGTGGCCGGGTTGTCGAACGTGGAGTGGGACGCGGCGGAAGTGTGCGGACACGTTCTGACGCACTGGCTGTTCGATCCGCACACGATTCAGGCGCTGAGCGGGCACTACCGCTCCGAGGAACCTCTACCGGACGAGCTGGTCCACAACCTGCATCGGGTACGGCAGCACATGTCGGGCCTGACGTTATGCCGCGAGCTATATCTGGCCCGGCTAGATCTCGAGTTGCACTCGACCAAAGTGTTCTGGCGGGAGGTGGTGAAGGAGCTGTGGCCGCGGCACTTCGCGCTGCCGTTCGACAAGTACGACTCGCACCCGCTGTCGTTCACGAAGGTGGTGTCGGAGGAGTGGGCGGCGGCGTACTACTGCCGGCTGTGGTCGCGCGTGCTGGCGGCGGACGTGTTCGGCGCGTGGCGGGAGGAGCCGCGGGCGGAGGCGGAGGCGGTGGGCGCGCGGTACCGCGCCACGTTCCTCGCGCTGGGCGGCGCGTGCGCTCCCGGCGAGGTGTTCCGCCGGTTCCGCGGCCGCGACCCCTCGCCGCAGGCGCTGCTCGCCGACCTCGACCTCCTCAACAACAAGAACCACAACAACCACAACAACAACAACAACAAGCACGAATAAAACTATTGTATTTAAGTAGTGTAATATAATTCCTATTAATATTATTTATTCGTTCTTGTGGCGTAATTTATTTCCCCTAAACAGTTACGTGCAATGATATTAGACCAAAATCGTCTAAAACATTTCACAGATTTTTAGAGTTAGAGCATCAGATATAACGACATGGCACAGATTAATTTCATTGCTAGTGGCTGCACCTGCACCGAGAACCTATTAACTTGGAGAACCAAATCAAGTATATTTTAGAGATTAGACTTTAGTAGGATTCATAGGTAAATAGCAGATGGCAAGCTTTATTCAATATTAAAGCCGAACATCAAAAATAACTCGCGAGTAAAGTAACTTTGTCGTAAGTGATAAAGGTGTCATTTACTTACACTGCCACTCTTTCTTTCAGAGGAAAGCGGGGAAAACGTTAATGACTTGTTGACTATCTAATCTTAGAAGTAGAAATATCTCTTTCGTAATTTTATCGCTCACTCTATCAGCTAAAAACGAAACTCCCAACATTGTCATAATAATTTATTTTAAATAGAAACCTGCCGTGTGTCCTATAATGAAACTGGTCACTCATATGTCACGAGTTATCGACGTGCAGGCGCCGCGAACGCTCATGATTGAAAACCGCGGATCGATTCGAAACATGTCGAGCGATATTCGACCTTTATGACGTCAGTGACCCGTTTCATTAGAAACAAATAATTTAATTACCTAATAGTAAAGTCACAGTCCTTATAAAAATCCTAAGTGTAGTCTATTCTAATCAGAGTCAGGATTCTGCTCCCAAGCGCGCTCCATATCGTAGATGTCCTTCTTGATGGATTCATCGCCGGGGAGCAGCCTGGAGGCCGCCTTCATCTCGTCGATGGCCTTGCCGAGGAGGCCGAGGCGCGCGAGGCCGGCGGCGCGGCGCGCCACGCACGCCGCGCGCGACCGCCGGTTGCCCTCGCACAAGGGCACGAGCAGCTCCAGCGCCGACGAACAGTCGTTCACCTGCCGATTATCAAGGGTCCATTTCACGAAACTACGGCCTTTCTCACACGGGGCGACGGCAACGCAACTTAAACTGGTTGGCAATAAGTGTTGCCAACTGCGACGCAACTCAACCTCTCACACCGCGCAACTCAACTTGTGACGATCAGTCTCGCGACGTTCACCGGGCAGACGTCCAAGGCCAAAGCAATGGAGTCAAATGATGATGAAGACATAATATTATATTTATTTTACCGGCACAGACGAAACACTACATTGAAAAAAATATCAACATTAGAGCATTTGTTGCCGCGAAGGAACTACAGCAAAATGATGCAATTTATGTGTCATCAACTGCTCCGACGACATGACGCGCGCAAATTCCATGAAAAGTTGCGTCGGCAACGTGCGGGCGACCAGGGGACCGATTTTTTACTTTCGAGCGCTCGACTCTTTCACTCGAAAACTGACTAAAACGATGAAATGCTATTTTGAAATAGCGATAGAAAATTGAAAAACGAGTGGTATTGACCACTCGTAATTAATTCTATTGGTAGAACGTAAGTGCCTGCCATTTGAGTCGCTTAAATTCAAACTCAGATAAATCCATCTGTCAGATCATGCGATTTTGGTATTATGAAAAGGTAATAGGGTAGATATTTGCAGAGAGAGTCGAAAGGATTTATCTGAGTTTGAAGTTAAGCGACACATTTTGACACTACAAACGTATTTACTTTTATTTGATTTTCGAGCGCTCGAAAGTCAAAAATCGGTCCCCAGCACTGCGAGTTGCGCGTTACTAGTTGCGTCGCCGTCACAAACTAGTTTTCGATGAGTTGTTTCGTGTGCAGACCGCCATTTAAATACATGTGCCCAAAGACTATTTAACAGAGGTTTGTGCAGGGAGACTTGGCTGGAGACTTGTAGGTAGTTTAGTGAAACTCTGTTGTTAATTGTAGAATACTGGAAACTGGAATAATTTTATTTACAAATACGGCTAACTATATACAATAAAAAAGCTTACAACTAGTGACAGTTTTAAGCCGCAACAGTAACATGATTAGAGCGGGACGGATGCGCACGAGCGAGAGGGAGGTAGGCGGCGCGTGGCAACGCGCGCGGCTCGCTCGCCTATAAAAGATTTTGGCGCGCAAATTCCGATCCTTTTCTGCGCCGGCCGTCGAGACGAACACATCGCTGCCCTGTCGCTCCGTGCTCGAAGATCGAAGCTGAAGAACCTCGACGATAGTGATGCTGCATTGCCGGCGTCTTCACAATTATAAAATGTCCTTCTCGGGACAATCGAAAACTGCTCTTGTCAGAGCAATCAGCTGTTCTTATCAGAACAGCTGTTTCATGAGGTCAATCACGTGTCTCCGTTTCTTGCTGAGACAAACCACACGTCAATCTTCTCTATACCTACAGGGCTCCCCTTCAAGTGAAACGTACCGGCAGGCGGATAGTGCGGCCTCGGCGAGTTTGGTTCCCAGCTGTAGGTATTTGATTGTTGGTCGTGTGTGGTCCATTTTGTTTCAGGTTGTCCGTTGTCGTTTGTTTCTGGCTCTGGCTATTGTTTTTTTTCTGGTTGTCTTGTTGCAATGTTGTACTCGATGAACTCGGTGTTGTAGTTACAGGTGTGCACGTAGTTGTAGGTATACTCGTAGTTGTAGGTATGTCTTCCTCGATGATCGTGTAGGCAGGCTTGAGTCGGTCGATTGAGACGTTCGTTTGACGGTTGGGTAGTTGCAGTGTGAAAACTTTGTCGTCTCTTTTCAGCACGCGGTATGGTCCGTCGTAAGGTGCTTGTAGCGGCTTTCTTACGGCGTCGACTCGTACAAACACTTGTTCGCAGGTCATGAGGTCACGATGTACGAATATCGGTCTCGTGTTGCTATGCGGCTGGCTCGGTGTAGGTTTCAAGCGTCGTATTGTGTCTCTCAGCTGATCGACGAAAGCGGAGTCCATAATGACGTCATCGTTCGTAGGTACAGCTGATAAGAAATCACCGGGTAATCGTACACTGCAGCCGTAAGTGAGTTGGGCTGCACTTACATCGGTGTCACTTCTTAGTGCGGCGCGTAGACCAAGTAGGACAGTAGGTATTTGCTCGATCCACGATGTTGTTGTTTGTAGTCTTGCCTTGAGTGCGGCCTTGAGACTTCGATGCCATCTCTCCAGAATCCCATTAGCGATCGGATGGTACGGTGTTGTACGGGTTCTTTCGATGCCGAGTAAGCGTGTGAGAGATGCAAATACTCGACTCTCGAATTGCCGTCCTTGGTCCGTAGTGATAGTAGCGGGGCAGCCGAAGCGGGAAATCCAACCGTCGTAAACAGTCTTGGCGACTTCTTCGGCGGTGATCTCGGTGAGTGGGATTGCTTCGGGCCATCGTGTTGCTCTGTCGATCATTGTGAGTAGGTATCGATGTCCACTTGCGGCGGTAGGTAGAGGTCCAACGATGTCGATGTGGATGTGATCGAATCGTTGAGTTGGCGGGAAACTTGATATCGGACTTGCGGTGTGGCGTTGAATCTTCGCGCGTTGGCAGTGTACGCATACTTTTGACCATGTACCTACGTCGGTATTTAACGAAGGCCAAAAGTAGCGTTGAGCGACTAGTTTTCTTGTTGTTCGAATTCCAGGATGACTGATGTTATGTACGGAGTCGAATGCGGCACGGCGGTATTGTTCGGGTACATAAGGGCGTAAATTGTCTGTCGTTGTTTCGCAGTACAATTTGACGTTGGTTCCGGGAATAGCGACTTGCTTCATAGATAGGTTGGTTTGCTGTGCGAGTGTTCGAATGGTGTTGCTGTCTCGTTCTTGCACGTCGGCTAGTTCTTTGTAGTCAATCGGCGACGGGCAGGATATCGTTTCTATGCGGGATAGCGCGTCGGCGGCGGCGTTTTGTGACCCACTAACGTGACGTATATCGGTTGTAAATTCACTGATATACTTACAACAGCTGACGGGTGCGGCGCGGCGACTCGTTGTTGGTGCTCGTTTTGGTGAACGCGAAGGTCAAGGGCTTGTGATCGGTGAATAAGATGAGTTCTCGTCCCTCGAACATCTTGCGGAAGTGTTTGGTACTCATGTACAATGCGAGTAGCTCTCGATCGTAAACACTGTAGCGAGTCTGTGCGTCGGAGAATTTCTTCGAAAAGTAGCCGAGTGGTTGCCAAGCGTTGTTTACAAACTGATTTAGCGATGCGCCTGCGGCCTTGTCACTAGCGTCCGAGAATATCGCGAGCGTCGACTGGTGACATGGATGAGCGAGTAAGGCGGCGTTTTTGATGCTGTCCTTACACGCGTCGAATGCGAGCGTTGCTTCGTCGTTCCAGCTGATTGGTGTCTTGTCCTTCTTCCGCGCGTTGTGTAGGTATTTACAGAGTGGAGCTTGAAGTATTGCGGCGTTCTTGATATTTTCGCGGTAAAAGTTTATCATTCCGAGAAATCGTCGTAACTCATCTATTGTTTGCGGTTTAGGGTAATCGACGATTGCTTCAACTTTTTCCTTAGGCGGCTGGATTCCGTCTTGGTTTACTTCGTAGCCGAGAAACTTCACCGATGGCTGGCCGAAGACACATTTGGCGGGGTTTATTGTGATGCCATACTCGTCGAGTCGTTGGAAGATGGTGTGCAGATGTCTTCGGTGCTCTTCTTCGGTTGTTGATGCGACTAGTAAGTCGTCGACGAATGGAAATACGTAGTCCAGGCCTCTTAGTACTTCGTGGATGAATCGTTGGAATGTTTGACCGGCATTCTTCAGTCCAGGACACATACGCGGGAATTCGTATAATCCGAAGGGAGTTATTATCGCTGATTTTTCGATGTCTTGCTCGCTGATGGGTAATTGCTGATAAGCACGGTTCAAATCGAGTGTCGAAAAAAATTTCTTGTCGGCGAGTTGGTAGGTAAAATCGCGTATCCGTGGTATGGGATAGCGATCGGGCTTGGTGATGGCATTGAGTCTTCGGTAATCGCCACATACACGCAGGTCTCCATTCTTCTTAGGTACTACGTGTAACGGTGAGGACCATGGACTCTTGCTGGGACGACATAAGCCTTGCTCCATCATGTTGGCAAATTCTTTCTTCACGAGCTCGTATCGATGTGGTGCGATGGGGCGTGGCCTGCAGTGAAGGGGCGGGCCAGTTGTTTCTATGAAGTGTTCGACGTTATGCTTCGGGCTAAGCTTCATAGATGTAAGTCGCGTAGTTCCAGGGTAATCGGCTAGTATATCGTGATACGACTGCTGCACGTCTATGCTGCGCACGGTAGGTATGTTAGCGGCGCAGAGTTGAGCGTTAGTCGTGAGTAGCGTCTTTCCGTCGATCAGTCGTCGATTCTTGATGTCCACAATGATGTGGTGGAACTTGAGAAAGTCGGCTCCCAGGATAGGCTTCGATACGGCTGCGATGATGAATTTCCACTTGAATGCTCGTCGTAGGTTGAGATCGAGTTCGAGCGTTTTTTCACCGTAGGTAGGTATGACGGTGTTGTTAGCGGCGTAAAGTTGAAACGGGAGGGGCTGCTCTTGCGTGCCTTTTCTTCGTGGCAGCACGGATATGTTCGCTCCAGTGTCGACCAGGAAGGTAAGTTTTGATGTCTTGTCGGTCACGAAGAGGCGGTGAGATGTTTCGGTAACGCCGGTTTCCGCCGCTGCCAGCGTTACTTTTAGTTTTCCGACGGCGAGTTGATCGGCTTGAAATTGCACGGTGGCGTGCATTTATTCGCGTCCATGCCGAAGCGACGGTGGTAGTAGCAATATGGCATGGGCGAGTTGTTGCGGCTCCGGTCTTGCGATTGCGATGCGCTGCGAGGACGGGAACGTGACGGGAAACGGCGGTGAAATCGGCTGTTGCGACGATCGTTGTTTTCACGCGGCCTTGATCGTAGTTCGGCGACTTCGAGCGACAATCTTCTTATCTCGCCGATGAGATATTGTGTGTCGAGATGCGGATGTTGCTGGTAGGTAGCTTGTGACGGAGGTAGCAGCGGTGGCGGCTGTGTTGATGTTGACGGAATCGGAATGGGCGACGAAATGGCGGCGACGTGGGATGACGGCGTGTGCTCCATCATTTTGTCGGCGAGGAGAGCGAGGTCGTCGAGCGTAGTCTTGATTTTGAATGCTTCGCTGACGGTGAGTACGGACCTGACGTGTGGCGGTAAATGATCGAGCCACATCATTTGCATTGTGCTCTCGGGGAACTTCTCGCGGTTAAGATTCTGCATCTTGCGAAGTAACTGGCTAGGTTTCTGTTCGCCGAGCTCGACCTGTGACAGCAGTTTCTTTGCCTGGGCGCTGTTTGATTCCTCGTACAGCGAGATGAGACGATCCTTGATGGCCTGGTAGTAATTTTTTTCCGGCGGCGAGTAGATGAGATCTGCGATATTTTGGATGTCTTGCTTCTCGAGCTGTGCGATGACCATTTGTGCGAGCTGTGCTTGGCTTCTTTTCAGATCGGCGGTGGCGGCTTCGAAACTGCAGAACCATAATAGCGGCTGGTCGCGCCAAAACGGTGGTACACGGAGTGAGAGAGATATCGCGGACACGTCGTGGCTTGCTGCTAAATGTTGAGCTTCATGTTGATCGCCAGCGTTGGGTTGCGGAACGGGTATACCTCCCGAGTTGGCTCCATTTTCTCCGGCCATGCTTGAAATCTTGATGCTGGTTGCTTCTGTGCTCTTGAGTCGGCAGGTCACCACTTTAACAGAGGTTTGTGCAGGGAGACTTGGCTGGAGACTTGTAGGTAGTTTAGTGAAACTCTGTTGTTAATTGTAGAATACTGGAAACTGGAATAATTTTATTTACAAATACGGCTAACTATATACAATAAAAAAGCTTACAACTAGTGACAGTTTTAAGCCGCAACAGTAACATGATTAGAGCGGGACGGATGCGCACGAGCGAGAGGGAGGTAGGCGGCGCGTGGCAACGCGCGCGGCTCGCTCGCCTATAAAAGATTTTGGCGCGCAAATTCCGATCCTTTTCTGCGCCGGCCGTCGAGACGAACACATCGCTGCCCTGTCGCTCCGTGCTCGAAGATCGAAGCTGAAGAACCTCGACGATAGTGATGCTGCATTGCCGGCGTCTTCACAATTATAAAATGTCCTTCTCGGGACAATCGAAAACTGCTCTTGTCAGAGCAATCAGCTGTTCTTATCAGAACAGCTGTTTCATGAGGTCAATCACGTGTCTCCGTTTCTTGCTGAGACAAACCACACGTCAATCTTCTCTATACCTACAACTACAATATACATACTGAGATAGACAGGCAACTCAGCCAAATTGAGAAGGCATTTTATGCTTGCGTACAAGCGCCATCTGTGCTATGGCATATAAAACTTTTCAAACGATAAAAAAAAAGAAGGAACTTCTCAATTCGGTCGTATTTTATTAATCAGTATTTCAAATGTTTGTAATAACTGTTGTGAAATGAAACGTAAAAATGAGGAATACACAGATTTATTTAAGTTATTAACAATACATTAGTAACTTCATGCATGGAAAGGAGCATATTATTAATATAAAGCAAGAAACATTAAAACGACACGCTCATCCAAAACCAAGGTCACTCGGTACTACATTTTCCTAGATATTTCTCAACAGACCGCCGCGCTCGGTCGACTAGCGGTGTCTATAGCCCTTCCAGGTCCTCCAGTAATAGATAAATGCACAAATCACAAACAAACTTCGTTGAATATTAAAATTTTAATTGGATTTATTGACGCAAATTATGTCAACATATTTCACGCAAAACGACATTATACTTATGTCAAGCAGACACAATGTTGTGTTACCATTATACAATATACTGTTCTCCTTGACGTGATATGATCTATTTGCCACCTCCTTCCTTGCCAACCTCTAATTTTACTCCTGCCTGCCATGTCATTGTCATTCAATATTTCTCCGTGTATTATTTCAAATAATGTACAATTTTATGTTTATTAAAACCTGAATACTACAGGTTTTCTCATTATTTAACTCCTCATATTCATTTACGTAGCACGTATCAATCTCCCTACATCAAATAAAATATTTGAATGTAACAACACTGATATTTTAGTTCGCTACAGCAACAGCTACCTAGAAGTTTGCCGAGTAGGTGGCATCACCGTTTTCAATCAAAATCTGGATTTGCAATAGAAGTTTCCATAGCATGCATGTGCCAATGTGTTTGGTCGCGTCACAGTTGACAACTACTTAGTTTGTTTTGGGTTGCCCCGTGTGAGAAAGGCCTACGAGTTTATTTTACAAGTCTTAGACTGCCTATTTACATGGGCAACACTGAGGTGTTTGACCAATAGGTACGACCTGTGTTGCCTGTTTCGACTAGCCTTTTTTAATGTTACCCTTAGGTAAACTTTGTAGCGTCGTCAAAGGCGACAGTCGTAACATGAATGCTTACTTAAACTGGTTTCAGGCGATCGTAAATTCTCACTGCCTACCTACCTTACTAAATTCGAGCTCTGAATTCGTCAGGCGGCAATTATCTAAGACCTCGCGCAGGTTCTGCTTGGGTCGCTAGGTCAGGTACCACCGCCCAGTCAGCATTCTACAAAGTTCTTGTATTTGTCTACCGAAAAACGGAAAAGAGGGCTTACGCATTTGTTAAAGTTTCCCATAGCAAAATGTGCAGCAGCGCGGTTGGCGAACAAGCTCGGCAGCCCTTCGGATAGCAGCAGGCCGTGCGTGTACGCGCTGATGGCGCCGAGCATGTTGCCGGCGCGGAAGAACTCGTCGCCCTTGTTCTTGCACCACTGCGGGTCTTGCTCCTCCGGCCGCAAGTCCTCCGA
Source organism: Epinotia ramella (assembly GCA_947578815.1). NCBI lineage: Eukaryota > Metazoa > Arthropoda > Insecta > Lepidoptera > Tortricidae > Epinotia > Epinotia ramella. Next base: position 85,796 of record OX388210.1, read on the forward strand.
TACGAACCCTGGAACGCAAAAACACTTCAATTTGTATCTAAGAACAACTCATTCTTGTCGAAAAGGTAGATCTTAGAACACCTCATTACCGTTTCTAATTTCGCTTAATGATTAAAGAGGGCAACTGCACTGACCGGTGGCGCGGCGCGCGAGCGTGACGTTCTTGAGCCAGGCGTCCTCCTCGGCGCGCGCACTCTCGCGCTCGGGCGTGGGGAAGGCGCGCGGCGTGTGGCGCACCTCGAGGCACGCGTGCGCGCGCGGCGCCGGCAGCACGCGCCGCGCCGCCTCCGCGCGCTTCTTCTCCACGTACTCCGATTTCACTGGGGTCTGCGAACACCATATATATAGAACAACATTTCTTGCTATTTTAGGATAAAGGAAGTTGCAAATGGCAAAAAAACTGTGACTGTAAACTGACGAAAGTCAACGATTCTGAACGGTATTTTTAAGTAGGTATCCTGGTCTTTCACCTTGACTGGTATCCTGGGACGAGGCGTCGCAGGTTGCCGAAGTATTGGCTTGGCCTTGACTTCCTCTACGGATGCCGATGTATTCTCCACTTCATTAAGTGTCTGTTCTTTATCTGTCAACTCCACTATCTTTCCACCTTCGGCATAGTCCGGTAACTCTACTATCTTGACCCCGGATCTCCCGTCCGCGTTCACTCTCCAGTCTTCCAGAGCGTCCATGGCTATCTTCCTCTGCTCGTCTCTCCTCTTGTCCATGGTCTCGTGGTGCCGCGAGTCAATTTCCATGGCTTTCTGGACTGTAAACCGGTCCATCTGACTCTTTTTTATCCTTTTCTGCTCTGATTCCTCCTTGGCTCTCTCCTGGCATTTCTGGTGAATCTCCTTCCTTAGCGTCATTTTCTCTGCCTTTGTTAAAACCTTCTCTAGCTGCTCCCATTCGTGTTCCTCTCTCTTCACCAGGTTGAGGATGATGAAGTCTTCCTTGACGAGGCACTTACTCTTGTCGATGTTGACGTCGTGTAGCAGGAACACCTCGAACAGGAACGGGCTGTAGTGCGCCTTGATGTACGAGTCGGTCGCGAATAGATCGACTTTTTCCTTCCTCGCTTGACTGAGCGGGATCGTTATGTTTATAGCAGACGGTGTCTGCTTCCAAGTGAACTCTTTCACTATTATAGGCATTGCGAACTACAAAATGTTTAGAATTGTTTTTACTGTTGTGTGATCAACAATATTAACTTTGGTAAGACTAATGACAATGTCAGTATTGTAATGTCAAATTGTTTTCTCGTTGCTATGGGATATATTGTAGTCCAGGCAATGAACTGACAACTTGTATGGAAAAAATGTCAATTTTGGAAATAATTTATAATAGCTTATTTTTTATGTATAACGGATATATTATCAATTAAATAGTTACCCAGCGACAAAATCCGACAAAATTTCAGACATCGAAAAAATTATAAGTTAACTGGCTTCTAAAAAGTCAGTAAAAATATTAATAAATGTTTTTGTCTTTATTTTGGTTCATTTACATTTGCTCTATAATATTCAAGATAAATCGTACAAAAAAAGATAATGCATGCTTCATTTAAATCTACATAATTACTTCCGGGTGGAAAGTTTGTCGGATTCTTGACTAAATCATCTTAGAATAACATTTTTAAATGAAATCAACAAAAAAAACGCTATTATAAATTAATGTTTTTCAAAACCGTATTTTGCCTGGAGTAATTGGAAATGAGGTAAATTTGAATCCGAGGTGATACCAGCAACAAAGCGCGTTGAATCGATCGTAAAGAAAACCGCAAGCTGTAAGTTTTTAAGGATTATTTTGTTTCGGCGCGATGGCAACATTGACTTGTTTTTCAACGTAACCCATCCATTATCCTGCTAGCGCCCGCCGAGCGGTCTGAATGTAGTGTAGGTAGGTAAGAATATGAATAGCCCGCATTATCCAAACAAGAATTCTATTATTAAATTTCCGCCTTATCAGCCTCACTCAGCGGCGCGACGTGCGCTACAGCAGTGTTTCAGCTGACTGGGAAACCAAAACACACGATAAATAGATTCACTTGTAAATTATTCCATAGTTAGATTTACCGACTGTGCAGTTTATTACATATTGTTGGACACAACAAAGAAGCCTTACCTAAACATGAGTGGCCGTGTGCAAACTGGTGAGTACCTATTTCTATTTACTTTCGCATTAAATAAATAGTGATTTGAGAGATAACATTCAAACAATATATTACGATGTGAGCAATGATCTTGAGAACGGTCTTCAATTACTTGTTTAAAATTATAACTAACTACCTACCTAGTTAGGTACTATATATATTATGGTAGTTCGTTTCATTGTATTTTAAATGGTTTAGCATACTTATGTGAATTCCATATGCGGTACGGGCCGTATACCTAACTCTTGTGTAGGCAGGTGCAAAAAACTAATATTTCCGAGCACTTAAGTAGGTACCTAATTATTTATCATGTTTGGTGCTAACTGTACCTGCATAAAACTAGTGTTGTTCGTGCCGTGCTCGTTAAATGCAGTTACTGCACTTTCCAGTTCAAGGTCCTTCATACGAGTACCGTCAGCAGCAGCTGTATTTTATACCTACTTATTACAAATCAATAAGATCTAGACTACACTTAGGCTTTGTGTCGAATTGACGTAAGTATTCTTCCTGCGCGCTGCGTGTTGGTAACTGCTAGTTTCACTGTATCTATTCGACGTCCATGCACCTATCAAATTCATTTTTACTTTTTAGTGATACTTATATATGTAGGTACTATCGACAACACAGCTAACTGACCATCCGTGCACCTTAAGTCGCGAAGCCACTTCTGGTCAATCTCATGGCCGCGAATTAGTACCTACAGCACTCTAGCTTAGAGGTGTCTGGGTTAGCATATTATGCAACTATGAACCACTTACAGCCTGCGGAATATATGGTATCCATAGTATGGATATGGATTCCATACTAATATTATAAATGCGAAAGTGTGTCTGTCTTTCTGTCTGTCTGTCTGCCTGTTACCTCTTCACGCTGAATCCGCTGAATCGATTTAAAATAAATTTGGTATAGAGATAGTTTGAATCCCGGGGAAGGACATAGGATAGTTTTTATCCCGGAAATCAACCCCTAAGGGGATGAAATGGGAAGTGAAAGTTTGTATTGGAGCTACGATATAAACGAGTTCCACGCGGACGGAGTTGCGGGCAGAAGCTAGTCCTTTATATATCTGACATATGAGCTGCCACCTTGTGCGTACCAGCTCCATATGAGGTGTGGGGACCTTCGTCCCCGAGAATGTCCTCCACCTCCCCTTACAGACATCCCTTACCACACAACTGATGCTGTACATACCAATTCACACGCTATTCTTCCAGTTATAATTACCCGGGTGCACCCTTGATTGATGCTGAGACTGAGATTACCGACACCTGAGACCCTGTTGTTACACTTGTTACTAATCCTCTCACACTAAAGAACTCCTCGACTAAGAACTGTGTTATCGTATGTACGTGACATGTAGGAAAACCTTATTCATTTATTTATTTATTTATAAAAAACACTTTATGACATTACAGTTATAAACCTATGCGTCACAAAACTTAAATTAACAATAAAAGGTTCACAATAATAGATAAACAAACAGCTTAATTTGGAACAGTAGAGCACCTAGTATCCATCGCCTCACAGGATCTCAGGCATTCACTACACACTGCCGCCCATCGCCACGCAAACAAGTCACACTCGGGTGTCGATGTCAGGAGCGCATTGAGAAGTGAGAGGGCGCGGGGCAACGGCGAATTCCTGAGCGACACGGTCCTCGGTATTCATATACATGATATACCGTCACGCCTCCCAAATAGAATAAAGCTCGAAAAAAATTATCGGACGCGTCCGGCGGACGCGGCACACAGCCGAATATACACAGACTTGTGCAAACTATCGGACGTAAGCCGTGGACGTAACCTTGAGCGTTCGGACGTCCGACAGGCGACAGGCATCTGGCGCGCTAGATCCCGTTCGACTGTGCACATTTATCAGTCGCGGACGTCAGTCGCGTCCGACAATTTGTTTCAAGCTTTAGTCCTGTGGACGCACATTAAATACATCACATCATAAAGAATCATCGTCCGAGCTGTGTAAGCACATGAACACACGTGTAAATGTACCAAATCGTTACAATATCATAAGATGCATTGAAAGTGATTATGGAAAGAGCTCACCCTGGTTTTCCTCAAAATCGAACACTACAAATCTGCACTTAACTGTTCGTACGCAATATAGCCGTTACGAACTCTGACTATCCGCCTACCCGTCAACATTGTTATAAAAATGATTTCTTGCCGGTGTTGCTACATAAAATAAATCGGCTGTTTGAGACATGATTATTAACATCAATGTACAATTACTATCGTGAATAATGACCATTCACGACACCTTAAGTGCATTGTAATAAGTTCTATATAAACACAGGATGGTCAGTTATTAATAGTGTTGTCGTTTGTACCTACAGTATAACATAACAGAATTTGTACTTACATACTAACCCGTTGAAGTTTATGGTGGAAAAAAGTCCCTATCACTCGTCAGGACGAATCGTCTATTCATATAGCGTAGAAATGTAGGTATGGTACGAAGTATTTGATGCGATATGAACGCGTGTGTGTCAGTTCTGGGCGCCGTGTCCCCCGACGAGCTGGGCCGCACGCTCACGCACGAGCATCTGTCCATGGAGTTCCAGCACTTCTACCGGCGGCCGCCGGCCGCGCTGGCCAGCAAGTTCCCGAGCAAGCACATCTCGCTGCAGACCGTGGGCTACCTGCGCCAGTACCCGTACTCCTCGCGGTACAACCTCACGCTGAACGACGCTGATACCGCCCAGGCTGTGCTCAATGATGTGAGGATGTTTAAGGAATCTGGGGGAGGTGAGTACCAGCACGTGGCTACCGGTGCGACTTTGTGGATGTGGTGTGGTAATTAATTAAATAACTCGGAGTCTATTAAGTTTAACTTTAAATTAGGTACAGTAAGGGGGTATTAATACACGGTACATAAACATGTGAAATTAAAAGATTGTTCAAAAACCTAACTGATTTTTTCACATATTATAGCCGGTCACTCCCACGATGAGGAGGAATCCAACGACACCTGCTCATATGTCGAAATTCGTCAAACGTTTTAGGCTGCACCGCAGGGCGTGCCAAAGAATAAGACACATTCATACATACATACATACATACCAACGCTCGAAAAACATAACCCTCCTCTCCTTCGGCAGTCGGGTAAAAAGGGCATAAATATCTTGTACACGTCTTTATGTCAGTGACAATAGAGTCATAACGTATTTATGTACTTACGTATATGAATACCCCTGACCTGACTGACTGTAGTACCTACTATACCTTATCGTCTACCTACGTCCTACGTAGAAGCAGGAACGTTTTTAGTGTTCCGTAGTCAACAAGGAACCCTTATAGTTTCGACATGTCCGTCTGTCCGTCCCTCACGGCACGCACTTGGCCGATTTTTGTGTTCATAATATACCTATTAGTATTTATCGACAACGTCCAGGTATGACCACCTAAAACATTAACTTCAATCTATCCTAAACCTACAATTTCCAGGCACGATCGTGGAGAACTCGACCGAGGGTCTCGACCGCGACCTGGGCTTCCTGAAGCGTGTCGCCCAGGAGACGGGCGTGCACGTGGTCGCCGGCACGGGCTACTACATCGCGGACACGCAGCACGACGACGCGCTGCACCGCACCATCGAGGAGATGTACGCGCACATGCTCGCCGAGCTCACGACGGGCTGCGCGGCCGACAAGGGCATCAAGGCGGGCTTCGTCGGGGAGGTCGCCAGCGTGTGGCCCATCAGAGGTCAGTTGCGCGCACCTGAATAATTCAGGAAGAGACAGGTCAATCTACTCCACAAAAAAAAAAACAAAGAGTAGAGTAGTATACTCACAAGAAGTCCAAAGAAACCCAAAATACCTTATATAGTAGGCCTGACAAGTACCTATTATTATTGAATGAACAACTAAAGTTCAGGTAATGAGCTGTTCGTACTGTACCTACTTACCTGCTATAAAACTTAGGGTGCCTGAGTGATAGGCATGTACCTTTAGGTGCCTATCACTTAAGAATCCTAACATACGTATATATGTGGTATGTACCTGCGCACCGTGCGGGTGCAACTGGAATAGTAAATTCAAAAATGTGTTCTGTAAGTAAGCCCTAACTTTTAAAGATTGCAGTACACATTTAAAATGGCAACAAAAGTGAAAAAAAAAGACCGGGTTGCACTCCGGGAGAGCCGACAGAAGTGAAAACTTGAATATTTTGACATTTCGACGACGAATACCGTAGCAACAGAAGTAACCTATTTCACTTGCAAATTAGCGCGTGAGAACTTATTGTGTGTCGGCCGAACGGGTAAGCGCCGCATCGCCACTACGGCATTGGAACTCGTTCGATTCTTGTGTTCTGAAGACAGCGGTTTTGTGCTTGCTGCAGAGTTCGAGCGGCGCGCGATCGTGGCGGCCGGCGAGTGCGTGGAGCAGCTCGGCGTCGGCGTGAGCTTCCACCCGGCGCGCGACGCCGCCGCGCCCGCGGAGATCGTGCGCGTCTACCTGGAGGCCGGCGGCCGCGCCGACCGCGCCGTCATGAGCCACCTCGACCGTGAGTGTTACTGCTGGTCGGCGTGAGCTTCCACCCGGCGCGCGACGCCGCCGCGCCCGCCGAGATCGTGCGCGTCTACCTGGAAGGCCGGCGGCCGCGCCGACCGCGCCGTCATGAGCCACCTCGACCGTGAGTGTTACCGCTGGTCGGCGTGAGCTTCCACCCGGCGCGCGACGCCGCCGCGCCCGCCGAGATCGTGCGCGTCTACCTGGAGGCCGGCGGCCGCGCCGACCGCGCCGTCATGAGCCACCTCGACCGTGAGTGTTACTGCTGGTCGGCGTGAGCTTCCACCCGGCGCGCGACGCCGCCGCGCCCGCCGAGATCGTGCGCGTCTACCTGGAGGCCGGCGGCCGCGCCGACCGCGCCGTCATGAGCCACCTCGACCGTGAGTGTTACTGCTGCTGGTGGTAGCGCCTCAACAAACATCATGACTTGGTATATGTATAGGTACATGAAGAATCTTTTCCAAAGGGAAGAGCGTGAGTGGCTAGCACAAGGCCGAGCGTGAGCCATATCGTGCGCGAGGTGAGCTACCCGCGTGTAGAGTGCGTAAGTGTAGTCTGAATGTCTGTCAACATAGACCAGCTTGACAGGAGTGGCAACTGGACCCCGCAACATCAGCAGATCTTGCATGAATAGGACTAGTCAACAAGTTATACCTCCTACGGATTTAGAAACAAAAACATCGTCATCGTCGTCTGTTCTATCAGATAGCTGCGTTCATCAGCACAGCTGGCGAGACAGAGAATCTGATTTTAATCTAGCTAGGGTAGGTAGCCCTGATTCCGTTACCTCAGTGTTTCTTTGTCGACAGGCCGGCGGAAAACTGACTTTTTTTCACGGCAGCTCAAGGAAAACAAATATCAACACGCGCCACCTGATATTTCATGCAATTCGTCGGATTATCCGTCTAATTGTCTATACCCATTTTTTATTTTTATTTTATTTATTTATTAAGAAACAAACAGTCTCATATAGGTACATTTGACACAATAAAAAGTAGTAAAGTATGGACTTACAGTTTCCTTAATGAGAATATTTAAACCTGAACATTAAAAACATTAAAAAAAAAAAAATGAGTTGTTGAGATGAGATGCATGTTAATAGTAATTGTTAATAGTTAATAGTATAAACAAAAAAATTGTCAGAAAACTTAAAGTTATGATAAATTTGAATTATAGTTGTTGAATACATTGTAAAGATAATCGTTTGAAGCTACAAAATGTCTCATGGAGAATATCTAACGACTGAAATTTTTCATCATAAAGCCTGCACGCTCTTCTAATGAAACCGTTTTTTGCATAAGAAGTACGGCTACGGGGGATATGAAAGAGGGTTTTTTTTCTACAAGCTCGCTCGCAACGCCGGGGTACTCTAAAAGAAAGCGTATATATTAACGAAGGGGCATCGATGATGTTATTAATAATTTTGTACAGGATCAAGACATCAATCCGTTCACGACGAGAACTTAATAAAGTAGTACTTTGTATTTTCAAGGAAGTGGTATAGTCTATATATTTATCAAAATCAAAATCATTTATTTCAGACTTCAGTGGTCCATAGGTATTTTGTTAGTAACAGTCAGCTTAAGGAACTATGTTAGTGTGGAATTGAATGAGATAATATATTATACATTAAATTAGATTAGTTTAGTTCCATTAATACATTGAATTGAAATTGAAATTAATAAAATAAATTAAATTAAATTAAGTAAAATGCAATAAAAAATAAAATAAAATCAATTAAAATACAAAATAAATATTAGAGCACGGCGTCACCGTCTGCTGACGTGCACCTGTATAAGGTGGCGCATTATGTGCGAGTCGAATCGCCCGGCTATGGTCTTCAGGATGGAGTTGGAACCAGCGCAAAGTCTGCAGAGCAAGGAGGCAGTTTTTTTGCGAATGATGGCGTAGAAGTCGTCCACTCCCGCGAGCGCAAACATACCTGATGCGCTACAGAAACGCGGTAGTCCCAGCAACATCCTGAAGCCGTTGTTGTACTGGACTCGATAGGCGTTGATGGCCTTCTGCGTATGGTTGGTCCATAGGCTGCTAGTGTAGTATACCGAGATCCCCTTCATTGGCATAATTTTTTTTAGACTAATATAGTTTCGCATAATTGATTTAGCATAATTTCTATTGGCATAATAATACTGTCGCATAATAATACTTTGACCTACTACTTTGTTTGGCATACTATGGTTTTAGAATAATTTTACTTGGACTAATTTGTATTCGACTAATACTCATTATGCACACTATTGTATGGGCTAATAATTATTTATCATATCTGTTTTGAAGCATAATTTCTGTTTTCTAAATAAATAAATCACAGTTTCGTTGTTAGCATGCATTTACACTTTTCGTGGACGCGGATTATTGGGTCGTGCATTATCAGGGCGGATAAAAATGGCTTGTCATAAGCGAACTCTGTCTTAGGTCGGTTAGGTTAGGGTTCACTTGTGTTCCTCAGACCAGAAATAGACACCCTGCGCAGCGGGGTGGCGTCGACTCGCTGGAGATTATTAGTCCGCACAGATGACCGTCCCAATGTACATGGATTATCAGGCTGTACATTATTGGGCCGTGCATTATGCTTTCATTGCTTTGTGTAATGCATGATTTTATTTTTTAGGACACAATTTTTATGCGTTTTGTAATGATGCCAAGTAATTATTATGTCTTTTTGTATTTATGCTATCTGATGTTAGTCTTTGTGATGATTATGCTATTTTCGTTTATTCTTTTTAATTTTATGCCTAAAAATTTATGCCATAACATGATTAGGCTTAACGCTAATTCGGCTATAAAAAATTATGCGTTATTATATTATTCCAAATGATTTTATGCGATCCAATAGAGAACCTATAGTATACCTGGCAGTAGGCTTTAAACAAAGTTATTTTAACCTGCTCACTACATCGCGCAAACCGCCGAACCAACATATTGCATCTGACCGCCAACGCCCTCCTTTCCCGCTCTATATCTGTCTGGTCCTTAAGGTCATCGGTTACATAGTGGCCGAGATACTTAAACTTGAAGACTCGTTTAAGGTCGCCACCACTTAGCTTTATGGGAGGCACTGTCTCAGGCAGCTTGCCTCCGATGGCCTTAAAGACCAGATACTCGCTCTTTTTGACATTATACGTCAAGCCGTGTGACAAAGCGTACTCCTCACATGAGCCCAGCAGCTCCCTGAGCGCCCTAACCGACGGGCTGAGCAACACCATATCATCAGCGTAGCTGATGTTATTTACGATAACATCATCCACACTGCATCCGATGCGTTTGTTGCTAAGCCCGACAATCAGATCATTCACGTACAGGTTGAAGAGCTTAGGTGAGGTAATACCCCCCTGCCTCACCCCACATTCCAGCCTGTACGTGTCTGATATGTTATCCGCCCATTTCACCCCGTTCAGCTGATTCTGATACCAGTACTGGAAGATGCGCAACAGCTCTGCCGGCACATTACTACTCCTCAGCTTGTCCCACAGGACATCGTATGACACCAGGTCGAACGCGAAATTTATGTCCAGTGCGATACTCAATTGCCTTGACAAACTTTCTCTGTACTTTCCCTATTTTATCACTGTGTATTTTATAATGTGGATTCCAAACAGCGCTAGCAAATTCTAATCTACTACGTACGTAACTGTTAAATAATACCTTGTAAGTTGACAGTCTACTAAAGGGCTTTCCTACACGCAATATAAATCCCAATTGTTTAAAAGATTTAGCCACTGTTTAGGCAGATAAGGATGATTTTGGTTTGCTGGGATTTTGGAATTAAATAAACGTGTGCTCTGTATGCTTCTTTATTCTTAACTGACATTTCAAATAGCTGTGGACTGTATATCTAGGTATGCACTTGCATGCATCGCAACGATGCGTAAATATCTATACTAATTTGGACATTCCGCCCACCAAGAACATAGTTCTTAAATTACACTGCAAAAATATAGAAAACACTAGTAATATAAACATAACAAAAATACTTAACTAAGCACGAAGTAAGTTATGAAAAACATCAATTATTTTTAGCAATAACACAAAGTTTACTAACTGGACGCTTGAACAATCCTGATTTACATTTGACAGTAACAACTCTAGTTATATTATCAGGTCCAGTATGTTTTTCTACAATTTTGCCTAAAATCCATTTAGCAGGAGGAATATTGTCCTCTTTCATAATAACAACGTCATCAATTTCGAGTTCAGTAGTACAATTAGAATTCCATTTATACCTCTGATTAAGATTTACTAAATATTCTTTGTACCACCTTTTCCAAAAATCTGTTACAATTTTTTGCGTTAAGCGCCATCTGTCTAAGCCAATAACATTAGTGTCACATTCATCTGCTATATTTAATAACGGCTCGCCCACCAGAAAGTGGCCTGGCGATAAGGGGAGAGGGTCGTTTGGATCATCGCTAAGTAAAGTTAAAGGCCGCGAATTCAAACACGCTTCCACTTGCGCCAGGACTGTCGCCATCTCCTCGTAAGTAAGAGTACTATTTCCTACTACCTTACGTAAATGTCCTTTGGTACTACGTACTCCTGCTTCCCACAAACCGCCAAAATTGGGAGCGTGGGGAGGAATAAAGTGCCATGTTGTACGTTTTAACGTAAGCATGGCTGCGATTTCATCCGGTAGTGATGATTTGGCACGATTAAACATTTCTCTCATCTCTCTATCAGCACCAACGAAGTTTGTGGCATTGTCACTAAATAAATCTTGACAATGACCTCTCCTTGCAGTAAAACGCCTGAAAGCTGCAATGAAACCCTTGGCAGTTAAATCTGTAACAGCTTCGAGGTGTATTGCCCGGGTGACCATACACACGAACAGACATATATAAGATTTATATGATTTAGCTCCTCTGCCAGGTGAAAATCTTATATTTACAGGACCACAGAAATCTACACCTGTAGATTTAAATGGTTTACTTGGTTTAAGTCTCGCTTCAGGAAGAAGTCCCATTAAAGGAGTAGACTTCTTTTTAGAATATCTCAAACACGTTACACATTCTCGATAGATTTTCTTAGTGCGATCTTTAGCTTGCAGTATCCAGTACTTTGTTCTCAAAAAGTTCAACATTAATTGAGGACCGCCGTGCAAAGTATGATGATGAGCATCAAGAATTAAAAGCTTGGTAAAATGATGTTTACCAGGCATAATCACCGGATGTCTCGTATCATAACTCGCGTCTGAGTGTGCAATTCGTCCACTCACTCTTAATGTCCCTTTTTCGTCCAAAAAAGGACACAGAGTGCGAAGATTACTCTTTTTTGCTACCAATCCTCGACTCTTTAACTGTTTTATCTCAGTAGCGAACTCAGTCTCTTGAATTTTGTTAATGCATGAAATTAAAGTATTATTCATTTCTTCTGAAGTTACAAATGTTGGCATTTTCACTCTCTCATTTTTTTGCAATTTTAAGTTTAACAGTCTTCTACAATATGAAATTACTTTTAACAATCTCGATAATGAAGAAAATCTCGACCAAATTGAGGGTTCTTCGTCAATTATAGATGAAACAGTTAAAGATGCGAGTCTTTCCTCCTCATGTGTATCCTCCACGATTGTGGGGCTCATCTCTAATTCAGGCTCTGCCAGCCACTGAGGGCCATTCCACCACAATGGATGATGGAGTAATAGCCGTACTGATAATCCGCGAGACGCACAGTCCGCAGGATTAGAGTCTGTAGGCACATGGCTCCATTGCTCAACATCTAAAATGTTTAGTATTGTGGACACTCGGTTACTTACAAACGTAGTCCACCGCGCTGAGCCTCCTCTAAGCCAAGCCAGTACAATGGTGGAGTCAGTCCAGCCATGTAGCTTCTCTTTAGGAATCTCCATCACTTGTGCTACTTCGGATATAAGTTTAGCTCCTAAGGCGGCGCCACATAACTCTAACCTTGGAATTGATAGTTCCTTTTCTGTAGGGGCAACCTTAGTTTTCGCTGTCACCAAATGAACATTAATATTATTTAGCTCGTCTGTTACTCGAACGTAGACCGCTGCTGCAAAGGCTGATCTTGACGCGTCTGAAAAGACATGTAACTCGATACTCGATCTCGGTGTTGCATTTAACCATCTCGGTAACTCTAGATGCTTTAGATCAGCTAGCTCCTCTCTAAAGGTCAACCATTCACATAATAACTCCTCCTTCAAAGAGTCGTCCCACTCAAGACCAGACTTCCATAATTTCTGGATAAAGATTTTGGCCACGACTACAACTGGAGCGATCCATCCTAATGGATCATACAGTCTCGCCACATCAGAAAGTACTCGTCTCTTTGTGATTGGCTCTTTAGGTTCAGTGAGGTTTATCGTATACTCAAATTTATCAATCTCTCTGTTCCAACTCACACCAAGAACCTTAATAGCCTTATTCAATTTTAAATATACTAACTGATGATCTATATCATTATTTCCTGTAATCCTCTGAAGTAGAGTTTTAGAATTACAGTTCCATTTTTGAAGTTCAAATCCACCAGATCTCATCAGCTCGTTCATTTCTTCGAATATTTTTAATGCCTCAATTTCAGTTTCAGCTCCAGTAATTAAGTCATCCATATAGAAATCTTGTTTGGTTATTCTCGCAGCTATAGGATATTTTGCTTCTTCCAACTCTGCAAGTCTTTGTAACGACTTAACTGCCAAGTACGGTGCACAAGCTGTACCAAACGTCAGTCTCAATAGCTTATAATGTTGTACAGGTTCCGATCCATCTGATTTAAATCGCCACACGATTCTCTGAAACTCGGTATCATCATCAGCCACACGAACCATACGATACATTTTAACGATGTCCGCAACAAGACACACCTTATGTCTTCTCCATCTCATTAAAATGTGTCTCAAATCTTGTTGTAGCTTTGGACCAACAAGGAGGTCATCATTCAAGGACACGTTATTGTCTCCTTTGCTGGACGCATTAAAAACAATTCTGACCTTTGTCGTCTCTTTGTCTTCGCGCACTACAGCATGAAAAGGAAGGTATACTGCCTTCTTATTCTCTAACTCATTTGATGTCACTGGTCTCATGTGATTCAAACTCAAGTACTCTGTCATAACCTTGTTATATTCTTCTCTAAGTTTCGGCTCTTTCAATAACTTTCTCTCTAAAACCTCTAATCTCTTCATAGCTATTTCCTTAGAATGCCCATACTGACATTTAGGGTCCTCTGTTGTGAAAGGTAGTCTTACTACTAGTCTTCCATGCTCATCTCTCACGGTAGTGGCGTCAAAGAAATCTTCACATTGCTTTTCACTTGCAGTCATCTCCTTTTGAATCAAATTAGGCTCATTCTCCATCTCCCAAAACTTTTTCAATAAATCATCTTCCTGAATTTTCACATGCATACTGGTCAACTTAGCCTTTACCTCAGTCTCAGATCCTCTCATAGCTCTTCCGGACAAAATCCATCCAAAGATAGTATTCTGCGCCATTAAGCTTCCTTCTGACTGCTTGATCATCCCCTCTAATAGTATTTCGCCATACACGTCAGCACCTAAAAGGATATCAATTTTACCTGGTGTTGTATACGTTGGATCTGCTAAAGGTAAGTTTCCAATATCTGACCACTCAGGAATGCTAAGTTGGGTAGCTGGAAGCAAAGATGTTAAAGAATGTAGCACGTAAGCACAAACATGAACAGAACTCGCAGGATTATGGCGTGACTCTATGCGCAGTGAAACCGTGTGTTTGATCCTCATACGACCGTCTCCTAACCCTGACACAAACCCACTTACTGGTTTGCGTGTAAGTCCAAGTAATTGTACAGTACCCTCAGTAATAAAAGAAGCCATACTACCCTGATCAAGTAAAGCTCTAATAGTTTGTTTACAACCAGTGGAATTAAATACCTTAACTCTAGCCGTCGCAAGAAGTACACTGTTAGGTTGAAGCGTACCTCTCGAAAATGCAGCTGTAATATGTGTGTCACCTCGTGATGTGCTCGGTCTCTCGTGTGGGGGTGCACTCGGTGACGACGACAAAAACTCACTCGTAGCTCGCGCCTCCTGGTTGTTCTCCTTCATCTCTCGCTCAAAATGTAGTAGGGTGTGGTGTCTCCTCCCGCATTTTCTACAACTCGATGACTGCCGACACTTTATTGCCGAATGAGTGGGCATCAAGCAGTTGAAACACAGCCTATTGTTTTGCACAAAATCTTGCCGTTCCTTGGGCGTCATGTACCCAAATTGCTTGCAGTGGTAAATATGATGGTTCTCATGGCACATAGTACACTCGACGTCATTTGTCTTAGGTTTATTCTCGATCGCCGTATGAAAAGTTTTAGCTTTCACCACAGGCTTAGGTGGTTGCGATGGACGGTATGCGTTTGTGTCAATCATCTCTAATGACCTGAATCTGTGCTCTAAATATTCTCGTAATTGCTCCCAGGTAGGTAAATCATCGCCGAGCATATTCAAATGTTGCTCCCATTGTTTCATAGATTCAGTATCCAACTTTGATACCACCATAAACACGATAATTGCATTCCAAGAGCTCGTGCTAATGCCCATGTTTTGCAACGACTTCAAACATGTTGACGTGGTGTCCAATAAATGCCTCACCGCGCTAGCAGACTCATTGTTTATTTTCTTAGTCGAAAATAAGTTCCTCAAAACAGCATTACAGTTATATCGCTTGTTATCGTAACGTCGAACTAATTGTTTCCAAGCCTCCTCATAATTTGCCTCAGTAGTCGAAAAGTTGCTAAGTAAACTCTGCGCTTCTCCCGATAAACTGCTCTTTAAATAATGCAATTTTTGAACCGCCGTTATATTCTTATTTGTATGAATTAACGAAGTAAACATATCATAAAACATTTGCCAATCTTCATATTTTCCGCCAAATGTAGGTAAATTAATTCGAGGCAACTGTACGTCGCATGTACCATCATTGGTAACAACAGTCGCTCGACCGGGCGGCAATGATTGCGTGGTTGGTTGCAAAAACGGCTCCAAAGTTTCTCGTAAAAAGGTCTTGTATTGAACATAAAATTCCTCAAACTCTTCATGCCTCTTTAGAATAAAATATGTCTCCGTTCTGTCCTTTGATGCTTTGGAAATAACTTCTTTATGTCCGTTTTCAAAGTCTCTAAATTGTTTCTCAAGTACTTCTAGTCTCGTTTCTAAATAAGGTCGCTTAATCCGTTCTCTAGGCGATTTCCTAAAGTTCTTCTCAGAATTTTTCAGATTGCTTAACAACTCCTCTTGATAGGTAATTAGTTCCTCTAACGTCGGCATAATGTAATGACTCACTCGATAATCTAAGTCCCAACAAACAGTACGCGTACAAAGATAATTTAACACTGGGATGAAATGTCTTGTAAACTCGCTTAATATTGCTCAGTTCGTTATAATAACTCACTCACAGTATGTCACGTAATAAAAGTTAGTGAAAAAGTCTCATAAATCACTTATAAACACTGATAGTTTTGAATGTCCAAACTCGAAGTTATTACGCGTAATTATAATTGCACTTAAAACTTGCAGTTAGCGCTCGCCCGACTCATCCTTATCTATATCGCCGTTAGCCGCTATTGTTCTCACCGGCCGGCCGGCGGTCTCCAGGTGCGAAGTAATCCGGTTCGTTATGGACCATATGTTTAGGCAGATAAGGATGATTTTGGTTTGCTGGGATTTTGGAATTAAATAAACGTGTGCTCTGTATGCTTCTTTATTCTTAACTGACATTTCAAATAGCTGTGGACTGTATATCTAGGTATGCACTTGCATGCATCGCAACGATGCGTAAATATCTATACTAATTTGGACAGCCACTATGTTGTCTATGTGAGGAACGAAGGTAAGTTTTGAGTCTATGATAACGCCAAGGTCACGACGAATCTGGTTTACTCGCGTCAGTTCTTTATTTGACGGTGTGTACTTAAAGTTTATAGATGTTCGCTTTCTACCGAAACTGATAATGAAGCATTTGTCTGTATTTAGAAATAAGTTATTTGAGGTACAAAAGGCCTGAAAATTATTTAAGTCATTCTGCAAGACAGTACAGTCGTCCATATTTTTGTTGACTCTGAATATTTTAGTGTCGTCGGTGTATAATAGCATTTTTGAATTTTTTATACAGTCTGTGATATCATTAATATACAGCACGAACAACAAAGGGCCTAAATGTGAACCCTGCGGTACACCGGAAGTAATAGGTCTATAATGAGAAGTGTGTCCTTGCACAGCCACCGCCTGTGAACGATTCTCAACATAAGATTTTATCCAGCGGAAAAGGTCGCCGTGTATACCGAAATGCCAGAGTTTCAAAAGTAAGCGCTCATGATCAACCTTATCGAATGCCTTGGCAAAATCAGTATACACTGCGTCCACTTGATAGTTGTTATCGAATGCATCTAATATGAATTCTGTATAAGATAAAAGATTCGAGTCAACACTCCGACCCCTGAGAAAACCATGTTGGTTTGGAATGACATGACGACGCATTGCAGAAGAGAGTTGATCACTTAACTACACCACAGATTAAAGAATACAAGTACAGATACCCAATCTCATAGAGCAAAAGCGTACCGTCCTAATGTAGGCAATTCTGTATACAATTTTAGTCCCGTAGCTACACCAGTAGATGCAGTATCCGAGCTACCACGGCTATGACGCTGTCAGCCTTTAGTAATACATTGAGATATCACCAGATGGCGTTGACTTCCCGGGCAACAAATAGAGTATTTTTGATTTTTTCGATATAAAAACGTAGTATTTTAGAGGCAATATTACACATCACACAAAAATATACATAACTAAATGCTTAGAGCCTGTGGTTCCACAGAACTTTCGCGACCCGTGATGGCGCCATCTAGTGACAGTACCCAATAATACGTAGCAAGCTTGAAAGCTCACTCGTATAGTACGAGTTACATGGATTTAGTATCAATTTTATTGCATTTACTAAACTTATAAAATATATCTTTATTGTATGTGCGGAAGTATGTTTGTGATATAATTAAGGTAACTTGAATTTATTAAGGTGTAAAAATCATTCTATCTTCACGATTACTGGTTCAAATGTTTCGCTCGGTACCTGTGTCGCCATCTATGAGTTCTTTTTTGTATCAATTATACGTTGTTCTAGTTGGGAGGCCATGACTATACACTCAGAGGCAATGAAAACGGGTCACTACCCATGGATTACTTTACAAAGTGACCCGTTTTCATTGCCTCTGAGGTAGCGTACCTTCATAGTTCACATTGGGAATTACACTCAGAGGCAATGAAAACGGGTCACTTTGTAAAGTAATTCATGGTAAGTGACCCGTTTTCATTGCCTCTGAGTGTATTTTCTCAAGGATCTAACCTAGTTGACACAATTTCGATATTGGGCGATAATTTTCTATCTCGGTGCTAACCTCTCCTTTTGGTATCGGTGTAACTAGTGCATGTTTCCATAAAGTTGGTACGCACCCCTCCCTAATGGATTTTTCGAATAGTAAAGTGATAGGTACTGTTAAGCCAGAAGAACAGTTTTTAATTAAGACTGGAGGAATACCATCAGGACCAGAACCTTTATTAATATTAATGCTGTTAAGATATTTAAAGACAAGATTTTTAGATATGTAAATGGTATCCATGTCGAAAACAGTGTTATTTACGGGAGTGAGATTATTTAGGTCTACAGAACTATCGCTAGGTGTTTCAAACACGGATTGGAATTGTTCATTAAATAAATCACAAATGTGTACACCGTTAGAGGCTGTTAATCCTTTATAATGCATAACCTGCGGAAGGCCACTTTTAGCAAATACTGATTTGATGTAGGTATGTCCAGAAGAATTTAGGGTGAGTGTTGATTCTAGCTTCAGTATGGTTAATATAATTTCTGAAACATACAGGTTCCAATTTAGAGATTCTCTTTTTTAACAATTTATAAGTATCTTTGTCCAGTGGATTACCATAAGTCTTCCACAGCTTATGATATTTCTTTTTTTCATTTAATAGTCTTCTAAGGGGTCTAGTATACCGCGGAGGCCTAGAACAAGACGTACGTTTAGGGACTTTCGGAACAAATTCGACGATTAAGTCATTTAATATGTCATAGAAAATTTGTACACAGTCCTCCATTGGGCGGCCTGAAAAAAGTTCAATCCAGTTGATTTTAAGTAATTTAGTATTTATTTCGTTAAAATTCGCCTCATAGTAACGGTATACAAAAGTAGGAGCCGGTTTGAGGGGACGTGTGTAAACGTGTAATTCAATTTGAAGGGCCTTATGGTGCAAATCTTCAGGTGTTAAGAGGTCATTACTAGCTATTACTGTGCAATTTTTGTTGCAGAAAACAAGATCTAATATAAACGTTGATTAATATTACGACAATTGTTGTATTACAGATACAGATACAGATCATTTATTGGTAAAAATACAGGTACATTTTACAAGTCAATTTGTTAACAGGATTATCTAGTATTTTAGGCTTAGGTTAGGGCTTATTCACAATTTCTCTAAAAACAAATTCATTCACACTGTAACAACACAGGTCAATTAACATTTTTTTAATTCTGTTATAAAATATGTTATTGTTCGCCGAGGTAATTATGTCACTAGGTAGGGTGTTATAAATCTTGACACCTAGGACAGCGAGTGACTTTCGAGCTTTAGCGAGTCTGCGGTGCGGGATGAGTAGCAGTAGGTGTGCACCCCGGGTATTTCTACCATGACACTGACGGCGCGTTGTGTATTGGTCCAGATTAGACCTTACATGTTGGCAAGCCATCAGTATGAAGATACAGGGCAGAGTGAGTATTTTATGCTGCTTAAATAGTGCTCGGGCTGGATGTCGTAGGGCTTACCAGATATAATTCTGAGGGCTCGCTTTTGCAGTTTAAACGGTCTATCGCAGTCTGCTGACGTACCCCATAGCTCAACACCGTGGCTTAAGATTGAGTGGAAGTACCCAAAATAGGCGGTTCTGAGTTTGTTAGGTCTCTCTAAGCCTGAAAAAGATAAAAATTCACCAAGCAACTGTACAGGTAAAGTATTAGCAGTACCAAGGCTCATTTTTGAACAATCAGCTTCAACCCATTGTGCGTCAGATATATTAAAATCGCCTGTTATAAGAAAGGTGTCATTAGAATTGTCAATTATTAATTGACTACAAATTTCAAAAAAGTTTTCTAATGCGTCCCTATAAAGGGGTCCGTGCGGAATATAAACACAACAAACATTCAGAAACGTTTGGCCTTGAACGCCCCGTTTCGATAACGGTAATGATATCCATATGCAGTCGGAGGATGCAGGCGAGGGACAGGGCCAATCCCGCTGCGTCGGCAGGTACTCTCGGCGCACGGCGATCGCCACTCCCCCGCCCCGCTCCGCGCCGCTCTCGCCAGCTGATCTATCGCAACGATAAACAATCTACCTGTTATCGAATATTTCCCTATCATAGAAGTTTGCATTTGACCAACTTTCGGTAATGCAGATAAAATCATAATTTGATAATGCGACGTGTGAATAAAAACTGTGTGTCTTTGTACGAAGTCCCCTTACGTTTTGGTAATAACCTACAAATTTATTAGCCGAAACAGACATTAAATAAGTTTAAAAATACAAGACTTTGTGTAGTTGTATGCCATAAGTGCCATACTATGACAAATATATGTAAAAAGCAATATTGGCGTTGCGAGTAGAACGAAAAATATCCATATTTTCTTTTATGTATTTGTAACAAAACGATTTCATTAGAGATGCAGGTTGCGAATGTAAACAATTTTTGAGGCAGAGTAAGTACCATTTTTTTACAGGTAATAACAAAAGATAACACTAGGAAAAGTCACTTAATTTTATTAAAGTCAAACTTTCTGTCAATCACCATGACTTTGGAAGTTTCAGTTCTCCGAGCGAGGATTTTTCAATCTCGAATCCATACGTATGCTAATGTATTGTCTCTCTTGAGTTCCCGAGCTCGCTTAAGCAACAACTTGCTGGCCGGGGTGAGATGATCACCCAGATATAAGGATCTGGCAGATTGTCAACTGCTGAAAGTTCCAGGCACTTTGCTGGAGGAGGAGCAGCTGCTATCGTTCGCGGAGCTGGGCACGTACTGCCAGCTGGACCTGTTCGGCACGGAGGTGTCGTACTACCAGCTGGCGCGCGAGGCCGACATGCCGTCCGACGCGCGCCGCATGGACCTGCTGCGCGCGCTCGTGGGCGACGGCCGCGGCGAGCGCGTCACCATGTCGCACGACATTCACACCAAGCACCGACTGGTAATTAACACTTGTTTTCGGGACCTAGAGATTTGAGCAGTTGACCAATGGATTTATACCGACCGCGCACTTTGTCAACTAATCTGAGCAACGTGGTACACTTGATAAAGACAGCTAAATTTAAGGAGAACCTTCTCCAAGTTAACACGGCTAGCAGAGATAGATTATCTGTTTTTTTAGACACTAAATACAATGACGAGTTTTCTCGAAAAAGGATTAAAAATATTGTCAAATTGGAGAAAAATGAAAAGCAGGGGATTAAATAATTACAAAGTTAGGTATAACTATCCAAAGTTTTAAGAGATTTTTTGTAAATCGCACTACTATGACGCTCGAGTGTCGTGACGTAAGGATTCCCGAGCGTTTTCTCTCGAAACAAGCACTATTTAAACGGTTGTACCTATAGCTTCGTAATTTTTTGAGATATCAGAATGGGATTTTCGTTACTAGGCATAAACTACAACCCTATTGTAGATCTTCCTCACGCTACACGCGGGTAGCTCGCCTCGCGCGCGATATTACTCACGCTCGGCATTGGAAAAGATCCTCCATATCTAAGCTTAGTTTTCTGTATCAAGCGCTCGGTAAGTCCGGCGATCGACAGCTATCTCTTGCTGTAACCCTGTACCGCCTTATCTGTGATAGTCTGCAGAAAAAGCTATAGCGCTCTAAAAGTTCAGCGTTCGCCTCATCTCAAACTAGGATGTATTCCAAAACACTAATTTCCATAATCTGACGCCCTGTGAAATTTCGTGGCAGTCTTTAACCAGATGTCGGGGTTTAAGTAAGTAGTTGGTGCGAGACTTCGAAGAGCATAGACTAGATGTGCTCTACGCTAAGTGCCACGAACAGATATCGTACTTTGTAGCATGTGAGATTGCAGCTTTGTAAGTTTGTATGTAGGGGGTAATCTCCTGGACCATTTGTCCACTATAAAAAAAAACTGTGTACAGAATGGACTATGGCTATAGGCTATATTTTAACCCGCGGGTTTACCTGCGTCCCTTATTGCATACGGAGGGGAGCCTGGCAGCTAGTCAACTACGTGGCCGGGGAACGGGCTTCCTGACGCCTTGGTTGGTGTGTTCCAGGCGGACTTCGGCGGGCACGGGTACTCGCACATCCTCAACAACGTGCTCCCGCGCATGAAGGCGCGCGGCTTCGCGCAGCGGGTCATCGACCTCGTCACCCTCGACAACCCCGCGCGCTGGCTCACCATCGAGAAGGACTTTTAACATGTGTACAGTTACAGTAGGCACCAGGCGTGTAGTAAATCCTGTTAAAAGCAATCAAGGATAGTACATTACTACCGAGGCCGGGAAGTAAGGGGTTGCCGGCCGGCATAGACGGCCGAGCGTAGCGTTATGAGGCTGGCAACCTCTTTTCACGCCGAGGTATGTATAGTGCTTTTCTCAAACATGCAATGAAATAACTTAAAAAAACTCATTAGTTTTCATGGCTGAACGCCGTGATCCTGTGCCACAAATTGTGGAATGCAAATTAAAAAAGACCATCTTGCCGGCCTAGGCCTCCAATTTTGTATGAAATGCCATTACGGGTCTCTCGTCTCGCTGCGCCCGAAACGTGACACTTCGAAGCCCATTATGAAGAACACAACGTCAATATTTCTTTGCATGTTTGAGAAAACTACTTTGTAATGTGAACGCACTCGTTTTTTGCTTGCGTTCGATCGACAGATACTGAGTGTATACACACTATGATACACTATGAATATTAAGTTTTATATTTTGCTGTTGATGTCTTAAATAAATAAAACAAAATAAAATAAATGATAATACCGCTCTTTCGTAAGGTTGTGATCTTTTTGGACGTTTCCATCCTGCTGTTTGCGCAAATTGTAAGAATGACTGAAACAGGGCATTTGTCCTGTGAGGAACATAATATTACATAGTTTTAATGCAGTTTTTATGAATATGATAAGTGGGCCAAATAAACCTGCCTCAGACTTGAGGTCATCTCTCCAGAAGAGTATTCTATTTTTTATAATGTTATCTTATCTTATTGTTACATATTTTTATCTGAATCTTGACTTTGGGTCGAGCATTGTTACATCTATATTGAAGAGGAATAGCCTGTAAGATTGTAGCTTTATAAAATGTAAGTTTGTATGTTTTGGGTAATCTCCAGGACCATTTATCCGATTTAAAAAAATGTTTCACCTGCGTGTATACAATGGGATGTCTTGATGGTTATAGTCTATATTTCCCGCGGGATCGCCTGCTTGCGCCAAGCCGCGGAGGCAGCAACTAATTATATAACTATATTACAATATATAATAAAACAAACATGTTTAAAGATAATTGTTTTTATTTCCATCGTGTCTTAACGTTTATATATGCATTGTTACATCTATATTGAAGAGGAATAGCCTGTAAGATTGTAGCTTTATAAAATGTAAGTTTGTATGTTTTGGGTAATCTCCAGGACCATTTATCCGATTTAAAAAAATGTTTCACCTGCGTGTACACAATGGGATGTCTTGATGGTTATAGTCTATATTTCCCGCGGGATCGCCTGCTTGCGCCAAGCCGCGGAGGCAGCAACTAATTATATAACTATATTACAATATATAATAAAACAAACATGTTTAAAGATAATTGTTTTTATTTCCATCGTGTCTTAACGTTTATATATACATGCACACAGAAAACCTAGCTATTGTTTACGAAATGAGAAACGGTCGAGTTCGTACGGAGAAGGGAGTCCGTCTTCGATGAGCTAGATATTCTAGATCATAGCAACTTTGACACTGTTTTGGTATTCTGATGTAAGGTACCATAGCTAAAAACTAATTTTGATTTAGGTATCACATCACTTTAATGAGAAAGCAGTCAATGTAGGTATAATATTTTTTTCTCCAATATGCTCGGAAATATTCGCCTTACTGTAGCAAAAAAGTACGTGAAGTTTCTCGTTACTGACGAACGCAAATTTTAAATGTTAAAAGTCATTACTGTACAGTTTTAGCAGCCAGGAAAGTGTATGAAATTCCATTCCTGTATACTTGTTTACCTTTTAACCGTATGTTTTGACTAAGACCAATCACTACAAACAGCCAAGTTTAAAGGCCTAGCAATTTGTCACAACTTGCTATAGTTATACTGTTTAGTAATGTATGGTTATCTCTTTGCAACAATTGCAAGTTGGTGTGACAAATTGCGCCCGTTTAAAGTTTTCCCGAGTTTTTTTTTAAATTGTTATAGCCAAACACTCTCTTTTTTAAGTGATCGAAGGGATGTTTGTAAAAATGTCTCAAATAGTTTTCAATTAAGAAATAAAAATATAAAATAAAATACATAACGAATTAAAATGCGTTTATATTTCAATAATTTAATCCCGTTTAATTTTAATTACATAAAACATTTGAAATTGTGACTCTATTTTTTTATGTTTGTCAATTGAAACTGGCTCCACGAGTCATGCCGTGTACATACTTTGAAAAATAAGTTGAGCGAGAACTTGATAAGATTATTTTGATGCTCGCTGTTTTAAGAATATTAAAAATATTATTTGATTTCCTCGCATTTTTGGAGAAAAGCACTATACCTGCCTCGGCGGGAACGGCAATTCGTCTCTATTGTCGGATTCAGCTTCGCTTCATCCGACAAAATCAACTCATCCACGAATTGCTATTTCCCGGCCTTTGCAATAATGTACTACTTTGTCTCATCCTTTTTTCATGTCATAATTATTATTGGGATCGTAATCTTTATCCGTACACCGGCGGTTCACTACCAGCAAGTGGTCAACAATGTAAACAAAATGTAAAAAAAAGTACAAACACAAATCAATAATTGAACATACTCTTAAGTACTCTAAACTAATATTATAAAGAGGAAAAGTCTGCCAGATTGTAGCTTTGTATGTTTTGGGTTAACGGAACCGCTCTTTCGATTTCAAAAATCGAATTTGCTATTTAAGGTAAACGTCCGAGTGCTCGACGCTGTACTAGTATATGGCATGGGCACTCTATGTCAAAGTGACATGGCTTAAATTCGAATGAAGAAAAATCCTCTTAGTTCGAATTAAACCCATACTGATTTGATATAGCGCCCATGCCATATACTAGTACTGTGTCAAGCACTCGGACGTTTAAGCAATAGGCATAGGCCGTAAAATAGGCAATTTAGTTTCACATTAACAATATTCGATACAAGAGTGACAAATGGACAGGACATTAATTTAGTCAGTATTTAAATGTAGGGTTTTTGGTATGTCTCATATATTTGGGAAAATTCGTGTTCTGAGAAACGCCGAGTCAAGCTCGGTCACTATGAGTATGAAGCTCAACACACCCTTCTGGATTGAGAAATGAAATACAAAGATAAATAGATGAGTTTACAAAGTTGTCCACCAGTAGCAGCCTCCAGGTTGTCCCCCTCAGTCGTCCAGGTCGAGCCCCTCCAGCTCCTCGTCCAGCTCGTCGTCCAGGAACAGGTTCTCATTGATGGGCACCGCGCCGGCGCCCGCGAGCTCGTCGCCGTCCGCGCTGTCGCTGTCGCCGTCGCCGTCGCCCGTGTCGCCGGTGTCGCCCGCGTCGCCCGCGTCGCCGTTGCTGAGCCCCTGCGACAGCTGCAGCAGGCGGTCCGTGGTCGCCATGGTGCCAGTGTCGTCCACCTGCACGATACAATACTAATGAGTATAAACAAAATAACAGAATTCGCCAGCAATTGTGGCTCGAGCTGGTGGCGAGCGGTCAAAGGTCTACTTAACTGTCGCCTCCCATTTTTTTCCCCGACGCAAAAAGAGGGGTGTTATAACTTTGACTTGTCTGTCGTAGCTCCTAAACGAATGGACCGATTTTAATGCGGGTTTTTTTTGTCCGAAAGCTGACGTGTGTTTAGGCTGCTGGGTCTTCCTATTAAGGGGATGCCTTGATTCGAGTCGATCACGCCCCCTTGACAGAGACACGCTTATGCCTTCCGCGCACGAGAAAAAGAGATGCAACACTATTAGGGAACGGCTTTATTGGACAAATTTCGATAAATACCTAATTTAGGTAGTTTTATTTATGTTTCATTTTGGATGAGATAAAATACAATAGTATTAACTTGATTGTTTCGTAAAATAATGGATTGTTTAAGTATGCTGAGTAAAAAAAGGAAAAAAATAAAGACCCAACTTTAGTTTTTTTTATATTGAGGAAACTTTAGGCAATTGTATATCGATTAAATCAGATAAACAATCATATAAAACAAACACACAATAAAATCTTTCCTCTTTATTATTACTAGCTGCTCGGCCCGGCTTTACACGGATTACCCGTTTTCCCGCAGGAATTAAGCATTTTCCCGCGGTAAAAAGTAGCCTATGTTCATCAGGGATAATGTCGGCTTCTATAATGGTAAAAGAATTTTTCAAATCGGTACAGTAGTTTCGGAGCCTATTCAATACAAACAATCAAATCTTTCCTCTTTATAATATTCAAGGATAGGACAAACGCCCGTCATTTTGAAAACTTAACCCTGTTCTGTACAGTAGAGACTTCCTAATGATATTTTTTTTTTTTTAGAAGTTTACTCAAAATATTATAATTGAATGTACTTCAACACATTTAACAATAAATTACCTCTATTCTTCTATCATCGCATTAGACACTACTTGATTTCAATGACTTTGTTTACTACTGGCCATTTAGATAAAATAGGTAATATTCTAATCATCCTTGTCAAGCATTGACGTTGTCACTTTAGAAACGTGTAATTATTTTTATAAAACATTACTTTTGTCCTTTGTTTTGTATTGTCACGAATAAACTATTCTTATTCTTATTTAGTACCTAATTTTTTTTATTAATATAAGGAAGTCTCTACTGTACAGAACAGGGTTAAGTTTTCAAAATGACGGGCGTTTGTCCTATCCTTGATTAATAATATTACTAGCTTCTGCCCGCGACTCCGTCCGCGTGGAACTCGTTTATACATATAACTAGTAGCTCCATACAAACTTTCACTTCCCATTTTAGGGAAGTGGGGGGTTAGAAAGAGACAAAAAGTAGCCTATGTCACTCTCCATCCCTTCAACTATCTCCACTTAAAAAAACACGCAAATTCGTCGCTCCGTTTTGCCGTGAAAGACGGACAAACAAACAAACACACACACTTTCGCATTAATAATATTAAGTATGGATTATTATATTAGTGTAGATGATAACAGATTGAAGTACCAAGCGTAACGAGGTTTGGTACTCGAGGTTGCACATAATGCTCGGACAACGTGATCGAGATGATTCTTACAATTATCTACGTTTCAACTGAATCGGGTCAGCCGGGTTTGAGGTATTGAACTTTGACATTAAAATTTCAAGAATTTTTCAACTTTTCTAAGTTGTTAATTATCGTCGGCGATGGGTGATTGTAATTGAATGACATGAACGACATCCTGCATGAACACCTCAGTCCAAGAATACATTTATGTGCGTGATAATGCATACCAGCCTATGTCCAGCAGTGGACGTCTTTCGGCGGATATGATGTTGATGATGATGAATGCATACCAGAACAGTATTGCCGCGCGCTTCAGGCTCTGTCTCAGGTATTTGACGCCCGAAGGCAAGGGCGATAAAAAAAGACCAGGTTGCACTCCGGGAGTGCCGGCAGAAGTGAAAACTCAATAACATTGTAACAGTTTTTCGATCAGGTCACGTGACATCTTACGGTGTCACCCTAAAAATGAATTTGACGCAAATTTATAAACAATTATCAATTATTTAGGCGGACGTTTCAGCCATTGCCAAATATTTTTCAAAGCTTTATCTCTTCAGGAATAACGTCTAAATTCGAACTATTCGAATTTGCAAGAACAGCAGATGGCGGTGCACGGTGGCGACCAAAATATCAATTTGTTTTTGCCGTTCGTAAATATTTTTCTAAGCTTTATCTCTTTAGGAATAACGCCCAAATTCGAACTATTCGAATTTTCTCAATAGCAAAACGGTGAAGGACGCGTTGGTATTATTACAAATTTATTTTCGGAATATGCTATTGCAAAAAGTGTTTAACGGCTTTATACTCTTACGAATAGCGTTCAGTTTTGAATGAAGTCGAATCGGCTAGCAGCAAAAAGTGACCTCCTTCACATCTGACGTCACAAAACTCTGTCGCGTATTTAACAATTTTTCCCCATCCCAAAAAGTGCTCAGCGCCACTAAAGAAGTTTTCACTTCAAAAATATATGAAATTATGGAAATTAGAAAATACCATCTTCCTCCAATCTTTGTATGAAATTCTATTACGGATCACTCGTCTCGATGCTCCCGCACTTCGAAGCTCATTAAGAAGAACACACACAACGTCGATATTCCATTGCATGTTTGACAAAAGTCATTTAAACAAGGTCTCCCTGTCAAAATTAATTTATATTATTTGCTACCCTCTCACATAACAAATATGCCATAGAATAGAATTTAAGAGCAGGCTTAAACGGTTCTTTCCTCTCCATTTGTAATCAATTTTACACAATCAATGAATTTACAGGAAAATTTAAGCAAGAGAGATTCATTTTTTAAATTGTTATATCAAAATTATTGTTATTGATATCCTATTTTATACGTTCATGATTAAATTTAGAGAAAAGTATTATGTATCAATCATGTCTTGATAGATGTAAAGTTATTTTGTTACTTGGCCAAATAAAGAAACTTGAAATTTGAAGTACACGGACGCTCGGTCGCATCGCATGCCCCGGGCGAGCCACGTGTACACTGAGCGCGCACGCTAGGGCCAGCCGTGCTCGGCCGAGCCGTGCGTCCGGTGTGGACACGGCTAATGCAACTTACGAGTAGTATCGTATGGCAGCCCTGAGGAGGATAGTGAGTCGTGAGTTGTGTTGTGATAGTTGAGCGACACTCACCTCGGAGGCCTCGAGGCCGATGCCGTCGAAGTTGATCTCGCGGTAGTCGGTGTCGTCCCCGTCGGCGAGCGCGCGCAGGTCCACGGCGGCGCCGTCGTCGTCGTCGTCGTCGCCGGCGGCGGCGGCCAGCGCGGGGTCGAACGAGAACATCTCGCGCCCCGACAGCCCCACCGCGCGGCCCGCCTTGAAGTCAGATCGCTTCTGCTCCTCCGCCGCCGCTGTGTTCTCCTGGTACGAGTAGCGGGAATACGTTAACTTAATTACTAACACGAATTCATTCATATCGTCAGCCTCAATCCTGCCGCTGTGCACACAAACTATGGCTTCAAACTAATCATTGTTAAATAACTGCCTATGCTAAAATATATCTTTCCATTCCATGTTTCTTTCAACAACTGCCGGAAAATATTGTACCGAAATGTTTCTCAGGTACTCTTCGTCTTACAGGACGAATCTCACATCCTCTTGGGATCGGTTAAAATCAAACGCAGATTTAGGCTCGATGCGCGTGATTTGCCTTTATTATTCGGTTATCCAAATCTAAAAATCTTGAAGTTGATCCGTTTCCGCTTGCGAAAGCAAGTATAGGGGGGGTGTCTCTCTCGTGACTTATTTTATTTGTTTATTTATCACTTTTATCAGACAGGCAGTTGAAAGAACCGACGGCGACCGTATTATATCATCGTTAAGCTAAATTATAAATATTTATTTATTTAACAGGCAGGCAGTTGAAACTTTGAAACAACTGATAGTGATGTATTTATCCATTAACTTTAAGTAATAAATGTAAATGTTAATTATAGTGTTACCGCAGTGGCTTTACAAGCGTCAGCAACAACTTGGTCCATCGAACCAGCGAACCAACTGCGAGGCTTGCCCATCATTTACGACCGGTCAGTCATTGTGGGCTGGATTATTTTGGACCCATGATGGTGACAATTGGCAGACGACATGAGAAGCGGTATGGTGCTCTGTTTACATGTATGACGAGTAGAGCAGTACACGTCTAACTCGCAGCATCGCTATCTACATAGAGAGACTAGACTCTGTAATAGTTGCCCTACGCAGAATGATATCTCGCAGGGGACCACCTAATACCTCTGATAATGGGACCAATTTTCATTGAACCAACTCAGAACTCAAAAAATCTGTCAAGGAGATAGACCAAGAGTTGGTCAAGGACTTCCTGCTTAACAAAGGAACCAATTGGACCTTTATACCACTCGCTTCACCCCTGTATTAAAAGAGCGCTGAATATCACTCTCAAGGAGAAATGTACGTCCGAAGAAGTTCTAAAAACTGTGCTGACAGAAACGGAATGTACTATATACTCGGGGGCCGCCTATTACCCACGCTGCGCCTTCCGGTACGTGCTCGCCAATCTAGAACCTTTCCGCTCCAACGGCCCTCGGTTCTACGTGCAATGTGATTGACTTCATCATGTCGACGAGGAAGCATAATATATTCAATGATGTCTCTGTGATCAATACGTTTAAAACCGGGAGTGATCCCCGCCTGGTAAGAAGCATATTGCACATATATTCAATATGCTTCTTACCAGGCGGGGATCACTCCCGGTTCAAGAGAGAGCGCTTTCGGCTGATAAAGTCTACGCTCCGTCCAGCATCCACCCAAATCCAAACCCCCGAGAGCTTTCAGCTGGAACTACAAAACCGTTTCAATTGCCTAGGCGGCGATGTGGACGTACTCAGCTTTGTGGAAGCTGTCCGTGCCACTGCCTCTAAGTTCTTCAAGGCCCAGTGGCCCAACGTAACTAAAAGGTCCACTCAGAAGCTCATGAAGGAAAGGAGTGAAATGATTCTGCAGTCTTCAGCCGATGCGACTTTCTACCGGCAGTTAAATAACCAGATCTTAACGTCCCTTATAAGCCGGATATTCATTAGGCAACATTTGTTAATAAACACTGCTTATAAACAGTTTATAAACAGTGTTTCATCATGTTTCATCATCTCTGTAAACAGGTTATAAACAACGGTGATGAAACATTGTTTATTAAGCATGTTGCCGTGTTCCCCACTTCGAGTGGAGAGCAAGACGAAACATCTAGTTTATAAGCAATAACCAACAGGTGTGGACGTGTGTTGCGCGAGTTTATAAATATGGAAATAGTGGCTAAGGTCACCAAATACGTAAGTTCTATTCAAGAGGTAATTTCTAATCCACCACCTTTTCTTTTTTTTTGTCGTGCTCTTGCCGATTATTATATAAGCAGCACAGAGCATCACTACCTCCTCGGGCGACATCCAAGAAACAACTGACTAGTGTGGACTGCCAAGTTTCAGAAACAGTGTGAACGTAAACTTGTTGCGAAACATGATGATCAAATTCATAAACAGTTTATTAACAAATGTTGCCCAATGAATACCCGGCTTTACCCGCGATCTGCGCCAAATCAATACGAACCGTAAGGAAGAGTCCATCGAGTGAAATAAGGGCTGTAAAGTGTTCTCACGAGATCTGTCTATTGGGTAGAATCAGCTCGCAAAATTGAAAACTGAAGATGGGAGAGTCGTCTCTTCCAAACCTGAGCTTTTGCGTGAGACAGAGCGTTTTTCCGGACAGCTATACACGTCATCCCGCAGACCCGAAGTTGGTCTGGCGGAAGACCCTAGAGCTAGACTAACCCGACACTATACAGACGATATCCGGGACATCAGCCTGTACGAGATTAGAATGGCTCTGAAACAGCTTTAGAACAGCAAGGCACCCGGTGAAGACGGAATTACAGCCGAACTGCTGAAGGCGGCGGTGGAAAACCGATCCTTACAGCCCTAAAGGAGTTGTTCGACACCGTCCTACTGGAAGGGGGAACGCCTAAGGCGTGGAACAGAGGTGAGGTGGTGCTCTTTTTCAAAAAGGGTGACAACACCCTGCTGAAGAATTACCTCACTTCTGAGCCATGTCTATAAGCTGTTTTCAAGAGTCATTACGAATCGTCTCACATGCAGGCTTGATGACTTCCAGCCTCCCGAACAAGCCGGTTTCCGAAGAGGTTTTAGTACCGTGAACCACATTCATACGCTCCGCCAGGTTATACAGAAGACTGATGAATATAACCTGCCTCTCTGCTTAGCGTTCGTGGACTATAAGAAAGCATTCGATTCTATCGAAACCTGGGCTGTACTACAGTCTCTCCAGCGGTGCCAAGTAGACTGCCGGTATATCGAAGTACTGAAGTGTTTGTACGAAAACGCCACTATGACAGTCCGACTCCAGGGCGGAAGCTCGAAGCCTATTCCGCTGCAGCGGGGTGTCAGGCAAGGGGCTGTTATTTCCCCAAAACTGTTCACTGCTGCACTGGAGAACGTTTTGAAGACTCTGGACTGGAGAAGGCTACGCATCAACCTCAACGGTGAGTACATCACTCACCTTCGGTTTGCTAATGATATATTAGTCTTGGCTGAGACTATGGACGACTTGAGCACTATGCTTGATGACCTCAGTAAATCCTCCGCACGAGTTGGTGTAAGGATGAAGATAGACAAGACGAAGATCATGCCCATGTGGTACCAACTCCCATTTCAATCGGACACTTTACGCTCGAAGTTGTAGAGTTGTAGACGATTATATATACCTAGGACAGACTGTCCAGTTAGATAGGTTGAGAAAGAGGTCAATCGTCGAATCCAACTCGGCTGGGCAGCGTTTGGGAAGTTACGGCACATCTCTTCGTCCAATATTCCGCAGTTTCTCAAGACGAGTCTTCAACCAGTGTGTGTTGCCAGTGATGACTTATGGCACCGAAGCGTAGTCGCTTACTCCTCTCGGCCTCTAAGAAGGCTCAAAGTCACCCAAAGGGCAATGGAGAGGGCTATGCTTGGAGTTTCTCTGCGTGATCGCATCAGAAATGAGGCATCCGCAGCAGAACCAAGGTAACCGATATAGCCCTCCGAATCGCTAAACTTAAGTGGCAGTGGGCGGGGCACATAGCACGTAGAACCGATGGCCGTTGAGGTGGAAAAATTCTCGAGTGGCAACCACGTACAGTCAGCGTCATATAGTTAGTGACAGCCAACGTAGCCAAATATTTCGCTACACGTCTTTATTACTGTAAGAATTGCGGAAACCCAGCCCGCGTACACCTACCTACCTACCTACCCTAACCTACCTACCTATACCTATACTGTAAGAATAATGGTGTGTTACGTTTGGCTACTCTGGCTGCTACTAACTATATGACGCTGACTGTACCGGAAGGCGCAGCGTGGGTAGACCCCCCCACATGGTGGACTGACGCTATCCCGTCTTTCGGCTGATATGCTGATGATGATGATGACTGATGAGATAATAGGACAGTTGCATGAACAAACAAAACATGAAATATTTGTACGCCAACCGGCCAAACATAGTGTTTCGCTATATGATTTAGGTTTAAGATCTTTACATGTACCTATGTGATACAAATAAATACATTCATTCATTCGCCGGCCGCTGCCGCGGCACGCTCGCTTCGCTCGCTCGGCTTGCGCGCTTTAAGATCGCGGTTCTTCCTAACACTCCTTTCGATGTTTTCACTGTCGATATTTCAATTTTCGATCTTCAAATATCTACCCATTGCCAGTGATGACGTATGGCACGGAAACGTGGTCGCTTACTATGGGCCTCATAAGAAGAGTTGCTGGTTGTTTGCTGGGAGTTTCTCTGCGCTATCGCATCAGAAATGACGCTATCCTTAGCAGAACCAAGTTAACCGATATATATAGCCCTCCGAATCGCTTAACTTAACTGGCAGTGGGTGGGGCACATTGCACGATATTGAGATTACTTGTTCGTAAATAAGATCGGCTACGTGAGCCACAACAGAGCACATGAATGACATCACCGCCGGAGTAGAAGCAGTCGCCGTCGCCGAAGTCGGTCAGGAGAGGAGAGTATATATGGTTTGCTGACATACCTGTTTCTCCTTAATCTTCTTCTTCTTCCAGGCGAGGAAGGTCTCGAGCGTGATCTTAGTCTGGTTGGCGCCGAGCGCAGCCCGCTCGCGCTCGATGAGGTCCACGAGCGAGATCTCGGTGCGGCGCTCCTCCATCTTCTTCTTGTCTCGCTTCAGCACGAAGCCGGCCGGCAGCGCGTGGCGGTACATGCAGCGCCCGCCCGTCGGACACTCCCAGAACCAGCCGTACTTCGACTTCTCCACGGCTTCCAGGAAGTGCTTGCAGATCTGAACACACCACCAGAACACTATTCAAATCAAACATTTATTCGTGTCACGCTACCAAGCAGACTAGGAATACGGTGTTCGAGTCAGGTTTCATCGTAGGGCTTTGTTCATGGATAGGCCCACGCGGCGCCAGTCGCGCAAACACTAAAATATGGCGTTGGTTGGGAATGTTGAACTACAGGCCTCAGACCTGAAAAAAGAGGAAGATAGTATTTTTTTCTTTGTCTGTGGCTCATGGCTGTATGAGCTTTCCCATAATCCCACGCGTCTCCTGTCTTTAAACGATGCCTCATCATGATTCTCCTAGTGTTCACTATTCCCGGCTGTGCCCCTAAAGGAGCCCGGGGTCCGCTTTGACACCTAACCTTGGTAGCAGAGATCATCAACACATCCTTTTTTGTGCATTAACGGTGTAGACGGAAGAGTTCGGAACTGTTCGTCTCGCCGCTTCGGCTGGAGTCGGCTGCCGCGCACGCTCGGTATAGAGCTGGGTCGTTTCGACTTTTCCGTGAAACGAAACGTAACTGTTTTTTTCTGTCACAAAACTGTTTTGAAAAACAGTTTCAAAAATAACTAGTTTCTCCGTGCGTTGGCGCCGTCGCCGGTCGCCAAACGACGTGAAACGAAAAAACGGATGAAACAGTTTACAGTGTTCGAGTTACGTTTTCACGTTTTGCATTGCAACCGTTGCGTGTGACCGTTCGTTCGTTTTTATAAAAACAGTTTGTGTTTCTAGCCACAAACTGTTATTCCGTTATTGTACGAGAAACCGTTTTTGAAAACGCTTACGGGAAAAAACGCCCAGCTCTAGCTCGGTATTTCCGTTCGCGCTAGGAAGGAAAGAGCACGTGCCAGGCGACGAGTGCGCGCAAGCGGGATACTGCGATTCGAATTTCAGGCTTTCAAACATCAGTTTTGAATGTGGTGGTATTATTGATCGCGCTGTACTCACGATGTCGGTGGCGGGCCGCTGCTTGTCCTCCTGCTCCATCTTCTTCTCGACCACCTCCTTGAGCTTCTCCTCGTCCCAGTTGTCCATGTTGTCGTCGTCGTCACGCATGTCCACGTACAGCGACCGCTTCTCTGCCTGCAAGACAACACATCATCTGTCAACATATTCAATCGCCTGGCATAATGAATGTACACGACTAGCGGCGGCACAATACGGCCACTGGACGAAGCCGCGAGTAGCGAGCGCGGACACTGCCGCAGCTTGCGGCTCGGACATGGCTTGGCTGCTCAAACGCCCGGTGCGCGTCGATGCTTTACAAGAGTAATAAATAGTTATAACGTGTAACGCACCTTCCTCTCGAGGGTGAGGTCGTGCGAGAACTTGCAGCGGTCGCCCTTGGTGCACTGGCCCTGCTTGAAGAATGCGCACACCACCGACTTCGGGTCCGTGCCTGCCAGGAACAATAACACATTATATTCATCATTGGACTTCAGTGTTGCATTTTAAGGGGTGTTAGTGTGACACTAGGTTTTTAAGAGTCCGCAGTAAGCTCGGCCGAATTTTACCTTCCCATACAAACGGAGTTTCGATCTCATTTTAAAACTACGTGTTGGATTGCGGCGAAACTTTGCATATACAATGAAATGAGGTATATCTATGTCTGTAATTAGTTTATATGGTTCCAGTTTATAAAAAAAACGAAATACAGCAAAAAGAAGTTTTGTATGAAAAATTTAAATTCCCTGTATTTTTTTTACTATGGTATCTGAAGCTACATAAACTAATTACAGACCTGGATATACTTCATGTCATTGTACGTGCAAAGTTTCGTTACAATCCAACACGTAGTTTTAAAATGAGAGCGTAATTACGTTTCTATGGAGAATCGAGCTTACTGCGGACTCTTAAGGGGCTCCCATACGCCAATGACCTTCGATCTGAATCCCTTAGTTTTCTATTGTTTTTTGTAGCTTATTATATTAACAACAACGGCTTTAAGCAATATAGTATCCAATATTTACTTCAAAGTTCATTGTTTTCGAGATATTTGGCATCAAAGTTGAACAATTTTAGGCCAAAAAACTGGTTTTCTGGCCATAACTTTTGTTTTTAACCGACTTCAAAATAAGGAGGAGGTTATCAATTCGAACTAATTTTTTTTTTTTGTATGTATGTTACTCGATATCTCCGAGAACTGTGAACCGATTTTAATTTTAATTTTTTTAATCGAAAGGGTATAACTCCGAGTTGGTCCCGTGCGTTGAAGTTGGTTTTATTTTTTGTTAAAAAGTTTTAATTAGTAATCTTATAAAAACGCATATCAAAATTATAGGTAAGTTCAGTATGTATGAGTAGGTATGAGTTTCGGGTGTATAAAAGTTATAATGAGGATGAAGTGTCGGGTTTTGTATTTTTACAGACCTTTCTTTAAAAATGGATAATTAATTCTGTATTAACATTTTTCAAGTTATTCAATATCAAAAATGTTAAACAGGAATCAAACTTTCCCATACCTGCACCTGGAAAGCTAGCTTTAATAAACCGAGGACGAGTGTCGAAATGAAAAATACTAAATTTCGTTGATTTTTGACGGGAGCCCCATGCTCTTCCACAGTTGTCTGTCACGAGCCTTACGCATCCAATCGGCGCCCGTTATTTCGGTGAAGACATCGTTCCGTCTCTTCCTCGGGTGCGGACTCTTAAGGGCTATGCAAATAGCAGGTAGACACTGGATGGAAATGGTCAAATAGAAAAACAGAACCTGGAGGATTTTTTTCATATACATAGATTCACGCCTTATGACAGATGGACAAAATGTGATACTGCAGTGATAGGTTGCTATCCTATCTCCCACAACACACTACAACCCTGCTCCCATAGTCAACTTTTACAATACCCCTATAGCACCAAACAGAATGTACCACACTGTAACATTGCTTACACAATGCCTGCTAGAGAAACTGTTGATATTGGCTGTCTCTATCATTTACTAGTGGAACTAGAACCTCGCTTCCTAATGTTTGTCAGTTAAGGTCAATGTTATTTCAATTATCCAAGTTTTTGAGAGAAATCAACTTAAATCATTTCATAATCCTCTAGACAGACATTGACATTAAAAAATGAGGGCACAACTTGTACAAGAATTATCTTGAAGAGTATAGTGAGATGGTTTTAAGATGTCTGAATGGGCAGGCGCGTTAGAGGCTCGGGAGGCGTGAGGCCTCCGTCTTAGATTGTTTTTGTGATAATTTGGCTGTCCCCTATTAGTCGGCCACTGCAGACGGCAGTTACCTTTCTCCACCTTCTGTGTCTGCACGGGCTTGAAGAGCGCGGCCAGCTCCTTAGCCTCCTTCAGCTTCTGCTCCTTGTCTTTTTTCTTCTCCTCCATGGGCTTGGCGGGGTGCACACCCCCACTCTTCACCTGCTTCTCCACCTGGAGCAGTTGCATGGCTAAGTTAGTGGCTGTTCTTAGAGAAGTGGTTACAAATAGAATACTAACATGAGCTCATAAATACCAGCCTGATATTTGCCAAATTATGCGTATTTTGTGATGTTTCTAGTTCAATAAACTTTGCTATTCCACTAAACTATAGAATAGCTTTAGCGGCTAAAGAATAGCATTCTTTAGCGGAATAATAAAGGAAAAATGGTAAAATTATACCAAATAGCAACATTTCCCAGCCAAGTACTATATTTTTTTACAAAGCACTATATTTATGTCGTCTTTTTCTGGAATATACTATATCTCCCCCAAAAAAAGTTGGCAACCCTACAGATGGTTGAAGCCGTTGAAGGACATAGTACTGTTGCTTATCATTACTAAATAATAATATTTTTTTAGACCTCGCTTTTACGGAATAGTATGTCAGTTATTTGTCATTAAATTGCAAAAAGCAGATACCTGCTGGATGAACTTTTGCTGCTTCGCTCCTTTCTTGTTCTTGATACCAAATGTTTTGTCCTGAAATTCAAAATAGGATAGTTGAACAAGTTTTCAGATGTCATGCCATTCTTAAAAAAATACAACAAGAATAATGGAAACGAGCAAAACCATGTTTATCGAACAAATGTTCCAGAATGTTTCACAGCAGCAAGGCATGGTAGATCTTTGTTTACTTTCTACTAAAGTCACAAGCCGAAATCTTCTGTCGCAAATACTGAACACGGTCCTTACAACCGCTATATTTACCTCTATAACTTTCTCCTTCTTCTTCGTTTCGGCCTTTTTGCTCGGAGCCGCCGAACTTGGTTTTTTAGGAGGCATGGTGAGGTTATTTTGTGTCCACTAGCAAATAAACAAATTTCGAGAATAAAACACTGGCCAACTAAGATAAATACGGCGCTAGCCGCATCCACAACCTTAATAAATAGGGTATATAGGGATACGACACTGAGTGGGAAAAAATAAAGAAGATCCAGCCACGAACGAATTTATCGTGGTAAAAACCTGACAGTGACAGATGACAGTATGATTAGGTGTTACTAGATGAAAGAGTTTCTTATCCCAATTTCCATTTAACTTCCACTGCCAGTGCCAAATTTCAGTAACCACACCACATCTATTATTAGTTCAGTGGTATTATAAATTATAACTTTTACTATCGAGCTGTATATTTGTGTTTTAAAAGTAATTTCAAATTACTCTAATTCGATATTTTTATTTATTTATAGGCAACACCAATAAAGGTATTTTACATTTCTTAAACCTTAAGTTTGAAATATTTATTTATACTCTCTTTTTAATAAGAAGAAATGAATTACAACCACAAAATGTGTGCTTCTAAATGCTTTACATATGTTTATAGTTTGTGTAATTTTACCACACTATAAAGGTTTTGTCGGATTTGGTTAACTAGATTATAGTCAAACGCCCTTATCAATGTCAAACGTCAAAATCAAATCAAGTGTCAGTCAGTGTGGCCGGGAAGGGAAGGAAACCTTGTCGAAGGAGGCAGAAGCCAATCTTTCTTTATCCCGATTTTTTTTTCTCTTTGCGTCCGATCACTGTGACGAGTGTAAACACAAACCGTGCAAACCGTGGCTCTCTGCATCTGGCTAGGCGATGGCAGTCACTCGGCGCGCACGTCGCCGACCTTTAGCGACCCAGTGCTAAATTTCTAATTCATAAACAACCATGGAAATCGTGGACGTTGAAGAATGCCAGCCAGACCCGTCGGTGACGACCAGAAAGAGAACTTTGTGGGCTAAAATAAACAACCGGACAACGTACAGCTATCTGTTCAACATAGTGATATCAATATTATTGTTAACATGTCTCGTTTTAATACTGTACTTCTTCAAAGAGTATCTGTACGCGATCCTGGTGTGGGTGGACGAGCAGGACCCTTGGATAATATTCTTGTTGTTTATGGGGCTGTTCTTGATCGTGAGTTTCCCAGTGACGATCGGGTACCTGGTGTTGATAATTACTAGCGGTTACTTGTTCGGGATAGTGAAGGGTCTGGGCACGGTGGTGGTGAGCGCGAACTTCGGCGTGGCGGTGGCGCACTGGACGCTGCGCGCGCTGCGCGCGCGGCTGCCGCTGGACCGGCTGCTGAAGACCGACACGGCGCGCGCGCTGCTTAAGGTCATTGCGGGCCCGCAGGCCTTCAAGATCGTCTTCTTCGCCAGGCTCACGCCTATACCGTTCGGACTGCAGAACACTATATTTGCTGTGAGTACTTTTATTGGGGCATTGAACTTTGCCACATTGGGAAGGATACCTACAGAAATAAAACTGTTAAAACTGGTTTACTCTGGGTAAACCGGTTTAAAACAGATTTATTATCTATAACTAGCTTCATCTTCTGATCTTCTGTGTAGTGCTGGATTGGCATTAGCTAATGTTTAGTTTAGCTGTGCTAAACATAAATATTTGCAGAAAACAATGGATCATTCTCAATGTCAAAAATGTAGGTATCCATCCATCAACATTAAAAATATGTGAATAGCTTTAATAAATATGTATTTTTTAACCTTGTTGGACAAGTATAGAGTGTTGCGAGGCTAGGCCCGGGCTGTGCACTCCTGCAGAGCTCAAGGGCACTTTGATTTTACTACACATGTCTCATTTTACTAGCATGGCACATTTTAATGTTGGAAAAACAAAAAACAAATACATTCTACATTCATCATTAATCATTAACTTCAGAATATTTTATAAATGAGACCTGGCTCCAGCTAGACCACTTTTATCTAGTCTTAACTTTAGTGAAAGACACACAGCTACCAGCAAAATACTACTCACAAATGTTAGATAAATTTATAGATTAGTGTGTCAATGTTGTTCTCAATCCAGCCTATATCTAATCCTATGACCCATTGGTCATAGGCCAACATCACTAAATGATAATATACTCCTTATCTTCAGGGCCCCATATATGCATAATCAGTGTATGGAGACCTGTAGAGTTCCACTCAGTGCTAGCTGAAAAATGTCCAGTATTGGCAACTTGGCTGGCAATGACTGCTGCCTCCTTCTCTTACCAAATATATGAGTGTTTGTGAGAACACCATCTTACCAGGTGAAGCTGCTATCTCACACTATACATTCTTTTTATGGTTCCATACCTCAAAAGGAAAAAACAGTACCTTTATAGGACCACCTTGTTGTTCGTCTGTCTGTCTGTTAAGACCCTTTATCTGGGGAACGCGTGGAGTTTTGGATCAAGAATCAAGTTGAAATTAAAATCATATACCCAGGTTTACAGTCCCTTGAAGTTGTAAAAAATCTAACTTCTAAGTCAGGGGTTAGCAAGTAGTTTTGAGTGGGGTCCGAAAAATGTATAAAAAAATTATTGAGGTCCAGAAAAAAAACTGATAATGATTAGGTTTAAGTAATATTTTTTATTTTTCTTTAAAATTAAGTTACCATATTACGTAGGTATAAATTGATGCGAAAAATTTCATGGTGTTAATGTTAAATGAATATGCCGGTCGGTAGGTTTAACAATATTTGTGGTCTTGCGGTTCGACCTTCCTGTTCCGCCTGTTGCGGACCCTTGTCACAGATTATATAATCGCCCTTGTTCTAAGTTAACATTAAAAATAGATACCACATTTATGCTACAAAAAACGTATATGTATTTCGACACTCAAGGGAATCAAAATTTATAGGATACTTTCCTTTGACATGGATCCATGAACTGTGGCAAGTAGTATCCAACTACATGTTCTCTAAGTGACCATGTTTAGTCTCAACTATTGTACAGTTATGTGTAAGTACGTACTAAATTCTGTAAAGTTTACAAGTGAGGTAAAATATTTAAAGAGCTGGTGAGCTTTTTGGTCGTATTTCTAAATCATATAGGGTTCGATCAAATCTAGTATTTGTTGGTTGGTGCTTCTTCTGATTGTAACCGCACTTTATGTATGTAGTCCCTGTGCGATATTTGTAGAATGAGTATGTGAATTGAACCTAGACAGCAAACAAGAACACACCAAGTTTCGTCCCCAAGGAAAATACTTAACAATGTGTTATACTTTTATTTATTTTGTGATTACCATGTTACACAGGGAGGGACCAAAAAATACTGCAAAATAATACTATGATGACGCCGACTCTGTGACTCTATTGTAATGACTGTCATTACAGTGTCAAGATAGGTTTGAATTTGCCGCTGTAGGCAAGCGTCCAGGTCCAGGGCCCCACAACTGATGGGACCACCACGAGGCTCCCTAGCTCACTGAAGCCCCATAATCTAAAGTACCCAGGTCTCTAAAAGGTTAAGCTGTCTACTATATACATTCATCTGCAATAATTGCTCAAGCGTATCAACAAATATTAAATATAGCAATATTTTGTAATGCTGTTTGAGTGTGTCAAATATTTTTAGTTGCTTTGCTTTATTTATTTATTTATTTATTAGGACCTTCAACAATAAGCATACCATTACATAATAAAATAATGCTCTTCAGTGCACAAATTAAAACTAAGTACCTTATTAATTACAGAACGACACAGCATGCATTAAGTAACAGTGAAAATATAAAATAAGAACTGATTACAATTAGTTTACTACAACTAATATTGACATATTCAATGTCAAGATTCAAATTGAGACAAAACATAATTTGTGCCAAGTCTGAAGAAGTGTCAGACATAAACATGTTGTTGCACTTCACTGCTTGTTCAAGCAGGAGAGTCTTCACGAAAACATTTGCCTGAGAAATGTTTCACGTACGTTTGTGTTCATTTACAATGTTACAAGTCTAAACAGGCAACACTGAGGCTCTTGACCAATAACGACTGGCCTTTGGACCAGTGTTGCCACCTTAAGGTACAAGTTCGTATCCGACTACAGACAGCAGCAGCAGGCGACGCTACTGTGGCGCTACCACGAACTTCGAAAGTCGAAGTTCGTAATACATGCATCCCTGTCACTCGATTAAGGGAGTGCGATAGAGATGGAAATACCCGAACTTCGACTTTCGAAGTTCGTGGTAGCGCCGCTGGTTGCTATGTAGGTATTGCTAAGACGGTGGCGTGTCGCTAGTTTCGAAAGGTTCGTAGAAATACATAGAAACCAGTAGTGTCGGGGCGACACGTCGTCGCGTGACGTCGTCGCGTGCTGCTTTCAGAAGTAGGCTACGGACTGCGAAGTCATACCTTTGGACTTGTAAAATGTGAATCGGGCCACTGGGCTACAGCACAGCCTACCCTGGCGAGTCATGTCGCACACAGCGGTCAATCGCCGGCGACTACGACCTACGACGCCTGAGTAATGAACCGCACGGAAAGAGCACCGAATATTCGACACTCGATTTATTACATTTGACAAATTATAGCCGCGGTACCTAGGTAATGACCCCATTGCCATCAACTTGTTAAATTGTATGCTCTTCAAATAGCCTATAATCATTAGTTTTCGGTTTCGAACGCGATATTTGGAAGCTCTCTTCCAAAGCACCGTAGTTTTATTCACCGTAATTTTATGTATTATATGTAGGTGTTTCATGTGTAAGCCAATGCGGGAGCGGCATACAGGACCGCAAGTCTGGCAGATGTATTTACCCGTGTGCCCGTCGTGAAAAGGTGCCACGCTTATGTCGCTTTGCTCGTTATCTGCGCTGCGAGAGTCTTATTAAACAGTGTCTTCCGCTATTTCGGATCAACGGGGAGGGTGGGGCAGGGGTTCCGGGTGAATGTAGTCAGAGCCTTTACATCGGAACGGGTGACGTTTGTTTGCCCTGTAACGGGTAACTCAATTAGCCTGCTCAAAGTAAAAACGGAACAATTACGTATTTTCACAATGAAGTAATAGGTAACACATCCATCACTTATCAAATTTGTTTTATTTCGTGCTCAATTACGTTTGGTTGATCGTCGACGCGTGTCCAATTACTGTACTCACAACGTGCCGCTACACGCCTCCTCATCCCTAGTACAACTTGACCCCTAGAATCGTAACAACTGTTTATTGTCGCAGGTCAGACAAACAGGTTCGCATGTAGGGGAGGGGTTGAGAATACCTTCAGCCGAGCGCCATTACCGCGGAGGCATCGGCCGTAATCGGGTTAATTGGGCCATGTCATGTGTCGCTGAGCTTCACAGATGGATGACTGAACATGAAATGACATTAATGAAGTCGTAGATTTAATTAACATTGCACGTAGAACCGATGGCCGTTGGGGCGGAAAGGTTCTCGAGTGGCGACCACGTACCGGAAGGCGCAGTGTGGGTAGGCCTCCCACAAGATGGACTGATGAGCTGGTAAAGGTCGCGGGAGTCCGCTGGATGAGGGTGGCGCAGGACCGGTGATTGTGGCCCTCTTGGAGTAGGCCTATGTCCAGCAGTGGACGTACAAGTACTCTAGTTCAGTCATCATTGATGATAATGTGAATGAACTAGAGCCGCATATAAAACGCATAACTATACACTAACTTGTTTAATATCGCCTACAGAAGTCTAGTTAAACAGAAACTCCACTGGGTCCCTGCCGAGCCCTAGGGCCTTAGATTCCCGTTAATCACTTCGTCCCACCACTTTCATCTCAAATCGTTAGAAGGCGCCACACTGATCTGTGATGAATGTTGGAAACACTTACAACACACGTCTTTATAATATTACCGTGGATAGTATAGGTACAATTAGTATAGGTGATTATCCACCCGTCATGGCTGCCCGTCAATTTGCTGATACAGTATTCATATTGTAATGGGCTTCTTGTTTAGGCATGGCATGACCGTCTACAAGACAGCTGTCTATCGGCTTCGGCTACCTACTCAATTATACACTCGCTTGGCAACTCACACAAGTAGGTAGGATCTACAACTTCCGTCGAAGTTTGGTGCAGGAAATTTTTGTCATCTCAGACCTCAGCCCCGGTATTCTGTAACTTTTTTAACCTCACCTCACTCTTCAGCCACAAATCATGTGTTCATTTATTTATTTATTATTAACAATATATTTACACGGCATTACAGACAAGCCAATACACCGAGAAATTAAACATTACAAAATAATTGTATACTCGTAACAAAAACATATTCATTATGGACAACATCTAGGTGACATTAAACACAAGTACTGGACAGCCTATGCTCGCGGTCTCAAACTGACTCTGGGCACATCCGGAACATATATACAGCCGCAAGACTCGAGCC
This sequence comes from Epinotia ramella, assembly GCA_947578815.1. Lineage (NCBI taxonomy): Eukaryota > Metazoa > Arthropoda > Insecta > Lepidoptera > Tortricidae > Epinotia > Epinotia ramella. Next base: position 130,323 of record OX388210.1, read on the forward strand.
ACGAGCTGCGGGCAGTCGGATCGGACTACTCGGAACGGAGTATAGTTTCTAAGAGTTCACTTTTTCATAAGCTTTCGTCATATCAAGCAGAATTCCTATACCATATACTGTTTTTTATTTAGGATATTTAAAATTTCGTTTATATAAGTGTAAGTCGCTAATATTGTGGAGCGATTTTGGCGGAAACCGTATTGGGATTTGTCAAATATACCATATTTTTCGCAATAGGAGAAAGGGTTTTCAAATATTTTAGACATCACGGGTAGTAGCGCAATGGGGCGATAATTATTGGGATCCGTTTTCTTGTCTTCTTGTCTGAGTCCGGAGATATACCTTCATCGAATGATTGATTTATGAGGTCAGTTAGTGGTGTCGTTAACTCCTCAGCGGACACTTTTATAAGTGACGATGGCAGTTCGTCGATACCATAGCTAGAGTTACTTTTTAGGTTTTGTATTATCTTTTTTATCTCGTGTGGGTCAACTGGCCGTAAATACAAAGTATTCACCTTTATCTTTGACATATTTGATATTGTAATGTATTTTCTTATTTTATTTTTAGATAAATCTCTGACATTAGAATAATTTTGACTTGTTTACTTAATTTTGTTTGACTTTGTGATGTAACAGTACCTATACTAATATTATAATTATTCGTTTTTTTTTTTACATAATTATGATTTATTTTTGACATTTTCTTTTTTTGGGTTGACATCTGACACTCACCACAAAACTCACCACCCACTCACCACTGTATATTATTCACTGTTGTGTTGTGTGTTTCTTCACTGTATATTATAAATTTTGGTATGTGCTCTTGATATGTTTGATAATTATTTACTGTGTCTATAGTTTAGTGTGATTAATTTACTATTTATATAATATGTTCAAATGCAATGTATATTGTTACTGAACAAATAAATGAAATGAAAATGAAATTCTCGCTGGGGTGGAGCACAGGTCGGCCGCCACTATCCACACCACAGATATACCTACATATTTATATCTGTGGTTGTATCTATAGTGTAGGTACTGACGAAACCTGTGATGGATGCTTTATCAGTGGAATTACAAAACCTGCGATGTGGATCTTGAGTAGTGTTTCAGTTTTTAGTATTTTTGTGTTTTTTTCCTGAAAATACAATTTAACATTTAATAAATTACTTATTGTAATAAAATAAGTCTAAGAGATACAATTACAACCCTGGTATGAAACTAAGTTCAGATTAGATATATTGTAACCGGATTTCTACCATGATAAAAATAACTTTTTATCATTGTCACTCCACTCGCCATTGACTCCACTAGCGTGTCTGATAAGCGATGAATGAATTAAATATTTATTTCAGGCACTTGGCTTTAATACTCATTGCATTGTTATGTTGAAAATTACTATATCGATAAGTTGATAGGTAGGTACAGTCACCAGCATATGGGCAGCGCTGCAAAAATATCTGATCATCAATTGAAGGTATAATTATGTGACGATACACATATTGTGATGATTTACAGCCGGCATAAAAACATCTGCCCGTAAAAGCATAGATATCAGATCAGACCGAGGAAAAATATCTGATACTCCACGAAATCAAAATGATGTGACATATGACCAGGGTAATTAATAATTATCTATCCGCTGTAGAAGCATGAAGCATAAACATCGGATCAAATAAAGACAGCATAAATATCTGATACGATTGTCAGTAAAAAATATCTCAAAATTCTGCAAAATTGAACTTTATTGGCTTTGAGCGTCAAATAGCTTTGTTCAAATTACGACTGTATGTCAAAGCAAATAAAGTTAAGTTAAGCAATAGAGATATTTTTACTGACAAACGTATCAGATATTTATGATGTCTTTATGTGATCCGATGGTCATGCTTCTACAGCGGATAGATTTATTTATTTATCGTATGGCAAATACGTGTGTAGAACCGTGAGATCTTCAAAAAGACAGTACGGTTGCCAGGTTGTTGCACTTTTAGCACCACCCAGGGGTCACGTGTAGGGTAGCGGTGGGTAATTCCTACGGACCTGGTGCAACTTCGACCCCCAATGTGATCCGATGGTTATGTTTCTACAGCGGATAGATAATTATGCTGGTCATATGTCACATCATTTTGTTTTTTTGGAGGATCAGATATTTTTACCTGGTGTGACTGATCCGATATTTATGCTGTTACAGGCAAATGATTTTTATGCCGGCTATAAATTATCACATATTTTTACCGCCTCGCAGGAATCAGCTTTTGTGACTTCGCCCGCGTACAACACGTTATCATACTTCTATACAAACTTCCACCCCCATTTCATCGCATTTCGTTTTGGTAAAATTGTATTCTAAATTGGTTTTACAAATAAACGAGTATGAGTATCTAGGTAGAACTACATTGTGATGTGGTGTTATTATGTCATGCAATCAATTAATTTATATTATACCTATCAAATTCAATCGTTTCAGTTTAAGTGTGAAAAGTTTATAAATAAACAGACAGAGGTAGATACAGTTCCCAGCGCAACAAAACGCGCATAAATATCTGACTCGATCCTATTTCTAGGGAATTTAGGTCGTGAGAGATATTTTTGCCCCTCTCGTTTATGACAGATATTGATACCGGTGACTGTGCTTTTGCAATTATACTTGAAACGAATGAACAATATGTTCGCCTTGCGCGACACTGCCCCTTTCCGCAAACCGCTGGCACGCCGCCGCGCGGGCGGCCGCGGTCGCGGGCGTGGCCGTGGCGAACAGGAAAACACAGCGCGAGGAAAACCCGCGGACATATCTTCTTTTCAGATCTATTAGCGAAGAAAGAAAAGAAGATTACAACCGATGGTACTCAAAACATACCACATGTTCAAAAATCGAATTACATAAATACATGAATAAGTTACCGTTTCATTTAAATTGATCAAATTCGTTGAATTGATGAATTGGTCAGGCACGCTGGAAAACATACGCGCACTGTAGCTCATATACACTGCGCCGTCTGGCTAACGGCCCGGCCACCACATTGCGCGAATTGCGGCGCGGCTAGCGTTTTATCTGTTCATTGCGCGGTCGAGATGCGCAACGCACTGTGGTTAGTTGGGATCACTCGCAATGGATTAGAAAAACCGCTGCCGCCGCCGCGCGATGTCGTGGCCGGCCCGTTAGCCGTCAGGCTCGAGTTGCGTTCGTCTGGAATCCCTGTGGCGCGTGTCACGATCAGGGCCGGCCTTAGGGTGGGGCACACTGGTGTACCTACGCGGAGCTAGCAGCTACGCTACTAGAAAACCATAAAATGTAAAAGGGGCGCCAAAGGTTCGACTCGCCCTGTTCACGATGCTACAATCAACAATTTGACTACTGGAATCACTGGTCAAATGGCCAGTCCTTATGTTCAAGCGTCTCAGTGTTGCCAGTTTGTAAATTGTAACTATAGTAACATCGAGAAACGAGCCACTGCCCGCCCTTCCTTATTCAACGCCCGACAGCTCTATGCTTTTCTTTCCTGTGTTTTGTATGAGCCTGCTGGCGACACAATGATAACAAGCCCAGCTATCGCCAGACATAGATACAGTCGTGATCGATCGCATCACGTGCTACTCGCAACATCGCAGAAGACCAAGATTCTGCATCGCTAGATCGCTGCCACTGCCACGTCGCCGTCTGGAAATAGGAGTGTTTGCATCAAAGCGGAAGCGACGTTACAAAAAAAAATTACAATATTTTTTTGAAAGAAATAAATTATTTATTGTTTGCTAAGAGACATATTGGTACACATTAGATGAGCATGCAGTTTTGGTTTTATAAGCCATCTCGCCACAGACATTTTACAAAAAAATTAAAGACTTCATTATTGTACAAAAAACATTGAATCGTTTCGTTCGTGTAATGCAAGGGTCCGCAACAGGCGGCATAGGCAGGTCGAACCGCGGACCGCCAAATATTGTTAAATATACCTACCGACGTACCGACATATTCATTTAACATTAACACCGTCGGTGCAATTTTTCGCATTAATTTATACCTACGTAATATGGTAACTTAATTTTAAAGAAAAATAAAAAATATTACTTATGTATACCTAAATCATTATCAGTTTTTTTTTATGGACCTCAATAAATTTTTTAAACAATTCTCGGACCCCACTCAAAACTACTTGCCGACCCCTGGTGTAATGTATAGGTTTATCTTCGGATAACAATCAAACGATGAAATACATAAATCACGCCAGCCATCGTAATCGATATTCCATTTATTCGATTGACTTGAAAATTTGGATCGCGTGAGACCTTCAAATTCATATCATGACATGCAATCTTGTAGTAATAGTGAGGTGTATGACGCAACATCGAATATATCTTATGCAACATTGTAAGTTATAACCTTGAATATCTAATAATCTTGTGGAATATTCTCTAGCCTTGAAATACAATACCCTAGCATCTGGTTCACGCTCGTGTAGACATAATCACCATTAGAGTGCATTAGCGATAAGGATCTAAAAGTCGTAAACCCTATGTAAGTGCACACCCACACGCGATACAGACACAGTATATAAACCCCTGTTTTCCTTAAATAAATGTTCATTGATATCCCAACTCTCGTCTATATTATTTACCCTACGGGCTACATCTCATGGCGACCTTTCCAGGCCTGGCAGGACATTTTTCATAGTGATCCTGCCAGGGCAGGTCGCTTCTCGGCGACCTGCCTTTGCGACGAAGAAAATAAAACCGCGCCGCGTTCCACACAATTTGCGGCCAGCTAAAACTATCACCGTAGCGCATCAACCACAAATCCAGCAACCAGCTTCACTGCGCCAGCCATAACGACAAGATGACCGACAAGACTCAGACCACCGAAATGAGCGCCGACATTACACTAGTGGGCCCTATCAAGCTGTTCCGGAATCTCCAAATGACGGTAGCAGCTCCACTGCGCCAGCCAGAACGACCAGATGACCGACAAGAACATAAGAAGACAGAAAAGGTGTCCAGGGTTATCCCGGCCCAAGTTCGAGGGAGTCCAGGGTTTTCCCGGCCCGCATCAGCGACCGACGCAGCAGCCGTCCCGGAGGAGCACACTGCAGCCGCCAGCCAGCCAGCTTCAAGGACGAGAGACGAGACGAAATAACGAAGACGTCGTAATCGTATCGTATACTTTTAAATAATCTTAATATATTATTATTTTTTAAACTAATTTAGAAAAGTAGCTAAGTAAAAACTATTTCATTCATATAGATAAATAATGTGTAAATTTAGTGTCACTAAAAATTTAATAAACCCGAGTAAATTTAAATATTGCAATTTTACAGACATTTCTTTATTGACAATTATACATTAGCTAATTATTGGACTGGCCATCTGATAACTTAGCAAAAGTCTAATTGATTAAAAATTACAAAAATAATAAAAGTTACGTTAAGTTAGTTTTTATAACCAGACTATGTCTTTGTCCAATAATCCCATCAAATTCAAATGTACTCGATTGCGTGACTCATCTAGTGTAAGTGATAAAATTACCGCGACATATGTTAATCCACGGTAATAATATATACAAAATTATATATATATACTAAAATTATAATACTAAACGCAAATAGAAATAACACGCCGTTTGATGAATAAAAAGTAGGAAATCATATGGTTAAAACGGTATCATTATTACTTTGCAATATGAATTTAGAATCTTATAGCTTCTTTAATTGAGTTCAAAATAGCACAAGTACGACGTGTCCTTATGGCACCCGACAGCTGATATTACAGCCCAAAATACAAATTTTATATAAAACTTCGTGCATTGTTTTAGAGACATTACAAAATTATATATATATATTTTTACGAACCAATATTATCTTATCAATGACCCGTATAGAAATTGTTTTCATAGAGCACAAATATTCGTTATAATTCCGAGTAGTATAGACCCAAATACCGACAAACACCGAATTTTAACCATATCGTAATAAAATCATTTCAGCAGATTAAGTAAAATCATTTTTTTTTTAATCGGTATGTATCCGAGAAGGCTAAGACATGTAATTTTTTCACAGTACGATTAGACTGATCACCTAAAAGTAAATGAAATTCTTATATGACGATGTTTTCAAGGATCATGCATAGTAGTGAAACATAAAATAAGTGAATCATATTAGCAAAAAGATGCATAGCCTATTATTATTATTAGGAGCAAAAGACTCCAACGGCAGTTAATATACGCGACGACGTCGCGACGTAAATAAGATATATAGTACTGAGCCATGATACCGATAGGCTAAATGCATAGAACTAATACGATAAAGTGAAAAGTAAGATAATTTCAAATAAATATATAAAAGATAAAGAAAAATATATTAAAACAAAAGAAATTAATAGGTAAAAATCATTAAAATAAATCAACATAAAAGGAAAAATTAATATATTTATTTTTAAAAAACAGTGACACTAGATTATATTTTAAATAGAAAAATAAGCTATTACTTTCATCATATTCAATTCACTAGATTATATTTTAAATATGTTCAATTTATTATTAGATAATATTTAAATAGAAGCATAAGCTATTATTAACATTATATTCAATTTACTAGATAATAATTTAAAAGAAGAAATACCCAAAATATAAAAATAACAAAATAATATTTAAAATGAAGGAAAAATCTATTATATCCATTATATTTCAGTTCACTAAATAAGTAACAAAAAACAAACCCAAAAATTTTTTAGTTGTAAATTTATATTCAAAAAATTAAATTAAATGACTGACCAACAAAAATTAACGAATAAAAGAGCAAAAACAAGTAAATCTTTCAGCTTACAGCTAGTAAGGTTTCCAACTGTGATTGGCCATTAACACCAATCTTGGCGGAAATCCTTAAAAAAAAAAAAAAAAAATTGAAATAATATAACTTTTATAAAAACGACAATAAGTGTATAGGTGATATAAGGGATGCGCCAGGTACAAGGCAGGCAGGAAATCTTTGGATGCTGATCATGATTCGGTCGAGATATCAATCGCGAGAGCCCCTTAGACACATGGTAAAGTGTTAAATGAACTGTCTGTTTACACATATATTGATATGTGTGCGCGCTTAATAAATTAAATAATCTTGTACCTTAAGCGAATGATTATATTATATGTAAGGTCGGCCGACCACGTAAATGCGTAGCCCTAAAAACCTAAAAAAACAAAAAACAAAAAACCAAAAAATCTAAAAAACCTAATAACCTAAAAATCTAAAAAACCAAAAAACCTAAAAAACTAAAACAAAAACTAAACTAAAACGTACAAAAAAACAGCTATATGCCTAGGTACAACAGATTAACCAGGCTACAAGTGAGAAAAAACACTCCGATAAAAATAAATTAAAAATGGATTAAAATAAATATAAAAATGATAAATAAACGATAATAATAATGAAAAAAAAAATATAAACAGAGTTTTTGACGTGTAAAATAAATAAATAAATATAGTAACCAAGAAAACTATGTAAAAAAGCTCTCAAAAAGATAAATACTAACGAAAAATATTGAAGGTCAAAATAAAAGTAAATAAAAATTAAAAGCGTAAAAACATCAAATAACATATATATATATATATACATAAAAAACAGAACTTGCTATTATTTAGAGCAAATTTTGTTTTATTCAATTAATATTTTTTAAACACCCAATAAGGAAATACTAGTAAAATATTTTTATCACGTAGAGGTAATCATATAATAAAAAGAAAAAAAATAATAATAAAAAAAAAAAAAAATATGTATCATTTGATTTTAAAATAACTCTATTTAATGTAGATTAAGAGATTTAATTACAAATAAAATAAAAAAATAAAACGGAAAAACAGTGGTAATCAAACTACACACAGAAACCATAAAACATCAATCAATTCAAGATCACCTTTTCAAGTTCAAGTTTAAATAATATGTAATATCAGGAAAATATATTATATTACGCAATCAAAACTAAACTCAATTGCTATTAACAATAAAACCCAAAATTAAAAACTTACCGTTTCAAAGCACACTGCACCAAACTACACACAAAGTTATTGTCCATCTTTCATAGTTTCATGAACACTGCCTACCCCTTTTGAGAATAAAGGCGTGAATCTTTAAATTAATTTACACAAAAACATACATACAAACCGGGAACACACACGAACACGGCACCTAACCACATAAAATTGTTTAACTCATTTACAAACTAGATATTTTAATAATAACTTAAATAAAACTCAAGCATAGTTTAAACCGACTAACCAACAGAACAAACTGAACTAAAAATAACTTACACCGACACAGTGACATAAAAATTCCACAGAAAGACCACCAGCGAAGTTGATAACCATAACAATGTATCCGCAATGTAACCTAAGATATCAAGACAACTAGTAAGCATACTCGCACCCAGATGTATCACACAGTTTAAGAACAGTAACACACAGTAAACAGTTTAAAACCAGTAAGATAGTATAAGAAACAATATAGCAACGAACATAGTAATGTAATACAAGCCATATAGGACGTTTAGAATTAACATTGACAAATTGTAACACCCATATTATTGTATACAGAATTAAAAATAAGATAAGTTTAAATACAAATGTAATACATTATATAAGTTAGTTTTAAGCCAAAAATATGTAACCACATTTTTGTCTAAAAAAAAAAGGATGGGCGTGAGGTGTATGACGCAACATCGAATATATCTTATGCAACATTGTAAGTTATAACCTTGAATATCTAATAATCTTGTGGAATATTCTCTAGCCTTGAAATACAATACCCTAGCATCTGGTTCACGCTCGTGTAGACATAATCACCATTAGAGTGCATTAGCGATAAGGATCTAAAAGTCGTAAACCCTATGTAAGTGCACACCCACACGCGATACAGACACAGTATATAAACCCCTGTTTTCCTTAAATAAATGTTCACTGATATCCCAACTCTCGTCTATATTATTTACCCTACGGGCTACATCTCAATAGTACAACCAGTGAATAGTAAACTAAATTATGTGCCGTCATAGGTATTACTATACCTACATTACAGTTACAGACATAAATATCTGTACAGAACTGTATTGTCAATGTCATAAGGGCGTGTACAGATATTTATGTACGTATATTAATACCCCTGACTGTACTTGTATTTATGTAAATATGTAAGCATTAAACTTACATAGTGTGCTCAGTGTCAATTCGAGATCATAAATACTAACTAGACATTATTTGAAGTGAAGCAGAAATCTCTCGAAAACTTATTACTCGGGGCAGTAGGCAGGTAGGTACTAGGTACATCATGCTCATAAATGTGGAATTCTTAAACAATTGAAACCCTAATGAAGCCGATATAAATTATTAACTGCTCAAGTACTTCAAGACGAGATTGAATAGGCACTATGTACTATGTAGGTATGCATCTAACACCCTCGACCTCATCATCACTTGCCATCAGCACGGCTATCACGCGACGGCGCGCGAGCTCTCTCGATTTTTCTCGCACTATCCGTCTCTCTCTTATTAGAACACTATAGTGCGAGAAGAATCGAGAGTATGTCGCGGACGTCCCGTGATAGACGTGCTGGTGAGATAGAGGTTAAAGACTTACCTACAGTCGGGGACATTAATATACGTACATAAATATCTGTACAGGACTCTATTGCCAATGTTAATGTTATGTTATGTTGCGTTGCGTGTAAAGATATTTATGTCCTTATTTCCCTACGTATATTAATACCCCTGACTGTACCTACCTAGTACCTATACTTAAAAAAGACCGGGTTGCACTCCGGGAGTGCCGGCAGAAGTGAAAACTCAATAACATTGTAACCGGCGCCAAGAACAGCGGACGGCGGCGGCGAACAAAATACCAATTTGTTTTTGAAAACCATATTTCACATCTGACGTCACAAAAATCTGTCGCGTATTTAGCAATTTTTCTCCATCCCAAAAAGTGCTCAGCGCCGCTAAAGAAGTTTTCACTTCAAAAACTGAGCGCCCTTTGAGCCTTCTTTAAAATCGTGTTCACATATTTTGATCACTTTGTCCGCGTATATATTTATAACCGTGACTGGCATTTTATTACAGCGATGGCTTTCTACGTGCGCAATGAAATTTTATGATATCATTAAAGATGTCCTTCGCTTCACGTCGTCGTTATTGGTTTAAATACATACATAGGTACAATGGTACATAGCAACGTACCCATATTCGATCTACTTCCAAACATTATTGGACATACGTTAGTTGGAGTGGAGACTTATTAGTATTTCGATTAAAATACAAATTGATATAAAACAGGTTTGTTAGGATCTTAGGATTTGTATTGAGTTATCGACCCAAACGCATGGTTCCCAAAATACCACACTAAATTCTTACCACATTCTGAACCGACGAAAAATTCTAGTATACTTTCTATATTATTTGGATCATATTTAGAGAACCTATACGGACGTGCTGAGGGGACAACACAACGTGTTGCTGTCGCGTCGCGCGCGACTCGGCGACTACTTTCTCACTTGCACTGTGGAAATTAGAAAGAGGAGCGTAGATTTTGTCATGTCGCGTCGGTTAGCGGCGTGCGTTGTGCTAGCCCCGCTGGTTGTCCCCGAAATACCCGACGAAGCGAGTGCGTCGTTGTCGAGGCCAGGACCAATGAGTTTCATTCGAGATGCGATGCATGCAATGGGACGCAATTACTGCTCTGTAGGGCCGTAATAACCAGAGTTTTTTATTCCCACCGGCTTGCCTAAAATTTCATCAAACTCGTGAATCATAAAATTCATTTTAAAAAAAACTTTTTTTTGCTTTGGGTTGTCCAGTGAAAAATCTCACGCGTCGTCACCTGCAGACACCGTGGTTTATGGACGCTTGCGACTCTAGAAGAAACACAAGCGCGCTGCCCTCAGAACCCTCGTGGCCTTGATACAATAGTTGCAAAATAGAAAAATACCACATTGGGTTAAATAAAACATTCTCAAAATATCGCATTCCTAAAATACCACATTCTCTATACACCGGTTTCTTTTAAAACCAGATTTTCGACAGCCCATACTCTTATCATATCATATCATTTATTTTCATAATTGGATTTTACAATCTCTTTATGACGTCAATAATAATAATAAACAAATTACATAGGTACCCACATTAAATTACATATTCATTAACAAAAATTAAATCATTAAAACCATAAAAATTATTTCCACGGGTTCCGATCTTCATGGTATTCTGATATTCTATAGTAACCTTTGTTACATAATTTTCCTTTTATCATAATTTTAAATTTATTTACAGGCAATGTTTGGATGTCTATCGGAATCTTATTATAATAATGTACACACTGATCTATAAACGAATTACTTATTTTATGGAGTCTACTATAATTGGCTACAAGTTCATTTTTATTTCGAGTGTTTCTCTTATGTATGTCGCATTTCCTTTTAAAAAGATGTTTGTTTCTGTGTACATACATAAGATTTTCAAAAATGTATTGACACGCAACAGTCAGGATACCAAATTTTCCAAATTTGATTCGCAGAGAAAGTCTTACTCCCAGGTTGTACACAGCTCGAACAGCCCGCTTTTGCAAAGTAAAGATGGAATTCACTTCTGAAGCGTGCCCCCATAAGAGGATGCCGTATGACATTAAGCTGTGAAAGTAGCTAAAATAGACCATTCGAGCTGTGTTCACGTTCGTTAGGGCTCTAATTTTCTTTACTGCAAATGCCGCAGAGCTGAGACGATTTGACAGTTTACTGATATGGGCTCCCCACTGCAACCTGGCGTCCAATGTTATGCCTAAAAATGTAGTCGATTCCACAAGATCCAATCGGTCACCCCTAATTCTGACGTCTGAAAGAACTGGTTTAACATTAGGTAAAACAAATTTGACACATTTTGTCTTTTTTTCATTCAAGAGAAGATTATTTACTGTGAACCAATCCACCACATCAGAAATAGCGGCATTAATATCCTCATAATCTCTCTGCTGTCGACGAACTTTGAATATCAACGAAGTGTCATCAGCAAACAATACGAGATCGTTATTGTTGCCTACTAAGTAGGACAAATCGTTGATATAGACCAGAAATAGAAAGGGACCTAAGATTGAACCCTGTGGAACGCCCATTCTGATCTTTCTGCCCGATGATCTTGCACCATTTACATCCACCTTCTGAACTCTATCGTTTAGATAAGATTCCAAAAGTTTCAACTCCACACCCTTAACTCCGTAGTGGTGCAGTTTCCTGATCAGGGTGTCATGATGCACGCAGTCAAAGGCTTTGGAAAGGTCACAGAAAATGCCTAATGCATCCTGTGACTCTTCCCAAGCATCAAACACAAGTTTCATGAGTTGGACACCAGCATCCGTTGTTGAATACTTGTTGTTGCTTAATTTATCATGTTACCATTGACATCACAATTTCAATATCACATCTTTTGAAAACAGCAGATTCCCTAAACACCAGATAATCGGAAAACCATATTTTTCACAATACAATATTTTCGAAAAAACGTAATCTCACATTATCATGATCATTGATCACATTATACTTGATTTCTCAAACAACTCATTATGAATAAACCAAAATTTGAATACCCCAAGTTTTCAAGACACCAGTTTCGCAAAATATTATACTTATGTACGGTCAGACAGAAGCAAGCAAACATAACACGGTGACTGCCTGCTTGGTTACTGATAATTCAGGCTTTTAGTTTTATCCACAACGCCTCGTCTCGTCTCACCCCTCCGGTGGAAAATCAGCTTAAGATGGTCATACTGAACAACTTTTCCCATGGGACCAACCACGAAATCGCAAAAAAAAATACAGCTGTTCTATACATTAACTGTGCATTCATTGAGAGTTAATGTATGGAACAGCTGTTTTTTTTTGCGATTTCGGGGTTGGTCCCACATGGGAAAAGTTGTTCAGTATGACCATCTTAAGCTGATTTTCCACCGGAGGGGTGAGACGAGACGAGGTTTAGTATGATTCTTATTCGCCTTTGGCCATTCCGGATCATGACATGACCTATACTGGGTGATTTTGGCCCAGTATAGGTATATTATTTACAACTGGTTTTATTGCCTGACCTTACTTTTATACATTTTAAATCCAATAAATTATAACTATGATATTTTTGCAACCTAATAGCTATACGGGAATAGGCATGATGACAGTAATGGAAAATCACTAAAATATGGTATTTTATTAGTGAAATTTTAATCATAGAATTCGAAAAATGCTTTATTTTTTTATTACGTAAGAGATAATTATTTATTTTGATAGCATTCAACTGAAAAATACGGACGCCCGCCATGATATGTTAAACACCAATCAGAGCGCATGACGTCACACTTGTATAAACAAATACCCACGAACTTTTATATACATACTGAACTTTGCCATTCAGACAATGTTTTGAAACCCATGGCCACTAACCTGTAAAATTTAATAGCTGAATTCGGTCTCCAAGTACTTCCTCAGAGCGTCATTATACAAGACAATAACCATTTTGCGATTAAATCGTAGCAAAGGATTTATTTCACGAAATAAACTTTCGATATGGTAAAATCTGTTTCGACATAACAACAGCCATGTTTTTTCATTAGTATTGCCATAACAAGCAGTACAAGCATACCGTCAAAGTTAGGATTTTGACTGCGTTGGTATTTTTGGAGTGATATATAGAATTTTTATTTCAGTAAATTAATTTTCTTTTGCATTTAATTTTGTGAAATTATAACAAAATGAAATGTAACAGTAATAGCGTAGAGCACGTCTTTATAAAAATGTAATTGTTTGTGTTTCAAGTTATAGCAACACATCACAAAAATAGAAAGAGATGACAGAAAGATGAGTCGTCACTCCAGGTAATTTTTTTCTGGTATCAAAACATTTTTGAATGGCAAAGTCCATAGTATATACGTTCGTGGTTTATACAAAAGTGACGTCACTCGGGACGCCATGACACTGACAAGCGTTTTAGCGCCAATTTTAAATTTAAAAACTAAAATGCATTTTTTTCCTACTTAACTGTTATTTTCTCTAGAAAAATCTTATTCGTTGTACATAATAAATGTTTCTAAACATTGTATAACAGTTTCAAAATGTGTCATCATGCCTATTATATACAACGTGTCCCAAAACTCAACGATAAGCCGGCACCAGAGGATGGAGCTGCTTATGATTAGTCGAGAAAAAATAAGAAAAAAAATATATCTAAAAAAAAAAAAAAAAAAAAAAAAAAAAAAAAAAAAAAAAAAAAATATATATATATATATAAGAACTGTGTTAGATAGCAGGGCTACTTAAGTTTCCAAAAACAAAAAAAAAAAACAGTAATATTTGAATATTTGTAGACATGGTCGTTAAAAATACCATTAGGGATGTCGATTTTCGATGAATTTCATTTTTTTAATTTCTAAAATAATTGAGATATATTTTTTTCCTTATTTTTTCTCGACTAATCATAAGCAGCTCCATCCTCTGGTGCCGGCTTATCGTTGAGTTTTGGGACACGTTGTATATTAAACATCCCATGTATCGGGAATACGGTAAACTGACAATCTGGTATTAAAGCTATCTGCTACATTGATTAAATGGTGTATGAAGTATTAGTTTTTATTGCATATCTGGTATTTTCAGAATTTGATGTTTAGGGAATGTAATATTAACGAAAACATGATCTACTGATAATATGGTATTTTGAGAATCTGGTCTTAAAGGGAAACCGGTACAAAGAAAATGTGGTATTTTGGGAATGCGATATTTATAGATTCTGATATATCGGAACACTTGTACGAGGGCGACACTGAAAGTCTTTAGAACTGGCCACTTGTAATAAATATAATAAAAAAATAAGTTCAAAATTTGAAAATGGAACTCTTTCTTAATATTTTTGTGTACGAATTCCACTCGATTGTCATTTGTTTTACGATTTGGCGGCAAATTGAAAATTGTGTGTACTACGTGAGCATGAATTTAACGCGAGAAAATTTTCGAGCAATGATTTTTTACGACTTTCGATGTAATTTAAGTCAACAAGAAAGTTATGATAGACTTCGATTGGCCTTTCACGATGAAGCCCCATCTCGTGCTACTATTTACAACTGGTTTAATGAATTTAAACGTGGCCGCACTAATCTCACTGATGATCTGCGTGAGGGCCAGCCTTCTACGGCGACTACTGAAGATAACATCAGTGTTGTGCGGCGTATGATAGAGACTGACAAAAGAGTAACCTATCAGCAGATTCGTACAAGCTTAACCATTGGTATGAGTCAAGTCCACAAAATCCTCCATGAACATTTAGCGGTGAGGAAGCTTTGTGCCCGGTGGATACCTCATAATTTGACAGAAGCCCAAAAAGTCCGTCGTGTTGATTGGTGCCGTGAAATGGGTCAAAGATTCAACGGAGGTGACTCAAATGCTGTGTTCGACGTAGTTACGGGTGACGAAAGCTGGATTTACTGTTATGATCCTGAAACTAAAAGACAGTCTGCTGAGTGGGTGTTTCCTTCCGAGGAGTTGCCTACTAAAGTGAAGAGAGGTCGAAGTGTGGGAAAAAAGATGGTGGCCTCGTTCTTCGGAAGGACTGGTCATTACGCAACAATTATTTTAGTGGATCAAAAAACAGTTACTGCGAAGTGGTAAACTAAAAATTGTTTACCACTTGTCTTGGAAAAAGTTCGAGAAAAACGGCCTCGCAGTAGGATCCTGCTTCACCACGACAACGCCTCATCGCACACCGCCAAGCAAACGATCGACTATTTGGCGACGGCAAACGTGGAATTACTGGGTCACCCACCTTATAGCCCCGACCTCGCACCTTGTGATTTTTATTTATTCCCAAAAATTAAAGAAAAACTTCGAGGAAAACGTTTTATGGACGCCGACGAAGCAGTGGCTGCGTTTCAAAAGGCCGTCGAAGAGACCCCTAAGGACGAGTGGGCAAAGTGCTTTTCTCAGTGGTTCTATCGAATGCAGCGATGTATTGATGTGAAGGGAGGCTATTTTGAAAAGATATAATAAAAGTAATAAGTTGCTTGATTGCTCAGTTTTTGATTTTCTAAGAACTTTCAGTTTGACCCTCGTATTTTGCAATTATTGAAATAAGGCCTCGAGGGCCTCGGAACAGCATTTATAAATCCGTTCCTATGATCAGAGGAGCTGTGACGCTGTGAGCTCAAGTTCTCAGTCATCCATATTCCCAACGTGTTATCATTAACAATCTTTTCAATTCTGTATTCGATCACATTTCTAATAAGTACCTCTACATCTTTAATTCACTTTTTTAAGTCGCGGATTCGATTCAACTCGTGCCATGAAACCTAGAGCACTCGTATTTGACTGTCATTTAGTTGCAGACGGTTGTAGCGTCGATGATGTGCACGCCGCACGCCCAACGCACGTCGTTGTATCTGCACTGCACTGTCTGCCTTTCCTTTCGTCCATTCGACTTAAATAGCTCGTGACAAGCGATACATAAATTACGTGCCAGTTGTCAATAGTCGAGTCGAATGTAGCGGGTAAAGTAAAGCAACCTATAATCAACGGTAGTAGTTGCATGTCGTTTGAACATCTGAAACATCCATGCACCACAGGGATTTCCAATAGAATATTATATTATTATCCTACATCCTATCCAATCATTCTGATGATATGTCAATAAACTGGTACGAGTAAAATGCCTGTTTGTCTTTAGGTAGTTTGTATGTCAGGGGTAATCTCGGAAACTTCTTATCCGATTTAAAATATCACCACCATAGAGGTATAAAATGGACCATGCCATACGCCATAGTTCGACACTCCGTCATAGTTCATAGACTTTATTTGATACCGCAGTTCATCCCGGGATTTATTATAAAATCGAGTGTCTATACTAGATGTCGTATGGCTAGACTTTATTTGATACCGGAGTTCATCCCGGGATTTATTATAAAATCGAGTGTCTATACTAGATGTCGTATGGCTAGACTTTATTTGATACTGCAGTTCATCCCGGGATTTATTATAAAATCGAGTGTCTATACTAGATGTCGTATGGCTAGACTTTATTTGATACCGGAGTTCATCCCGGGATTTATTATAAAATCGAGTGTCTATACTAGATGTCGTATGGCTAGACTTTATTTGATACCGGAGTTCATTCCGGGATTTATTATAAAATCGAGTGTCTATACTAGATGTCGTATGGCTAGACTTTATTTGATACCGGAGTTCATCCCGGGATTTATTATTAAATCGAGTGTCTATACTAGATGTCGTATGGCTAGACTTTATTTGATACCGGAGTTCATCCCGGGATTTATTATAAAATCGAGTGTCTATACTAGATGTCGTATGGCTAGACTTTATTTGATACTGCAGTTCATCCCGGGATTTATTATAAAATCGAGTGTCTATACTAGATGTCAGCTTGTTATAATAGTACCTGTTGTTAAAGTACTTATCCCGTGAAACGATAAGTCAATTAAAACTATGCTACAATTCCAATTCTATGAGTACAAATGCGTGGAAACTTTTTTCAACAAAGTTAGTAACACATGTGATATGTACTAGGGCGCACGACGGATTTAATGGCTTATTTAAATAATGAAATTGTAGCATTACCCACACAGAAATATATAGTTCTGTGATTACCCATCTTGTTAAAGGTATAACGGTAATAATTTCGTGTGTTTATGTGACGGAAGCTAGCGCGGTGGCTGCCGGTGATTACGGATTCATTACGTTTATAATAACTTGGCTGACTCGAATCTACGATTACCGCGTTTATACGAGCTGTCGATTAAATTATACTGTTAAGGCGCCGTAGGTTCATGGTCTTCTCTCCCTCTCGCTGAGCATAAGCGTCAGCGAGATGGAAGTGCGTGCTCGGAAGCGCGGATATCATGTTTTTTTAATTTTTTGGCCGTTTAAATAAATAAAAATGTAAACACTGATTTCCCTTAAACATGATATTGCCGATTTTTAGAAGCAATTTTAATATTTATAGCTTTTGTGCATAATTTGTTACGAATATTTTAAGTGTATTTTTGTGTGTTTTAGACCTATGTTCGTCATTTTTTTCTATCGAGCGAAATTTGCTTAATCATGTTTCGAAGCACTGATTTCCTTGCAGAAAAGCCTCAAGATTACTATTCGTATTTTTTTAAAACCATATTATTATAAACAGACGCATATTGACGCGTTCCAAAAACTCTGTTCGCTTAACTTCGCTGAACCTACGGCGCCTTAACAGCAGATATGTGTACAGTCATGTGCACATACATGTACAGTCAAGTACAGAACTTACTGAAAAATATGTCCCATATGTTTACCTCAGCGTACAGGACCCAAGAACACTCAAGAACAAAAAACACTGTGTGGAAATTTAAAACGATAGGCACCCCTTTTTGCTGTTAAGTGTTCTATTTCTCGATAAACACCGGAAAATGGACAGGCAGAGCGCTTTGAGAAAGACCTATCGTGGTTCTGTTATTTATCACGACATGAATAATTCTAAGTACTTCAGCACTAGTAATACAGTCTCCTCTAGCTTATAATTATATGGCAGTACACGACACAATACAGATAAGTTATTAACGGGTGATAGTATTAGTATACTCGTACACACGCAGGCGTATGTTTACGTCGCCCTCGGCCTCGTCACCAACACAACTCCACGTTATCTGTCAACCGTTCACACGGCTAATGGCAAGCTTTCGGCATCTACTCCAGGAAAAATACGGTTTTGAAAAACATTCATTTATAGTAGTGTTTTTTTTTGTTGATTTCATTTTAAAAAGTTATTCTAAGATGCTTTATTCAAGAATCCGACAAACTTTCCACCCGGAATTAATTACTTAAGTAAGTAGATTTAAATGAAGCATGCATTGTCTTTTTTTGTATGATTTATCTTGAATGTTATAGAGCAAATGTAAATGAACCAAAGTAAAGACAAAAATATTTACTTATTAAAATTTACTGACTTTTCAGAAGCTAGTTAATTTATTATTATTACTTTTTTGATGTCTGAAATTTTGTCGGATTCTGTCACTGGGTAACGATTTAATTGATAATATATCCGTTACACAGGCAAAATACGCTATTATAAGTTATTTCCAAAATTGTTTTTTTTTTTTTCATATGAGTTGTCAGTTCATTGACTGGACTAATCCCGACCCGACCGCGCTGAGCGCTTTACAACTCGCATCAGAACCTCAACACTCGTCCCCATGCAGTGTAACCTATATATATACTTAAAAAATGTTTTGAGTTCATTTTTGAATGTTTTCGTCGCTAAATCGTCTCGAAGTAGGCTGGGTAACAGGAGTCGCAGATGTGATAAGCTAAAGTATTTTTAGAGCGCGAATATATCGTCATGTTAGATTGTCGAATTGGTAAAATTAGTACCTATGCCAAATCTTGGGATTCTTTGTCAAAGCGGACCCCGAGCTCACGTAGGGCACAACCGGGAATAAGGCTAGGAGGATGTTGTCGGAGATTGTCGAATTGATGGATAAGATTGCCAGGTCCGATCTGATTAAAGCAACTTATCTGGAACAGCACCCTCGATACAAGCACAATGCATTTCAGTTACGTAATAGTTTCGAACACGACTAAAATAGGCAAGGTTTTACGATAAGCCGCTATTCTGGGTCAGCGCAGCTTCGACCGCGGGGATGCCGTCCAGTGTACAGTCAAGTGCAAAAATATGTGCCCAATGAATTCTCTCATCCATATTAATATTATCAATGCGAAAGTGCGTCTGTCTGTCTGTCTGTTACCTCTTCACGCTTAAACCGCTGAACCGATTTAGATGAGATTTGGTATAGAAATTGTTTGAGTCCTAAGGAAGGACATGGGATAGTTTGTATCCCGGAAATTTCCGGGATGATTATCCCCTGTGGGGGTGAAGGCGACGATTTGGTACATTCGTCTGGTGGAGCACTTTAACCCAGAAAATGTTTATTCAGCATCCTCTGTCTTCGAATGTGCATTCGTTCAGATTTCGTATATAATTCGTTTTATTTTGGGTCGTGACTTTTTTCCTGACCGGTATTGCTTGATTTTAGTTTATCGAAAGCACTACCCTGTGCCTGTATCCGAAGGCCTGTGTGATATTAAGTTGCTTCGACGATCATACCAAACGTCTTTTGACATTCGCAGGCTAACGGCGTGATATTTTAAGAAACGTATCTAACAATCGTTCATAAAATGGCTTTCCATTTGCTCGAAATTCCCCATTTCCTAGAATTGAGAATACCTAATCCTTTTCCCAAAGTATCACGTGACAAACAAATTTCCCAAATTATTCTAGTTTATACAAGTTTGTTCTACGAACGTGGGAATTTCGCGCAAATGGAAAGCCAATTTATAAGTGTGTTACATAAGTTTCTTAAAATATCACGCCGTTAGCCTGCGAATGTCAAAAAACGTTTTGTATGATCGTCGAAGCAACTTAAATGAAGAGTTATGTTCGGGCCGGGCGTCGTCGCCAGCGGAAATAAATTCGCTCCGAATACGTACAGGTTCGAAATAAAGTTCAAGGTGGATGGATGGCTGTCATTTAAATATATAGGTACTTCTACTTTCTGTAACCCTAGTCAATAACTTACGTAAAATGAACGGATTTTTCCGTTTTCTCTTGTTGTTACACTAACATAAACAATATATGAACTAAACAGGTATCAAAATGGTGAAAATCGTGAAAGCATAAACCAGTTTCTGTTTTGTTTTATTTGCGTATCAGCTGATAGTAAGCATTATTTCTTTTGTATTTCTGCACATGACGCGATTCGCTAACATTTTATTAATGTTTTAGTTGTTTACAAAAGCGATAATCGCATACACGATAACATACTTCTCACTGAAGTTCTCAGCGCATGTTTTCAGCACATTTTAGATTTGACGATAATAAACAAACAGCAGGGTGTTGGTGTTTACATGAGCTCTGCTGACCTGATGTCTGAAAGGCCGTAGAGCTGGATTGCAGTTGCAAAATACGACATTATTCCGATCTATTACAGTTGAAATATGAAATAACTCGTAATGTTCTTTATTTTATTTATCACACACGTGTCGGAAAAACCGTCTTATGTCATAGTATGAAAATATATTGGAGCATAGAAATGAATACTGAATGTTAAGTCATTATTATTATTTATTTATTTAAGGACCACCAACGGATAACACATCTGAAACCGTTTATTTCTTTGCGCAGACTACTCATACAGAACGATTCCATTAGGTCCTGTAATCAAGTTGAGCGTCTGTTGCAAAATGTGTACGTCTTTGGGAGCCCCAAAACCAAAACAAATGTTTTTTTTTAATTTTCCTTTTTTTTTACTATGCTTTGCAGGAAAGAGAGCTATCGTGGATGATACAATATTGAGATTCGCGATGCAGCCACCAAACAATGTTTTATCGAAGAAAGTGAACCATATAGCAAAGACGTGACCAGGAATACAATACGAATGGCCTTCGCTCTGCCTATATTCCCATTCCCGTGAGGTTGGCAACAGAACAGGGGTGGTCCCAAAGCCACCCCGCTTTACCTATAGTGCAGGGGGTGCGTTGCACCCGGGCGCACGGCCCTAGGGGGCGCCGAGCGCCACTCACAGACCCCCTAGCACACTAAGTTTTATGTCGGACATAAAGCATTCGTCCCTTTCTGGCAAAAAATATGCGAGTGCGAGAGGGACGAATGCTTTATGTCCGACATAAAACTTAGTGTGCTAGGGGGTCAGGAGGTGCTAGAGGACGCTGCGGTAATAATTGCACCCGGGCGCTAAATGGGCTAGAGACGCCTCTGCAACAGAGCCTTTGAATTTTTTGAACCCCCATCCACAACTTCTCCGTGAAGAGACTTCCTCGGAAGCGCTAGCGAGGCGCTAATTTGGCCGGAACACGCGTCGCGTGACGCCGCCGCCGCCGCGTTCACGGCTCGGCTGTATAATCTGTTTGCTTTCTTGCTATTCGTAACGAATTTGACAGTCGTACCTAATTCCGTGAAATGGGAGTTCCCAAATTGCTGTACCTAAGTATATTTTAAAACTAGCTTTTATCCGCGGACTCCCAACTAGGGGACGATAAAACTGGAGTGTAATCTTGGCTTTGAATCCTATCCGCATGTCGCGCTGTAGACGTGAATACTGGTACCAACGTTGTGGATATTTCAATCTCCGTTTTCTTATGCACGCAAAATGTTTAATATGGGGAAAAGGAGGCCATATCATAGAAACGGGCGGCTAACCACAAACATTTCCTTATCCATTAGCTGATTCAATCCCTTAGAAGCGTTGAGTGTCGCTACAGGCAACTACGATATAGTTGTTGGTAAATGGCGATAAGTGAAAGTACCGCAGTACGGTGTTTGGTCACTGATAGGGGCTGATTGCACGACGATGGTCTATCAAGATTACTGCCGTGTTTGTCTTTCGGCGTCACAGCGAGGTGGCACCAAGCGTTCATTGATACAAAGCTAGTGATGATCCAAAAGAGAGAACTGAATTATGAACCTTCCGGGAAAAGGTGAAAAAGGATAAACCATTATATCCCAAACTAGCTGCCCGGCCCGGCTTCGCACGGATTACCCGTTTTCCCGTAGGAATGAAGCATTTTCCCGCGGTAAAAAGCATTTACCATTAGAAGCCTATGATCATCAGGGATAATGTCGGCTTCTAATGGTAATAGTTATTTACGATACAAGTGCCGAAAATAGGAAATTCGCAACGAGTGGTGATAAATTAAAACACGACCGAAGGGAGTGTTTTAAATCGACACGAGTTGCGAATTACCTATTCGCACGTGTATCGTACAACGTTTTACTGTACATATGGCTCTTTAAAGTTTCGACATATGCACGAAAAGTGCTCTTTTCCGCACTAGTGCGGGAAAGTAGCACCATATGTACTGTAAAAGAATTTTTCAAATCGGTCCAGTAGTTTTGGAGCCTACTCAATACAAACACACAAACAATCAAATCTTTCCTCTTTATAATATTAGTGTAGATACACACATACTACTTATGTTTGTTTTCCGAATAGATACTGGTTTGGCTTTGTGCTCATTTGAAACTTTCTCGAGTAGTGTGTCCTCTTATTTTCTTGTATTTCCTTTAATGTACCTCGCTCAACTTCCGCCTGGAGTGTCAACCCAACCAAACACAATCACGGTCAAAGCCTTGTAAAAGCTAATAATAAAATGAAATCCCGCATTGAAGCCAATCAGTGCGTGGATCTGGATGGAACGGCGCTAACCCCACTAACCCCTCTAATTGGAGCCGTAGACGCGCTAATCGAACGGCATTATGCGAAACAATATTGAATTTGTATTTTAAATTAAAATACTGCCTATCTCCCAACAGTGTGGACATATCGTTCCCCTGGATCAGGGGTTGCCAAATGGCCGGCGGTCCGCATTCGGACCGCCGGCCCGTTTTGTGCGGACCGCGAGAACACAGCAACTTGCACTACAGAGTACACCGTAATTAAATTAAAATGTATCCCCCCTGCATTTTTTTTCTGTAAAATATTGTGCGGACCGCGATGGTCATTTCATTTCTTAAAACGGACCCTGAGCGAAACTAATTGGTGACCTGGATGATGATGATTTGATTGGATTTGTATTTTTTTTTTATTGTGCGTATTTTGAACCTTCATTTTCTCCAGTATTTTCGACTGACTAATACCTATCTAACAAGTCAAATTTTCCAATTATCTTCACAGACAGTCATCAGTAAACGTAGGCCATGAGTGGCAAAAATATCTGTACCTGATGTCTACGCTCTTATTCCCTTGGTAAAGTGGCCGTCAATAGAACTTGCTAACTATGTAAACAAACAATGTATTGAAATTGACATTTAAATGTCAATTTCAATACATTGTTTGTTTACATAGTTAGCAAGTTCTATTGACGGCCACTTATAATTGCATATTTAATTTATAGATACTAAAGGCGGGTTGCACCAACTTACGATTACAGATCGATTAACGTTAAATATGGCGCCCGCAGCTGTCATTCCATACAAACTTGTCAAAGTTTCCATACATTCAGATTTTAACGAACACCGCTGACGATTGTGTCTACAGACGGTTTGGTGGAACCGACCCTAAGTTTTATTACTTATTACTTTATTACTTTGTCTGTCTATATCTGAGCTGTATAGATATTCTTAGAATTCTGGTTATATAGAGCGGATGTCACATCACACAACAACACGGCATAACGGCATCCGCCAAGCTAGCTCCGCCTAGCGTGGTTTAGCTGCGTGGCGTGATGCGGTGGCGTGTGCCTCTAAACTAAGAGGGTTTGTAATAGACGAGTGTATACGAGTAACGAGCCAGCCACGATCGCGGTTGCCACTTGTTGACCTTTCATTATTCAATTAGCGGAAAGCGAGGAAGGAAACTATTGAATCATTTTCTTACTTTCCACTTTACAATCGTTCTATTAAAAGTCGTTAAAAAGCGATTGAATTTTCGATAGCGGCCGTTGAATGCATATTATCGCCGGGCACCGTCAATAATTATACTTTCTCTCTCTAGTTATAATTTTATCAACTATTATGTATACGCTATCAGGAGTTCGTTTCAGGAACGGTAGGAGACCAGTCTCCTAGCAGTACAGTCAGCAGCAAAAGTTGCTACGCGGGTCAAGTGCTCAAAATGACCTACACACGACTCTAATGACGACCGAATTGACGACCGGTTAGCCTAGTGGGTAGTGACGCTGCCTACGAAGCTGAAGGTCCTGGGTTCCAATCCCGGTAAGGACAAATATTTGTGTGATGAGCATGATTATTTGTTTCTGAGTCTTGGATGTTTTCTATGTATTTAAGTATTTTCTATCTATTCAATATATCGTTTAGTACCTACCCATAGCACAAGCCTTATTGAGCTTACTATGGGACTAGGTCGATTTGTGTAAGATTGTCCCCTAATATTTATTTATTTAATGTCAAGACGATAAGGACCGTCTAGATCATTTTGAGCGTTTAATTTTGTGTAGCTACTTCTGCTGTTGACTGTACCAGCACTAAATATGTATGAAATTCAGTGTACCTATAACATGAGTTGTAATAGAAATCCTGTACCCTTCCTTCCTGTTAGCTAACCATAATTTTAACCGCTTCGAAGATATTTGTAGAGTTGGTTAACTCCAAGTCACGTATTGGTTTGCACAGCGGCCACGCGCATACGGTTGCACGTGGCCGCTGTTATTGTTTTGATTCACTAGAATCGGTTCGGGATCGGATCCCTCCCTAGATCACGATCCAGATCGATATTGTTGAGTTACAGAGTCATTAAATGGGTTCGGTACTGATAGCGGATTCGGAACACCGCGCGGAGACGAGATCTCTTTATGCCTCATTTATAAACAGTATTAAACACCGTGTGAGAGGTGAGAGAGCGGTCTGGTTCGCGCTTTTATACAGTGCAACAGGGTGCCTCCATAATCTAGACCTTACGTCCGTATACCCGTAGGTAGATACTTCGGTTGACTTAAGTAAAATAGGGAATATTCATGACATTTTTTTATTTTTTTTATCTATTCTATAAGTAATTATATAACCGGAAAAAAATATAACACTTTCACAATATTATTAAATAAGCTAAAAAAATAATAATTAAAATTACTATCATTTTCGGACGATCAAAACGCCACCATTTTGGCGCGCTCATTTGTGACGTCACCGTGCAGCTTAGTGCACGGCGGTTCTTAAACAAATTAACAACAAAGTGTTTGATTCACACTTTTAATAAATGTGAGTGATTAAAGCTTATAAGATCAACTTATTGTAATGGAAGAGCACACAAAAGCTTATTATAAATATTGTATTGTCCCTATGTGTGAAAATCACATTAAAACTGCAAATATTTTCATATGCCCAAAGGTGCAAATATAAGGATAAAGTGGTGTAAGGCGATGAGGAGAGATAATGTATCGTGCTTGAGTAGTTTATATTGTTGTGAAGATCATTTCGACGTGAGTATTAAATATGTATGTACCTAAAATCTTTTTTATTACGACTCGCGAACAATATAGGTAAACAATAACCTAACCTCAAAATTGTATTATATACTTATTCATAAAACTATTCTGATTCCCAATTTTTTTAGTTATTAATGTTACAAATATTATGATTTTTGTTGATCAACAGCTGACTACGAGTGTTGATTTTGATCAAGAAACGTTTTAGCTAAGTTTCTTTGTTTGCACTGTTGATCGAAGAAAGTTAAAAGAATTTAATCCTTTTTACTGAGTGACCTACACAAATTTGTTTTATTTATAAGCCTTGACGAAAACAACCTAGTTTGTTAAAGTTCATAAAGATGTTCTCAACATTTAACATTCCTAATAGGTAGGTACCTACATATCTTTGATTATATAATACTAGCTTCTGCCCGCGACTCCGTCCGCGTGGAACTCGTTTATACTATCTCTATACCAAATTTCATCCAAATCGGTTCAGCAGTTTAAGCGTGAAGAGGTAACAAACAGACAGACAGACACACTTTCGCATTTATAATTTATTATTAAGTAAGTATATATAAAATATATAATATAACTAGCTTCTGCCCGCGACTCCGTCCGCGTGGAACTCGTTTATATCGTAGCTCCCCCCATATCCCCCAAAGGGATGAAGTGGGGGTGAAAGTTTGTATGGAGCTACGATATAAATGAGTTCCACGCGGACGGAGTCGCGGGCAGAAGTTAGTATATATAATATATAAAGTTATAGTATAGTAAAATAGTATATAGTATGGATAAATATCTACTAGTTTTTTATTCCACTTATTTAACAAAGACACCTATTTGAAGTAGTTTAAAAGTCTAGCTATTTGAATCGCCAAAATAGGTTATAATTATTTAATTGACCAATCTCACGAGTATAAAAACAAGGAATATGAAAATTTATTGAATATCTGTAACTTATTTACCTTGCAGCTTTTACTCCTCTTAGTTCAGCGGACGTAAAGTCACAAATATTTGCGAAGTATGTATTAAATTTAGTCATCATGAACACATCAATTTTAGGCAGATTATCCGACTGTGCCTTGACAAAACCGCCTTCAGTCATTGTGGCGAGTCTTTTTTCACTTAATAATTACCAAAAAACACTCATTATTTATCATAAACAGCGGCCAAACAATGCGAATAACTTTCAATAATCATACTAACGACCTGCACGGTGACGTCACGTTTCGCTCCGCCAATAGCGTTGCGTTTTGGAAATTTGCGAGGGAATTTGAAAAATAGTACTTTTAAACAATTTATTTTATCAAAAGAAACATGATAATTTGAAAAAATAATCATGTGTGTATATTTATTAAGCAATATAGATTACACGTGATTTTTTTTGTCCATTTCTAAATCACATGCATATTCCCTATTGTGTACATGACGTAATGAATAAAGGAAGGTGTTGTGTTCGTAGGTGAGCGACGTTCGCGGCTGCGGCTACCACCTGGCGACGATGCTGGGGCTGTTCCCGGCCCAGCTCATCAACGTGTACCTGGGCTCCACGCTGCGGTCCATGCACGACGTGCTGCACGAGCCGCACACCTCCGGCTACATTGTGTTCGCCTGTCAGGTGAGCGTGTGACGTCCCTATATGTTCTGTGGTGAGGTGTGTGTCCAGGTAAGAGTATCATAAAGCCGAAAGAAGAAAAGATCACAACAGCACGCGATGTCCACGCCGTTCAAGCTCTACACTGTACCAACGTGGATTGAAGGTCGATCGTGGCAAGATACTTAAACTCACTTACAGCGGTCCACGCTTAATATGATGCACACGGGAAGAGCAACGGTCAACAAGCTAAACGTGGCAAGGAAGTGGCACGCATTCGTTTTAATAGGTTTTGTCGCAAATAATCCTCCATTCGTTTTCGAATACGGGCGAGCCAGCTCCCTGCAGCAAAAGTCTAAAAGGAAGGTCTGCTTTCGCATTGGAAAGATGAAGGCTTAAGATAAGTATAGGGACATGCCCTAACAGATAGTATATAGTATACCTACTTATCAGTTGTTGAGATACTCCAAGCCGGAATCTGATAAAGGCGTTTACATTGCGAAATCAACTGGCAACGCAACGATCTGATTGTAAACACCAATTTGCAAAATGATGTAATTTCTAAGAAATTAAACATTTATGAAAACTTTAAACGACTTCGCTAGTAAGTATAATATTTGACAAGTCTTTATATACACTGTATTCATAAACGCAAGAATATTGAATATCGGTTTTGGGATAATGTGTAACACATACGAAAGAACAAAGTTGTTTTGGAAGTCTGTTGAAAGATATGTGGCACTATAACACATAATACATACATGACATGTGTGCCCGTAGGTATCATTGTCAATCCTTCAAGAGCATTTTTGTTGTAATTCTCTAGACGCGATATCAGGAAAGCAGCGGCTAAAGGCAGCTCGTGCCGTAATTGGATGATGGCGAGAATCAGGCCGAGCCATTGTGAGAGTCGTCGCCGAGATCGGAGAGCACGCCGCCGCCGTGTGTGGCGAGATGGCGATGGCGGCGCGTTATTTATTTGTTACGCGTTTTTATACAAATAATATTTGTGTGTACATATACAACAGCGACCTTTTTTATATTTTCTCCTTTGGGTTTATACTACGAAGCTTATTTTCGCAGTCACTTTTGTCCGCCGTGATCTTCTAGGTTATTACCACCAATTTATTAGTGCTACCAGTGGTGACAGCTGGGATTTTCCCCCATCTTTTAACACTAAAGTACTCGGTGGTAACTACTGGGGGAAAAACTAGTTACCATCAATGACTATTCCCATTAGTTCCCACTGGCAACAAGTTGGTGGTAACAGGTGGGGATATCCCGATTATCTCTACCATTTTGGACTGATCCGACAATTTTGACAGCTACTATCTTCAATCTTGTAATTGTAATCCGTCAGCATGTGAGCTTTACAATTTTGTCTTGCAAATAGTAAAGACACACCGACATTTTTCACATAACTGGGCACTTATTATAAAATGCAAATCTACGTGATTTCTTCAAGAAGGCCACCCCCTTGCGACCCCTAACTGCAAGCCATTCGGCAATATATTTAACACACAATACCTTTCGTCACGGAAGGGTCAAGGTTCTCAGCAGCCGTCTCTGTCGCTCCCGAGGCTCGCCTGCGCAACAGAGAGGGACACATGCTCGGGTACTAATAGTAGATTGGCGTCGTGGGGGACCTAGTGTGGAAAGTGTAGTGTCATTTTCTGTGGCAAAGTAGCTAAACTGTGATAAAGCCGATAAAGGGGAAATAAGACAGGTACAGTCGCCAGTGTTAATATCTACTACAACAAGGCGCGCATAAATATCTGACACGACTCTATTTATAGGGCCGTAAGACATGTCATATATTTTTGCCCGCATTGTTACGGAGATATTGCAGCTGATAGATGGTGACTGTACTAGAACTAGACTATCTCTTAGGTACCTGAAAATCTAGCTGTAAAGCTACCTTTCTATCTGGGGGCACGACAGTGCCCCCGCCAAGTCGAGCAAAACAGCGGCACGGCCGTACCATCCTTTTCTCGAAGCAGTTCAGGCCATTTTCGACCCCCCTTTAACTTCTTTGTGGATAAAACTAGAAGCCTGAATGTTCAGTAACTAAGCAGGCATTGTATAAACACGGTAGGTATATTTCAAATTTCATTCAACCTGAACCAGTAGTTTAGGAATTATAACTAGTCAAAGTTTGTTAATTTTGTCACTCACTCACTCACTGACTAACCGATCATCAAAACTCTCTCAGGTTTGTGTAAAATTTTGTGACTTGGCAATCACACAATACTACATAGTTTTAGGTATGCAAAAATCCATAAATGCAGTAAAGTTGTGTGATTGCCAAGTTGCCGAATTTTATTTAGCAAGCAAATAAGATTAATAAGAATGCCTGAGACTTGGCTCTACGAAATATCTCACAACTTTGTACGGTGGAAGAGTTTCGAGACTTGGCCTCTTTTTTACATGGAATGTTTTTTTATGGGATACAAGTTACACAGAGCTACATACTGGTAGCTTTTCTAATCTGTGTGAACACAGCTTAGCGTACTCTTGGTGGTAAATGAGCCTACGTACGACGTACGAGTAGTTGGGCCATTTTACGGAAAGTTGTACACTCGACTTTTAATTTTATTTTGATATAAGGGTCAATCAACTTTTCGACCCACACTTTTGCGAGGATATCACTTTTTTTATTTATTTTATTTTTTCATAGATATTATACATTGAAGTATATTTTCAAATAGCATGAACATTCAAGCATGACATATGTAAATGGGCACGATGTCTGTTGTATGTTTTTTCCTATATTCATAAATAACTTAAACAACCCCCATAAAAGTGTCTATTGCGTTACCAGAGAGGATTACCTTAGTTACCGACAATAAAACACAGTTTTAACTTACTTTTATATTTGATTTACTTTGGCATGCATAATCAAACAGTTTGGTATATTCAGTCTTAATTTAAGTTACATACATGAGTATATAATATTAACAATATGTATTTAGCGTTACCACCGAGATCCAAAATTTGCATTTTGTTTGTATAATTCTCTATTGAGAGTGACAAACGCTTCAAAAGCTTTGAAAAATGATAATCAACTTTTAAGACAACTTAAACAAGAAAATAATAAGTGAAACTTCCAAAAACAATCGTAAAATAATAGTGATAACTATACAAAGAAAAGAGGACATAAAAGTAACACCGGAGACAATTAGGTAACACCTTAGACAAATTCTTCTCTATACGACGTAACACCAGAGACATTCTACTAACACCAAGACACACGTCTCAGAAATTGAGTTAAAAAAACTAAGGTATGTTAGAATATGAACTGTTGGTTTATAAAATATGTTCAACTAATTATGAAAATGTAATTTTCTGAAACCAGTTCCAACTTAACATTTTAATAAATCCGCAATCTACGACCACGATCCACGATTGATTCTCATTACAACTATTATAAATTTATTAATTTCAACAAGTAATCAGCAGTCTTTTGCTATTCCTAACCTAATATATACCTATGAAGAGTTATTTTTCAAAAACATTTATAGGATTATCAAATTGGTAATAGATCCGACGTCCTTTTCTCAATATTGCAGGCATTGGCAAAATTTTAATAATATCGTCATATCATAATGTACATAGTTAACATAGTGTTCATCCAATTTGAATACCTTCGCCTCTTTTTTAGCCACTACTCGTAAGAACATAACCTGTACCTCTCCGTCTTCTTCGATATTGGCCAAGGCTTTGCATACGAAGTAATATTTTTTCTTCTTCGAATTATCACTATAGACAACCTACCACTACACACCTATAGACGAACTAGCACTAGTCGAACAGGACCGTAATATGGCCATTACAGAAAACCAGCTAGAGTGTGACATGGCCACCATGAACGATTACTTTGTCCGCTGGCGACTGCGTCCTAATGCCTCCAAAACCGAAGTGAGCTGCTTCCACCTAAGCAACCGAATTGCCAACAAGAAAATTAGCATCCCCTTCAGGGGCTCCATGCTTTTTCACAACCCACTACCAAAATACCTCGGTGTCACCCTGGATAGAAGTCTAACGTACAGCCCCCATCTCGAAAACGTAGCAGCAAAATTACGGCCCAGGTTAAACATCCTGCAGAAACTAACTGGGACCAAACTGGGGTGCCTCTGCCAGCTGCCTACGAATAACCGCTTTGGCGCTCGTATAGGTATCCGACGGCAGAATACTGTGCCTCTACCTGGCTTAACAGCTCTCACACTAAAACCGTAGATACGCAGCTAATTGCCACAATGCGCTTGATCACGGGTTGCATGAAGCCCACTCCTGTACACTGGCTCGCAGCTTTAAGTAACACCCCCCCCCCCCCCCTCCACCTGCGCTGCCAACGCCACCTGCTCCGGGAGGTAGATAAAGCCCATAGACGACCGGATCTACCAATCAATAGGGACCTGGCTTCCTTTACCAAAAAACGACTTAAGTCACGAAGCCCTCCGGCGCTGCTGGCCCACCAACCCAGCTCCCGACGGAGCCTAAATGAGGCTTGGTCTGATGAATGGTCTGCCGCTGACACCCCTCCTGAACTTTTTGAACTGGACCCGGGCAGCCACCCACGTGGATTCAACGAACCACGCCGTGTCTGGTGCATGCTGAATCGCCTGAGAACGGGCATATACCATTGTGCCCACCTCCGGAAAAAATGGGGCTGGAGCGAACAGGAATGCTGCTGTTGCGGATGCCCAAAACAAACTGTGCGGCATATCGTCTTGGAGTGTCCGCTAACCAAATACGATGGTCCAGCAGAAGATTTAAAAAAAACTTACGGGTGCAGCTGCTAATTACCTGGCAGAATGTAATTTTAGATTATAAAACAGTGTATTCATTGTGATTGCCTTACGATAAATAAATAACAACGCCATGTAGAAAGTCACCGATTGACACCTGCATTGAAGTTTTATAGTTACTCGTGGACGGCTGCTATTCATCGACTGTGTCAACAGGGACCTTGGAAGAGTCAAAATTCTCCTTATTGCCAGAGCGTATTTGCATGTCTTCGTCGCCCGTATCTGAAGAACTTTCATAAATTGTTCGGTAAATACTGGTGCGGGAACGGGACAATGTATTGTGAATATTTTTCAATACATACACTAAGTGAACTAAGAGGCACATCATCATCTGATGATAAATCACGACTTGCAGGTTCAGCATTTTCTTCTAGTTGTGATCCTTGTGTAAGTGAATTGAGAGGTACATCATCATCTGATAATACGGCACGACTTGCAGGTTCAACATTTTCAGCTACTTGTTGTATTCCTTGTGCAGTATGTTCAATGGTTCGTATGTAATATATCTGAGGGTCGTAGCAGTCGCAAACACCTCTCGTGAGGGATCCGCAAAAACAGCTCAGTGATCGATAGTTTAAGTGATTTCTGTTGTCCGTGAATATTTGATGGACTTTCATTTTTCCAACCAGTCGTAGTATTACAATTTGCAGCTCTTACAAAGAGAATTTAAACAATATACAATGAAATTGTCTCTGGAGTTACCAACTATGTCTTTGGAGTTACCACAAAAGTAACTCAGTATACAGGTAACTCAGGTGACATTTGCCAGTATTTTGCAAATTAAATGAAATCCACTTAGTATTAGGAATACTTCTATGCAATAATCAAAACTGTATTTCTATGTCCTTGAAAAACAACATGGTTCGTAAAATTAATATCAGTAGTTACCGATGAAATCGCGGTAACTCAGCCGACAGCGATTAAACACACGCACCACCACCGAAAGCTCGTCGCTGACTGGCGGCTAGGGTTTGCAATTCGAATATTCGAATATTCGAGAATTCGAATTATTCGCCACAAATATTATTCGAATTCGGCAACATTCATTATTCGAATAAAACGAATATTTCGAATAGTGCAGATTTTTTTCTGACATTATTTACCTTTGCGAAAATCTTAAATAAAATGCTAGAAATATCCTCCACATTAACAATTCCGTGGGAATAGATTTAAATAAAAAAAGGCGTTAATCTAAGACATATAACATATTATTTTCTTTACTCTTGCCAAACTCAAATTATAATAAGCGGTTATTAGCAGACCTCGGACAGGGTGAGCTGTTTTAAGAGTTTGCATAATATGGACATACCTACGTAGTCATTCAATGGCAGATGTGATGTAATTGAATAACGAATATTAAATTATTAATTATTAATATTTTGACGAAATAAAAGTAGTCCTATGGGCATTGAGATCGTCAGACGCAATGTCGATAAGAGTGGCGAAAAGAATTATACAAACTGAAAATTTACGAAATAATCTAAAATATATTGTTGAGAATTTCCATATAATTGAATATGCCTTAAAAAAATTACAGGAATCTAAAATATCCGTCGTAGATACATTTTTAACGTTGGACCAAGTGAGAGCTGTTATAAGCTGGTCTTCGTCTGCTTCTGTCAGTCAGAAATTAGAAGACGTCATAGCTAGAAACCCAGACTTAGATCTGTTTAGGGACTATGCTGAAAAAATTTCGGAAGGAACAGATGTGGACGGTATTTTAATGTACAACTTCACTCCGCTCACTTCAGTGGAAGTAGAAAGGTCTTTTTCCATCTATAAGTGGATATTAAACTCAAGAAGAAGTGCGTTGAAAATTGAAAATCTAGAAAAAAATATAGTTCTTTATTACAATAACCAATAACAAAGAAAAATTTGAATAAATCAATAATACTTACTCGTTTTGTACATAATGCACTGTCATTTTTGTTTAATTATTATTCATGAATTCTTTTTAATATTTCATCTTGAGGCATATCTATATTAACATCTACACTTGACATTAATGACGTAAAAATGGCTCACTTTGTCCGAGGTCTGGTTATTAGGAAAGGCCTCAACAGAACTTGCAGAACCTAATTACTTATTTCGTGAAATTTTAATAACGCTACGAACTATTTGTCTTATACCTGCATATTTGTTTATAGTATCTTAATGTAAACAAAGTAATATTTCATGAATCATTTTTATTTTAGAAT
The DNA here is from genome assembly GCA_947578815.1 of Epinotia ramella. Taxonomy (NCBI): domain Eukaryota; kingdom Metazoa; phylum Arthropoda; class Insecta; order Lepidoptera; family Tortricidae; genus Epinotia; species Epinotia ramella. The sequence goes on from OX388210.1 coordinate 164,890, forward strand.
CAGATTAATGATTTTGACATTTGCTTTCTGGCATCTTTACCAGATAGAACCATTAGGTACCATAAGATTCAGTTATGATATGATGAGTCTGTTTACTAATACTAAACTCATCATTAAAATTGTTGTGTTTGTATTGTACGTGTTCATATACTTACGTGATACATTATGCTTACCGTTTTTTTGAAACAAGGAAAAAGTTTTTTTATTACTGATTTAATTTTACTGCTATAATTTACTGTCACTTGTAATACACAAAGTAATATTATATTGTAACTGTGCTGTGATTTATCTCAAATGTTTAATTATTTTAATGCAAAGTAATACTGGCTAATTTTAAGAAAATACCACAAATGTTCTATATTTTTAAATTTTACCAGTCAGATATTTTACAATTAAATAACTTGTAAAATAAGTTTTTTTGTTAGTTATAGTTTAGTACCAGAAAATTTTAATTTTGTTGCTCGCGATTCTCGCGAATAAGTATGATTAGTTATATCATTAAACAACGTACACACGGAAACAGTGCTTATTGTAACAGCTGTGATTAATTTAGTAAAAAATATTATTTTAGAAGTTTAATTGTTATCATCGACCATAAATGTTGATATTTTTGAATTATAACAACAATTACACAACTTGAATCATTATTTTGATTGATTTTCAAAAATATTCGTTTTATTCGAAATATTCGAATATTCGAATATTGGAAATCGAAGTATTCGTATTATTCGAATACTGAAATTGGACGAATATTGCAAACCCTACTGGCGGCCTGCCGGCATCGTCAAAACGGACTTCGCCGCCGCTCCGACAGGGAGGCCGCCAATATTTTAGTAGGTAGTGTCCGAATTATGCACGTGTAGATTTTTTACGTGCGACTTTTAAAGGTAACTCAGTATACCAATGTAAACAAGAATTCCTTTGGACATAAATTCTAGTTTTTTTCTGGAAATCTATTATCAACTGATCACTTTTATAATTCGAAAGTATTAAAGTTTGTATTTTAATGTATCGATGATAAATAAATTAAGCATAGTTTATACAGTTTTTTTTAATTTATCGGCATAGTAAGTTGTCCTCACGCGTTTTGGACGGCAATATTATGTATGGAAGAAAAAAAATGTCAATGGAGTTACCACAAAATCTAGATATATTTGAGGATAATTTCGAACGTAACATGTAAGTTACGATGCTTTATAGTCTGGAATTACTATAGTTCGTCGTTTAATGTCAAGTTAAGTAGATTTATGAAGTTTTGGTCAGAAATAACTGAGGACACCAAAGTGTGGGTGGAAAAGTTGATTGACCCATAATCGGGTTTTTTCTACTCGAATCGAGAGCACTTTCGAACTTAATAGGAGAAAAAAAAAAAAAAAAGTCGAGTGTACAACTTTCCGTAAAATGGCCCAGTTAAGGCACAGCTTCACTCGACGTAGCTTAGTTTATCAGTTTATCAATAGTGATCCATCTTGGCATAATTTGACTTATTGTCAGCGCGAGGACACTCCGTTTCACTGCGAGGCGAGGTTTGGCGTGTGATACGTTTATAATACACGTGCATTTGCTGAAAATATTCCTAGATAATTTGTACAGTCAGCAGCTGATTTGACAGACCTACCGTTACTGCTCTGTATCCGGATCCGGATGTTGACATTTACAATGAAACAGCGGGGCGTCCGCTCAGGCCTTACACTAAGAGGCGTATCCTGACAGAACTACGCATTGGCTTCGATCTTGTCCAGCGAAATAAGTCTCCGTGTATCCGCCGAGGTGCCAAAGTTTGAAAAGAAGCGTGCTGTGACAAATTTTGGCAACAGCTTTGGCGAAATGATCGTATAGTGTGCATTTATAATATTAGTAGGATAGGATTGTGCCGCTTATCGTTCTTCTAAGTGCCACTATTGTATTACTGCCGAAGGCTGTACAAACCTTTCCAAAATCGTTCATATGAAAGTGTACATGGGTCACTATTCCATTAATTCTGATAACAGTAAATGCGAATAATTACTATTTCGAATAACTCTTTCTTCTAGTTATGGTGAGACATACGGAGAGACGGCTAATATTTCCTGTGCAGACTTGGCGAGGTCATTGTCGCCAAGTGGTTCAAGCGAGCGAGCCTTGAGGTCACGGGTTCGGAAGCTACCGTACAACACCAACTGGTTCTTCAGCCTAGCCTAGCTGAATAGCTGTATCTGCAGTACGACCACGTTGATGGGGGTCTGTGACCTTCGGGCGGCTTAAGAACTTCTAACTACTAAGTTGTCTGCTCACTCGCCGAATCCAAATTCCAGTATGGTCTTGTTTCCCCTTTGAGTTGGAAGACCATCTTTGGACCATTTTGATCGGCTGAAACTAGCGCTTACGCCAATACTTGGGATTAGGGAGTAGGGCCCGGGCTCGTGCAGGATGTAACTGGGATAACGCTGGGATGAAAAAGACAGAGACATATAATAGCCATAATGCGTGAGCGTGTCGCGTCCCTGCTGACGCGCCTGCGCGGCAGCCCGAACAGCCTCCTGCAAACGGTGGCGGTGCGCCTGGATGGTCCCTTCCTATTCCACTGGGATAGGTTGCATAGGGCATCCAACTGACGACTTGCAGATAGTAATATAATACCTACTAACATAGTTTTTAAGACCTTTATTACTAATGAATTATGGAAACACTTCCGAAATAAATTATTTGATTTGATATAAACGGGAAAAAAATACATTTCCCCCTTTTGCAACAGGGGTTAAAAAGTCAATGGGTTAACAATATTAACGTTACGTTTCATGACGTAGATGTTAGCGTTAACGTTAGATGTTGCACTATGCGTGTTAAGGAATGTTAATGAGGCAAAACTCTACATATACCGGGTAAACCCCGAGTCTGCGTCACGTCGCGTGCCCAAACCACACTCACAATATTTCTAGTTTGCCTTATTGTTTGTAGGTCTGTATGTGCGCTAGTGTAAATACTAGAGGGTATAGGGAAAGCTGCATTAATACATCAAGCTTAAACACCAATTGTCATCTGACAATGAGAATTGAACGTACATCGCTGGGTCAATAATTAACGATGTATGTAGACCACCTTTACAAGTCGACCCATCAATGTAGGTACGTCAAATTGTCGTTGTCAAATGACAATTTTCCTTGGTGAAGAAAGGAGCCTGAATGTTGAAATGATCGAAAAATTGGTAACAAAATGTAAAATGTTCATAATAGCTAATCGAAATGTATGTTCAGTTTAGTTGAGAGTCAATTGCCTTACGTCGCTAAAAACGTTCTTGCATGTTATCCTCGGCCTCCTCTTTCGTTTCCCTTCGTCTTTTATCTTCTTGGTCTTAAAGTACTCGTCGTGTGTCGGGAGTCATCCAAACACCAATCTTCTATTTCCAACAGCTTTCTACAGTCACCTCATGTCTTGCGCGGAGTCATCGCATCGTATCAGGCTGCCAGAAAACCGAGGAAACAAATACCAATCAATCAATCAATCAATCAATCAATCATTTATTTGTCAAACATAGGTAGAAAATACAGCTGGAGAAAATTACAATCTAGTATCACTATGTTTTGCCTGTTGGCATACAAATATCAATGTCACATTAAAAACGGGAATCATAATTTAAATAGTAACATGCGAATACAGTATAAACAAAAAAATAGACATCAATAAAAGATTAAATAATTAAATAAGTAGCAATTGTCATTTTTTATAATTTAAATAAATGCATGTCGAATGGCCAATATATTAATGATTAATAATTAGTAATGTTACATGTCAAGTCATTTAAAAAGTCTTGCGTACTGTAATAGCATTTTCTGATTAATAATTTCGTCAAGTTTTTCTTAAAGAGTACAATGTCTAAAGTTCTTATGCTTATAGGAATTTTATTATAGATTCTGGGGGCCATTCCCAGTATGCTTTTACGCATTAGCGCAGTTTTACATTCTAAGTTCCGTACCATATACTGATACTGTGGACGAGTCGGCAGTCTGCGTGTATCAGTAGTTTTAATAAACAATGCTGGGTTGCATTTCACAAATACGGATATTTCCAAAATGTACAGACACGGCAGAGTAAGAATCCCAAGTGATTTAAAATAAGAGGAGCAACTATCCGTTATTTTCAAATTACACATTGCTCTAACACACCGTTTTTGGGCTTTAAAGGCTGTTTCTTTATCCGTAGAATTACCCCAGAATATGACACCGTATCTCAATGTTGAAGCCACCAGACCATGGTAGGCTACAAGAAGAGCATGATTGTCGACTATTTTTGATAGTTTACGCAACGCAAAAGCCGATTTACTAAGCTTTTTACTAACTTCATTTATATGAAATTTCCATGTCAGTTGACTATCCACATTAAGACCTAAAAACTTTGTTACTGATACGGTTTCTATTTTATTTGCTTCATAATTTATATTTATCTCATTATGTTGTATTCGCTGATAAAAGTGCATTATGTTAGTCTTAGTCAAATTAATTTTCAGATTATTGTTTTTTAACCATAGTATTATGTCAGATAATGTATTATTAATGTCTTTTTCATACATAACTGGGTTATCACATTTTACAATAGATGTGCTGTCATCGGCGAACAAGATCATAGGGTGACAGATTGCTTTAGGAAGATCATTGATATATATCAAGAAGAGCAGAGGGCCAAGTACACTTCCCTGGGGTACGCCAAATGTTACATATCGTGGATCTGATAAGAATTTATTTTCAGTTCTGGATTTTTGGTTTATTCTCGTTATTTCAGTGTACTGGATGCGGTTAGTTAGATAGGATTCAAATAGTTTTAATGGCTTACCTCGAATGCCATAATGATCAAGTTTGTACAGCAATGTCTTATAATCTACATAATCGAAGGCCTTTGTCATATCAGTATAGATAGCAACAACTCTTGTTCGTTTGTCGATACATTGTAATACATAATTTACTAAATCATAAATAGCGAGATTTATGCTTACATTCTTCCTGAAACCTTTCTGTTCTTCACAAAATAAATTATATTTTTCAAAGTAATTATATAGACAATTGTATATATATTTCTCGAAAATTTTTGAGATTATTGGAATGAGAGATATGGGCCTGTAGTTTTGAATATTATCCTTATCCCCCTTTTTAAGAAGAGGTTTGACAATAGATATCTTCAGTTTGTCTGGGTAGATACCTTCGTCAATGCAGAGATTTAACAAGAAGCTTAAATGTTTGGCTATCGTGTCGTTGACATACTTTATTACAACAGTCGATATGTTATCGACACCTACACTACTTGTATTCTTCAAGGTTTTTATTATTAAACACATATCACGGGCAGTTGCTGGCGCCAAATACATAGAGTTTGCACTGTTGTTGTTAATTTTGTCGTTAACCTTACTGTCACAGTTTGACAAATTACATTCACGCTGTGTAAAGTAGACATTAAAGACATCCGCTATGGTTTTAGGGTCCGTTACGATTCCATGATTTGATTTACCTGGGAACTACTTCACCAAGAGCGGAATTATTGTTATGATCATGATTACAAAATGCCAAGTTTGATTGTGTAGGTGCATGCAGTTATATAGGTAGGTATGATTTTGCAAATAATTATTGATTACTGTGAGTCATTGTGTGTGACCGGGAATCCGCTGCAGGTGGCGCAGGACCGGTCACTGTGGCACTCTTTAGGGGAGGCCTGTGTCTGGCATTGGACTTCTTTTGGCTCATATGACGATGACTGCGAGTCGGTTGCTGAAAGGCATCCCCAGCATGAATTGATGTATTGAACTTTCGTTTGCAGATAGTAATCGGTATCACGCTAATGGCGTGGGTGGTGACGAAGGCCCGCCGCGAGCTGGCGAGCGTGCTCGCCTCCGAGGAGCGGCGGCCGCTGCGCTGCTGACCCTCGCGCTGTCGGCAGCGTAGCCAACAGGGACTGACCGGGATCGTGTACCGGTACAGATGCTTTTTCACGAGAGGGTTGGTCTTACTTGTTTGTCGTGGGCGCTCGAAACTCTCGAGCTACCTTGGTTGGATGCGGAGACATTGGAGACAGATCTCTCGTTGCTAGCCACATTGTGCGATTGGTGGGCTGCGCTAGTAAACAGGAAGAATTACATTAAGCTTCTATGAAAATAGTGTACGTCTGAAAAGAAAGAGCCCAGCTAATATACAATTTCATACAAGTGACACATTGCTTCGTAGCTTAGCTATGCTCATTTGCATGAGAACATGCAATCATAGCTCTAGTGCAAACGCTTACGGCCCGGCCACGACTTTGCGCGAATTGCGGCGCGGCAAGCGTTTTATCTGTTCATGGCGCGGTCGAGACGCGCCAAGCACTGTGGATAGTTGGGATCACACGCAATGAATTAGTAAAACCGCTGCCGCTGCCGCCGCCGCGCGTGTCCGTGGCCAGGCCGTTAGGCTGATTCTGGCGACAGTTCCCAACCCGCCCATACTCATCTGAATACACACAAGTTTGACCAACCCCGTGATATAAAACATCTGTGTTTTACCTGTAATCCACCGGTTATCTAAAAGGTAACCTTTATATCTTTCCCGTCTGTAAATATCGGCTATGTAAACCGCTTGTAATCTTTATCGTATCCTCTAAGCTAACACATATGTAAAGAATACTAACTTTAGAGCCAGCGAAAATGGCTACTTCGGTTACCTTTAATTTAAGCCAAATTAACGGTTTCTAAATTAGAGGTTCCCTTTATAACTTTTCGTTTACAATGTTATCTCGATTATAGTCGAAATATAAAGGTTACCTTCCCCGCAACATGGGTGCCGGCCGCAGTAAATAACAATCTTAGTACCCTGGTGGCAGGCTTGCAGACCGTTATAATGCGCGTTAACGGGGCATGAACAGGTTTTTAACCGTTACACTGCAATAACATAAACAATACCCTCGTAGCCCAGTAGGTACGTAGCGCTCATGTTTTCACCCAAAAATTATCACCAAATTCCGAGGCCATTAATCAAAAACCGCTTACTATCTATTGGCACTCCCGGAGATAGTTCCTGTTATCACTTGTCAGCGTTATCTTGCCATCGTGTACCGACACACTTCACTGCGTGTTTACCTTATTACTACGAGATAAGGACTAATATTCAGTATAACTCGTTGCTGTGCCGCTATCTGTAGGTAACTCCTGTGTGTATTTAAAAAACGGTTCCTAGTTTGCTGAACTTGAGATGAATGCCAAGGGCAAGGTGATGTCGCCGCTAGTCGAAAGGCTTGTGCGGAAAAGAGTTATTAACCTAGTTTACGTGCCGCTTAAGAACACGTCTTGGTTTTAGGGTAGAACTTGTAACTTTTACTTGTTAATCGTTTTGTAGCAGGTAATGTAATATTTGAAAGCTTGTACAAAATGTCGGTATTAGGTATATATTTGGCCAGAATCAGAATTTCGTTCTCAGCTCGGTTGGTTACCGATCCGTCGGCGCAGAGATGTGCACGTCCTGTCCTTACTTTTTAACGTAATCTTCAATCCTGCTTCCCCTCCGTTTTATCTGAAAATTCTACTTAGGTAAGTATATGGCGGACGGCTGAACTGGCTGCAGTCACCGTGTCGAGCTCTAACCTCACGCTTGCAATACCGTCTAATACGACGCGCACAGTTTCTACTCATTCGCGGTGCGTGCTGTGAAGTTGTGGAACGGTTTGCCGTTGTCCTTTAGACAGTCCCAGTCTGTGGCATCACTCAAGGAAAAGCTGAAAAAGTTGTGGTTCTCCAATGACTTGTGATTTAATTGAATACTAAGTATTTGTATATTTTGTAGATATATTTATTTATTTATTAGTATGTGTATAATATTTTAATTTATTTGTAACTAGCTTGTAGTATATGTATTAAGATTAATTTACTGTAGCATAGAGGTAACTACGTCTCTGTACGTTCACGTGTTAGTTTGTCTAACTTCTAGTTCTAGATCTCGTCTCAATTGCTCAAAGGTTAACTGGAAGAGATCCCTTACAGGGATAAGTTCGTTTTTGTACCTACTTAACCTATTTTGTCTGTATTTTACCAATGTCTTGTGTACAATAAAGTATTTACATACATATATATATTTCGGATGTATACCCTGGTATACCGTATCCAAGTCGATCCTTGTTCCATTCTTGTTGCCTATATCGTGTGCTCCACGTAATCATTCATTCGATTATAATACGAGCACTGCTTATGTTTGTTTATAAATGCATGTGGACAAACAGCTCGGACTTCAGAGACATGTACAGTAGGTACTCATGAGGCCGAAGATGAATAAACTGACCTGGTTAGATGTCTTGTTTGTGTTTGTTTTTCAGAATAGATGGTTGTTGATCAATGTACGGTTGACGTCAAAGATATGTTTACACTTTTCCACCGCATTCCGTGGTAGTAAGTCGAAACATCTATACATATGTTTAACGTCGACTGCAATGTACACTGCCCAAAAACATCTGAAACATGCACTCTAGCGCCTTGACAATAGAGTCGTGTTAGATTTTTGTGAGCACCTTGTTCGCTCCGTACATCGGAGCGTTAAATGGCAACTTATTTTGTAAACCTACATAATAAATTATGTTGGCTTTTCTGAGTATATGCGGGCCATTATAACGTCAAACAATCATTGTCGGCGCAGTTTTCCGAATGAAGAGACCGAAATGTCTACGTAAAATGTCGTTGTTTGTCTTTTGCATTGTAGATTAGTTCCGACGCCAGGACAGTGTCGGGCGTTAGTAGAGCGTGTACGACGACGCGGGCGGACGGCTTGTTGAATACCACTTCGACACAATGTAGGTAACATAAGTCACCAGCGCCAGCGTCAATGTCTGTCACAACATAGCGTGCATAAATATCTGACACGCACGATGCTATTTCTAGGACCGTTAGGACATATCAGATACTTTTACTTGCTTTGTTATGGCAGATATTTATGCTGGCGACTGTACCTATGCCCAGGTCTAACAATGGCACTTGATTTTAATGGTTTTATTTAAAGCATTTCATGACTACAGATGTAGTGCATTATTATTTTCCATCGTATTTTCACGAAAACGTACGAACGTATCTTGCTATTTCAGTCAGTCTCGGTATAAAAAGTACTGATGTTGACTGAAGTAGCATGGCAAATACGGACGTTTACGAGAAAATACGGTGGAAAACAATTATGCACTACATCTGTACACAGTGCTCACGACGGAGACCGCGAGAAGCGCGGCAGCGGCCGCTCGCCGTGCCATTACTGTCAACTATTGCTGTTTATTTACTTTTATAGCACAATAAAAGAATGTCCACAGCGCAGTCACAAGTGTACACCGCATGCTTTGCCAGTCAACCATTGCGACAAACAAACATTAAATATAATGATGCGGTCAATTATTGAGATATAACATACGTTTGCTGCAAAATGGATCAAGATATTCAGTACAATTCCGAAAAAAATCAACTCTTCAATACCATACGGGCTTCGACTGCATTCCCAGTGCATATTTCGATATGCCCGCCATTAACAATCCCCAATAACTTGTAACGTTGCGCACCATTGTTCCCCTCATTTCTGTAAACAGTAAGAACCCCTGTACGAACACACCACTTCTCCTGTTTCCAGATCCTAATCGGCATCACGCTGATGGTGTGGGTGGTGCAGAAGGCGCGCAAGGAGCTGACGCTGGCCATCATGGCGGCCGAGCTGGGCCGCGACTCGCCCTGCACGTCCAGCTCGGGCAGCTAGCCCGCGGCGCCTCCGGACGGCGCCGGCGGCGCGCCCTGCAGCTAGCACTCTGTGATATTAGACTAAGCCGGGCCGAGCCCGGGGGCGGATAGGACAATGACTTACGAGTAGAATAAGATTCACTGGGCCAGCGTGGTTCTCTTAGTCGAAGGATTGTGCCCAGTGGAATGTTTAGGACAATATGAAACCTGGGTCTTGGGTCTCTCGTGGAAGTCTGCCCGGTGACGTATATAAGACAGCATGTAAGACGCTCCTCGGCAGGGCAGGGTATCCCGCCTGCAGAGGCCTGCGCCCAGGAGAAACATAGGAAGGCGATAGACAAGTCATTAATGTAAAGAGACGAATGTGAAGGTGACTTTAAACCAAAAGAACGGGCGTTCTTACACTCTTTTGTTTCTCATTTACATCAAACCCGTATAAAAAACGACCCAAATGACACGATCGGAAGTCGTGAAATAATGACCGCAGCAACTGTTCGCGTCCTCTAGCTGCGGCAGCATTAAAGTTAGCTGCCATTACAATGTCCGTGTTTTTAATTATATATTTATTAGAATGATCCGATCAGAAGATAAAGAGAGAGAGAAAGAGAATAAAGCTTGTCCACTTCGGTCTGCATGAGTCCACCCAAAGGCGATTCTCAGGGTCCCTACACAGTTTTTGGATTTAACTTTCTTATCTTCAAAACTCAGGACGTTCGTCTGGCAAAGTTAGGGCCAGAGATAACTAAAACTGCCACCGGATCTTAATAGATTTTTTTAGCGATTTGGAGTACTGGTTACATTACAAGGGATACGCGTTATATGTCTACAGCTATTGGTATTCACTATGTGTATGACACTATTCCAGAGCATTAGAGAGAGCAGATATTAAAATTATGTAAGAGTCCTGGATCGTAGTATGTACCCCAATTCTATGCTTTGCGACATTTTATTCATAAAATATTAAAAAGAGTAGGCGAAGGCAAGTTGTCGTCCTAGGCCGCTAATTACTTGTTACTGTGGTCTCGCCTCTGTTCTTACACTTGCATTAGTTTCACTGAAAATGTAACAGATCATGCTAGCCAGTTCGTCCGCCGTCAGAGTCGTCAGACGAAGACGAGTCATTGCTCTATTTCTGAAACAATACGACACGCGCCAGTGGACATGTTGTTTAATTTGTTGGATAAAAATGCGTCCTATCGCCATATTCCTGGCGTCTCTCCAAGCCCGCGGAATGCACGCCGCCCGGCGCTCAGTCAACTGACTGAATTACTTTTTAATGAAAACAAACAGATTTCAGCCAGTGTCGTTTCACAAAACAGCTGTGTGAAAAAAACTACACGAAACAATGTACTGGAGGGACTTCCTATGTCCTGACGCCATTTATGTTCGATTCCGAAGTCGTACACAGTCGGAGCTCGTCCACGTTCCTCTAGTTAATGGACACGACCTTATTGTTGAGGGTGAGGGTGGGGGGGAGGGAGGGAGGGTATAAGGTTGCTCGGATGTTTTTGAACCTACGAGACGTACATATATTATATATGTATGACTAATCATAAGCTTGACTGTACAAGTTCTAATGTGAACCCAATTACAAACAAATAAGGTCTATAATTGGTCAGTGTAGCTTGTTACTGTGTGTACGAGCTAAACCGTTTAGGTTAGGTACAGTCAGGGATATTAATATACGTAAATCTGTACAGGACTCTATTGTCAATGTCATAAAGGTGTCTACAGATATTTATGTACGTATATTAATACCCCTGACGTTCAACTAACCGGTTTTGATCTGTGTCTCTCAGAAAAAGATAAAAAAAAAATGTTTATTTATGGTCTTCCTTCTTACGCAAAATGGACATGCTTTATCATTTCAAATAACCGAAGGAAGAGTACCAGTCAACAATGTTATTTTACAGCTCACGCTAGAAGTATAACTAGTCACTAGTTCGACCACCGAATGTCTAAACATAATACTAAAATTTCGACACAGTAGTATAATTTACAAATAAACATTTATGGTAGAATATATAACATTTCAAATGATTATATTAAACAATGAATGGGAGTAAAAAATACCATTTTTTTGCGTAAACGGCTCTAATATGGTCATAAACACATTAAGATTTTGATTGATTGTAAGCGACTTCATTATACATCATTATATACTTTATGGGAATACTATTAGAATACATAGCAGAACACCGACCAAGAATAGGTTTTGCTACACACTGCTAGGACATCTCGCAGAGAGATATGATGGAACCAAATAAAATTGATATGTTACTTAACCATTTTCTACATAAGTAGGTAATGTTCTTTTGTAAATTAGACTCGAGTGTAGGTAGTCATAGTTTTTCCAGTCAAAGATGTGTGGAGTGGATATTATTTTTCAATGATATTGTCACTTAAAGTATCTAAATACTTATACTTAAAATAAGTAGTATGGTTAATTAATGTTGCCAAATTAATTATCTGGTGAAAATGTAGAACCTATTTATAAACATACGAGTATAAAATGGTGTAATTATAAGGGGATTTTGAGAAACCATTAAATTTTTATGATCATTTCAATAAAGGCACGACTCATGTGTTGAAACCCTTTACACCCGATTTGAAACGATTGTGAGCGTATGTTACACTGAACTGTATTTTTTAATAGTGTGTTGAAAGTTCTTTTTTGATTTGTCAAATCACGACTTCTCGGTTGCACACGATTTGCGGAATTTTCGGTTAAATGCTCTACTGAGCTAACTTTGTGTACCCATTTTGTAGTTCAGTTAGTTCGGAACTTCAACTAGCGACAATAATAAATGTTATCAGCTTCACTCGATAGGAAATGGAACCGAAAATTCCATAAATCAACCCGAGAGAAAAAAAAACATATTAGGTGCAGTTTAGGTGCAGTTGAAGTTGGTAGTATTTATGTCGCAGGCATATTGTATAATCCACCGTTTTACATAACAGCTAGCTGTTTCACAAAACAGCGCTGTTTATTAATACGGCGGGTTGACGATCAGGCAGATTGAATAGGTACCGCTGTATGAAAATCCGCTGGAATGTGTTCGGCGGATTGCCGCTATATTACCGCAATCCCGATAGGGGGACACATGACGCGAACAAAAATTTATGCTTTAAAGCCCAATATCTCGCAAAAGTAAAAGTAAAAGTAAAAAGTAAAAAGCATTTATTCACCAATAAAGGTTACACCAATAATATAAAGGTTGGGACTTCCTAGTAAGTATGCAATACCTGTGTCAGGAAGTCCCGCTCTTCCATAGTAAATTAGTCACAATAATTTGGCGAATATAGAAACAATACACAAAAAGAAGGCTATACAGAGTTACTAGACTAACAATTTTATTGACAGATACTTTAACAATAGGTTTACAAGTTAGCTGACGAATAAATTAATAAAAATTAGAAGACACTTCTGTTTGAATAAAAATAAGTGAAGTATGTAAGGTAACGCAATGCTGTGAAAGTGTGTGTGTGTTTGTGTGTGTGTGTGTGTGTGTGTGTGTGTGTGTGTGTGTGTGTGTGTGTGTGTGTGTGCGCGTGTGTGTGTGTGTGTGTGTGCGTGCTAGTGATGTTAGCTTAATAATGATTCCGTTTCTTCATAACTAAGTTTTTTTAACCATGTTTTTAAGACTTGTTTACATTCAATCCATTGTAGAGGGTAAATATTTATGAGTTGATTTACACGATTGTACAGGAGTGCTGATTGTGTTTGATATTGACGTTTAGCGAACTTTGACTGATATCTTTTTATGGGGGCAACGGTGTGTTTTCGTCTGCGGGTCAACAGGGATGGGTCGAATATGAGTGATCTATGTAGTTTTTGAACTGTTGAGAGGATGTATAGCTTACGGATGGTTAATTGGTCGCTTATTTTATACAGTTCGTTAGTAGGAAACCTGAATGGTTTTAGGAACATAACCTTAAGTATACATCTTTGGCCTCGTTCCACCTGTAAGAATTTAGTTTTGGTTGCACCACCCCAGGCAGATATGCAGTAGCTCATTACTGATTGTGCTAAGGCAGTATATAGTTGGATCAAGAGTGCTTTATTGGCTACGTATCTCAGTTTTTTAAAAATCCAAACAAGTTTTCTGATCCTGTTATTCACATACTCTATTTGAGGATGCCATGATAGTCGTTGATCCAGCATGACTCCAAGGTATTTAATGGTTTCAACCTTCTCAAGCTCTGCGCATTTACAGTTATCTTGTGTGTTAGTGTCAAATTTGCAGGTGTGAATTTTAAGTTTTAAGCTATGTTGCGGCTGTGTACTGTTGTACTTAGAAAAGCATAGATAGCTGGTTTTTGTGGTGTTAAGAGTAAGTAGGTTACCTTCTAGCCAAGACGACACCTTCTGAAGTTCTGCCTCAGCCGTCTTGTACACTAGTTCCCAAGTTCTGTGCTCAAACACGATGACTGTATCGTCTGCATAAGAAAAGACGTGACCACGCTCAAGTTGGAGGTTTGTCAGGTCATTAATATATATCAGAAATAGTGTTGGACCTAAAACACTCCCTTGTGGCACCCCGAAAGATATACAGGCTTTCTGGCTTGTATGAGTACCAACTTTAACTTTTTGTGTACGACCTTGTAGGTAATCATTCAGCAGATCCAATGGGCTGCCCCTAATACCGATCTGTTCTAATTTATGTACTAGGATAGGGAGAGAGACGGTATCAAATGCTTTTTTTAGATCTAGGAACACTGCCAAACATTTATTACCAGAGTCAATACTTTCACATACAATGGATGTAAGTGCCAGAATTGCATCCTCCGTAGACCTGCCTTGCCTAAAACCATATTGTGTTTCAGAGAGAATATTAAATTTATTAAGATAATTTATTAGTCGATTATTTATTAGTTTTTCAATTACTTTAGAAATGGCAGGCAGGACGGAAATGGGTCTATAATTGTTTGCATCATCTCTCTCCCCACTCTTGTGCACAGGTGTTACTATTGATTGTTTTAGTGCCGGAGGAAATACTCCATTTGTGAAGCATAGATTAGCTAGATGACTAATAATAGGCGAAAGTTCTGTGCTGGCTTGTTTAAGCAGTTTTGTTGGAATGTTGTCCCATCCTGGGGCACTGTCCGATCTTAGGCCCATGATAGTGTCTTTGACCTCTTGGGGGTCAGTATGCAGAAGCACAAAAGATGAGGCCACCCTATTAATTAAATTCGTATTTATAGTAGGAGTTGGTACAGAAATTCTATTCATGATATTCTCCGCAAGTGCTTGACCAATTCCAGCAAAGAAGTTATTTATATGGTTTACTGAGTCAGCAGGAGATGGTTTAATGGATAAGAGCTCACTGTTTTGGGTTCTAGTGGACTTGTAATTTGTTATTGATTTTATCGTTTTCCAGAGTTGTTTGGGGTCTTTAGAAGACTTTTCTAACTTTTGCCTTTCAAATTTACGTTTAAGTTTTTTTATAAGGTTATTGCAGTAGTTGCGGTATCTTCTAAATGTGATCTTAAGAATCTCATTATGGGGATCTGTACGAATTTTCAATTGCATCTTGTTTCTATTTCGTATGCAACGCAGAATACCAGGAGTTATCCATGGCTTGAGATTTCGTTTATTTTTGGGGATATGCTTTGTCATTTTACTAGCTTCAAGTGATTCGTTCAGTTTTTTTATTAATTGAGACGTTATCCATTCGGGGTCGTGACTAAAAAGGAGGGTTTCCACGTTTTTTTCCAATATATTTTTTACAGCACTATCATAGTCAAAAGATACTGTTATTTTGGGATTAGAATCATTTATGCTATGGTTCTTTAATGCTAACAATATAGTGAGATGATCTGTTACTGACGTGTTTAAGACAGTAATATACGCAGATGTTCGATTGTTTTCTACTTTTATCATAAAATGATCTAGACAGTTTGTTTCTCTAGTGGGTAACGTGTGACCAGGGAGAATTTCATGAGTGGAAAGCATGTTCAGGTATTGTTGTCTATTTGTGTATTCAAAAGATGGTTCTCGTTGTCTTGGGATTAAATTTATATTAATATCTCCACATATTATTATGTTATTATATTTCTTAATGGTTTCGAGATGGTTACTTAGCGAATTAATAAAACTTGATGCATTATGAGTAGAGGGGGAACGATAAATGCCGAGAATACATGTATTACCAGTTGTTATTTGAATACAAGTAGCTTGTTCAATTTTTATTTCGATTATTTTTGCGCTTATTCGGTTATGTATGTACGTAACCACACCATCATTCTGATTACGATTTTGGGTTGTAGCCATAGAAGAATAGTTAGTTAGTTGGGGAATAGGTCTATCGGTGCTTAAGCGGCATTCAGTTAGAATAAGTATATCAACGTCAAACTGTAGTTGGGATAATGTTATTATGAAGTCGTCTAAATTACCATAAATGCTCCTGATATTCTGCGATACAACTGTGAGGATTCACTAATTTGAAAAATCCTTTTAAGAAACCTATTGAACAAGCTATCCAACGATAACCCACACTATGGGTTTAACGAGAAAAGAAAATGACATCCCCACTTTAGGTGTAGGATTTTATTTTATTCTTCTGTTTTGTCGGCGAGATAATATACCCATGCCGAATTACAGTTTTCAATGGTACTGAGCTAAGCCGGCGAAGACGGACGGACGGCCAGACGGACATGGCGAAACTATAAGGGTTCCTTGTTGGCTACGGAACCCTAAAAATGGCAACTAAAAATGCCATTACCGCACTAGTCGTATTGAAGAATTAATAGCGCCGAACACATTCCAGCGGATTTTCATTCGGCGGTATTCAATTCGCCTGATGGTCAACCCACCGTATTACAAAACCGGCGGATTATACTGTTCGACTGCGACATTTATACGAATATAGTGCGCCAAAGTCATTGAGCAGAATTATTATAGTAGTCATTATAATCAAGTTATTGTGAGTGGGTAGATATATTTATGCTGGGTTCGGATACCGGTAAACTTTTATTCAATTCAATTTCAAACAGCTGTGCACTTGGCATCAAACTTTTTATTTTCGGTTTCGAAACAAATACCTACCTTCTATTATTTGGTTTAATAGAAGGTGGAGTACTCGAAGCCTGTTCAGCAGTGTGCCTGCCTGTGCGGTTACGGACTGAACATGATGAACCGCGCCTGCATGCCGGCCCGCCGCGCCGCTCGTCGAATTAACCAGTTAATTTCATTAATACAAAGTTCTTAAAACCTTCTCGTCAAGAAAATATCGGAAATGAACCGGTATTATTTACCTGCTTAATTTATACCGGTTCTGAGCGTTGTTTTTTTGTCAGTTTGATAACGTAGTCGGACTGCGGGCCTCTGCGGTTTCGATGCACACTTACACACATTATTCTTATTAACATTTGGCATTTATTCTTATGAATTCGAGACTAAATAATCGATATATTGAATAATATTTTTTTATTAATAACTTAGTTTGTAAGCTATTTCCCTTAGGTATCCTAGCGTAAGTATGTGTTCATGAATACTAGTGCAATCCTTGTTCAAATATAAATATAGCTCAGGAAATGCTCGGTATCCAGCCCTAAGTATCGTTTTGGTTTACCATTATTTAAGTCGCACAAGTGTATAATTACTATATTACAAAAACTACCAATGTCAAAGAAAAAAATAATCTCCAAAATATCAGTTTTACTTTTCGATGACGTGCAAAGCCAGGCGAGTGCCAGCGACATGAAATTGTTGGTAAGTATGTAATTGTATGATAGTATTTTGGAGGAAAGTTTTTTTCTTTGATCAGTTTTTAGTTACAATTAACTATAAAGAGATGCCTCCAGTTTTGGCCTTATGACAACGTGATAAGATCCTAATTATTTTCTAGTATTTTTTTGTAATCCGCATGCAGTTTTTCTGTCCATCGACGTACAACAATAATGCCACGTTCTTCCTTTCAAAAACCTTAAAGACTGATTCCTTTCATGTTTCATTCGTAGTTACTTACTTGGCACTATTTGTTTTACTGTCGACTATCGGCTTAATAATTTGTACTGGTCGGCCGTTGTTATCGTTGTTGGCACTGTAATAAAGTCAACTGACGAGGATTGTCATAGTTACAATGAACATGCATCTATCGCTGGTGTTCGTATGAGAACGTCGGGCTTTGTTCTTTGTATGCTAACATACAAAGAACACACGTGTCTAAACACGTGGCTCGTTGACATTGGTCGACCGGGCCCGACTCCCGCTGAGGATACAGGTATAGCATGAGCTCCCCGCGCGGTGTAAATAAGCCATTATAACCGCTTTCATCTCCCGGAGGTTTCCCCTGGATACCCCCAGACTACTGTCCCGCCACGCTCTTCGACCGCTTTATTGGGTTCGTCCTATTAAGGAACAGTCAGGTATCATCTCACGCCAGCTGAAAATAAAACAATTTTTTCGATTGAATTTCATTATTAATGATATATTATTAGATCTAAAAAAGAAAGCACTTTGTTATTGTATAACAAAAGTTTACTTCAGATAAATTTACTAGCTACTTTTAAACGGAATAGTTTTAACTTTGTATTGAAACAATAAAGCGTCAAAAACTAATATTTACCAGTATGTTCTACATCTAAGACTTGAAATTACATTGTATACAATCTTCTCACATTTTCTTGTAAGTAATAAAGGATCTCGTTAGTGTAGTGACTTATATAATAATTCGCATATTTTATATATATTCGTGTATTACTTGAACTGTTCTAAACTATGTAAGTATACCCACTTATACAATTTTTTGAGGTAACTTATTGTAAGACCTGAGTAGGGAAATAACAAGCTTCTGTCAAAAAATTCAATTTTGGTACTTACAAGCTTTTATTGCCGACTGTACTTTTCTGTATACCATCATCAACTACTCATTGAGAAGATTCTAACGAGCCCAAACTCAACGGGGTTATGTCGGTTAAGTACTGAATTCCCATGGCCACCTTCTGTCTCCATCATCAGATCAGCTCGATGAATATTGAATTATCATCCAAACTATAATTACCCAAAATTGCAGCTCAATCGGTCACCGGGAAGTGGGTCAAATTGAACTTGCAAGATTTCATTACAGACAATGGGCCAGGTGAAACTAAATAAAAGCTTGTAATAAAAGAAAAAGTACCTACTGAAAAATGACTTTTCCGTACTCTGGTCTTACACCAATATTACTCACTGATACTAATCTTCTACTGTACTACTGCTAGTTCTTTGCAACGAAATTCTAAAATGATATAGTTATAGGTACAAAGTAAAAGTTAAGATCCTTTTCATAACTACGACAGCATGAGTGTTACTAAAATTAGGACCCTAAATTTATACTGTGTTACAATAATTCGTGCCATGAACGCTTATGGGCAACATCACTAATCGCAGACCCATTATTGTACCTACCTGAGACAATCTACGGTTTTAACGATAAGCTCAAAAAAGAAAACGAAACTGTTAATAAAATAAACTCTTATAGATTTTTTTGGGCTTTCGTCTATTTCATATCTGCAATTGAGTATTTTATAGGTTCGTCAATTTTTATAATTTTGCGCTTGACCTGTGTTGCAATTTTTTTATTAACGAAACTACTCTCTCTTAATATCCTGTATATGTATGTCATAAACCTAACTGCTGTTAAAAAGCTGTGCCAAAACGTTATTGTAAATAAACAAAAAATATTTGAATAAAAAGATAGATTCATAACATTCATAAGTTTAAAAGTTTTCGGCAAACTTTGTTAGCTTCCGCTTATTCTGGCTTAGGTACCATTGCCTCCATTTTTGGTAAAACAAATATCATAACGTGACTAACGTGTAATGCCGGCTGTACACATTGGGCCAACGTTGGCGAATGAGCAGGATGCAGCCATGTAAACGAATGAGATCGGAATCGATCGGATCGGATCGGGTATAGTCCTATCCCTCTAACGCATAGCTGCATCGTGCTCACGCGCCAACGTTGGCCCAATGTGTACAGCCGGCTTAACTCCTTCATAGGTGTTAAGTGAGCTCAGAATGTAATAATGGTTTCACTATTTTTATATTAAGTAAGCAAATTAAAAATATACTAAATGCATTTATTGTTAACGAATTTATTTTTTGTTGTTATTATTTGTTATGGACTGTTACCGATGCGACTCGAGGTCGGCGAAACGTCACAAAGAGAAAGGTTATCAATCGGAGCCTTAAAGTTATAAGATAAATAACTAATAAACAATTTGTCTAATTTATTTAGTTTGACTGTAACACCCCTGCCTCGATGAAGATCTTAACGCATTTTCATGTGATTATGTAAAAAAAAAAGTAAGTATGAATAAAGTTGTATGAGTAACCAAAGACGTATGTAAGTACAACCATACAACTTAATTCGCAAGTTATAATCAATTTGTTCTCCAAAATCACTCGAGGTTCAATGCTGTGGAATGTGGGAATCTCGAAGAACCATGTTTATGCATTGAAGCAACGGATAGGAACACTGCACGCTACAAACGAAACAAATTGTCCCAACAACTGATAATAGCTATGAACAAATAAGCAAATACCGGCGCTTCACACATGATCAAATATGTGTACACATGTAAATATGTGTATGTGTTACATTTGTGCTATGTGTGGCGCCGGCATTAGAATGAAATTATTTGTATTCTTGTCTGATTCTAACTACAGCCGCGAATGTATTATTATTATTGTGTGCTATTGTGGGCCTTTATATGCCGCTTCGACCAGCAAGTGATCTATTGTGGCAGCCCTTTGTTTTAGATTTCACCTTTAAGACCCGTTGCCTCTAAGAAATTCCAGATTCTTTGGGCGGTGATATGTTGTACCTCTTC
Organism: Epinotia ramella; assembly: GCA_947578815.1. Taxonomy (NCBI): domain Eukaryota; kingdom Metazoa; phylum Arthropoda; class Insecta; order Lepidoptera; family Tortricidae; genus Epinotia; species Epinotia ramella. The sequence goes on from OX388210.1 coordinate 185,395, forward strand.
TGGGTGCACGATGTGCCGCCCTAGGTGGATACTTCTTTTGTGCATGAGTGGTCCGCAGGAGCAGAGGATGTGCATTGCTGTTTCCTCTGTCTCCTGGCAGAACCTGCAAGTTGTGTCCTGTGTCATACCCATTTGAAACAGGTGCTTGTTTAATTTGCAATGTCCTGTCAGAATTCTTGTCACTGCGCAGGTTTTGTGTCTTCTGAGTTGTAATAGCTCTTTAGACAGTTTATTGTTGTACCCTTTGATCAAGGCTTTAGCATGTTTTTGTCCTTTGGCGAACTTCCACAACTTTATTGCCTCTGATTTTACTGTGTTGTTTAGCAGAGAATATGCTTTCCGTTTTGTGATACCACAGAACGGTTCTGGGCCGACCAGGGTTGTGTCTGCGCCCTTCCTAGCAAGTTCATCTGCTTTTTCATTTCCTACTATGTCGGAATGTCCTGGTACCCATCTAAGTATGACTTTGTTGGTATTAGCCAGGGTGTTTAAATTGTTTTTACAGTTCTGGACTAGTTTAGAGTAGGACTCTAGGGATTCTAGTGCCAGCAGAGCAGCTTGGCTGTCTGAGTTGATGTAGATGTGTTGGTTTCTTAGGTTTCTTTCAAGATTGAACTCCACGCATTTATTTATTGCGAAGAGTTCAGCCTGATAGATTGAGGCCTCTTTCCCCATGCTGACGCTAGCTTTGAGCTTTGGCCTCTCACCGTAGATACCGCATCCAACATCGTCACCTTTTTTAGATCCATCTGTATACCAAACGTGGCTTCCTTCCTTGAAGTCCATTTGGTCGTTTAACCATTTGTCTCTCTTGCGAATTGTATTGTAGGTATGTACTCTATTGATAAATGCGATTCTAGATTTTACTTCATTTCTATGATTTATCGACTAGATGTACCCAACACTGCAATAAGTATATAAAAAAAGATTAGAATTCGTTATTTCGAATAAATCCTATCCTAATTGGTTACAAACAAGCACGAAACGACGAAGAACATGAATAGATCAATAATTCTCGTTTAGAACGCATCCATAACGAACGCAACAGTTTTGATCATGGTTTTGATATATTGGAACGCAATTTATGAAATGTCATTTTCATTATCATGGCGGAGGACGAAGACGGTGTATCAAATAAGAAATCGGCCCAAAATTCAAATAATGGGGGGTCTTATCAGGACAACGAACAAAATAGAACGGACCCACCGTACTTCCCCCGTCTACTGACCCCGGAGACGGACGAGGCCAAGTGTAGCAATAGCGAGAACGGCGATGCGTCGCCCGCCGAAGCAAAAAGTTCGTCTTCGAGTGAGTGTTTGGAAGTTGTTTTTTGTCTGCTAAATATAAAGGCCCGCCTCGAATCTCGGTCGTTTTGGTTTCAGAGTCGACCGGGACGACGCGGAAGGAGGACAACCCGTTCTCGTTCCGGCACTTCCTGAAGCGAGACTTATCTCTGCCGGGGAACACGTCGTACGAGAGTACGGGCGCGCGGCCGAAGGTGTACGCGAACACGGTGCAGCACTCGCCGACGCTGGCGACGCGCGAGCCGCCGGGTGCGACGCGGGACAAGGAGGCGCCGCGCGCCAGCGACAACACGTCCTCGAGCAGTTCCGTGGAGGTGTCTTATAGTGTAGGGGACAATTCCGAGTCTAAGCATAACCTGTACACTGACAATTCGGACGCGAATCTGTACCGGCCCGGGCTGGAGCCGCAGGGCATGCCCTCGCTGCCTGACTTTGTGCAGGACCACATACTAGTGGAGCAGGCGTACCTGAACTCTAATGGGCCCATATCAGTGGATTTAGAAAATCTGCCAGACTTTACGTTTAATACAAATTACATTTCGGAGTCGTCTTCCATGGGACGCCGGGCGACCAGTTATGGGCGTGGATTGTACGGGCCGTATTTGGGCGCTTCAACATCGGGTAGGTCCCGCGAGCCGCGCGTGCCGCTGGACCTGCCGGGCGGGGCGGGCGTGGACGCCACTCCGGCCTCCAACCGCCACCTCAGCCTGGACCTCACCGAGTCCGTCACAGCCCAGAGATGGAACATGCCGCCCAGCAACACCTTCCCACTCGACCTGCCTCCTAATGCAGGTTAGTATTCATGTTCATTTTTAATATTGTTCTAAGTTGCTCCATTTTTAAGTATGAGATTATTAATATCAATTATAATTATGAATATTCAGTGTTTACTCAAACTTCTTCTTAAAAAGTTGTTAATATATAGATAATTTACATGTCAAGCACCATGAATAATTTATGATGGAGTCATAAATTGTGTTTACTTTTCTCCCTCCAGATAAAGAATGACACTTCTAGTCCCAATTAGCAAAAGGACATGCTTTTTAGTCTATAGGCCTTTTCCCAGTGATTACTCTCATAATTAATTATTTGCAAAGTAGCCATTTCACTTATTCAGAATTAACAGAAAACGCTAGATGCGGTGATTAACAGCTATGATTTTGTGTCATCAGAGTCGATGCGATTGCCGGACTTCCTGCCGGAGCACCCAGGGCGCAAGTCGCCGGAGCCCGAGCCAGACCTGCAGCCACTGATGGAAGAACTAAACCAAACCAGGTATGCGCTTCACTGGTGACTTTATCAGGGTCATAGTAGTTTTGATTGTTATTCCTTGTTTATTGAGTACCAGCTATTGCCTGCGACTCTGTCCGCGTGGTACTCATCTATCTATATCATCTCCCTGCCTCCCGTTGAAAGTGCCACCCACCCGCTCTCAGTTACCTCACAGTTACCGGCTGGCAAGGACGCGACGACGCGGTGCGCAGAGTGGAGGCCACGTAAAATATTTTTCATCTCACTTGCTCGAAAAGAGCTTCATAATGCGCAGACATACAGAGCTGTAATAGCCTATGTTACGCCCACGGGCGTAATGGTTTTTTTCTTAAATTGTATCTGTCGCTCATGCGGCAGTTACAAAGCAAAGAGGTTTTATATGAAATACGATGTCTGAAAACGTATTTATAAATAAATTTAAACTTAAAAGCACTGCTAAAACATGTTTAACAGAATTATTTACAGATTTAATATGTAATTATTTAGTGTTTTTAAGTGTTTTCAAATCATGGCTGTATACCGAAGGTTCTTAGTCCGGTGGCCGACTGCAAAAAACCCTACCTGATAAAAAAATAGAAAATGCCTACTCTCTAAGGGTAACTGACTTTTAGTAGCTTCAACTGCTCTTGGTCGGCCGCGGCATAACTTGGCAAATTATGCGCAAATTGCAAAAATGTGGTACAAAAATTCATCAAAAAAAAACCTCATCGAAAAATAGATTGAAACTTGTATGGTAGGATAGAGGCCATTGAGGACAGTAAAAAAAAGTGGTCGGCCTAATCCTGTGTTGGCAGGTTCCTGTGTCCGACCGAATTTGTGGTACCACGTGACAGCTGCATTTTACCTCATCGAAAAATTGAATAAAAAAAACGGATTATATTAGCTAAATTAAACCTGTTGACGTATGTCTTGGTCGGCCTCACTTTAGCCTGGCAGTTTTTGCAGTCCAACCACATTTATACAAAAAATATTTTTTTACTTCAAAATTGAAAATATGGTTTCTTTATGGCTTAAACTGAAGTAATAATGCTTAATTTAATAAGACTATCGCAATATATAATAGTAATAAGTCATAACCAAAGTGAAAAAAATAGTGCACTTATTCGAGCATCAGATACGGATGTTTTAATACTCATCATTGGCGATTTGGACAAGATGCCCCAAAAAGAAGTTTAGCTGACCTCTGCAACAAAAGCGGAGGCGATTAACTGCACAAAATGGTGTGAAACTCTTGGACCAGACCTTAGTCAAAACTGTACAGGAGGGTACTAGAACTGTCCAATGATGTGAAATATCTAGGTGTCACAATGGATAAGGAACTGAATTGGAAGAAGCATACAGATCTCACCATTACAAAGGCACTGAGGGTATTTGGAATGTGTATATCAGCGTATGGCAAAACATGGGGACTGATCCCAAAGGTACTGAAGTGGATCTACTGGACTGGACTGGTGAGGCCCATATTATTGTACGGTAGCCTGGTATGGTGGCCAAGGACTTTAATGAGCACATGCGGAGATGCTCTGATGAAGGTGCAGAGATCGGCATGCATGGCTATAACAGGGGCGTTTCGTACCACGCCTAAAGCGGCGCTAGAAGTCCTACTGGACGTACCGCCATTTCACTAAGAGATTAAGTCAGAGGCGCGCAAATCGCTCTACAGATTAAGAACTCTTGGACTGTGGAGCGACAGCAAGCCAAAGACTAAGCACACAATCATGGAGACTGACGGTTTCTTAGACAGAATAACAAACATGGGAAGCGACAAAATGCTACCCAAGTTTGTATTCCATAGGAACTAAATACACAGCAAAAGTTCCATCCAGGACTGAAGGTTTAGAACCACCGAGGTCTGGTATCGAAGACAGTATATGGTACACGGACGGATCAAAATTGGATGACTACAGTAGTAGTGTAATCATGGGTAGTTTGGCGATAGATAAGATATAAGATAAGATAAGAGGGCAGACCATCTATTTACTCAGTGACAGTCAAGCGGCCCTTAAAGCACTTACGGCGCCGAAAGTGGATTCTAGACTAGTCTATAATGGCGTCCAGGCACTGAACAAGCTTGGAAAGCACAATAAGGTGCAACTATTTAGTTTGGATACCAGGGCACGAGGGCTTCATCGGCAACGAAAGAGCGGATGAGCTTGCAAGAGGGGGGTCCACAAATCACTTTGTAGGTCCAGAACCATTTGTGAGACTCTCGCAGGGAACCATCATTTCGGCCTTTAAAGCCTACGCCAAAACCAAACAACAACACGAGTGGAGGAATGAGGCGGGCTTAAGGCACTCTAAGCTCTTCATAGAAAGAGTGGACTCGGGCTGGACTAACAAACTCTGGAAATCCAGTAGGAAGCCACTCAGAATCATATCTGGGGTGTTCACAGGTCACTTCACTTCGGGGTCAAGGATCTCTTGGCCAAGATGGGACTATCGGATAGTTTAGACTGTAGAATGTGTGGCGAGGAGGATGAGACTATGGAACACTTATTGTGTGAATGTCATGCCCTTGCCAGACAAAGAAGAATTACTTTGGTAACGGCTATCCGCAATCAAAGGAATTCAAGGTGCTTCCGCTGAGCTGCATCATCCGCTATGTGGAAATGATGAAGCGAGCTTGGGAGTAGGCATAAAAGAGAGGGCAAATGCACAAAAGATCCCACTGGGTTTAATGGGTGAAAGGGCCCTCATCAACTCATTTTATTAACCCCCGACGCAAAGAGAGGGGTGTTATAAGTTTAACGTGTCTGTGTATCTGTGTATCTGTCTGTGGTAACGTAGGGCCCAAACGGATGGACCGATTTGAATGCGGTTTTTTTTGTATAATAGATAATTTTAACCCGAGTGTTCTTAGCCATGTTTCATGAAAATCTGTTCAGTTTGAAGCCGTTTGAAGATCATCAGCTCTTTTCTAGTTGATGAGGGGATCTGACTAACTTCCTTATTTTCGATCGATTCGAAATTTGGTACCGTGTTATTTCAATGACATGGAAATTATATGGTAAGGTAACCATGACCTGATGAGCCGTTTGAAGATCATCAGCTCGTTAATAGTTGATGAGGGGATCTGACTAACTTCCATATCCCTATCGATTCGTAATTTGATACTGTGTTACTTCAATGATATTGAAAGTATATGTTAAGGTAACCATGACCTGAAAACCGTTTGAAGATCATCAGCTCTTTAATTGTTGATGAGGGAATCTGACTACCTTCCATATGTCCTATCGATTCGAAATTTGGTACCGTGTTACTTCAATGATATTGAAAATATATGGTAAGGTAACCATGACCTGATCAGCCGTTTGAAGATCATCACTTTAAAAAGGACAAAATAACAGTAAAATTAAAAAATTAAAAACCCCCGACACAAAAAAATACTCTAAAAACTTAACAAATAATATTTTAAAGCTATAATAACTATTATCGTCACATATATTATGTAAGTTCAAATATTTTTATTTTCCATGTATCGTCGCGTCGGGGGACCGCTTCAGTCACCCGATAGTCCCCCGACGCGACGATACATGGAAAATAAAAATCTGTGAACTTACATAATATATGTGACGATAATAGTTATTATAGCTTTAAAATATTATTTGTTCGTTTTTAGAGTTTTTTTTTTTTTGTCGGGGGTTTTAAAAATGTTTAATTCAGTAAAGGAATTTATGGACATTAAATATTCATAATATCACTGTTTTTGACATTGTAAATTATATCGTTATTTGTATTTTTTTAATTTTTCGGTTTGGTTAAGGTATAGTTTTTTATTTGACGATCTATATGTGATATTATCTTAGTCATTTATTTACTTTGCCTATTCATTAATTGTGACTATAATTTGAACCAAATGTACGAGTAACTTGACATTTTATTACTAATTCTTATTCTCTTAAGCTAGCTTTAATTTATATTGTAATTGTATATTGTGAAGTAATTAAATCTATATAAATCTAGATAAGATAAGATAAGATTGCTTGTTTGCATGAAAATAGGCGGGTGGCATGACTTTTTTGCTGGCTAGTATGACTATATTTATACTCTTACTTCTTAAAGTAAGCATTATTTGTTCACTTTAAGCAATGCAGAAACCATATTTTCAATATTGAACTAAAAAAACATTTGTTTATATGTTCATGCATTTTATTCCATCCCCACCGCTTTCCAAACGGCCGCCTAATTACTCTCACATACATGACCTCAGTACTGACCTACGAGTGGTGCGATGCACATGCCCGCGACATACGTCATTATACAATTGAGAACAAACTCTATTTTACGTGTCCAAACAAGGCTGTACGGCTAGTGTTTCCAAGTGTGATCTGGACCTAGACTCCTGAAGTGTACCCCTGGACTGTTCCCGTGTGCCGGCGGGATACCTACTAGTTTATTCCTGAGGATCGCGACTTCCAGCAGCTCAAGGTATTGTGCTCCACTTACACCACGAACACTGACAAGCCTCCTTTTTCCCTTAACATTTGGTAGCAGATAGCGTGGTTTCATCCCCTCTTGTTGGCGGTGCCGTAACGTAATCTCAACTTCCCAACTAAGTTAAATTACTTTCTTACACCCTAATATTGTACTGGGATATATTGATACTGTGATCCGAGTTTGATAACATTGCATCATAAGAATTTTGTATTTAAAATAATAAATCAAACCAACTGTGACGTCACTTGTTTACGAGAAGATTGGATGCGCCGCGCCGCGCGCCGCTTAGCAACTACGTACTCGAGCCGAGCCTATTTTTCCATAGCTCGCGATTTTCAGACCGAGTCCCTAATCCAGTCGAGCTACCCGCTATGCGAGCGCACGCGGACCCTCACTAACCCCGTGTGACTTACTAGCGAAAATTATATCTTCAATCATAGGTACAGATTTTGTCTTTCTTCCCACTTATTATAATTATTTATAGGTATTCCTCATGTTTCATCTGACTGTCGGGGCATATACTATGCGAGAAGGAGCGGGGCAGCAATAGACGCATCAGCGCGGTACATGCGGGGCGCGCGGGTGATTTCTGATTTTTCACTGGCGGTACGCCCCCTCTTAAGACGCTGTCAACACCAAAATGCCCTTAAGGATAGCGCGCACACTGTCTATTTGTATCGGAGTAAACGAGAGCGAGTATTACTGGGCGGCCCGGTTTTTGAAGATAATAGTACATACATATTAAAATAAAAAAAGTATGGATTATTTGTGAAATATGACTCGCTAGCGGTTTAGGTATGAATATGTTGACTTCATTGCAGACCCATACGTCAAAAACTAAAGACATAGGACTGTTTAATGTGATTTTAAGACCAATTTTGCAATTATTTTCTATCGAGCCGATTTCGTCAAATTATGTATAGAGCCTGTCACGGTCTTTGAAATATGGTGAATATTAACATATATTTTATTTGATGTGCTAGAACTAATCGTTTTTCTTAAAAAACTGCTTAAATAACATCAATTTCACCAAATTAGGTCTTGTCAGCCTCTTAATCATAGAATCTGGCCACAAAATTTCATGAGAATCGGTAAGAATTGCGACCTGTAGGCGGCAGAGCGCGGAGACATTATGGGATTAAAAACGATGCTCTTGATCTTGTTTCATCGTATCTCTCGGAGAGAACACAACGAGTAGTCATCAATGGGACCCAATCAGCAGGGACAACTGACCATAGTTATGCAGAATGAGACCAATGCCATTTCTTCAAAAAATGAGTTAACAATGCCATCAACAACTAGATTTTTTAAACTATAATCTGCTAAAACCGTCATATTTTTAGCACTTTATTCCACTGAATTACAGTATTTATGTATAAAACGACCAATGACAAAAGAAGCGTTTTATAACGTAGAAACCAGCCAAAGTACCCAACATAGTTCATTTCGCCCGTTTAAAGACCATGTTTTCAATCTGCAGAAAACAGCCAACCTACATTTGGTTAGTTGGTCGCATTTGACAATAAACAGCGGTAACAGCTGACGCACTTTTTGATCTGCTGAAAGCGACCAGGCAGTTGGTCGCTTTCAACAATATTAGGTTTTTTAGTCCTACCCGCCAGTTTGGTCGTTTAATGTCATATTTTTGCAGTTACCGTATTAATTTCATTGTTTCATAGTTTGCTGGACGAATGCAAGGAAGTTTTATGTCATAACTACACTCGCGGTCAAAGAAACCGGGTCAGTGACGAAAACCTCAATATTTTGTAAATCGTTGGTCGTATCTGCATGAAACTAACTCTGTTTTATAGAGAATTTAATATCCTTCTAAATCCAACCTTCAATGACCTACGTAGTAACTGGAAAAAGGTTTAATTTAAAAAAAAGACCAATTAGGTACTTATTTGAAATTGCGTTCGTTTTACTTTTGCTTGTTTTTAAGCAATTGTTTTCAATCTGTCAAAGAACTATGATAAAAGGCTGTCATTGTTTTATTTTGTGGTCATTCTTGAATGTCTATCATGCCGCTAACACGAGATGAATGTACTCGTATCATCACTATGTTAGAAGAAGGAAGAAGTCAGAGGTATACAGCGAGAAGAACAGGTGTGTCACTTTCTACAGTGCAGCGAGTCCTCCAACGTTACCTACAAACTGGGCAGAACCTTAGAAGACCAGGAACTGGCAAAACAAGATGTACTACAGCTAGAGAAGATCGATTTATTGTTACAACCATGCTCCGAAATCGGCACCTCACAGCAGTTGAAGTGAAAAATCAGCTTTTAGAGACCCGAAGGGATGGCATCAGCGAGCGGACTGTCAGGCGGCGGCTCAAAGAAGCAAATTTGACCCCACATAGGCCGGCCAATGGCCCAGAACTTGAAAGAATACATCGAACAGCAAGACGACTTTATGCCCGCGATCACAGATACTGGGGTGACGAAGATTGGGCAAGAATTTTGTTTGCCGATGAATCCAGATTTATGCTCTATGCAAATGACGGGCGGCAAAGAGTTTACAGACGGCCTGGTGAACGTTTTATTCCAGCATGTTTTGAGGAAAAAGTGGCGTTCGGCGGTGGGTCAGTCATGGTTTGGGCTGGAATCTCTTCAGAGAGTCGCTCGGAGTTAGTTTTAATAGAAAATGGATCATTAACGAGTGCAAGATATGTAGAAGAGATTCTTAATGAGCATGTCGGGCCATACTTAATTAATATGGGTGGAAATTCTATGTTTATGCATGACAACGCCAGGCCACACACAGCTCAAATTGTCAGAGATTATTTTTTGGAGGTTGGTATCAACTGTATGAACTGGCCCTCGAGGAGTCCGGACTTAAATCCGATTGAGCATGTATGGGACGAGCTTGGGAGGCGTGTAAGAGCTCGAAACCCCGCCCCAGCTACACTTAGAGACCTGAAACAGGCGTTAGTGGAAGAATGGGACAATATCCCGCAAGAACGCATAAAGAACTTAATAAACAGCATGCCGAATCGTCTAGAAGCTGTAAGAAGAGCCCGAGGAGGCAATACGAAGTATTAATTTTTATTTTTTGTGTTGTATGTGAAGTACCTACTGCTTATTTTTGTACGTAAAATTGGTTGATTTTTTGTTTCCTATGTAATTTTATTAAACAAAAGAATTACGATTCCACCATTTGATGTTATTTAATTCAGTATAAAATTATCTACAATATGCAGTTTAATTCATGTCCCTAGCTTTATTATTTTAGGAGATATTACAGATTTTCGTACTGACCCGGTTTCTTTGACCGCGAGTGTATATGAACGTACGTTTTTCATGTAAATTTAAGTGGATTAGTGTGAGAACAGGATATAAATAATGGAGCGTGGGCGTAAATTGGTGGGTTTAGCGTTAAAAACCTCTTTACCAGTGCCTGATAAAATATAGACGAAAATGTGGAAAGCCAGAAGATTATGCTTACCTCCTAAGATTTTGTAGTAGCAGCAATTATTTTCATTACATATTGTATTTATAATTACTTTAAGTAATTAGTTGTCATTTTTTTGTTAAATATTTATGACTGTGTTCAGCAAATTTTTAGTTTGGAATAAGTATATTTGTATTCACAAAATAAAAAAATACATTTATGTAACTGTGTAATCTAAAAAAATAAATCATAAAAAATCTAAGTATGTTTTTTACTAATGCTACAATCTGCATAATATGCCTAGGTTCCTCTTTTTGTTAAACTAGTAAGATTTACTTATAAATTTTATAATCAGCATAAGTAGACTAGCGTGATGTTGGTTACGAAGGTCATCTTAGTTTTTTTCAGAAAATTACTGTTACAGAATATCGTAATCAGCATAACTCGGCTACAGTTTGGTCGTTTTCATAGAAATAAGAATAACAAGCAGCATGTGAAATATTGATTTTACAGAAAACGACCAACCACTTTGTTTAAAAAAAAAGACACGAAAAAAACTATGAATATGTACAATCAGTCCTTAATACATTACTTTATATAATATTCTACCAATTTGCATCTTTTTTTATTCGAGAAAGTGGTATTAAAACCCTTAAAAAAAATATTGAACCTTAAAACGGCTGTATCTCAAAATCTAAAATTAATTATTGGTCTCATTCTGCATAACTATGATCAACTGTTGCTCTTGGTGTTCCTCAAGGCTCGATTCTGGGTCCGTTTCTGTTTCTGATTTACATCAATGACCTACCAAATGTGTTGCAAGATAAACATGACATAGTGTTATTTGCAGACGACACGTCGCTTATCTTCAAGGTAGACAGGAAAGAGAAAAGCTTCGATGGTATTAATGATGCTCTCAACACTGTTGTGAAATGGTTTACAGCAAATAATTTACTGCTAAATTCTAAGAAAACAAAGTGTATCAGATTCACTTTACCTAATGTCAAGCAGGTAAATAATACCAAGATCCAATTAAAGGGCGATGAGCTGGAATTTGAAGATGTAACAGTGTTTTTAGGTATCACCTTGGACTCAAAACTGCAATGGCATGCGCATACCGCCGCCCTAGCCGGGAAACTTAGTTCGGCAGCCTATGCAGTAAGACGCATAAGTTTAGTTTAGTTTAGTTTATTTATCTCAGTATACAAGGCAGTTAACAAACGTTGAGACGGCTAGGCTGGTGTACTACAGTTTCTTCCACAGTGTTATGTCCTACGGAATCCTGTTGTGGGGGAAGGCGGCTGATATCCAGACTATATTCGTGCTACAGAAACGAGCTGTACGCTCCATATACGAACTAAAAGCTCGAGATTCTCTCAGGGACAAATTTAAGGAGGCAAACATTCTTACTGTAGCATGCCAATACATTCTTGAGAATATCATGTATGTGCGGAAAAACCCTCATGAGTTCAAACTCAACAGTGATATCCACGACTACAACACCAGAAGTAAAAACAAGATCGCAGTGAAGGCCAGTCGTCTCCGCAAGGTTAGCACGTCGTTCGTGGGGAACTGCATACGTTTTTACAATAAAATACCTACTGAAATTGTTAATTTACCTTACGGTAAATTTAGGTCTCATGTTAAGAGTAATTTGCTAAGCAAGGCGTATTATACTGTCAACGATTTCTTAAACGACAAAATGCCTTTAAGCCAGTAGTAGTCTGATTCTATTAGGAATATACCTAAATACATGTAATCATTATAAGTACCTACCTGAAATAACTGCACCGTTTTATGTAAGAAGAGAGCACGTAATGCTGTTTCTCGCCGAACAAGTCGCTTAATCTTTGCTATTATCAATGTCCGGTGGCTTGAATATGTCATGCTCGCTTAAAGGGCTTTGCTTACGGTGGCGTCGTTGATCGGGTCGCCACCTTCCCTAACATATGGTTGAGGGAGGCGATGGCTGAGATATGCGTCATACTCGTGATCGGGTGCTGTTTGTGGAGTCCGGACTGTTCATGCTTGCAAGGGCATAGTACCTAATTAACTACTTAAATACTAGTGTTATTATTATTATTATCGTATTGACGAGAGACATCATTCTGATCTTGACACGTTTAATTGTTATTGACCCTGTACATCTCTGACAATATAACATAAACACAATACAACATAAACATATAACATTAATGTTCCTTTTTTGTTTTGACGCTTAGAGACCGTATACATCTCTTAGAATATTAGAATAATTATTAATTGTATTTGGACGCTCAGAGACCTTATACATCTCTGGAATACTGAATCATATCATTACATTAACTTCTGTTAATGCTGGATACAGATCTTATATCGAATGTAATGGTCATATTTTGCAATTTTGTTTTGTTTACATTAACTTAGTGACATTTCGTTTGTTAACCTTTTATATATCATTTTAAATTATTATTGTGTAAGATTACTATTTTATTGTAAATTACCGTTTGACATGTAAAAGTGCCCTTGTGGCCTATTTGCAGAATAAATAATTGATTTGATTTGATTTGAGAACATCCGGACATACAAAAGCAAATTGCTCGAGTCAAAACATAGACCTTCGCTAACGCTTCGGTCAATAACTATCTAAGAAAATAGAGTTAAAAACGTTTTTGTTTATAATTAATTACAAGCACACAAAATAATTCGACGCCGCTATTACAAGGTCATCTCATATTTCCGATTGCGTTCCCGATTCGCGAACGCACTAAAATGGCGGCAACCCTAGAATGTCTTATCGCACTCACACAAGCATGGTACGCGTTCACCTACACGAGCTTAGACTGTGTGCGTCGGAACGCATTTGTTTCATATATTTGATCGCCAGTGTCCGAGGGGTGACTTCATCTAAGTTAGTTCAGCGGTTTAAGCGTGAAAAGGTGATAGACAGAGAGACAGGCACACTCTCGCAATTACAATATTAGTATAGATTGTAACAACTATTTTTGTTGTTTTAAAGAATTCTGTTTAGTTGTTATTGTAGATCGATAAGTGCATCCTAACGCCATCTGGTAGTTATCTCGCGCGTTATTTCTCATCATTAGCAGCCTACGTCGATAATTCAATACTCTCACACATTAAACAGGACATACGTCACATGTGACGTTAGTTCAGATTTTAAACACGACATGGGCAAGTACGAGTGCGCTGGTGTCTCTCTTTGACCGCAGCTCCCAAAGCGAACGGTCGCACCCACTCTGATTTAGCTAAAGCTCGCAGCGAAGCTTCTAGAAAGATGGCGAAGATCGCAAAGTTTAATAAATTTAAATCATGAGTTTTAAGGCTCACATGCTGCCTTAATTTTAATAAAACTTATTTAAAATAATGGCAATGTAACAGTTAATTATTGAGTGAAGGAAATCCCGATAATGTGAGTATTAACGTTATTCGCTTTTGTTCGTATTTGACTGTTTGTCAAAACCTAATCTCGGAACCACGTTTAACCTAGGTGTAATTTTGTTATTAGGGGTCCTTAGCTTACAGTACATCCGGCGCTTACACTAAATTCCCTGGTCTTCGGTGGTGCAAGACAGTTGCACATGTCCAGAGCTTACGTGGCATTGATGATTTGAGCTTCTCACCTTGAAGCCCCCAAGGACATCGGCTTCCTTACTGCAGCTGAAGAATCAGTGATATAGTGTTTGTATAAAACTGTTTGGACAAGGTTAGTGTACCTAAGGCGTATCCATTTCTTGAAACATTTAACGTGTGTTAAATAAATAAATAATTTGTTACATTGCATATGTGTGTTTCTTTTGAATAGTAACCGGTAGCAAGGCGCCCTGAGGTAATTTTTATATTTAATTAGAGTCTTATGCCAACCGATCTGGGTGGCTGGTGGTAACCCCAAAATAAGAGGTTACAAAGTGTCTCCCAACGTTTGGCCTTTAGCTACTGGTCTATTTCAAATGAAATACATTTAACTTAAACTGTAAAACATTAATCTTCATTGTTAAAATAGTTAACTTTTGCTTCGTATGTATAAAGTGGGTAGATGTAAGTTGAACTTTGAACAAAGAACTCGTGGACCGCTAACGGTATTTTTCTAGAAAGCACGTGTTCGTATGTACCTTTGATGCAGTTTAAGATTAATTTGTTTAGTTTTTACGCTTAATTAGCTTAAAATAACGCTTAGTGAAATTTATTGTGCTTAAACTTAAACTTAAAAAATAAATTTCCAATATGTCGATCCAAAAATATGTAGACTGTATGCATAAGGATGAAATCATTTATGAACTTGATTTACTTGATATATCCACAGATGTTAACGCCACCACGGATGCAGTAAGGAAGCAGATTCGCCAAGTCTTCAAACTAATGCGCCGTGGAAGCATCAAGTGTGGGCAGCTCAAGTCACCCGTGACCACCACAGAAATTGAGATTTGCACCCCGAAGGTTGAACTTCTAGAAAACCAGCTGCGCTCGGGTAACGTTGATGATGCTAATCTTGTTCGCAAAATTACTCGTCGTGCCAATTATTTGATTGATAGGTTTGCTCGTATTTCTGAGCCTAGTGCTCAACTGTCAGACCTGCGTAGTCGTTTGGTTAGGATTTTGAGTGAGATAGACAATGGACAAGGTGACTCAAATAGTGAATACGAGGAATCCCAGGCACCACCATCTGTGGAAAAGGAAGAGAGTAAAGTGATTTTCATTAAAGACAAACCTGTCAACTTAAACTCCTTAAATTTGAAATTCGATGGAACCACGTGTGTTCGCGTCTTTATTGAGCGTCTAGAGGAGCTCAGACAAGCGCGCAATATTTCAGAAGAGCACATACTCCCAGCTTTTTCAGACTTGCTGGAAAGTTCTGCTTTGCATTGGTTTAGATCCAACAAACGCAGTATTTTCACATATAAACAGTTACTTAAAAACTTGAAAGATGACTTCGATATCCCGGACTTGGATTATAAACTGCTAGGCGAGATAAGACAACGTACCCAAGCAAAAAACGAAACCATAGTTGTGTATTTATCCACTATGCAAGGTATGTTTTCGCGTCTCACCTATTCATTATCAGAAAGGGAGCAGCTAGAGATCTTAATGCACAATATTAGGCCAGAGTACATGAAGGAATTAGCGCTTCATGATATAAATACAATTGATAGACTTAAATTCTATTGTAAACAACTTGAACTGGCGCGCTCACGCGCTGACCATTTTATTGAACCTGCTTTCAATAACTTTAAAATTACCTCTGATTTACACCACAAGTCATCATCAAAATCAGTAGGTAAACAAATATCGGCATTAAATGAGCCTAGCTCTTCGAGACTGATGGATAGGAAATGCTTTAGGTGTAATACAAACACTCATTTTACTAACCAGTGCAAGTCAAGGGAGTTAGTGTGCTTTAAATGTGGCATGAAAGGGGTTAAGCGATCTAATTGTACAAACTGTACAGAGTCAAAAAACTAGAGAGCCCAGAACTATCCCAGTCATCTCAGTTAATTAAGTCTCCTTCTGTTAATAAGGGGGTAGTTCTGTTTAAAAAAAATATTAATGACATTCGACCGCACTTGAAAATTAAAGTACTGGACTTGGAGGCGTTCGGACTGCTTGATACTGGTGCATCTTGCTGTATCCTTGGCCGAAATGCTCACTTAATCTTTCTCAGTCACGGCTTTAAACTTAATGAATATTGTAGCCATACTTGCGTGACGTCAGCGGATGGTACATCTTTGCGCTGCTTAGGTTATATTAATTTGCCAATAGAATTTAATAATACTCTTAAGGTTTTAACTTTTCGAGTTGTGCCCCAAATAACCACACCTGTCATTTTTGGTGTTGATTTCTGGCAACAATTTAATCTAGACAGTGGACTTGCTTCCAGTACTTGTTCGGAGTTGCCTAGGGATGTGTCATCCGTAGGATGCATTCAACCCGTTAATATTCCTAATGGAGGTATAGAAGACTATGAGGCTTTGTCAGCTGATCAAAAAGCTGTTATCAATGACGTAATTCAACAGTATGACTTAATTAATACGTCAAAGGTAGGTTTAGGTAGAACGAACGCTGCGAGTCATACTATAAATACCGGGGATAGTAAACCTATTAAACAGAGATATTATCCACTTTCACCAGTTAAACAACAGGCACTCGAGAAAGAGTTAGACAGAATGTTAAGTTTAGGGGTAGTTTCACCGTCTCAATCTGCCTGGAACTCACCGGTTGTTATGGTACAGAAACCTAATGGAGACCTAAGATTATGCTTAGATTCTAGAAAATTAAACTCAGTTTCCAAACCGGATGCGTATCCGCTTCCCTACATTAGCAATATTCTAGACCAGCTCCGCGATGCTAAATACCTATCATCGATTGATTTATCGGCTGCGTATTGGCAGATACCGTTTGATAGCTTAGACTCGGCAGAAAAAAGTGCTTTCACCGTTAATAAAAGGGGTCTATTTCACTTTAACGTAATGTGTTTTGGATTGGTAGGAGCTTCAGCTAGCATGCAAAGATTAATGGACAGATTATTTGGTGCAGAATTTGATAATAAAGTATTTTGTTTCCAAGACGACATTATTATAATTTCAAGTACCTTCGACGAACATGTCAGACTGCTACGCAAGGTGTACGACAAGTTGAAAGGTGCGAACTTAACAATTAACAGAGAAAAATCGGTATTTTGCCGTAAAGAACTTAAATACCTAGGCTACCTAGTAGACAAGCACGGACTTAGGACAGACCCTGGTAAGGTCGAAACTATTCTTAATTATCCGACCCCCACAACTGCTAAAGAAGTTAAAAGATTTTTAGGTATGTGTGGTTGGTATAGGAGATTTGTACGTGATTTCTCAACAATTAGCAAACCATTGTGTAAATTAACTAGTAAGAAAGTTAACTTCATATGGACTCAAGAGACGGAGGACGCCTTTAACCTTTTAAAAACCGCCTTAGTCTCAGCACCTATTCTTAAATGTCCCGATTTTGACCGGCAGTTCACTCTTCATTGCGACGCGTCATCGGTGGCAGTAGGTGCAGTCTTGACTCAAATGTATGACGATGTCGAACATCCAATCGCGTACTGTAGCCGTACACTAAATAAGTGTGAGATTAATTACTCAACCTCGGAACGTGAATTAATTGCGATTATTTACGCCCTTGAACAGTTTCGAGCATATGTTGAAGGACAAAGGTGTAAGATTGTCACCGATCATGCGTCACTACTTTGGTTTTATAAACTTAACAACCCTTCAGGACGGTTAGCCCGTTGGAGTATGAGATTGAGTCAATTTGATTTTGAAATTGAGCACCGTAAAGGTAAGAGTAACGTCATACCCGATGCTCTTAGTCGCATAC
Organism: Epinotia ramella; assembly: GCA_947578815.1. NCBI lineage: Eukaryota > Metazoa > Arthropoda > Insecta > Lepidoptera > Tortricidae > Epinotia > Epinotia ramella. Next base: position 203,142 of record OX388210.1, read on the forward strand.
AAATAAACGCCATATCCTCAATAACCACTAATGACCCTTGGTACATAAAAAATTACGATTCTTGCATTTCCAACCCCCGCCGTTACCCTAACTACATGATTAAAGACGGAAGATTGTTTAGGTACTCACGTAACAAATATCAATTAACAAGCGAGTTCGATTGGAAACTGGTGGTACCCTCAGAAGATCGGTTAGGTATATTGCAAAAGTGTCACGATGAACCTACCAGTGCCCACTTAGGTATATTTAAAACGCACAAGCGAATTAGTCTTCACTACTTTTGGCCGAACATGTATAACGACGTAACTAAATACATCAAGAAGTGTGAAATATGTAAACAATACAAATCGGTTAACGTAGCCAGACCCGGCCTAATGGGCAATCCCAAGGAAGTCACTAAGCCGTGGGCATCGATATGTTGCGATTTATTAGGACCGTTTCCAGCTTCGAGAAATAGGAATGTATACTTAATAGTCTGTACTACTGATGTGCCGACGGAAAGTTTCCTATATTGCGAAATGTTTCTGCAATTTAACATAGGAAAATTTCGGAAATTTTCTTCATTTTTTGTATAGGAATTGAAACTTTCCATTTCCAACATGGAAATTTCCTTAATTCCTTGTGAAACTTTCTAGAAATTTCTGAGAACTTTTCCAACTTTTTGGAAACTTTCCGCAATTTGCACATCACTAGTCTGTACCGACTACTTTAGCAAGTACGTCGTGTTGCATCCTATACGGATTGCAACAGGCGCAGCGGTAGCTAAATTTATTGAAGAAAAAATATTCCTAGTTCACGGCGTCTGTAAGTCTATTTACATCGATAATGGTGCCCAATTCATAAGCAGTCAATTTAAGCAACTTATGCATAAATATAACGTTCCGAATATTTATTATAATCCACGTTACCATCCCCAAGTGAACGCAGCGGAAAGAGCGATTAAAAACGTAGCCATCGGTATAGCTTGCTATGTAGGCTCCGAACACAAAAAATGGGACGAAAACATTATAAAATTACAATGTGCACTTAATTCGTCCATAAATGAAACTACAAAATATAGCCCCTTTTTCCTTGTACACGGCCGTGAATTCATAATGGATGGAATGTTACATAACTTAAATTCGGATCAGCCAGTGCAAAGATCTCAAGTGACCATTAGTGATCCACAAACATATAGCAACAAGATACTTGAACTTAATACAATATTTAAGAAAGTGCAGAAGCACATAAAAAGTGCTCACGATAGGAATGTGAGGTACTATAACTTAAGAAAACGAAATGTTGAATTTAAAGTTGGACAGATAGTGTACAAACGCACTCACTATTTATCTAATGCTTCGAAAAAATTTACTTCGAAGTTAGCCCCAAAATTTCAGAAATGTGTAATTACAGCGAAGTTATCACCTTTAGTATATACCTTAACTAGTATGGATGGAAAACTATTAGGTAACTTCCACATAAAAGACATTCTTAAACTGGATGAGTAATGGAGATTCGCGTATGTTTATGGATGAAGTATGAAAGGAGAAAGTATGTATGTTGTTAGTATATTTTTTCAAAATTGTGCACAAGTGTTCTTTCTGGTATAAATAAGCTATGTATGAGAGGAGATGAATGCAAGTGATGAGTACCTATAACCTCAACCTATTTAAACTTGCACACCTGGACACGTTACTTAGATAACAGACTTGTTTACAACGACGTTCGGATTAACTCATTAAGGAATAAACGACCTTAGGCAATGATGAGTAGATTCATTTTAGTACCGCATTAGTTGTTCGAGTACCTACGTGAACTTGAACTTGAAGCCACCCATAGGAAGTTATGTGCCTATTTCTTAATAAAACTACTTACTTAAATGTTTTTAATTAGTAGAGGCCACTACTAAATAAAATCTTAACTTAAACATAAAAACTTAATACCTACTTAATGCTTGATATTTATCGAATGAATACCTACCAGTAGTTAGTATCATTTAAAAACTTTGTCATGCCTGATAGTGCAGGCTTAATACGCACTTTACATGTAGATATCTTATTAGGTATCACGCATGCATACGGCCCGCCGGTAGGTGAGCGGTCACCGTAGCCTATGCATATCTGCAGTTATTAGTATTAGCCAATAGTCAAACCCGAGTTTGTAATAAGTTGTAGTCTTTCGTAGTTTTCTATGTCATCGTAATAAATAGTTCGTAATATTTACGTAACAGATGACCGTTCATCTGATTCGACCCTAGTGTTAGTTTTTTTTTTGTGATCACGGTAAGTAGATATTAGTAAAATATTCCGTATAGTATGTAGTACTTATATTTAGGTAAACAAAACGTTGCATTCATGATCATGTCATGAACGATTAGTTGATAGGTATATAGTAAATTCGTAGTTTTACATAAGCACTAACCAAACTAGGTTACTCCAAGTAGTTATCCAGTTATTATACAATGATACCTACTACTTATTGTCAGTGACATTATCATCTTTTCCAGGATAACAATTACCTACTTAAAACTTAATATTACTTGAAATCAGAATGGTGATGCCTGGGATTATCTATTGTCACTGTTTGAATCCTTTCTAATTTTTATAGATTCTAGGTTTGTTTTGAAGTGTCTTCTGTTTGCACTTACAAGTGTATTCTCAGATTTGTTATTGTTGTTGTTTTTTAGTCATTAGGTTCGAAAAAGTATCTTCAGTATGAAGAACTTTTTAATCCAAGGAAAGGAAATGTGTAACAACTATTTTTGTTGTTTTAAAGAATTCTGTTTAGTTGTTATTGTAGATCGATAAGTGCATCCTAACGCCATCTGGTAGTTATCTCGCGCGTTATTTCTCATCATTAGCAGCCTACGTCGATAATTCAATACTCTCACACATTAAACAGGACATACGTCACATGTGACGTTAGTTCAGATTTTAAACACGACATGGGCAAGTACGAGTGCGCTGGTGTCTCTCTTTGACCGCAGCTCCCAAAGCGAACGGTCGCACCCACTCTGATTTAGCTAAAGCTCGCAGCGAAGCTTCTAGAAAGATGGCGAAGATCGCAAAGTTTAATAAATTTAAATCATGAGTTTTAAGGCTCACATGCTGCCTTAATTTTAATAAAACTTATTTAAAATAATGGCAATGTAACAGTTAATTATTGAGTGAAGGAAATCCCGATAATGTGAGTATTAACGTTATTCGCTTTTGTTCGTATTTGACTGTTTGTCAAAACCTAATCTCGGAACCACGTTTAACCTAGGTGTAATTTTGTTATTAGGGGTCCTTAGCTTACAGTACATCCGGCGCTTACACTAAATTCCCTGGTCTTCGGTGGTGCAAGACAGTTGCACATGTCCAGAGCTTACGTGGCATTGATGATTTGAGCTTCTCACCTTGAAGCCCCCAAGGACATCGGCTTCCTTACTGCAGCTGAAGAATCAGTGATATAGTGTTTGTATAAAACTGTTTGGACAAGGTTAGTGTACCTAAGGCGTATCCATTTCTTGAAACATTTAACGTGTGTTAAATAAATAAATAATTTGTTACATTGCATATGTGTGTTTCTTTTGAATAGTAACCGGTAGCAAGGCGCCCTGAGGTAATTTTTATATTTAATTAGAGTCTTATGCCAACCGATCTGGGTGGCTGGTGGTAACCCCAAAATAAGAGGTTACAAGATATCCTTACTAATATTATAAATGCGAAAGTGTGTGTGTTTGTATGTCCTTCTTTCACGTCGCAACGGAGCGTCGTATTGATGTGATTTTTTGTATGGAGATAGTTTAGAAGCTGGAGAGTGACTATTATTTTTAAATTGCTGGTATTAAATTAGCGAATTATACAATTGTCAAAACGAAAAAATCGCGACAGACGTCCTTCCAGTACGAGGCCTTATGGCCATCTGCCTACTAAAATTGAAAGGAAGTGACTTCTGTATGCGTGTCCGATTTGTGCGTGATTTTGTATTTATGTGCTTAATTCTACTGATTTATGTATATTAAAAATAAAAGGAGCCCACTTGCTTGTCACACATATAATAAGGAACAAAAGGATACAAAAATAAATACTGAAAATTGAATAGCAAAAAAATGGTTCAGGTTTTTCAGTCTACTTTGGCTACCAAAAAACGCAAAATCAGAGCTAACTTTGCCATCCTAATCTATTAAGGCAAATTAATCAAACCGTGTTTTGGGCCTCATATAATTGTAGCAAATATCTTCAAATATCATTTAAAGAAGAAACTGTCACAATTTATGTAGTTTTCGCTTAATAAAGTAGGAAATTCGAAGCCCCATTTTACACCTTTGTGATAACCTCCTCAAGAGGCCTCACCTTAAGAAGCCTAAGTCTTCTGGTAGATGTCGCTACACGCCTCCCTAAGGCGTTGTAGGAAGGAACTGATCGAAAGATTTGGTGGCCGAACCGGGTTGTTCTGATAGCTCAGTTGGTTAGTAGCGATGGGTGATGAATTCCTGTGGTCGCCGGTTCAAATCCCGCTCAGAGCATTAAATTTTTCCTTTAATTTAAAATTTACTGTTTTAAAGTTCGTAGGTTGATGATAAGAGGTTTAGAAAAAGTTAGTATTGATTGTTTTTGTTGACAAATCTCAGTCGTTCATAATCTTAACAGATTTTTATGAGAGTGTGTTTGTAGTATTTTTAGAAGTGGAGTACTGGACAAAATGAAATTACTACTACGAATGCGCTACATTATTATTATTATTAGATTTTATTTAGTACCATAATTTTCAGATTCGGGTGGGAAATTACAAAGATATTGGATGCACATGAAAAAATGCAAAGTGATTCGATACTTTTGCTAGCGAGTGTAGTTTAGTTATTCTTAATCTCCGATAGCCGTATCTTTATTGGACGGATGCTTCGCCCGAGCGTGCGCGCCCAGTGTAGGCGTGCCTCGGCGAGCCACGCCGTTAGCCAACCAGAACGGCGAACGGTCCGCATGCTCGACCGCATGCTCGACCGCACGCCTCGCCCGAGCCGAGCGTTGTCGGCTTTTTGGTTGAGATCAAAAGGGCCGCCGAGCGTTTGTCGCGGTCACTGTGGACAGCCGTCTGTAGAGACGGACCGGGCGCATGCTCGACCGCACGCCTCGCCCGAGCCGAGCGTTGTCGGCTTTTTGGTTGAGATCAAAAGGGCTGCCGAGCGTTTGTCGCGGTCACTGTGGACAGCCGTCTGTACAGACGGACCGGGCGCATGCTCGACCGCACGCCTCGCCCGAGCCGAGCGTTGTCAGCTTTTTGGTTGAGATCAAAAGGGCCGCCGAGCGTTTGTCGCGGTCACTGTGGACAGCCGTCTGTAGAGACGGACCGGGCGCATGCTCGACCGCACGCCTCGCCCGAGCCGAGCGTTGTCGGCTTTTTGGTTGAGATCAAAAGGGCCGCCGAGCGTTTGTCGCGGTCACTGTGGACAGCCGTCTGTACAGACGGACCGGGCGCATGCTCGACCGCACGCCTCGCCCGAGCCGAGCGTTGTCAGCTTTTTGGTTGAGATCAAAAGGGCCGCCGAGCGTTTGTCGCGGTCACTGTGGACAGCCGTCTGTAGAGACGGACCGGGCGCATGCTCGACCGCACGCCTCGCCCGAGCCGAGCGTTGTCGGCTTTTTGGTTGAGATCAAAAGGGCCGCCGAGCGTTTGTCGCGGTCACTGTGGACAGCCGTCTGTACAGACGGACCGGGCGCATGCTCGACCGCACGCCTCGCCCGAGCCGAGCGTTGTCAGCTTTTTGGTTGAGATCAAAAGGGCCGCCGAGCGTTTGTCGCGGTCACTGTGGACAGCCGTCTGTAGAGACGGACCGGGCGCATGCTCGACCGCACGCCTCGCCCAGGCATGCGGCTTGTTTTGTGTCAGGAGTGTTTTATCTTTATGGAGATAAGATGTATTCTGTGTGTGCAGGTCCGAGTTGTCGTCGGAGCGGCAGCTGCGCCGCAGCCTGGAGGAGGAAGTCAGCGGCGCGCGCGCGGCCGCGCACAGCGCGCGCGAGGAGCTCGCGCGCCTGCGCCGGCTGTTCGGCGCCGCCCCGGAGCCCGGGGACGACGCGGTGAGACACAGGGATTACTGCTGTAATGTAGCGTGGCCTCGCACAGCGCGCGCGAGGAGCTCGCGCGCCTGCGCCGGCTGTTCGGCGCCGCCCCGGAGCCCGGGGACGACGCGGTGAGACACAGGGATTACTGCTGTAATGTAGCGTGGCCTCGCACAGCGCGCGCGAGGAGCTCGCGCGCCTGCGCCGGCTGTTCGGCGCCGCCCCGGAGCCCGGGGACGACGCGGTGAGACACAGGGATTATTGCTGTAATGTAGCGCGGGACTGCTCTCACCGCGAGCGTGAGACCACGCGAGTCTGCATTATTTAACCAACAACGGAAAAGTTATTGCAAAAAAATCAAAAAGTATCTTATGTCACCCAGAGTATCATTTCGTACCGATTGACACCTCATTTATCAAAATCGGTTCAGTATCTGAAACGCTGCGGTGGAGCCCACGTAAATACAAACGTATTTTCCTTTCGGCTCTGCCAGACAAAATTTTTTTTTTTTGTAAAATTTCCTAAGATCAATAAATAAAATCTAACCTGCTGAAAAAAATCCTCAAAAATCGGTTCAGAAATGCGACATGTAGAGGAGAGCAGCCATCCGTCCACAGACATACAAAAGCATTTTTGCCCAAATATTGTTTGCTTCACTCACTCGTTCAACCAAAGGCGTATGGGTTCTCAGCGCAAGCGACACAAGAGTCATAAATGCTCGACATTTCATCAGCTCAGACGATAATGTGTGCGTGCTACATTACTATAGGGAAATTGCTTCGTTTTCTAGTAAACTTTATTTGTTTTTTTATCCTATTCGAGGGCAAGCAAATTTTTTTCGAGCTGTAGCGACATGACTCATATGTCGGCAAAACTGCATGGTTCACGTTTCTTTTATCACAGTCGTATAAGACGGATATATATTTTTTTTAAGAAATTCCAATATTAAATTAGTAAAATGTTGTTCTTTATTTATTTTATTTTTTATTTTATTGGTATTCAGGATAACAACAGCCGTAAATATAACTAAAACATATTAACGCTTACATAAAATAAGGCCTATAACAGTCATCCATTGAATTACTTAAGTAACGATAAAAGTTAACAAAAATAAGAAAACCATGAGAATGTACAATACACACAAATGCTCGATACGCTAGAAGTTCTAAGTACATACAGGTTGTAAATTTAAGTAATCTAATTTAATTTACAACTTAAACGTATTTTATTTTAATTTCATTAAAATTACTTCAGATACAAAAACCATGACAATTACATTAGTTGCAAATCAGACACCAGCTCAAATCCATCCATAAAATAAACTGAAGTTTTATTATTAGTAGAATAAGTAGGAGTTAAAAATTTGGAGAGGTACCTTATTGTCGGTATTTTAATATATATATGATAATAATAATAATGTATTTATTCAGGAAAGAATAGTACAATAAGTGGATATAATCTAATTAAGTTATTAACAACAAAACTTATATCTAGCAGGATTATTCGTATACAATATTAATACGCCAATGCGTCTAAAAGAAATGGTCTTAGGGGACTAATATACAAGTTTATTGCCTAAACTAGGTTACAGTTGTAATCTGTGTTTTAGGCATATATGGCCTTTGTTTTACATATATATTGCCTGTCTAAACATTTGTTACCTCGCGTCAAGAAAACAAAACTATATTTAACAAAAGAATGCTTGCGATTGCAGAACTATTTCACTATAGTAAGCAAATTTTCTGTCTCGTCGTAGGTCAGGGTTAGCAACCATGCTGTTATTTTAGCTTGGCATACTTTGCTATTTTGATCGTACACGGGGCATTGTTTATTTATTTTATTATAAAGAAAAGGGCCCAGGAAAGAGAAGAAACTGTTAGTAAAAGCGTGTTTAGTGTGAAATTGCCTAAAAATTATATCCATTCGTCTTTTGGTGTGCCTATTAGGATTGTAACAAGTCAATTTGTGCTGTTTTATAATTACGCTCCTGATGAATAGTTGTCGAACTGTTAGTACTTTACATGATCGGTACAATTCCGTGGTCGGAAAATAAAACGGACGGAAGGTAGCCACTTTCAAAATAGCTCTTTGAGCACGTTCAAGTGTCAATAGAATGGTCTTCGCAGCCCCACCCCATGACGTTATACAGTATGTTAGTATAGATTGACACAAAGCCGAATATATCCGATGTATCAGTTCTTTGTTAGCAACACTTCTTAGCTTTTTAAAGACAAAAATAAGTTTACGTACTCTAGCCGCAAGAACGTCTATGTGGCTTCGGAAATTCAGGTTCGAATCAATCATTATGCCAAGATATTTTATGGTATCGACCTTTGATAGAGCAGGACATGTCTTACATACCTGTTGATTAGCAAGAAGGCAATGGTGCGCACGGATTGTGTCATTGTGTGATGGTTGCACAGATCTTCTCATAGAAAAAGCCATATATTTAGTTTTTTCAGCATTAAGGGTTAGTAAATTGCGCTTTAGCCAATTAGTAACTTTACAGAAACCTTTTTGAGCATAGTCGTATACATCCGCCCAACTACTACCCGAGAACAATAGCACTGGATACGTGATAACGTATTATAACGTACCTACAACTAATTGCATATCCTTGGCACCCGGGAACACATAGCTTGAAAAAGTTATGATATAAATTATTAGATAAATTGTAATAAGGTATATGTACCTATTTAACGAACGGATTATTTATTGACAGTAAAATTAAATATAAATGTAAATCACAAGAATAAAATAGAAAATAAACTGATTTGTATTAAGTTTAGTTATCGCTCAACAAATCGGAATATATATCTTTTTTAAATTTATATTTCGACCCTACAAAAGGATCAGCAGTGCAGAATTCAGTGTTCCGGAGGGAGGGGTCCGTGATAACACGGCGTTAGAACCATAGTTAGTGAAGTGGAAGGGAACATGAAACAGAGTTGTGTGCCGAGTTCGACGTCTTGGGACTCGAAACGATAGGCCAGATAATAGTTCAGGGCAGTCCAAACGATTACTAGTTATATCGAAAAGTAGACTCATATAAACGATATGATACAGAGAATGAATATAATGGAAAAACAAACCATCTTCGTCTGTAGCCCCCGACAGGATTCGAACCTGCGACCTTTCTATTAACGCTAGACTGCTCTACCAACTGAGCTACGAGGACAGTGACGCAAGTTGTATATTTTTCCACTATATTCCCGCTAATAATTTAATTAAATAATTTGTTTCGTGAAAAGGGTATAGTAGACTCATATCAGCAAATTTGCGCCTGTCCTCAAGTGAAACGAGGTTGTATGCCAGGCAATTAGCTTTGTACCCAACAGATGTTTTTTTAAATTTAAAATTTAAATGAGCTACAAATTTTTTTTGGATTTTTTCGATGCGGTCTTTATGAACGGCATAACAAACTGACCAGATAGTTGATGCATATTCAAGGATGGATCTCACATATGCGTAATATACGACTTTTAAACATGACAAGCTTTGGAAAGGTTTACAGGTCCTCATGACGAAGCCTAAACTGCGATATGATCGGTTAACAATGGAGTCAACGTGATCTCTCATTGTCAATTTGGAATCTAGAATTACACCCAGGTCACGTACAACGTCGACTCTGTTCACCGCTAAGCCATTGAAGTGGTATGAGTAGTTGATTGGCTTAGGACTTCGGGTAAAACTTATACACTGACACTTAGTAAAACTAATTGTTATCTTATTACTTTAGTAACACTCGACTAGGTTGTTAAGATCGTTCTGTAGGAGTTCACAGTCTGCTAAAGATTTAACACGCATGAAGATTTTTTTATCATCTGCTTATAACAAATGGCGTGCGGTGACAAAACACGTTCTTAAATATAAAATGTCAATATTTTTTTCAGTATCGGGATTGGCCGGAGCCAGATACATTCGTCGGTCAGCTAAAATCACAAATCAGGTGGCTCAAGGTTAGTATTAGTCATCATCATCATATCAGCCGAAAGACGTCCACTGCTGGACATAGGCCTCCCCCAAAGAGTGCCACAATGGCCGGTCCTGCGCCACCCGCATCCAGCGGACTCCCGCGACCTTTACCAGATCATCCGACCCAACGGCCATCAGTGTCTACGTGCAATGTGCCCCGCCCACTGCCATTTAAGTTTAGCGATTCGGAGGGCTATTTCGGTTACCTTGGATCTGCTGCGGATAGCCTCATTTCTGATGCGATCACGCAGAGAAACTCCCAACATAGCCCTCTCCCTCCCCCTCCCTTTGTGTGACTGCCTTCTTATGAGGCCCATAGTAAGCGACCACGATTCCGTGCCATACGTCATTACTGGCAACAAACTGGTCAAAGACTCTCGTCCTGAAACATTGCGGAATATTGGACGAAAAGATGTGCCGTAGCCTCCCGAATGCTGAATAACATCATATTCTTACATGTTTTTACATTATTATTATCTCTTTATTTATGTTTCATCTTAAGTTAGGTTTGTACAATAATTATATATAAATAGTAAAATATAAAACTATACATACAAAACATAAAATCATTATAAAAACCTAACCTAGGGTGCAGCCGGCAGCGAGGCGGGGCCTAAGCCACCGGCGGTCAGGGCGACAGAGACAGGAACCTCCTGACTATCCGCGCAGTATCCAGGAGTACCGCCTTCTGTATCTGACCCTTGATCCAGCCATCTAGCGAGAGCCTCTTGAGATGATGGTCGAGACTCTTCGCTATTAAACCATTCGCCGAAAACGACTATCGACTACATTATTATTGTCTTTCCCGCTCACGGGACAATGATGTCCCGGACCTTTGGGAGGCGTGCGTGGAGCTAGGTTCCTACAAAGTACCAACTGAGCCAACGCGTAGAGGCCCTTTTGACAATTTAATGAAATGCAAGGAGTACACCGAGCGGATGCTGTCCCTGCCCGTGTCATGGGTCGCACACAGGGACAGCACCCGCTGGGGTGTATAGGGCCTATTGATGGTTGATGGAGTCTAAAGGAAACGGGTTATTGGGTTAAAATGATGCACTAGTGGCTGGGCTATTGGATGAAACATCGGACGCCTGCCTAATAAAACTGTCTCACTTTTTATCTCTGGCAGACGGTGACTCGCTAACTGCTAGATGGGCCCCTATTAATAGCGACATTAAAAAATGGCCTAAGGGCAACACCAGTCAGAGAGCTGGGGGGTAGAGCGGTGGCACTGGACTTTAAACATATAGCCAACTCGCCACTTAGGTGTCCACATCTACCCTCGAGCAACAGCTCTTGCGACTCCACTCTGGACGGCCAGTAAAGGCAAGCCAGAGGCAGGGGGCCTGTCCAACCATCCACCCGGTCGGCTCAACCTGACCACAGGACACCCCCAGGAGTACTCAGGTACGTAGGGTCGCTACTCCCTAACAGCCCGCCACAAGCTGCCTTACGTTGACTGATTGCACCAGAAATCTGGTGGGCGATGGGGCCGTCACATCCCTACGCCATTATTATTGTTATTGTTATGGGTTGTCCTGGGTGTTAAAATAACGGGCACTACGCTCTCGTTTATGGTATGTATTATCGACTAATAATTAAATCTATCTTAAAAATAAGTGGGCGCGAGGAGAATTTTCGTCAGATGTTCGACTGGATATTCTGCCTAACCAGGCTCCTAGCTCAGCCTTGTAGATTAAGCCGTCTACAAAAATGGCGTGTCGATAGTCTACAAAGAAACATTAATCGTGTCAATACTTGCTACCGTACTGGATAAAACTATTATTCAATAAGGTTTTACTTTCCTTAACACTAACACTTACCCCTTTTTGTAGTATGAACGGCGCACAAAATTGATAACAAAATAAAATCCCAGCCACTAGCTGCGATGTCCGACCTTTAGGAACAATTATTTCGATACGATAATTTCGGTATTCACATTTTAAATTAGATTCCCAACACCAGTGGAGAATGTCTGCATTATTTGCCGGTACAAGCTCAAGTGATTTTATTTTTCTCACACCTGACCGCAAACAATAATATCCACAAACACGAAATCGTGAACTAAACTTACAATACAATTATAATAAAATAGAAAAAGATTATCCACCATGGGACTCGAACCTCGTTCCTTAAGTTTCTCGTACCACTCGCTTACCGCTGAGCTACGAGTATACTTAGACGCTGCCTCTAAAATGGTAACCCGTTGAAGCGGCAGTCACAGTAAAGCCCGCCTGCATCCTTATCTCAAAGGTATAAGGTCTATATTTGCTAAAATCTAACAAGCTCCACAATTAAATCTATCAACAGTGTTGAGTACATTACATGCCCTCTCCCTCATTAAAAATAAATAAATCTCATTTATTTATTTATTTATTTTTTACTATTATAGTATTTTAAATCTTTAATGTGCCAAACGCCAATATTTTTACCGTACATGTTATTTAGTCTAAAGACTATATCCGACGGCTTTTCAACAACAATTGCTCTTTTAAACTTTGGCGCCAACTTGGCCATAAATTTATTACTTGCATTGGACAGATATTTGGTTCTTTTCCAGACTGTATCACCTACCTGAAAAGTTCCGGGTCGTCTTTTACAATTGTAATGTCCCTTACTTTTCGTATGAGCATCTTTTAGCTTCCTTTGAACTTTATTGAAAATATCTAACCTTTCCTTGAGGTTCCCAAGGTAGCATGTCGTATTAACCGCTGCACTATCTAATGGGATAACCGTATGTTGTACTGCGGGAGACGATGATAAGTTAGATACCGCGATTTCCCTGCCGAGAAATAAGTAGGATGGAGTATACCCCGTCGATTCGTGAACTGCTGATCTAATGGCATGCCCAATTTCATCCAAATTACTGTCCCACTCGTTGTGCTTTTTGGAATTTATATAAGAGGAGATCATCGTCCCTATAACTCGATTGACTCTTTCTGTAGGATTACTCTGAGCATGGTAATGTGGCGTGTACAGTATCTCTGAGTTATATTTAGTGGTTAAGTCTCTAAACAGGTGCGACTCGAATTGCTTCCCGTTATCACAAACGATGGCCTTTGGTGCACCAAATAACAGAAACTGTTTCTCCATAACTTCACACATCTTATCAGCCTTACCAGTGCGAAGAGGAAATAACAGAGTGAACTTACTGAACATACAAGTCATAACTAACAACATGGTGTTACACTTTTTACTTTTGGGAAAGGGCCCCATAAAATCTACTGATATTACTTGCCAAGGCCCTGCAACTTCCCTGTGTTGACCCATATGGCCTAAAGGCAATTTCTGCGAAACCTTCCGGCTAGCGCAACATTCACACCTATTGACGTATTGCTTTACATCCTTTAACATATCTTGCCAATAGAATCTATGCTTAATTCTAAAATATGTTTTTCTTATCCCAAAATGGCCTGAAACAGGATTGTCGTGGCATTCCTGTAAAACTTTCTCCCGCAAAGCTTCTGGAACAAAAAGTTTCCATGAATCTTCTTCATTTGGATACTGTTTCATAGATATTTTTTTATAAAGCAGTCCATCGGCAACCATCCACTCAGACTTACAGTTGCTAGACGAGACCTTCGTTACTTTACCTCTATACCAGCTATCCTTATGACTCTCTAATATTTCAATCACGTCTAACTCACACTCCGGGCGCACTACGCTTCTGGACAAGGCATCTGGTACCGTATGGCACTTTCCTGGCCTATGAATAATATCAAAATCAAATTGCTGCAGCTTCATAGCCCAGCGTGCCAATCTGCCATGTGGGTCCTTCATTTTATGAAGCCACAGTAGTGCACTATGATCCGTTACTACCGTAAAACGAGTGCCGTCGACATACGGCCTAAATTTCTCAGTTGCAAACACCACACTCAGTAGCTCTCTCTCTGACGCTGAAAACTTTGACTCTCTCTCACTTAATTTTCTACTTAAATAGGCGACTGGTTGGTCCATGTCGGCGGTTTTCTGACAAAGAACGGCTCCGATTCCCGTACTTGAGGCGTCACATTGGATTATGAATGGCTTTGTGAAGTCCGGACACGTCATCACCGGAGCCGATGTGAGCAGGGTCTTGAGGTTTATAAAGGCTACTTCTGCTTCCTTTGTCCACATAAATTTCTTTCACTTTTTGCCTTTAGTTAAATCGTGAAGTGGTGCTGCCACAATGGAAAAGTCCTTCACAAACCGCCTATACCAACTTGCAAGCCCTATAAATCGCTTTAACTCCGTGAACGTCCTTGGTCTAGAGAAGTTCAGAATCGCCTCCACCTTCTCAGGATCTGTTCGGAGCCCATCCTTATCGACGATGTACCCCAAGTATCGCAAACTTGGCCTTGCAAATTTACATTTATCTATATTGATAGTCAAATTAGCTTCTTTTAAAATCGACATTACTTTCCTTAGCAGTAATAAGTGTTCATCGAAACTTGACGAACATATGACAATGTCGTCAAGGTATGCCCATACCCTATCTTCCTCAGCTTGAAACAAAATATCCATAAGTCTCTGTTGAGTCTGTGCTGCGTTTACTAACCCGAATGGCATTACTTTAAATTGGAACAGGCCTCGTCCACCAACCGCAAAAGCTGTCTTTTCCTTGCTACTATCATCCAGTTCAACTTGCCAAAATGCCGACTTCAAATCGATGGTGCTCAAGAATTTTGCGTTTCTCAAATTATCTATTATGTTGGTGACTCTAGGTAAGGGGTACGTGTCTCGCTTCGTTACACAGTTAAGCTGCCTACTATCTAAGCATAGCCTGTTATCGCCATTCGGTTTTTTTACGATTAACACCGGCGAACACCACGGACTGTATGATGGTTCTACCACATCCTTAGCCAGCATGTCATCTAATTCCTTCACTATAGATTTCTTTATTTCCGGCGAAAAATTGTACTGTTTCTGGTGTACAGGCTTGCTATCACCGGTGTCAATATTATGCTTTAAAATTCCTGTTCTACCTAACCCAGTCCCTATAGTCTGCTGCATATCATCTATCAATTCCTGCAAGCACATTTGTTGAAGAGATGTTAGGTTTTCCCTGGCTATAATTGCTGGCGAGTCATTAATATCCACCGCCCCTACTTCTCCTAAATCCCTTCTCACCTCTCCCTTGAACTGCAATTCTACACCATACTCGTCAAAAAAATCCTTTCCTAAAATCAGGTCCTGCCTCAGAGCAGGCATGACCATAATCGGTAATACTTTAAATTGACCATCGAAAGCAATAGGTACATCTATAATTCTTGTAATGTGATGCGTTACTCCATCAGCTGTAGCTAGTTCCAATGGGCTCATGTTAATGGCCTTCAACCCTAGTCTGTCCAATGTGCCAGCAAACCGCTCATTGACTATCGTGCGATTCGCACCCGAGTCGAGCAAACCTTCACACTTGTACCCATTAGGGTTTGTGTACATCCAACCTGACATAAGATCTATTATCGTTTAATTTTTTAACTAATAATGGGCACAATTCGCAATCGTCTTGCGCAAAAAATTTCTTTACTGTACTTAACCACGCCTGCCACTCACTACTATCACGTTCCTGGGAGAAATCTAGCTGGCAGACTTCGGATTTCCCCCTTGATCGTTTCCCTTGCACACGCATTCCTTAGATGTAAAACCAAACCTTCCGCACTTATAACAGAACAACCTCTGTTTCGGCACCGAGCAGTCCCTGAACATATGCCCAACCTCGCGGCAGTTCCAACAACGCTTTACCAACTGGCTTGCGGGTTGGTTTGACCTAATCGCGAACTCCTGTCCACGTAAAGCACTGACCTCTGCTACCGCCTCTACCTCCCCATTACTGGATGTGGACGTGCCTGACCCCAACCTATAAGCCAGATCCGGTTCTAAAGTGTTCCTATTAGTTGTCGGTTGTTGGAAACTGTCACAATTAACTTTAGTTCTCTCTACTATTCTCAGAACATTGACCATCTCAGGCACCGATCCAAAATTATCCCTGCATATCGCCTGCTGATAATATGGTAATAAATTTTTACTTATGATCATAATTTTTTCATTCTCCGTAATTCTATTAGGCAACCGGTTAAACATATTCTGCAAGACAGAGATGTATATCAAAACCGATTCAGTGTGGCCCTGAGTCCTAGCCCTAATCTCTGCTAACAACTGCTCTTGGTAATAAGGTTTCTGGAATGCCTGCTTCAAAAGTATAACTAAATCATACCAATCACTAGCATACTCTTTGTTAGCCCTGTACCATATTAAGGCATCCCCTTCGAAGAAGTCGATAGCGTATCGATATAGATCATCATCAGTAGCATTCCTTGCCTCTTTCAGCTCTGAAACTCGCTCTAAGAAAGCATTTACACTAGTGCTGATCCCTCCCGTGAACTTCAGACCCCACTGATGAATTGGTACAAGCTTACGCCTTGGTACATCCTCCTCAAAAGTTGAGGAGCGAGTTAGCCTTGACCTACCCGACTGACCAGTCGCAAACGAAACGCTTCTGTTTTCCCTATCCCCCAAATCCGCTTCCCTGCTAACCCTTGAGTTGCCTACCGACCGACTCGAACTGCCCGCCCCACTCTCTAGTTTCTCAATGATCTTGTGACCTAATTCCCCTAAGGTATTTTGTAACACTTCCTTATCATCTACCGTCAAGTTCTCGTCTTCGACAATATCGTCTTGGCCCTCTAACTTATCCAACAAAACCTGGCATTGCTCTAAAAGCGCCTTCTTTCTGATGCCATCATCCTCCGCTTCATACTTTAGTAAAACTAGCCTATTTTGTACATGGTACAGCCTGGAAACTAACCTTTTGAACAATGTCCTGTCTGGTTTACCCGTTAACTCAGAAATGTAATTTGAAAGAACACTTATTTTTGCCGAGCACACCTCAAGTTCATATGTCACAGATTTTACTAGCGGTGCTGTTTGTTCCCGAGCGGGACCCTGAGCCTGCTCAGACGACATAAGCTCTGATAAAAGTTTTTTTAAAACTGGTACTGTAGATTTTAATACAACACCGCGGCACGCCAACTCGTATTCTAATTCGTCCTTCAACAAAAAATATGGGTCCATTTTTACAGCCGATCAAAACATGCACACCTACAAATAAGACCTATATACAAACTTCACAAATAATGTGTAAATGACAGTTTACTTGCAAGGCAACACTTATACTCTTAAATCTGATGCACGTTGCATAAGCTTAAAAAAATCAAACCAGAAGTACACAAAAAAAAATGTGTTCTGTAACTAAACTTACAAAAACCCTTTCTTCTACTATTAAACTAGAATACTGTACAAAATAATACACGGATAAAACAAAAAAAAAAAAAAACAAAAAGATCCAAAACGTTATACCATGCTGAGGATCGAACTCGGGCACTCAACCTTAGTAAGCAAGCGTCTTTATACTGCGCCACCGCACTGTTATCTCTGTGTGCCGAATTTACCATAGGGTTTCTTACAATCTCCGTACTCCGTACAACACCTTATTTTTATTTAAGAGTTCTTATTTAAAAAAACAATTGAAGAGAAAATAACGAAAACATGAAACATAAAAAGCACAACGAATTACACAATCTATTCCACCGCCAAAATACCCACTAAATTGACATTAGGTACCACATCAACTTCAAACCCTAATTCTACAATAACTTGGTTAAATCTAATTACTTTTATCAACAAAAAAAAAACAACACTAATACCCCATATAATATGTACATTAACTACTGCAAACGAAAAATAGCAAATCACTGCAGCACCGTTGCGCGTTGTTGAACTTTGCACTCGTGAGACCCACCCGACAACCATAAATTGTTTTTACGTTGGGCGCTATTTGTTATGGGTTGTCCTGGGTGTTAAAATAACGGGCACTACGCTCTCGTTTATGGTATGTATTATCGACTAATAATTAAATCTATCTTAAAAATAAGTGGGCGCGAGGAGAATTTTCGTCAGATGTTCGACTGGATATTCTGCCTAACCAGGCTCCTAGCTCAGCCTTGTAGATTAAGCCGTCTACAAAAATGGCGTGTCGATAGTCTACAAAGAAACATTAATCGTGTCAATACTTGCTACCGTACTGGATAAAACTATTATTCAATAAGGTTTTACTTTCCTTAACACTAACACTTACCCCTTTTTGTAGTATGAACGGCGCACAAAATTGATAACAAAATAAAATCCCAGCCACTAGCTGCGATGTCCGACCTTTAGGAACAATTATTTCGATACGATAATTTCGGTATTCACATTTTAAATTAGATTCCCAACACCAGTGGAGAATGTCTGCATTATTTGCCGGTACAAGCTCAAGTGATTTTATTTTTCTCACACCTGACCGCAAACAATAATATCCACAAACACGAAATCGTGAACTAAACTTACAATACAATTATAATAAAATAGAAAAAGATTATCCACCATGGGACTCGAACCTCGTTCCTTAAGTTTCTCGTACCACTCGCTTACCGCTGAGCTACGAGTATACTTAGACGCTGCCTCTAAAATGGTAACCCGTTGAAGCGGCAGTCACAGTAAAGCCCGCCTGCATCCTTATCTCAAAGGTATAAGGTCTATATTTGCTAAAATCTAACAAGCTCCACAATTAAATCTATCAACAGTGTTGAGTACATTACATTATTATTAAGGTATTATTTAAATATTCCTCTTTGAAATCACTGTTTTGCCGCAGACTTTTGTTTTTGTTCTGGCCTCAGTTGGGCAGCGTTTTGTTTTGCACCCTAGCTGTCAAAAGTATGGTTATTAAAAAGAAGTTTAGGATCATGTAGATCCCGTACAGCAGTCTCGCGTTGCAAATATTGACCCTTGGGTCGATAACCGAACGAGAGTACATTAATTTTACGAATTAAAGTAACTACCGAACATTTAGAGGGATTAAGGTCCAGGTGATTGAGTGAGCAGTAATCATCCAAACTGGATAAGTCACTTTGAAGTGCATCTGCTTCACGCTGCGATGGCACAGAAGCAAAAATCCTCGTGTCATCTGCGAAGCAAAGCAGCAATATCATTTACGTAAATAACAAAGAGCAACGGGCCAAGCAAAGAACCTTGCGGCACGCCGCTAGGGACTCTAACCCAGCTAGAGATGTAATTGCTCACGACAACAGCCCGAGTATGATTGACAATATAGCACGAGAACCCCGGTGAATCCCGAGAGAATGCCGATGCACTGCAGTTGGTATACAAGACGCTTGTGAACGATATGATACAGAGAAAGAATATAATGGAAAAAAAAGACCGGTTTGCACTCCGGGAGTGCCGGCAGAAGTGAAAACTCGATAACATTGTAACAGTTTTTCGATCAGGTCACGTGACATCTTACGGTGTCACCCTAAAAATTAATTTGACGCAAATTTATAAACAATTATCAATCAATTATTTAGGCGGACGGGCCGCGGGCGCGTTGGGCGCGACGGGCCGCCGGCTCGCCCGTCGGCGCGCCGACGGGCGGCGGCAAGCACAATACCAATTTGTTTCTGCCATTGCCAAATATTTTTCAAAGCTTGATCTCTAGGAATAACGTCTAAATTCGAACTATTCGAATTTGCAAGAACAGCAGACGGCGGTGGCGACCAAAATATCAATTTGTTTTTGCCGTTGGTAAATATTTTTCTAAGCTTTATCTCTATAGGAATAACGCCCAAATTCGAACTATTCGAATTTTCTCAATAGCAAAACGGTGAAGGACGCGTTGGTTAAAATTACAAATTTATTTGCAGAAAAGTGTTTAACGGGTTTATACTCTTACGAATAGCGTTCAGTTTTGAATGAAGTCGAATCGGCTAGCAGCAAAAAGTGACCTCCTTCACATCTGACGTCACAAAACTCTGTCGCGTATTTAACCATTTTTCCCCATCCCAAAAAGTGCTCAGCGCCGCTAAAGTAGTTTTCACTTCAATAAACCGTCTTCGTCTGTAGCCCCCGACAGGATTCGAACCTGCGACCTTTCTATTAACGCTAGACTGCTCTACCAACTGAGCTACGAGGACAGTGACGGAAGTTGTATATTTTTCAATTACATTCCCGCTAAGACTAGCGCCCTCTCTGCATCGTGTTATAGACTTGTTTTACAGCCTTGGCACCACTGTAATGGGCGAGCTATGCGCCCGCTCCATTCTAAAAGACCGGGGATGATCGGGGTAACTTCCTCGTTAAAAATAACACGAAAACAATAGTACATTACGTACCTAGGGCGGTGAATTCGTGAATCTTCGGTTCGGGCCACAAACACCTGCGATCTGGGGCTTTACGAATTACCGCCCGTGGTGAGTACACAATTTTACGCTTCACCTGGCCACAATGCGAGTTTTACCGTACGCGTAGCGGCGTAGGCGGTGAATTCGTGAATGGCCCAGATCGAAGGTGTTTGTGGCCCGAACTTTAAGACGCTTCTGGTTTATGCGATTAAATGCCTTACTGTAATCGGTGTAAATGACGTCAACTAGGCGACCGCTGTCCATAGATGATGTTAAAAAGTAATTGAAAAGAACCAAGTTGGAAACTGTTGATCTAGCTAAGATCTAGCTGTTAAAGCTAAGACTAGAGTTATGCAGTTCTGAGAAGACTCGCGTTGGCCTTGTCGGGTCGAGCTTTTAGTTAAGGTACGGCCGAGTGTTAACTAGCAACTCGAGCCGTGAGTTATAGAGATTGTTAGATTCATTCGCGTTAAAGTCCTATTCATACTTGTCTGACGTGACGGGTCGGGACAGAACGATATGGGGTTCATACGTTTAGTACTAGATAGGATAGATTCACAATTTACGCAAGCGCTCGCATCAGAGTTATGTTTTTTTGTCAAGTTATGATAATGCCTGGACTCTAATTTCTGTAATATTTGATGCAGGAGGAGTTAACCGCGTCCCAAGGGGAGGTGCGATCCCTGCGCGAAACGCACGCGGCCGCGGCCCGGGACCTGCGCGGGGCTGCGGACGTGGCCGACACCTCGCTGCGGTCAGTATCACTACATGTAGCAGGAGTCCCAGTGCGCGATAGCCTGTGTGTTTTGCGCCTAACACTAACCATGCCGATAGTTTACTGACGTGGCAGTGTGTCCGCAGGGAGCTGCTGGCAGGCCTGGCGCAGCTCCGCTCGCTGAGCGCCACGCTGGAGCCGCCGCCCCCATGACGCGGCTTCTCGCTAACAATACCGCGCCCGCCCTAGGGCGCCACGACTCGCCTCGCCCTGCAGACCCACCGCAGCCCTGCATACATACGCAATCTGTTTAGCACATCCACCCGGCCCTTAAACTGAATATCCATCACAATAACGCAAAACGGACAGCTGGCTGTCAAACATATGGAAACAGGCACACCTCTGCTGGATGATCAGCGAGCGGCACTTCCCGGCCGGCTATACTACGCTGCGCCGGCAAAAGACCGCTTTGTGTCCGCGGGATGGGATATTTTACTTATACACATTACGGGTGGTAATAAAGCGTTATATTCCACATTTTTCTTTGATCAATATTTCGGGCGATTTGTATTTAAATATACTATTCTTCCGAATAATAAAGTTAGAAAGTTAGGTTGTTAGGTGAACTGCGACCCTACAGCGTGCGAGCCGAGCGAGCGAAGCGAGCGTGACCCGGTAGCGTCCGGCGAAGCGCCATAACCAAACATTATATTTTTTTCCTGTAGAATATAAAATAATTGCCGCTAATTCCCGTGGGTGATCGGGGTCAGGTGATTAACGTGGATAACGTGATTAAGTCCGCGTTGCACGCTATAGAGAGAATATATCATTCAAATCATAACGATAACGCTGAGATGAGGAATAATAAAATAATTAGATGACACGATTATACGTCGGCGAGATGAGACTTTTACACGTCTATGAATTGATATAAATATGTACATATGTTTCCGCTTCAGCGCAAGATGTTGTGTCATGATGACACGACACGCGCCCACAGGTACAATATACCATGCGCAGATTGTATATAAATAAATAAATCGGCCTATATACGTCCCATAGGCCTCCTGGGCATAGGCCTCCTCTCATGGATGGAAGTATGGTATTGCAGGTACAGTAAGCCAAGAAACTGGTTTACCACTTTTGAATCTTAATGGACAAATAATCGAAAATTACCACAAACCAATTTGTTGGCTAACTACACGATACTAACGGTACGATATGCTTGTTGGCGCGTTGTGCGTCTACCTCGTGTCTTTTAGAGGTTCTGATTCTGACGTCTCTTGTACTCTCCCCATGTACCCTAACATCGTCACTCGCTCTTAGAGCATTGTACGAGTGTCGTAATGTAACCCGTACTGTTAGAGGTAGAGGTAGATGTCCTGACCATGTTATAGCTGTTATGATATTAAAATATTCTGCTACGCCTGCTGACGATATTGTAATGTTGAATTAAAGGGAAAAAATTAACAATCATTTGCCGAAATTGTGTGGCTTGGTGTCAAAAAGGTTTTCTGAATACTTGGAATTAAGAATTACTTACTGAGTTTTTACGACTGTCATACCTTATGTTTTTTAATGAATAATGATAATTGATAAGTTGTATGTAAAACACGAACGGGTGTTAAAAATACACATCGGATCTTACGTAGATAGATAATGTTCTTTCATATATAAACGAGTAATCCCGCTATTTGACATAACTACATTTAATGATATATACTTAACCAATAGTAGAACCCTGCGATTGTAAATATGTAGGAGACCGCGCGGTCAGTAAAGAAATGTGTGAAGTAATGTAACAGGGAAATTGCGAGTGATATAGTACGTACGAGGGTGGAACTGTGGCTTAGGGCGGTCCTGCTCATGCTGGACCAGGGCGAGCCGATGCTGGACCAGGGCGAACGAGGCTTGATATCCCAGAGTATATGAAATGTATTTATTGTGCGACAGCCATTGAGATCGCCTCAGGGATGACACGGGACATATAATTCTTCTGACCCCCGAGGTTTATAATAGTACATTGTTTAACGAGGGGCGGAAGTGGAATATTGCGAACAAGAGTCTATCAGAAGCCCGACGCCGAAGGCGGAGGGCTTTTGATGACTCGAGTTTGCAATATTTTTACGCCCGTGTTATACACAATGTTTTTCATCACATTTGCGAGGAAACAAATACATTTTAGATGAAATGAATACAAATCGTAATAAAAACTGCAACATGTCAGTCGGCCATTTTGTTGAATTTGACGTGAGGCGCGTATGGCAAAGACCCTTCTCTATACAGCCACGATTTGAAAACACTTAATAACATTTTACATAGACACTAAATATCTACATATTATCTGTAAATAATTCAGTTAAACATGTTTCAGTAGTTTTTTGAGTTTAAGTTTATTTATAAATACGTTTTAAGACATCGTATTTGATATAAAACCTCTTTGCTTTGTAACTGCCGCATGAGTGACAGATACAATTTAAGAAAAAAACCATTACGCCCGTGGGCGTAACACAGACTATTACAGCTCTGTATGTCTGCGCATTATGAAGCCCTTTTCGAGCAAGTGTGATGAAAATATATATTAGACCTTATATCAGTAAGTCAGTACTTTGTATCAAAAAATGTACTGAGTTACTAAAAAAATATTTGAAATTTGGTTTAACGCATCTTTATAAAATCGTGCCTTAAATATAACACAGGACTAAATTAAACCTAGGTAGTGCAATTATGCCCTATTTTAAACAAATAGCGGTCTGTTTCAGTGCACGTTTCTTTGCACAGTATTAACCCATTCGTTGCAGAGGCGCAAATATCCATATAGTTGGGACGCGATATCGTGTCAGCGGCAACCGTGTATCGACGATTCTAAATGGGATTCCACCGGAGTGCGGCACTGTGCTGCACATTGTATGGCACATTGGTGGACTCACCCGCGTAAACATGAACAAAATGTGCGCGCACTTTAGGGCAGTGTTCGCGCACTCATTCTAGCGATGGCAGGGTTCGAAATTATCAAGATAATAACGAGCCGTGATAATTATCGGATAATTATCCGATAATTATCACCATTATTAAAATATCATTTGTTAAGTTGTTTCATAAGAAATATCGATGGTTTATTGTCTCAAAACAAACAAAAATATATGTTTTTTTTTTATATAACATAATACAATACAAATCAGCATTAATGTCATTAATTAAAGGTTAAAGGTGAAATCGGTGTTCGTCAGATTTGACAGATTTGCAACTAAACTACTTGACCAAAGAAAAAGAAGCCAAAGGAATATCTTCATCAGATGATGATTCCATTTCCATTGGCATTGTTGCTGCTATAGCTTCAGTAGAACTAGAACTTATTTGTTCTTCTAAAAGCCAACCTAGATCTTGCTTCTTGGTTTTGTCTTCTTGGTTGTAATACTTAAACAAGAATACCAGCTTTGCAGCCTTTTCGTTGCCCAGTCGGTTTCTTAGCTTTGACTGCACAAGCCCAAATGTTGAAAAACATCTCTCTAATGGTGCAGTTGAAGCTGTTGCGGTTAATAACTGTTCGCAAAACTTTATGAACTTTTCTTTTTGTGGCCATCTCTCTTCATCTTCTATAGTCCCGGAAGTCCACCACAACATAGGGCAGGTGGTCTTGAACGATTCGCCAAACATGAATTTGGGAAAAGGGTGAGCTTTTGCTGTTAGTGCCATTATGAAAGGAGCGAAGTTTTCATCATCTCCTCCAGCAGTTATGAAGTCATACGCTGGTTTTTTTTGTTCATTGTTTAGGTTTCGACCAAGGAACCTATGATCTATCATATTCGCAGCGTAATGTAAGCTTTGCAGCGCCATTGCTCTGCGGCTCAAAAAGACTTTCTTTGTTTTGGCATTTTGGTATGCACTGTTACCCAACAGGTCAACCTCGAGTTTATTCCATATTTCAACAGCTATAGCTATTGTGGTAGTATTACGTTGCATCCTGTCGAGAGCTGTTGCAATGGGTGACAATGTTTTAAGGAAATCTACAGCATTCATTGTAATCTGACAGTCATTCACAATTTTTATAACCTCTCTATCGATTTTGTCCTTATGGTCTTGGCTAACTTGAACTAAAATTCCTCTATTGTCCAGATACGAGCGAATAGCGTCGTTCATCGTGTTCCATCGTACTTCTAGAGGGAGGACTAACTTTTTACCGCCTGCTTGTTTGTATAGAGCTGCTGGAATGTGATGGTTGCGAAAGTATTTTATTACTTTGACAATCGATGCGGTAACGGCAGGGATCTCCAAATCTTTAGCCAGAAGATTTAAGATATGAGCTGAACATCCATATTGTATTATATCCACGTCTTCAGTTTTCTCAAGATGACTCCGCATTAATCGTTCATTTGCAGCACTGTCTGTGACAAAACTTCTAACAGTAACGCCTAATTCCTGCTTAGCTTTAGCCATTGCTTTTAGTGCGATGTCCTTCAAATTAAGTGCTGTATGTGGATTTTCTTTTGTATCCGCACATTCTACAAAAATTGAGTCGCCTTGAGCAGTAACAATGTTGCTGCAAACCAGAGGATCAGTGTGAACATTGCTCCAGCCATCCTGAGACATGCAAACTGTTTGATTCGTAAGTTTTTCTTTGCATATAGACATTGCCTCAGCATATTTTTTTTCTAAAATGGGATTGCCTATTTCATATGCTGATGGAGGTCTATACCCAGGCCGTAAAAGGGCGCACAATTTTTTAAACTCTTCGTGTTCAACATGATTGAATGGAGTGTTAGTCGCGTAAAAGTATTTTCCGACCTGCATATCAATTTTTTGTTTATATTCCTTGGTTGTTGTTATGACTTCGGAATTTTTAAGACATGGTATTTTCGATTGTGTAGGTAACTGCTTTCGGCCACTTCCAGTTTCCTCACTAACTTCTATTGTTTTGCCTAAACAAAAAAAACGAATTTATTTAGGTATTCTTAAAAACTGAGGTTGAGGTTACTTAGAGACAGTCACTTCCAATAGCGACGCGACCCGGCGCGCATACAAATCTTATTAGCGAATTAATTTAGGTACTAGAATTTGAAATTCCCGCGCGGAGTCGCACTGCTTGCTTGAAACTACTTGCCTCTTATTGCGTCTGTATGTGAACTGAGTACTGACCCTTGTTCTCGTGTATCAACGATTTGAGATTATTTATTATGATTTATGATTGTAAATATAACTCTTAATAAAGAAACATGAAATGCCAAACCTGTGTTTTGACGCATTATAGTCAGTTGTGACGGAGGCTGAACTGAACTGGAACTGGTTGATGGCTGGGAATCTGGTTCTGTTATCTTTACTTGCGGCTGACATACTTTTACGTGAGATTTCATTCTATTTAGTATTCCTTGCATCTCTTTGTTACATTTTTTGCACCGAGCCCATAACCCAGTATTTTTTGTCTTAGTGCAACTAAAGTATGACCACACTGGATCTTTCTCGCGCGGCATTGTTGAAATTCAACACAATAAACAATATTTAACTTAGTAAAACAATAACATTCGAGTTCACTTGGCTTTACGTAACACCAACTGACATTTTTTGTGAATTGGGGGAATTCCCGTGTCGCGACTAGACGTGCGTTCGGATACACGCAACAAGTGCGGAAATACACGTTTGGATACTTAGAATATAGTTCTATTTCACGGGCGCAATTTTTTGTTTCTATCAATTGATAATTATCAACTTGTTTTTATCATGATAATTATCGTGATAATTATCGTGATAATTATCATTGATAATTATCCTTTCGAACCCTGAGCTATGGACTCGCTGCGCCACACATGCACGCTGTTCACTAGTGTTCACGCACTCAGTGTTGCTTCCGCTGCCGGAGCGAAAACATTTATTTGTTCGCGAACATTCAATGATATTAAATTGTGCTCCACTGTACGTTCACAAAAGTTACATACAGCTTCGTAGGTGGAGTCAGATGCGCAACTCAGTGCGTGCACTATTTGAGCTCTGCACAAAATGTTCATAAACAAATTGCCGCACAAAATGTTGATGGAATCCCACCTTAAGGGTGCACCAAAGCTTTGCGAAGCTGACACCTCGTGAAATCGTCGCACTTCTCTGGTGGACATCCACCCTTACGCCTAAACTCATCGGATAGTGTGTAGGAGGCATCACAGTCATGGAGAATGGAGATACATATCTCTAAGGCGATCTCGGTGGAGGTCCCGATCTATTGTAAAATTTACTTTTATACATTATGTATGCACTTCGTATATGATAAGATAAGCTATAGTTGTTGTGTGTTTACCAAACTCGATGTGTGTTCTCGATTAAGTTTTCAAATCAATTATGATTTTGAAGTATGCGTTTTCGGTTTGTGCCTTATAAATTATATTCGACGCTTAGGTATTCTCCGTTGTTGCTCACTATAGATACCCATTTCTATCTGGACTTGTGGATATGTTATTTTAAGGCGGTTAATTTAAATGTACTCACGGACGCATCTTCCGAAATAAAGAACTTGATTCGTTGAATTGCTTTTTTTTACTACCCAACGAAAATGTGAAACATTATAGCCTATCTACAGTTATAAGGCCTATTTTTCTTTGTAAAACTAGGATTACTGAATTATTAACCTCTACCGAGGATTCCCGACGTTTCAGATGTATCACAACATGCGTGGTCACGCGATGACTCTAATTTTAGATTATATCCACCGGACTGAGTACTGCGATTAAAAAAGTGTGACCGACAGAGAAGTCATACTAGAGAAATGCATCTCGTTTTAATTAGGGTGACCAAGTACCTACGCGGATATTAGGATTTTTAAAAAGGTTTAATGTGTCAATTCATGTTTAGTGAGTGATGGATGACCTGGTAAAGGGGCCGGGAATCCTCTGCATGCGGATGGCGCGGGACCGTTCACTTCGGTACACTTTGGGGGAGCCTGATATGATGATGATATTTCTTACATATAATACTATATGTAAGAAATAATCTAAATAACCCGACTAGTGATGGCGTAGTGGTGTAAAGAAGAAACAAAATTCGTAAAATAGAATTTGATTTATGTTTAAACAAATACATTCTGAGAAACTTGACGTAAGTATATATGTTGGGAAGAAGTACTTGGTGTTTTCCTAAATATCAAACGAAGCATTTGGCTCAAAATTAAAACGCACGATCTTGTGTGTGTAATAATCGGCAATCAAATATAAGAAAAATTCTCCTGTTAATTCCACCGGAAAATGTAGAAATATTTTGGGTTACCGTGATGAATGTCCTTGAAAAACATATTTAACGGTATTTTTCATTGTAATGAAATAAACTGTATAAGTAGGTAGGTATATGTTGTTTTATTTATTGAAAATGTTATCACGTCTATTTTATTTGAGAATATTACTTGCTATAGTCGTATACCTACTCATTTGACATACTTTGTAGTAGATCCAAACGAAATTACTTACTGATCAATAAATGTAATAATTCGTTCATGCCATAACTTGGGCGTGTTGCTGTTAGTAAAATAAATTGTACTAACAGCAACACGCCCAAGTCACCATTTAAAGGCCTTACGTCAATGTCAATAAGATTGCCACAATGACCACTCACTCTCGTACTACGATTACCGAGGCTAGTAAATTTTATCGATAAATGTGTTGCACAGCACTACCAGATTTGTCATTTTTGATAACGCAACAGTTCTTGGCGTGTGAGTGATCACTTCATTCAAATATGAGAGCGTTGAAAAGGTTTATTTATTTATTTATTTAAACTTTATTGCACAAAAGAAAACTTATCGTACAAAAGGCGGACTTAATGCCATATGGCATTCTCTACCAGTCAAACCTTAAGGCAAAGCGGAAAAGATAACCACCACCATACCACTAATAAACCACCACCACAAATAATACCACTATGTCATTATTATTTTTACATTGGCAACTCGTGCAAGTGGGACACCATCCTCGGGTTGGTTGCTCTCGCTCGGACCGGTCTCTCTAGTCGTCTTTTATCATACAATTGTGTACCCATCCTGCTCGGTAATATGGTTCGATTTTGATCCAGTCTGGTATACGTCCATGATGATATCTCTTGGGAATTTGCATCATTGCTACTTTCTGTCTCGGTTTGTAATTGCAACTAAAGGGTAAAAGTGGTGCTCTAGCAAAAAGTTAAACAACAGGATATAATGTGTCGAATCAATTTATTTTGACCACAAAAAAAAACATAAACATAATGTGCTCACTTAATTTATAAAGGAATGAGTATAACACCTGATACCAATGATCTAATATAAAGAAATACATAGATTGACGTAGAGTAGAGGTAGTGTCCTATACGGAATTCAGTGTTTACAAATGGCCAGCAAGTCTGACAGCTGAGACACGTTTAGGTATATGTTTCCATTGACGACGCGAAACTGGAGAAAATTGGTGACTCACTTTTGCAACGCTTATAACCTACCTACCTCTTTTATATTATATCATTGCCTGATACTAACTATAATTATTTATATTCATATTTTATATTATTTTTCTGTCAATCAACATTCCGCAAGGAAAAAAAGTGTTTTTTATATAATTTAAACAATATATTTTACCTATAGCTACGGTTTACAATATAACTGCAAGTGCCATTTTATTTATTCAGTACCTATGTTGGAAACGAGTGGAGGTACATTTAATAAAAATAACAATTAAACTCCTAACATGCTGACGTAAATATAACTGTTTCTTTAGCAAATATGTGCAATGTGTGCAAGTGTTCTACGACCATAAGCGGGCTACACTTGTGATGCAGCTGAGCGACCGAGCAGGTACTCAACCAGGTGTCCGCTGTGCCACCACTACGCTACGCCCAACGTGCTGCACGATTTCTCGTTCGATCGGTCTAAATCCTCCTTATTAAAACGCTGTGCTGCGACAGTGCACAATATCATAAAAAAAGACCGGGTTGCACTCCAGGAGTGCCGGCAGAAGTGAAAACTCAATAACATTGTAACAGTTTTTCGATCAGAGGCTCTAGTATAAGTTTTACCGAAACAAAACGTTACGACCGCGTTTGCGTTTAGCTGTCAAATCCCATACAAATTGAGGGTAAAACGCAAACGCGATCGAAGTTTTCGATAAAACTTATACTAGAGCCTCTGGTCACGTGACATCTTACGGTGTCACCCTAAAAATGAATTTTTCATCACACTTGCTCGAAAAGGGCTTTATAATGCGCAGACATACAGAGCTGTAATAGTCTGTGTTACGCCCACGGGCGTAATGGTTTTTTTCTTAAATTGTATCTGTCACTCATGCGGCAGTTACAAAGCAAAGAGGTTTTATATCAAATACGATGTCTTAAAACGTATTTATAAATAAACTTAAACTCAAAAAACTACTGAAACATGTTTAACTGAATTATTTACAGATAATATGTAGTTATTTAGTGTCTATGTAAAATGTTATTAAGTGTTTTCAAATCGTGGCTGTATAGAGAAGGGTCTTTGCCATACGCGCCTCACGTCAAATTCAACAAAATGGCCGACTGACATGTTGCAGTTTTTATTACGATTTGTATTCATTTCATCTAAAATGTATTTGTTTCCTCGCAAATGTGATGAAAAACATTGTGTATAACACGGGCGTAAAAATATTGCAAACTCGAGTCATCAAAAGCCCTCCGCCTTCGGCGTCGGGCTTCTGATAGACTCTTGTTCGCAATATTCCACTTCCGCCCCTCGTTAAACAATGTACTATAGCGCAACCGTACATATGGTGCTACTTTCCCGCACTAGTGCGAAAAAGGGCACTTTCCGTGCATATGTCGAAACTTTAAAGAGCCATATTATGTACCGTAAAACGTTGTACGATACACGTGCGAATAGGTAATTCGCAACTCGTGTCGATTTAAAACACTCCCTTCAGTCGTGTTTTAATTTATCACCACTCGTTGCGAATTTCCTATTTTCGGCACTTGTATCGTAAATAACTATTCTATATATCAAAGCTTTATCTCTTTAGGAATACCGTCCAAATTCGAACTATTCGAATTTGCAAGAACAGCGGACGGCGTTGGTGAACAAGATATCAATTTGTTTTTGCCGTTAGTAAATATTTATCAAAGCTTTATCTCTTTAGGAATAAAATCCAAATTCGAACTATTCGAATTTGCTCAATAGCAAAACGGTGAAGGACGCGTGAACAATATTACAAATTTATTTGCAGAATATGCTATTGCAAAAAGTGTTTAACGGCTTTATACTCTTACGAATAGCATTCAGTTTTGAATGAAGTCAAATCGGCTAGCAGCAAAAAGTGACCTCCTTCACATCTGACGTCACAAAAATCTGTCGCGTATTTAGCAATTTTTCTCCATCCCAAAAAGTGCACAGCGCCGCTAAAGAATTTTTCACTTCAATAAAGCGGGGAAATGATGTAGTAAGAGTGGATGTTTAATTTTCTAAACATAGCGACCATTTATAGAGCTAATGTGTGGCCTATTTACACCAGATGGTCTCCGCGAGGTTGTGCGCAAACTGGGTCTAGAGTCTTGCGATACGCGACTTGTACTCGTCGGGGGAGACCACGGTGGGCTGGCCAGGTCGCAGGTGCAGACCTGGGTCTAGACCAGGTGGTCCCAGGGTGAGGGCGCGCGCAGGAAGTACTTGCGGCTGGCCTTGCGGAAGCGCGACTTGTACTCGTCGGGGGAGACCACGGTGGGCAGGCCAGGTCGCAGGTGCAGACCTGGGTCTAGACCAGGTGGTCCCAGGGTGAGGGCGCGCGCAGGAAGTACTTGCGGCTGGCCTTGCGGAAGCGCGACTTGTACTCGTCGGGGGAGACCACGGTGGGCAGGCCAGGTCGCAGGTGCAGACCTGGGTCTAGACCAGGTGGTCCCAGGGTGAGGGCGCGCGCAGGAAGTACTTGCGGCTGGCCTTGCGGAAGCGCGACTTGTACTCGTCGGGGGAGACCACGGTGGGCACGCCAGGTCGCAGGTGCAGACCTGGGTCTAGACCAGGTGGTCCCAGGGTGAGGGCGCGCGCAGGAAGTACTTGCGGCTGGCCTTGCTGAAGCGCGACTTGTACTCGTCGGGGGAGACCACGGTGGGCAGGCCAGGTCGCAGGTGCAGACCTGGGTCTAGACCAGGTGGTCCCAGGGTGAGGGCGCGCGCAGGAAGTACTTGCGGCTGGCCTTGCGGAAGCGCGACTTGTACTCGTCGGGGGAGACCACGGTGGGCAGGCCAGGTCGCAGGTGCAGACCTGGGTCTAGACCAGGTGGTCCCAGGGTGAGGGCGCGCGCAGGAAGTACTTGCGGCTGGCCTTGCGGAAGCGCGACTTGTACTCGTCGGGGGAGACCACGGTGGGCAGGCCAGGTCGCAGGTGCAGACCTGGGTCTAGACCAGGTGGTCCCAGGGCGAGGGCGCGCGCAGGAAGTACTTGCGGCTGGCCTTGCGGAAGCGCGACTTGTACTCGTCGGGGGAGACCACGGTGGGCAGGCCAGGTCGCAGGTGCAGACCTGGGTCTAGACCAGGTGGTCCCAGGGCGAGGGCGCGCGCAGGAAGTACTTGCGGCTGGCCTTGCGGAAGCGCGACTAGTACTCGTCGGGGGAGACCACGGTGGGCAGGCCAGGTCGCAGGTGCAGACCTGGGTCTAGACCAGGTGGTCCCAGGGCGAGGGCGCGCGCAGGAAGTACTTGCGGCTGGCCTTGCGGAAGCGCGACTTGTACTCGTCGGGGGAGACCACGGTGGGCAGGCCAGGTCGCAGGTGCAGACCTGGGTCTAGATCAGGTGGTCCCAGGGCGAGGGCGCGCGCAGGAAGTACTTGCGGCTGGCCTTGCGGAAGCGCGACTTGTACTCGTCGGGGGAGACCACGGTGGGCTGGCCCGAGCCGAGGTTCTTCTTCACCAGGTGCTCCAGTTTCTTATCCCACGTGAACGTGCGGATATAATCTGAGGAATAATGCAGCGGTTATTATCATTAACATGTCCTGTGGCCTCGTCCTTCTTGGATGTATAACTTGTACAATTTATGATGGGTACTTGGGGAGATTAACCAGATTAAATAATGGAATCAGCTTCAAAAATCACCACATGGATGCTTTACGATCGCGAATTACGTCATTGTCGATCTACTAAATCAGTAATATCCTCCCGGGGGAAAAAATCGTGCGTCATGTCAGCGAGAAGTCATGTCAATCGTTATAACTTTGCATGTGTAAAGTGCGATCATGTCTGACTAATTGTAGAAAGAACTGTTTTTTTGGGTTATTTCACCTGTTACCACCTGTAGCAGCTGGGTGTTTTCCTGCCATCTAAAGTAAATTGGTAGTATTTACTGGCGGTTTTCCCCAGTAGTTACCACTGGCAACAGCTGGAAAAAACCCCACCTTCTTACTATTATTAACCAATGGAATTTATTTAACACTGGTCACAGATGCGAAAAGAAATTCCACACACAAACCACTGATTGCACTCGGGAGCGCGGGCACGGAGACGGTCTATACCCGGGGAAGGGTGAACCCGAATTGAGTCAGAAGCACTCACCGATCACTCCCAACACGAGTCTGTGGCCGTCGATGCCCAGCAACAGCGAGTAGTCCATGACCGAGTTGGCGGCCAGGAACTCCGAGTCGCGGTCGATGCACGAGAACAGCACGCGGCCCGTGTGCGACGCCACGAAGAGTTGCTGCTCCCATCGCACTGGAAATATCACATTTAGGAATCTGGATAACTAGTGTTTGTCATAGTCGTCGAATTAGGTTACCGAATGCGGCGAACGAAGACATTTCGATAAAGTAAAATATGTACTGAAAAAAAAATAGGCATTAGCTACTTATATTTTGTAGTCATCATGGAATTATTCTTTATTAATTATTATAAATGATAAAGTATCCGGCCGTCACATTCGGCTAACGTACTCATCAGGCGAACCTGTGTAAAGACGACGTTCGCTGATCGAATCCGTTTGAGAGGGCAGAATACTCATAAGTGTCTACTCGTAGCAGGGCAGAATACTCATAAGTGTCTACTCTTAGCAGGGCAGAATACTCATAAGTGTAAGGCCTGAGTGGACGCCCCGCTCTGAGCGGGGCGTCGAGCGTCCATATAAATTGCATCTATTTTATATGGACGCTGCACGCCCCGCTCTGAGCGGGGCGTCCACTCAGGCCTTACACTAAGTGTCTACTCGTAGCAGGGCAGAATACTCATAAGTGTCTACTCGTATGTATTTCTTTTGTTTATTTGGATTACTGTCTATTTTATGCACCTTATGTAAAAAAAAAAAAAAATAGCTTTGCAGCAGCTAGCAGCTCGCGACTGACAATAGGTACTTTTTTGATGAAATTTCCATTTCGGGAGAAAACTGTTTGCACTTACTAAATCTTAACAAATCACTTTGATTTTGATGTCGATCGCTTCAGAATAATAAATTCTAGGTTTAAAGGTTTCGCTTTGAGAAAACAAAGTTTTTGAGGTGGCTATAATGTTGACCACATTACGAGTAGACAAGCGAGCATGTTAGTACTCACTCTGCAGCAGGTTCTCGTCGAGCAGCACGGCGGCGGGCGCGGGCGCGGCGAGCCGGTGCCGCGAGGAGCCCTACAATTCATCTACTTTATTGAGATTGAGATTGTGCTAAATAATTACTAGAAAAAAAATGTGTACCTGTAAAATGTATTTTTTTTTATTTCACAAGAACATGGGATAGATAGCCACTACCATAACAAAGCGCGCATAAACTCAAGGGCCGTTAGGACGTGTGAAATATGTTTACCTGCCGCCTTGTTATGGCCTATTGCCTAAGAAGTTTACTTGCTATATTATTCGGTGGTGGGAATAGTTCCGGGCCAGTTGATTATGATCAGCACAAAGCAGATCTGCATTATTCTCGACGACTTTTATAAATGGTTCTTAGGCATTTCTTTTGAGCTACAAATGCTGGATCTGCTTCCACCGAGTTCCATATCTTAGTACTGATTTGATATACGCGTGATGTGTCATAAGCGCTGTTTTTGTGATATCGCTTCTTTCAGTCGCCACAGTACACGAATCGATCAGTTTTTTTACATACATTTTTAAGATGCTTCTTCCAATTACAATGCGCGTCTAGTATCTATCAATCTTTAAAAAATGTTACTTAACTGTATCGTTTAACCCAATTTCCATTTCGACTAAAAGCCGTTTTTCTCTGAAGCCATGAAATTTTCAAAATCATTATAAAACAAACCCTACCTAACCTAATGGCTTCGACACGATAAAAAAGACAAAACTTTTGTAGTCTTCTAGATAATTGGCTTTTTGCCGAAATGAAAATTCGTACAAACGATACATATGGGAAATTAAATTGAGTGATTGCTATAGGTTACCCTAAAAATCCATACCTTGAGGTCGAACCGCTCGGAGGGCGCGCGGCCGTACCACACGTTCTCCATCACCAGCACGCCGTTGCCCGCGCCGCCCACGCTGTACACGCCCAGGATGCGAGCTGGACACCAAATGGAAACTAGTGTGGCGCTTTGATTCCCTCACTACGCTCAGGATTCTATTGTGGAATCGTAAGCGTAGTGAGGGATTCAACGCGCTAACCATCTTTGAAATATTGCATTTTGCTCCCTAGTCTAATCTACTATTTATTTTATTGCACAAAACAATCATTTTTGTCGTTACTGCTAGCAAGTTTTTAATAAATAAATAAATATTTTGGGATAATCTTACTTAAATCGACCTAGTCTCAAACTAAATAAAGCTTGTACTAATTATGGGTACTAGACGATTATAATAAATAGGTTCTTATATTAGATAAATACATAGAAAACATCCATGACTCAGAAACAAATATTCGTGCTCATAGTCATTCATTACACAAATAAATGTCCTTACCGGGATTCGAATCCGGGTCCTCCGGCTTCGTAGACAAGGTCACTACCAACTTCACTCGTGCTATCGTGCACTGGCAGGGTAGACCGCAGTACTACCACGAGTACTCACCGAGTAGGCTGGGCAGCTGCTGGCTGCGGTAGCTGATGACGTAGTTGAAGTAGTGCGGGGCAAACTCCAGGAACTGCTGCCATTCCGGCTTCGTCATCTCCTTCAGCACGTAGCGGTCGTCTGCGGAACGAACTCTTCTATAATTAACTCTATAATAAACTCGAGGACAACATGACTTCAGACTACTTCCAAGGATCGTCCGTACTTCTCAAAAGGAACTTCTTACTGTTGTTGGTTGCTGTTACTTTAAACTAACTCGACTTTTGGTCTTTATTAGTGCACGAAGAAGATTATGTATTGTACAGTCAACAGCAAATATAGATGATCATTTGAGTACTTTGTCGCACTCACCGTAACAATACTGCGACAGTTGGGATGCGTTAAAGTAGTGAAAGTGACAAGGTACTAAAGTGATCATCTACTTTTGCTGTTGACCCTAAAATCAGTGGGACTATAGTATGGGGTAAAAAGAAATACATTTTTAAAGGGTCGGCAACGCGCATGTACCCCGAAGTTTCAAGCGTCCATATGGTGCGGTGACCGGTTTATCATCCAGCGGGCAGTGCGCTTGTTCGCCACCGCCGTAGTATTATAAAGTAGGTACCCTTGGTCTTGCAGAATGTGGAGCCGGACTTGCCCCCGCGCGCGGCCCACGGCACGCAGTGCGCGAGCGCGCGGATGAAGCCCTCCTCGATGTCGCACAGGCTCTTGTCTGCAACAACACTATCTGTATATTAGAGCGCCCGCACATTAAGCCACTAGTGGCCGCCAATAACGCAGCCACTACTAGGTGGCTTGAGTGACCCAGTGTGCGGGCCCCTATGACGTACGAGCCTATAATCTCTCCATTTAGGCATGGGTAGGGGGGTCAGATTCAGATTCATTTACTCACAATATAAGATTACATTATAAATTACATTCCATGTCAATTTAAAAGAATCCCTATTGTGATCGTAAACAACATACGATAACATTCAATAAAAGTAATTGGAAGAATAATCATTAATAACTAACAATTGAAATATAACTATGTCCACTTAATTTAAATTTATGTCATAGTTATCAAAGTTCACATAAAAGGATCGTCAGTACATAATATCACAATAATTGAATTATATCAATAAACAATAAATAAAAATGATGCGGTTATGTCAATTAATTCACTTATAGAATACAGTGGATTTTCCAATAGAAAGTTTCTTAATCGACGCTTGAATATGGTTTCTGATGTTCCTATTCGTATTTCGGCGGGTACACGTTCATAGTAAGTGGGACCTATGATGCGCGGGTTTTTTCCTGCAAGTGCCATGAGACGTGGGACTGTTCTTAGTCGGCCTGTGGAACGAATAGTCTTACCTGATACCTCGACAACCCTAAACATGGGTAAGTTTCGTCTAACAAACATTATAATTTCAAATAGGTATGTGGAGTAGTGCGTCATAATTTTGTGCGTTATGAAGATTTCTCTGCATGAGTCACGAGGTTTCACACCAGCTAGCGTTCGTAATGCCCGTTTTTGCATTATGAAGACTCGATTGGCATCCGTTGAGTACTCCATAAGTCATTAATGAATGGAAATGAGCATAGTACACCGATTTTAATGAAACATTCGAAATTAGGGGTTTCAACTTTCTCAGTGCAAATACCGCACTACTCAACCCAGCACACAGCTTATCGACATGGCACTTCCAGTTAAGATTTGAGTCTAACATAAAGCCAAGCAACCTAGTCTCGTTGCATAGTGGCATTGGACAGTTTGATATACAGGGAGGCACAGTTATATTCCGTCCTGAAAATATCATTATGTTCGATTTAGTGACGTTTAAAAGTAACCCATTTGTACAAAACCACTGCTGCAACTGCCTACATGCGTCACTTATCTTCGCACCAAGCTGCTCGTGCGTTTGCGCACTAACTATGACGGTAGTGTCATCTGCAAACAGCACGGGCAAGCCTGTGGTTATAGCAGACGGGAGATCATTTACATAGGCCAAGAACAAGGTGTTGCCTAGGGCTGATCCTTGAGGAATGCCTTGGTTGATGTATCCATAGTCAGACTCAAGAGTTGTTCCATTTATAAATAGTTTGACCTTCTGCCTTCGATTTAACATAAAAGAACTAAATAAATCGTGAGCCTTATCTCCAACGCCATAATATTTTAATTTATTTAATAGGAGCGTATGACTGATTTCGTCAAAGGCCTTTGACAGGTCACACATAATACCGGCCATCTTGTACCTGCTGTCCAACCCCGTCATAATGCAATCAACCATCTTGTGCGCCGCTGCAGTTGTTGACATGTTTTGTCTGTAAGCAAACTGGTTTGGTGAGAGGAGGTCATTTGCTTCAAGATGGTTCATCAGGCTAGATGACAGGATGGACTCCACAATTTTCGAGATGGTCAGTACTATGGTGATCGGCCTATAGTTATTGACGTCAGTTTTTTCGCCCCTCCCTTTATATACTGGGCGTACCCTAGTACATTTCAAGGTCCCGAAGGCATTTTGGAGCGAGTAGATATGCTCATAGAAATTATCACTTTAATTATCAATTCATTAGACGTCTGTTAGTAGATTTAGACTTGAGATTTATTTCAATGCCTGTTTTAAAGTAACCTGCAACTTTTTGAATTGCAGTTTTAAAACACGCGTTTTTATAACCGCAGTGCGTGCCCAAGCACTTGGCGACAGAGTCCCTACCTTTCTCCCTGAGGTCGTCGCAACAGCGCGCGTCTTCAGTGCGCTCGCCGAGCCCCGCGAGCAGCGCGTGGCGCAGGCGGTGGAACTGCGGCGCGTAGTACACGCGGCACAGGAGCCCGTCCTGACAACACCAGCTCAGTATTATCTATACTGATGCCGTTCATTTTCTAAGACAAGTTGCTAGATCATATATTACTATTAATTTTATGCAAAACATCAGAAATGTTAGGTAGGAAGACAATTGGTCCGCCGTTGCAGCCTTGAGCTACACCCTACATTATTTTCCACTTCAAAAGTTATACGAGTTCCTGCCAAACGCCAGGTCGTGCAATATAAATTGTTACATTAATTGCTATTATCAAAGAGCAGAAAGATTTAGAGTAGAAGTAGTTGTAAGAGAAACAGTAGGGTGTAAACAGTCAGTACCTTAAGCAGGACCTCGATGTGGTCGTTGGACTTGGCCTTGCTCTTGTCGCCGTCGGTCCGCTCCTTACCCGTGCCTGCCTCGGCTTCTTCGGCCTCTGATTGGTTGCTGCATACATTTACAATACAAATACTCTTTATTGTTCACCAAGAAAACAATAGGTTTATGAAGTTTAACCTAGATAAAAACTGTGGTAGACAACATTTATTTGGTGAATATAGTTTTTCAAAATAGATTACGGTAGGTTTGATTACTTTGTTAAAAAAAAGTAATAATTTGAAACACGTTTAGCGTAAAACGAAGCAAGCTATTATTTCTATTCATAAATGGGATCGTAGTGTGGCGCGGGTAGAGTCCGTTTCCATTGCCAAGTATGGACTACGCCGGGCCACTTGGTGAAACCTGCACAAGTTATACTCGCGCCCGTCTCAATGAACACTGTTCCGCGACGAGTAAATAGGCAGGGCTTTGGAACAATGTTTGCAACCATGATATTAATAGATGTCTATTTTGTCACCTGTTTCTGTGTTTTTTATAAGATTTGAAAAACTGGTTGAAGAATTTGAAGGTATCTGGTTGAGAAGTTCTGTATTCCAAAAGTGAAAAAGCCTGTAAGTCTGAATGTGAGTGAACTGAACCTGCCTGTGTCTCTGCGTGCGCAGCGAGCGCTGGTAGGCCACGGAGGCCAGCGCGGCCGCGATCACCGACCCCACCTCCCCCTCCTGCACCACCACCGGGACCAGCCCGTGCGATATTATTATCCCGTTCTGCAACAAACAAACAAACACTTGAAGCTGAAACAAACATGGTGCTTGTCGAACGAAATGTCGTACCGTTTTCGGGATAAGCCATGGGGACTAATTTTTATTTTATTAAATACGAGTACCCAAATACGGTTGTAGTGTAGAAACTGTACAGTAGTACAAATATAAGTTGCATCGGCAATGAAATCGAACGTATGACCATTTCAATAAAGACCTTGTTGCACTACACGTAAGGTACAATATGCAATGACAGGTGAACTCGTGCTTTCCCGCTCACGGCGTCCAGACAAAACAGCAGCATGGCAGGCGGCCGGAGCAGCCGGGCCGGCGTCGCGCGCAAAATTTTGGCCAATGGGCGTTGAAGATTATACCCGCGCAAACGCACTGCCTTATGATTGGTTAAAATGTTTTCAAAAATGCTTTCTGCGCAGGTAGATCGGTGTAACTTATATTTGTGGTACTACTGTAGGCACATACTATCTACCGCTAGAAATTTTCTATCGCTATTTCAAAACATTATTTCATAGTTTGTTACTGTTTTCAAGTGAAATAGTCGAATGCTATTTCACCATCTTGACCACTGACAATGCAATTCGTTTTACAATTGTTCCTGGCGGCACATATCGACTCAGCAACAAACGTAAAAATGTCGTCTTTTATCACGTCAGTGGAGACTGGTTGTTGTTAGGTATTTCGTTTCTTCCTAGAAAACGATAATTCTATAAATCTATAAACGATAGTCTGTGCTATAGCACACTCGCTTAACGCGACATCTCCACATTTAATTCGCAATTAAATAGTTTCCCCTGCACGCACACAATAACATATACAAAATTACGTAATTATTTTAAGTTATTTCGATTTTTTGTTTCGGAAGGTGTAGCGGGGGTAGACCCTCACAAGGTAGACTGATGACCTGGTAAAGGTCGCGGGAGTCCGCTGGTTGCGGGTGGCGCAGGAGCGGTCACTGTGGCACTCTATGGGGGAGGCTTATGTAACAACAGTGGACGTCTTTCGGCTGATGATATGCTGAGAGTTTTCGTTAACATTTGTTGTTCTTCAAATACCATGCGATCCTAATGCTTTAGGTTAGGGTTTACGGTTGCTACCGTCCGCACTGTAAACCAGTATTGACTACTACATACAAACGGCCTAGAAGAATAAGTGCTGGGTTACCTGATGGGAGGCCTCCTTGTTGGACAGCAGCTGCGACAGGATCTGTCGGACTGTCTTCTTGTCTCCTTTCTCTTCGTCTTCTTCGCCACCTATCATTCAATACCCCATAACAATTCATATATTCATGTAAGCGAGAAGACTATTATTTAAGAAGTAAAGTATTTATTTTAAATAGGTTAAGATCAGTGTAATAAGCTTAATTTTCACATAAAATTACTGACTGAAGTTTGTTTCTTCTTGACAGTGGTTTCTTTTTAGAAACTGGTCGATTTTGCCTTGTAAAAGTGCCATTGCGGAATGAAGTTAATTTATTTATTTCAATGTTCTTTTGTGTATCTCGACTACATCTTCATTTAGACCAAAAATTACCGTCGGTAAATGAATGAAATGGGTTGTAACACAAGACAGGGGAAGGGTAGTGTCGCGAATTGTGACAGTTGATGATATCGCGATGTCTTTAACTCATGGACGGAGCGTGTAAGACCGCCTTAAGAGATTATTTAACCTGGCAAGGTAGTAGTATGTGTCAGAGCACAGAAGTTAGTAAAAAGATCATGCTGTTGCCGTTGAATTGAAAGAGCAATAATGGAGATCGTGAACTAAGTGTTTTATCATCGAGGATCTCTAGAGGGCTGCGCAGACAGTCCCTTACAAAGCTAAGTGTCTTAGAATCTTAGTACTATATGAGTTATTCGTGCCGCTATAGTTATGGTTAAATAACATGTATATTCAAGATAGTTCCCAAGTGTAGTATTTCATGATTCCACTGTAATGTAATGAGAATAACATGCTACCAGTGGCCTGAGCAGGAGTGTGGATAGCAATGTCCCCTAGGAGACTAATCACAGACAAGCAAGAGCATATTCACACGAGACATAACGACAAGAGTAAACATAACGACTGACTGATGCCAGTATGACAGAGTTGGGACTGCTGGTGTGTAGATACAGACAATGAGAGACAATAGATAGAAAGCCCATCTATAGTTGCCCGGCCGATAGGGTTGATTAGTATGTATCCGAGAAGTCTACGAATACAGTCGTTTGGTAGTTAGAACTTGTATGTACTGAGTTCTAAGGCTTTAGTGACGATGTTATCATGTAACTCTCAACCTTTAGGTGTGGCAGACAAGACTATCAGACAGCGAAGCAGGATTTAAGGTAGAATTCAAATATTCTCTCCTGAAATCATAATTAAACTTGTCGTGACATCCTTAAGCTTAACACAGTCTAATTGTATTGTATTATACAAGAGTTAATGACATATATAATTAAAGTGTAACATCCCAATATGAAAGGATGTGGCGACAGGTAGAGAATATGGTATTATATGTAGTTCTCATACCAGTATGTTCCTTTTCATCCTTGGCGGCCTCTGCGAACACATAAGTGGTTCCTTCGTTAATGTTGTAGAACATTGTTCTCAACAGACAGCTTAGTGAGAGGATATTTACCTGAGTTCTCGTTCTCTCCGGTAGACTCTTCCAAGTCCGATTTTTCTTCCGCTGTAAGAAATAAATAATTACTTAGCGTTTGGTGTTTTAGTTACTACAAATATGTAGTACAATGACGATTCATTTGGTGGTAATGTAATTCAGGCGATATGAATTTATTGAAAAAGAGAAAATTTACAACCCCGGTGCGTAGTGCCAGCGTAGCAATATATTTATAGAGTAAGAGATGATAAAGTTATATGTGCTGCGTCACGCTTCTGTCCCCCCCCCCCCCCCCCCCCCCCCTCCCGTACGTCCAGGCGGCGCGGGCGCAGCGCTGCGCGGCGAGGACGCGGCGGCACGCACAGCCGCGCTGCGCTGGGTCACATCAGTCGGACGTTAGGCAGCGCGCGGTGCGTAGTGCCAGCGTAGCAATATATTAATAGAGTAAGAGATGATAAAGTTATATGTGCTGCGTCACGCTTCTGTCCCCCCCCCCCCTCCCGTACGTCCAGGCGGCGCGGGCGCAGCGCTGCGCGGCGAGGACGCGGCGGCACGCACAGCCGCGCTGCGCTGGGTCACATCAGTCGGACGTTAGGCAGCGCGCGGTGCGTAGTGCCAGCGTAGCAATATATTAATAGAGTAAGAGATGATAAAGTTATATGTGCTGCGTCACGCTTCTGTCCCCCCCCCCCCCCCTCCCGTACGTCCAGGCGGCGCGGGCGCAGCGCTGCGCGGCGAGGACGCGGCGGCACGCACAGCCGCGCTGCGCTGGGTCACATCAGTCGGACGTTAGGCAGCGCGCGGTGCGTAGTGCCAGCGTAGCAATATATTAATAGAGTAAGAGATGATAAAGTTATATGTGCTGCGTCACGCTTCTGTCCCCCCCCCCCCCCCCCCCCCTCCCGTACGTCCAGGCGGCGCGGGCGCAGCGCTGCGCGGCGAGGACGCGGCGGCACGCACAGCCGCGCTGCGCTGGGTCACATCAGTCGGACGTTAGGCAGCGCGCGGTGCGTAGTGCGAGCGTAGCAATATATTAATAGAGTAAGAGATGATAAAGTTATATGTGCTGCGTCACGCCATGTGTTTGGCCAAGCCTTAAGAAATTAAAATGATATGCAGACGTGGCCCAATTGTCCTACGCGTCGCGCCGCGCGCGCTCGCCCGCCGTCAGCGCGTCCGACACGCGCCACAGCGACCGCACCACTCCTGCACACTACGACGTTGTGTGGTATACACTATACATACGTGGCGCGTCGTTGGTCCTGCCGGGCTTGGCGGCGGGCTCGCCCCACTTGTCCTGCGCGTCGCGACGCGCGCGCTCGCCCGCCGTCAGCGCGTCCGACACGCGCCACAGCGACCGCACCACTCCTGCACACACAAAAAATGCCACCATCGACCAGTAAGCGTCACGCTATCGCCAGTTCGTTTAAATTGTACAGCTTTTGTTCAGGCCCGTGTGAAAGGCCCTAGTATTATTCACATGGCAACACCGGCGAATTATAAAAAAAAGACCGGGTTGCATTCCGGGAGTGCCGGCAGAAGTGAAAACTCAGTTTTTCGATCCGGTCACGTGACATTTTACGGTGTCACCCTAAAAATGAATTTGACGCAAATTTATAAACAATTATCAATTATTTAGGTGGACGGGCCGCGGGCGCGTTGGGTGCGACGGGCCCAACGCGCCGCCGCGGCGCAACGGTGCCGGGGTCCGGCGCGCCGACGGGCGGCGGCAAACACAATACCAATTTGTTTTTGGCATTGCCAAATATTTTTCAAAGCTTTAGGAATAACGTCTAAATTCGAACTATTCGAATTTGCAAGAACAGCAGATACCGGTGCACGGTGGCGACCAAAATATCAATTTGTTTTTGCCGTTCGTAAATATTTTTCTAA
The DNA here is from genome assembly GCA_947578815.1 of Epinotia ramella. Taxonomy (NCBI): domain Eukaryota; kingdom Metazoa; phylum Arthropoda; class Insecta; order Lepidoptera; family Tortricidae; genus Epinotia; species Epinotia ramella. The sequence goes on from OX388210.1 coordinate 247,395, forward strand.
GCTTTATCTCTTTAGGAATAACGCCCAAATTCGAACTATTCGAATTTTCTCAATAGCAAAACGGTGAAGGACGCGTTGGTATTATTACAAATTTATTTGCAGAATATGCTATTGCAAAAACTGTTTAACGGCTTTATACTGTTACGAACAGCGTTCAGTTTTGAATGAAGTCGAATCGGCTAGCAGCAAAAAGTGACCTCCTTCACATCTGACGTCACAAAACTCTGTCGCGTATTTAACAATTTTTCCCCATCCCAAAAAGTGCTCAGCGCCGCTAAAGAAGTTTTCACTTCAAAAAGTAAAATGAGTGACACCTGTCAATGTGAAACTTGTGATTGGGTTTTTTTGGGCCACGCGTTGGCACCCGGTCTTGTAATACAAGATTATTTATTAAGAAAGGTGCGATTTTTTTGACGCCGAGTGTATAACCTCCGTTTTGAAGCAGCATTGGGCTGCGGAGAGAATTGGAATAATTGTTAGAATCTGTTTTGAAACCTAGTCCTGGGTTCAGATAAATTGGTTTTTGTATGCGCTAGGCGCGAGTGTGATATTTGTTGTCGAAGTTGAATCCGCGAGGGAATGAAGTTCTACGTGGCATGCGGCGGGCCTCTGCAGGCCTACACGAGGACCCAGCGGGCGACATTAACTTGACCCTTGACTTTAATTGTTGACTGTTAACTGCACGTCGTGAAGCGGAACCGCCGGCACACTCAGTAAGTCTTAGAACTTTTAGTAAATTAAAGTTGCTAGTTTTTAAGGGGTTATATGACCCACGAATCGAAAGGTCGCGTTTTGAACATTTGGTAGCAGAGCGTGGTTAGTTTTCGGTTCACGGCCAAAAAGACCGCATAATTTTAACATTGTTTACGGCACGTTTTGTCGTCGTGCAATTTGAGGTTGTTTAAAAATTGGTGACGTTTCTCTGATTTGTTCGAGAATTGGGTTACAATTAGTCTTGCATTTGTTAATAAAAGCGGTTTCGGTTACATTTGCCACTAAATTCGGTGTTTTGTAGCAAAAAAAAAGTTGAAACATAGTGTTGTTGAAAACCAGTTTGTCAATTATACTTATTGTCACTAATTTTATTGTTGTGGATCCTTGGATTAAGTGTATTAAGTAGTTGTTTTTGGCCTAGGCTAATCGCACGATTTGTTAGTATAACATTTGAAAATTCTTACAGAATTTGGTTAATTATAGCCGGCCAAAACAGGCTATTTGGAATTTCAAAGTGACATTAATTGTTTAATATGTAACTGCTTGTAAGTTAAAGTGTAACTGATTGATTGAGTGCCCAGCTTTGGTTATTAATTACGGTTAATGCAAATTAGGTTTAGGAATAAGAATTGTGTCCATAGTTAGGCATCTAGGTATTTTGAGCTGCGGGTTAAATATATTGTGGCCTCAATAACAAAGTTAGTGCTGATTAAATGTTTGTTTTGGTAATCACAGGCATTCTAATAATTGGAACACCAAATAGGGTGACCATATTAAATATTAAATTGGGAATTCCACGGGAATTAATTATTTAGTTAAAAATTTGTGATTTATTTTTAAGAAATTGAAATGGCATCCGCACACAAGGCTGCGGCCTGCGATACATGCTTCGCTGCGTTGGTTGACGTCTGCAGCCGCCTTGATCGACAGGGCTGACCGAGAAGAGGCATTGTTGTCTCGGTATGAACAAATACCAGAGCGCCTCAAGACTTTGGAGTCCCGGCTTGAAGGCTACCTAGGGGAGAGTGACCGGCCTGCCTCGGAGGTTATCCAGGTAGACACGGACTATAACCAGTGTCTGGAATTGGCGGACGGGATCACCCAGAGGGCGGCAGAGATACTGCGGGTTCGCACTAGTGCAGTCCAAAGCAACGGGAAACCCGCAGTCACCCATAACCCAGGGTTGGCAGCACATTTGCCCGCTATACACATGCCGGTCTTCCGGGGAGACCTGGATCATTGGACCAGCTTCGTCGACCTATTTGACAGCTTGGTCCATGCCCGGACGGACCTATGACGGCACTGAAGTTGGCGCAGTTGATGTCGGCTCTCGTTAGGAAGCCGCGCGATCTGATTGGGCATTTGTCGGTCACCGACGAAAATTATGAAACCTCGCGCACGTTGCTGAGGAGCAGATATCAGAACGTGCAGCGGCTGGCAGATGCCCTGATGGGCAAAATCTGGACTATACGCCGGATAGGACTGGTTTCCCACATCCGGGTCCAGATGCTGAATCCTGTCCTGAGTGCGACCAAGGGTGGAGAATCTGGGATTGCCCGTGGACAAGTGGTCAAGGACGGCCTTTTGGTCGCGTTTTGAACAGCTTTACTCGTTTCTCACTGATCGTCGACGATGAGACAGCTGAATCAGTAGTTTTCCGTGTATACTTCTCATGGTGATTAGATCAAGTTTGGTTTGGGCTGAGTTCCTGTACGAGTATGTACCTGCGGTGGTGGTGTGCTCCTTAGCCTGGGTGAGCGCGAGTGAGATCTGCTCGGTGTGGTGCTTGAAGGCCTGGTAGTCCTGCTCCGCGCCCGCGTCCGCGACCGCGCTCAGCGTCTCGTGGCCTGACACCGTAAACAATTACGATAATGTTTGTGTCTGTTTTGAGGACGAGCTATTAATTTCAAACATGATGTGCATATCAGAATCCCGAATATTACGAATTTGAATAGAGTTTGGGTGAGAGCTTTTGTGATCGGAATAAACTTCAAAATGGTGTGCCAAAAATGGAGAACTCAAGATAAATAATGAGTACCTTTGAGCACCAGCTCGTTGAGCTGCGAGATGAGCGCGTCCCGCATGGCGCGCGTGTCGTAGTTGGTGGAGATGACGTCCGGGGGCAGCTCGATCTCGTACGGGGTGATCTTACTGTATCTGTGGACCAAATTTAATTAAGTTGGTATATTAGTATGTCTTTATTATTATGGTAGGCAGTAGAAGTGCGCGTGCGCGTGCTGAGGTTCCCTGCAGGCGCGCGCGCGCAGGTACGTATAGAGACCCACCTGCAGCAGGCGGCGGCCGTGTGGCGCGCGAACACGTGCGCGTGCGCGTGCTGCGGGTGCCTGCAGGCGCGCGCGCGCACGCGACGCGCGGCGGCGGCGCGCGCGCGCAGGTAGGCGGCCAGCGACAGCGACAGCGCCGCGCGCGACAGGCGGCGCGCGCGCCCGGACGCGCCGCACTGCTCGCAGCGCGACCAGAACATCACCTGAAGCGCGTTTGGACTCTCTTTACATCTACATCTTGCAATTTATTGTAAGCTAAGAGCGCCCGCACGTAGTGGCCAACTGGCCACCACCAAACACGACCACTCTGCCGCACATTAAGAATAGAAGATAAGAATGAATATGCAATCGCACAACTTTACTGCATTTATGGATTTTTGCACACCTAAAATATGTAGTATTGTGTGATTGCCAAGTCAAAAAATTCTATTTAGAATTTTAAGAATGCCTGAGACTTGGTACTATGAAATATGTCACAACTTTTTACGTTGGAAGAGTTTCGAGACTTGGTCTCTTTTCTACATGGAATGTTTTTTTATGGGATCTCATTTATTTTGTAGGTTATTGTGCTATCAATACATACAAATTATGAATGCAGTCCCATTCTTGCTTTTTCATTTTTTGTCTCATTCACTGCAAATGTAACTTTGTAATCCTATTTATTTATATTAGTTGGTGTATCTAGAAAACTGGACCGAAATTGCAAAATATTTTTGTTTTCTCTTGGTTTAATAAAAAATCTCGGCTTACCAACACCTCAATGGGATGCTTTCGTCATATATATGGTCGTGTCAAAACTGGATCCTGGAACTCATAAGCATTGGGAGGAGTTGATTAGTGGAGATGAGTCTGCAGTTTTCCCAACGTTCGAGAAGCTGAAGTCGTTCTTGGAGACTCAATTTAGAACCCTAGAGATGGTAGAACCGGTCAGCAAGAGTTACAAACCACATCAACCCAAGACGTTCCATGTCACAGCCAACGATGTAGATTGCGTATTCTGTAAAGGGAAACATTTAATACACCATTGTAAACAATTTTCGAAGCGACCAGTCGAAGAGAGATACGACTTTGTTCGTAACAACAATCTCTGTTACAACTGCCTTATACCCAATCATGCAGTCTGGAGATGTAAGCAGACGTCATGCCAGGTGTGCAAGAGACGACATCATTCATTGCTGCATAGAGATACAAAAGAACTTGAAGAAAGGCAAGAAAACAAGAAGGCAGACATGCCTAAGGAGGACTCAAAGGTGGTTGCACATGTCAGACCAAGTGGAAAGGAAGATGAACAAAACATTTTGTTGGCCACAGCGTTGGTAGAAGTGGCATCAAAGTGTGGACAGCCACAGGTCTGCAGAGCGTTGATTGACCAGGGATCCGAAGCTTCTTTTGTGCGAGAGTGGTCGAGTTGTTAAGATTGAAGAAAACGGCAGTTAGCGGAGTGGTCTCTGGGATCAGCGAAGACAACAACGTGTGCATCAAAAGTAAGGTGGAATTACAAATCTCGTCGAGGTATGACCCAGATTTCGCCGTCAAGGTAAATGCTTATGTATTAAAGTCTTTGACTCGTAGTTTACCTGCTAGGGAAATCAATTGTAATATGTGGCCTCAACTTGATAATATGAAGTTAGCTGACCCCACCTTTAACACTCCGAGTAGGGTAGATATTCTTCTCGGGGCTGATGTTTTTGGCAAAACAATTGACTCTGGGTTTATGAAAGGGCCGGGCGACGTAGTCGCTCAGTATACACACCTAGGTTGGATTTTGTCAGGTGACACTAATACAACTTCTTCCAGCTCACGTAGAATCACCAGTTTTCATGTCACACGTCAACTGGAGGAAGACAACAATCTCTTAAAGAAATTCTGGGAGATTGAAACAGAAGGTTACACAAACATGAAAACTTGGTCAAGGGAAGAAGAATTATGTGAGGAAGTTTACAAAACTACTACAACAAGGGACGACACTGGAAGATATATAGTACACCTACCGCTGAAGAAAAGAGTCAAGGATACAGTGAAGTCATGCGGAGAAACAAAACTACAAGCGATCTGGAGATTCAAACAGCTGGAAAGAAAGTTTGATAAAAATGAAAGGTTGAAGAAGGAATACACAAAGGTTATACATGAGTACCTGGAGTTGGGTCACATGAAGAAAGCTGACGTTGAGGATGGAGCTGAAAGTGCTGAAACTGTATGGCTTCCGCATCACGCTGTAGTGAAAGAAGATAGAGATACCACCAAAGTACGCGTGGTCTTCGATTCATCAGCGAGAGGCTCTAATGGCATCTCCTTAAACAACGCCATGATGATAGGACCCACACTTCAGCCAGGCTTACGTAGCCTTGTGATTCGCTGGAGAGCTCACAAGATCTGTGTGATTGGAGACGTTGTTAAAATGTATCGTCAAGTATGGATGCCAGACAAACACACAGATTTACAGCGAATCGTTTGGAGAGACGAACCTTCTGAAAAAATAGAAAGCTACAAATTACTTACCGTGACATTTGGAACAGCTGCCGCACCTTACCTGGCGGTACGCACGTTGAGTCAATTGGCCGATGATGAAGTCGTCACTTACCCCCGTGCAGCACCTGTAGTGAAAAACAGCTTCTATATGGACAATCTGATGACAGGGCATGAAGATGCATCTGAAATAAAGAAACTCTGTCATGAGATTAACAGTCTGTTAAGGGCAGGCGGGTTTGAAATGCAGAAATGATCAAGTAATTCTGAAGAGCTACTGGAGTTTCTTCGAGACGGTAAAGCCAATGAGGAACCTGAAAACAAAATAGAAATTAAATTGGACAAAGTCATAAATATATTGGGACTTACATGGGATAGAAAAGAAGATGTTTTCAACATTACAGTCAATTTGCCAGAATTCAGGACTCCGACAACGAAAAGACAGATCATATCTGAAGTTGCCAGTCTCTTCGATCCTTTCGGTTGGATGGCTCCTGTTGTCATTACAGCAAAGGTGATGATACAAAGACTGTGGCTCTGCAGTCTTGGCTGGGATGATGAGCTACCGCCGGAAATTGTCGAAGAGTGGAAGAATTACCGAAAAGAGTTAAACGAACTTCAGGCAATACAGATCCCACGTTGGATCAGAATGACGTCGCGGAGCAAGGGTGTTCAACTGCATGGTTTCGCAGACGCATCCTCGGTGGCCTATGCAACGGTGGTCTATCTCAGAGTTGTGGATGAAGATGATGTCGTTCATGTCACTATGCTCGCAGCCAAAACAAAGGTAGCACCTCTCAAACAACTGACGATACCGAGATTGGAGTTATGCGCTGCGGTATTAACGGCGAGACTGTTGCGCGAGATGTCTCATTTGCTGAACATTTCGATGGATAAAATATATGCTTGGACCGATTCAATGGTTGTGTTGTCTTGGTTACAATCCCAACCAAGTCGGTGGCAGGTGTTCGTCGGAAATCTAGTGTCTGACATAATTCAGCAGATAGACAACGACAAGTGGAGACATGTACAATCAGCAGATAACCCAGCAGATCTCGCCTCAAGAGGTGTGAAATCAAGAGATATGGCAAGCAGTGACCTATGGTGGAATGGACCTGGATGGTTGAAACATAAAGAAGTAGAGTTCGAAAGAACTAGAATACCTGGGACCGACCTTGAGTCAAAGAGGACATTTCATGTAAGATTGGATGACAACCCTGTTTGGGAAAGATTCTCTTCGATGTCAAAATTGAAGAGAGTATTAGCACTCTGTCTAAGATTTCTAAGACCCACCGAAAGACCGAACAGAGAAAAGTTTTTGACAACCACAGAATTAAATGAAGTTGAATTTAAATGCATAAGGTATTACCAACGTTTGGTCTATGGTCAAGAATTAACGAATTTGACGGAGAACGAAAGGATAAAGAACAAGAGCTCTTTAATCAGTCTTGCGCCATACTTAGACGAACATGGTTTGATGCGAGTCGGTGGGAGGCTTAATAATGCTGCTATATCGGAAGATGCAAAGCACCCTATTATCATTCCTTGCAATCAACATATCACAAAGTTATTAGTACCTACGTGAAGCTCACATGAGAACATTACATGGAGATATACAGGTGATGATGACTTACATCCGCAGCAAGTACTGGATTATAGGTTTGAAATCAGCTGTCAGACAAGTCACAATGAATTGCAAGATATGCATAATAGATAAAGCGAAAACCAAACAACAATTAATGGGTCAGCTGCCACCTTCAAGAGTTACACCTCATCGCGCCTTTTTGAACAGCGGTGTCGACTATGCTGGACCCGTGCAGTTGAAGACTTCCAAGGGGAGAGGTTATAAGACTACGAAGAGATATATCTGCCTCGATGTCTGCATGTCTACACGTGCAATTCACCTGGAAGCTGTAACAGATCTGACTTCACAAGGATTCATCGCAGCATTTAGAAGATTCGTTGCCAAAATTTAGATAGACGTAACAACGTGTGTGCCATATTTATGGATATGACAAAAGCGTTTGATTATGTAAATCACTCAATTCTTTTAAGGAAGTTGAATGCTTATGGTATTCGTGGCAATATTTTAGAGTTGCTAAAATCCTACTTGAGCGATAGACGTCAATACACTGAACTCTCTCAGATCTGCATGCACACTAAATATGTAAAGGCTTACCGATCTGAAAAGAGGCAAATTATATATGGCGTGCCGCAGGGAAGTGTTCTCGGCCCGCTACTATTTTTACTTTATATCAATGACCTACCTCGACACGTCAAACATCCAATGGTATTATTTGCTGATGACAGCACTGTTATTATTAAATGTAATGATGTTAATAACTATGAAATAGAAATTAATACTACTCTAAAGGACATAATTGAATGGCTCAATGTGAATAATTTATTAATCAATCTTGACAAAACGAAAATAATGCACTTTTATCAACGTAAATTGCCTGTTCCTATCATTTGTAATTATGAAGGGGCACTGATTGAATCAGCTTCTGTTACCAAATTTTTAGGAGTAAATGTAGACAGCCATCTCTCATGGAACTCACATACTGAGCAAGTGTGCCTAAAACTGAACCAGTATGCCTATGCACTTTATAAACTTGCAAAGCAAGCAAGTCCTAATGCTGTATTAACTGCATACCATGGTTTTGTAGCGTCGACCTTACGTTACGGCATAATTTTTTGGGGCAATTCTTTAAACAAGGAAGCGGTGTTCAAAGCTCAAAAAAGGTGCATTAGAGCAATGTGTGGCCTTCAACAAATGGACAGTTGTATATCACATTTTAAGGATTTGAACATCTTGACAATGCCCTCTCTTTATATTTTTGAAGTAGTGATGTTTGTCAAAAATAATCCACTGCTATTTAAAAAAACTAGCTTTACCAGCAAACGTTTGGGGCAAAATTATAGGGAGGATTTGAGCACAGTTCCAGCAAACACCGCTTTAGTGCGTAAGAGTGTATATTCTCTGGCGGTAAGGATTTATAATAAACTACCAACAGAATTTAAATTGTTACCAATGTCACTCTTGAGGCATAAATTATTACCTTTACTCATAAATAAGTGCTATTACTCTGTTTTAGATTATTTAAATGATGAACTTAATTGTACGTAGTGATTTCTGATGAATATTTTGTAAAGTATTGTTATTTTTAAATTTGATTATCTTATTTTTGACATTATTTTAAATAATCTTTGACATTATATCCTAAATACATCTTTGACATTATATTCTAAATACATCTTTGACATTACACTCTAAATACATTTTTGACATCATATTCCAAATGATATAATCAGGGCTCGGATTTTACGTCGCACGGTAAGACGAAAGAAAACTATGGAGTCGATATCAACATTACAACTTTACTCATATTCATACTCACTCATTTTCCTAGTCCCGTAATTATTATATATTTATCATGCTGTCAAAATTTCAACTTAGTTGCATACCTAGTTGTCCAGACCATATTGTTGCGATAGACTTAACGATGGGTACTGGCCGCTTTATTTAATTGCCTCATGTTTCAATCATTGACGGCTTTAGACGTGTCATTTATTTAAGTTTGCAATTAGTGCATATATTAATTAACTTAATTATTACGTGAACATTTTATTATATAGCTTATAATGTAATAAACATGATGTGGCGGTTAAGATTTGTATTTACAATATAATAAACTTTTGGTATTAATTAAATGAATGAGTATGAGTATGAGTAAAGTTTTAATGTTGATATCGACTCCATAGTTTTCTTTCGTCTTATCGTGCGATGAAAAATCCGAGCCCTGGATATAATTCACAATGCTTTATTAATAATCAAATGATATGTTGTAATGTAATTCAAGACTAGATATTTAAGCCAATGTTTTTGTACGCCAATCGGCAAAACATAGTGCAACGTACAAAATTGAACATCTCTGTTTCGATGCAGCCATCACCTATGTTTGACAAATAAAAACACTTTGCCTTTGCCTTTGCCTTTGCCTTTGCAAAAGAGGTCCTTGCACTCATTTGTGGAGTGATAATGGTTCAAACTTCGTAGGAGCTGCAAAGGAATTGAAAGACATGTTTGCCAAAGGAAAATCTAATGTAGCAAGTGAAATAGCAGAACTCTTAGCGAATGATGGTACCAGCTGGCACTTTATCCCACCTAGAGCACCAAATTTTGGGGCTTATGGGAGGCTGGTGTGCGCTCAGTCAAGAAACACCTTAACAGAGTTAGTAGTACCACAAAATTGACGTATGAAGAGATGTCAACACTATTAGCTCAAATTGAAGCTTGTTTAAATTCTCGCCCATTGTGTAATGTATGGATGAGACATTAACAACGTTGAATCCACTCACGCCTGGACATTTTTTAATAGGAGAACCTGTAATTAACGTTCCAGACACCAATTATGAAGACAAAAACGTAAACTTGCTAACTAGGTGGCAATTCATACAGAATAGAATGCAAGATTTCTGGAGAAGATGGAAATCGGAATACCTTAATACGCTACAACAACGATATAAGTGGCACGACACGGTGAGGTCCCCAAATGTTGGAGATATCGTAATTATTAAGGAAGACGATTTGCCGCCGACCAAATGGATGTTGGGTAAAATAACGACGCTACATCCTGGCGCCGACAACTTGGTACGGGTTGTGATTGTGACTCTCCAGTACAAGGGAGGTAACTTTATTAAAAGGCCCTTATCAAAATTAATCTTATTGCCCAGTCAATCTGATCTACCGTGAGTTAGTTACGGTGGGCGTTATGTTTATGATGTATGAAAGTTAAGTTTATGTTTATGAATGCTTACTAAATGATATTGAATACTTATGTTAATTATTATGTTATATGTGTGTAAAGGTAGTTTGTGTTATTGTGACATAGATATGATATAGATATGAGTTATGTTCTTAAGGTTCACACCACTGAAGTATATAAGAAGTATTTTGATGGGCGGTATGTTCAGCCTTTTTACTGCTTTACAAACTCTATGGCTTTTAAGATGTCATGTGTCAAGGCAGTCAATGAAGTCATGTCGATATAAAAATACGTTTTCTTGCAAACAAATTAAAATAAATCACCAATAGCGTGAACAATATTAAATGTCCAGTGCCACTTTTAGCAATACGGGTGTAAACTCGAAAATTATTATTAGTCCGAAAGAAAAAAAAATGCCTTGTGACGAAAATCCCATTCAGATATATCTCAAAGAAATCGAAGCTACAACCGTTTTAATATTGCTTGTTAGAGAGAGAAAAAGTTCGCAGTTAGTGACCTCACAATCTGCGAGTGCGATACATAGTACCTAAATGACAATCGTTTCATGTGTTTAGTTTTAGTTTTATCTATTTTTGGGGCTCTCACTGAAAACCAGCGTCACGGCCCCGTGACAACATGCTGAGTGAGGCTCCTATTTAGCATATTATATATGAGGCGTAACCTTGTTGATTGTTTTTTCTTTTTTCCGTGTTTTGTGTGCTGACTAAATAAAAAAATAAGAATAATGGGGATTGGTCAGGGCATCAAGTAGTGGCACTGACGGTGGTATTACCTGCCTGGTCTGCTCCTCGTGGGCCTTGTCGACGGCGCTGTGCTGGATCACGTTGCAGGTGATGGTGATGCACGCGTCGCCGTGCACGAACCTGACTCAACAACAACAGTAGGTAAGCTGCCATTTTACCGCCCTTCACTTCTAGTAACACTAAAAGTAAGCCTAAAGTTGCCTAATGTAAGATAAAGGAAATGTTGCACTGACGAACCGTAATTCCTTTCATAGTTTTCCCAGAAATTTTAAGTCATTATAATAATCAACTTTAAAATAATTCTACCAAATGAAACGTTGTACAAAAAATTGTCAGTGAATCATCGGCGAAAAGTTGGTTGGCAAGTGAAGTTCGGACAAAAAAAGTTCGGAGAAAAGGCCGAACACCAATAGTAATACGAATATATCAGTAGTCACTAAACAGATACACTTACGAGAGATTCCTGAAGAGAAGCAATCACCAAGGGAAAGCTTCAAGACTGTTTTTTTTAAAGAAGCTGAATGCTAGTTAAGGCTATTCCTTGATTTGAGTCGAACACGCCCCCTAGACAGAGACACGCTGATGCCTTCCGCGCACGAGGAAAAGAGATGTAACACTCTTGGGGGATGGATTTTTTGGACAAATTTCGATAAATACCTACCTTAAGAGACGTTTTATATAAATTTCATAAAGTGAGATTTTAGATGAGATAAAATACTATGGTATTAACTTGATTGTGTCGTAAAATAATGTATCGTTTGAGTAGGCTGAGTAAAAAAAGGAAAATACAGACCCAACTTTGGATTTTTTTTCTATCGAGGAAATTTTAAGCAATCATGTATCGATAAAATCAGATAAACAATCATATAGTCAAGAATCATATATCTGAAAATCAGACCTTATTGTTTCTTAATCTAGTCAGGACGTCGTTTCAAAGCTCGCGATAATTTCCAATGCACAGCCTTAATTATAATAATTATTTTGGATGTAGACTAACGCACGCTACGCTCGGCCGTCTAGAGGCCGACACTAACGGTGCGCTCGTGGACATCGCAGCCACACACAGACAGTGACGGCGGGCGGGGCGTGCCCCTGAATGTAGCCAATATGGACGTAATCCATCTATTTCAAGTACTTGCCCGGCAATCCCTACTTTCCCTTGCGCTGCAGTAATGTACTGTTACGGACCTGCGCACATGCTGGTTGACGGGCACGGCGCAGCTGCCGGACGGGCACTTGGAGTCGCTGTTGAAGCAGTACTTGTCCAGGAACGCGCCCAGGGTGATGTCGTTCCGCCCGTACATCTCCATCGTCACGATCCTGGAACAATCATTCAATTAAGGCTTCCGCTTCACTTGGCGGTGCGAAAGACGTTTACATAGAAAATTGGACGTGGAAATTATCCAACTTAAAATTGGAAAAGAGTTAGCCGACTTGAAACTACAGTAGTCGAAGGCCAGCTGTTTACCATCAGTACATGTCTGCGGAAAAAACTGTCTCAGGTCTATCTGGACAGCGTAGCTGCGGATCAGCAACGGACAATGTTACCATATATCAGTAGCACAACTCGGTGCTGTATTCGGATAAGTGTAGCCACTGATTACCTAGACAATGTTTGTTCTCACCAGGAACCCGGGGAGTGTCACGGGCACATAGAATGACCTCCCATACAAACAGCCAATCCTGGGAGAACAGATCGAACGTGTTTCGCTGCTGCTAATGGTGCTCGGTGGAGACCGGGGCTCCACTGCCGGCTCGGGTTCCGCAGTACACTCACCAGGGGTTGACGCAGAAGTCGGGCACGTTGGGCGACTTGGAGCTGTAACTGTACAGCAGCACAGCGAGCTGCTGGTGGTGCTCGGGGGAGAGCGGGTCGCGCTCCTCGGCCAGCTCGGGCTCCGGCGCCGGCGAGGGGGCGCTCCGCTTCACTACTGACGGCTTGTACATGGGGCATTCCGCTGGATAAAAAAACTCAAACATGCAATTAATTATTGACGTTATGGTCGTTATAGGCTGCCGAATGTCATGTTTTTGGTACGGCGAGATCAGAGGTATCTTCCGACCTCAGCGGTAATGTACTCGTACTATTATTGTTGGTCACTTGATCAATATAACTGAGTGATGTGTGGTGTACTCCAGTTTAAAGCCTTCTTTTGGCCTGGGGTTTGTACAGGCTAGAAAGTATGCAATAGATGGACGAGTGGGTGAGTGGAAGGAGACGAGACCATCTATTGCACTTTTGGCTGAGACATTACATAGTGCTTTTCACGCCTACTGCGAGGAAATTGCAAATAATTATCAGGGATGCCGCGGATGCGACTTTTTAGACATCCGCGGATGCGGAGGCAAAACACTCAAAAACATAAATACGCAACGTCTTTAGGGTCACGCAGGACTCGAACACTGATTCACAATCGTTGCAAACCTAACGCATCACCAACAGCGAACCGAAACGAAATGAAGATTCTTATTGACTAATGACGAAAATACTGAACATGCACGTGGCACGCGCCGTGTCGTGTTGGCCCCTATCTGGTCGCGAACTGTACTACATCCGCATCCGCAAAAACTCCGCATTAATTTTTGCGGATGCGGAGGCGGATGCGGATGTTGTAAATCATGCGGATGCGGATGCGAATGTCTGCAACGCCCTGATAATTATAATCATAATAAGCGCGGACCCGCTCGCGTGTCGGGGGGCGCGCGCGCGGCGGCCCGGGTGGGGGCGGAAAAGCTGTGATTGAGCGAATCGCTGTTCAAACTGTCCAACAATAACATTCTTGGACAGTTTGAACTCATAGATGGCCTTTTCGATGTCCAACTACCCCAGCTTTGAAGCCTGAATTCTAATCATCTTTTGCCACATTTCCGAGCAGCGGCGTGAAAATGAATTACATTATCGGGTAATAGTTATTTACGATACAAGTGCCGAAAATAGGAAATTACCTATTCGCACGTGTATCGTACGTTTTACTGTACATATGGCTCTTTAAAGTGTCGACATATGCACGAAAAGTGCTCTTTTCCGCACTAGTGCGGGAAAGTAGCACCATATGTACTGTAAAAGATATACCTTCGATCAAAATCGATATCTGGGGGTCTGCGAGGTCTATCACTCTCAGACCCCCAGATATCGATTATGGTCGAAGGTATATCTTTTGTTTATTTATTCAAGGTTTCACAAAAAACCATAGTGTGGTTTACGTTTATGTTTGTCCCCGAGCTGGCAGCCGGTGGCGCGGTAGTGCGCAAGCGCCGCCTTCAGCGCAGGATCCTCTGAAGTCGCCGTGATCGGCGAGCTCACGAACGGGTGTAGCTCCTACCAACATTAGAATAGAATATAAACAAATTTTTTTTTTTATGGTATGGGAGGCAAACGAGCAGACGGATCACCTGATGGTAAGCGATTACCGCCGCCCATGGACACTTGCACTTGCCGGCCTTTAAGATGGGAGTACGCTCTTTGCAATTGCAATCTATCTAAATATATAAAAGAAGACACTGACTGACTGACATATCAACGCACAGCCCAAACCGCTGGTTCTAGAGATTCCAAATTTGGCACATAGGTTCCTTATAAGGCCTAGGAGAGCACTAAGAAAGGATTTTTCAAAATTCAACCCCTAAGGGGGTGATATGGGGGTCCAAAGTTTGTATGGGAGAAACATTATTTTTTGAACTATAACTTAAAAATTTGTAGTAAGATTACTTATTAAGATACCAAAAAAAGTACTGTATGCGTTTAAGAAAATTCTACCCCTAAGGGGGTTAAATAGGGGTGCAAAGTTTGTATGAGTGAACTTTAATTTTTGAGCTAGAAACATGAAACTTTGTTGAAAAATTACTTATTAGAATACAAAAAAGAACTGTCCGCGTTTTAGAAAATTTCACCCCTAAGGGGGTTAATAACTAGGGGTGCAAAGTTTGTATCCGAAACTACTGGCACTAGAAACTTCAAATTTACATCAGAACTTCCTTTTATGAGGTAGGCAAGACGCAATAAGACGGGAATTTTGGAAATTCCATCCCTAAGGGGGTTAAATAGGGGTCCAAAGATTGCATGAGAGAAACATTATTTTTTGAACTAGAAACATGAAACTTTGTAGAAAGATTACTTAATAAAATACAAAAAAAGTACTTTCTGCGTTTTGAAAATTCTACCCGTAAGGGGATTAAATAGGGGTGCAGATTATGTATGAGGGAACTTTATTTTTGGAGCTAGAAACTTGAAACTGTAGAAAAATTACTTATTAAAAAGAACTGTCAGCATTTTAGAAAATTCCACCCCTAAGGGGGTTAAATAGGGGTGCAAAGTTTGTATGAGGGAACTTTATTCTTTGAGCTAGAAACTTGAAATTTACACCAGAACTTCCTTTTATGACGTAGGCAGGATAAGACGGGATTTTTGTAAATTCCATCCCTAAAGGGGTTAAATAGGGGTGCAAAGTTTGTATGAGAGAAACATTATTTTTTGAACTAGAGACTTGAAACTTTGTAGGAAGATTACTTATTAAGATGCAATAAAAGTACTTTAGTTAGTACAATTCACGCCTTTATTCCCAAAAGGGGTAGGCAGTGCACATGAAACTTATGTTCCAGCGCCACTTTTAGCATAAATGGGTATATTGCAGTGATAGGTTGTTAGCCCATCGCCCACAACACACTTCAACCCTGCTCCCTTAGTCGACTTTTACGACACCCACGGGAAGAAAGGGGGTTGTGAAATTCTACCCTACACCACACGGGAATAAAAATAATAGGAAATAAAAAATAATTTACCATAACGGGTTTTGACGAATGGTTATTCATAACTATTCATAAGGGAAGTAAGTCAGTAAGTAGGCCGTTGCCGGCAATACAATTCAACAGTTATTGCAAAATTACACTTACTACGCGGGCGAAGCTGCGGGCAAAAGCTAGTTTGTTATAAACCAAAATAAGAACACTTCAAAATTTTGATCTTAACACGAGACATAGTAAACTTAAACTAAAACAACATAGGGAGTGTAATATATTTTTTACACTCCTTTTCGTTAGGCAGTCTTGTAAAGAAATAGATAACCGTATTGAAAGAGGCCTAGCTAAAGGTTAACGCACACTAATCGCCCCTCACCGGATCGATTCCGATACGGCCCACCCATGCGATGCCGTTACGGAGCGGATAAGTGCGCGTTGCAATATGGGGTTTTATACACAAAATACTGACTACTGACCCACGCGGACTGTCGATGTCGGAGCGACATGTATGCCTTAACTTTAAATTATACACGTTTTCCCGAGGGACTACAGTATGGGGCTATACTAAAAAGGAGTTTTTAAAGGGTCAGCAACGCGCATTGGCTCCCCTGGAATTGCAAGCGTACTTAATTAGGCTACGGTAACCACTTACCATCAGGCGGAATGTACGCTTCTTTGCCACCGACGTGGCACCAAAAAACGCCTGTATACGTAAAAGGGAAGGCCGCACTGACGGTGCGGGGCGGGCAGGAGGGGGCGCGGGCAGTAGCCGCGGGACACCTGTATAACACTACCAGCACTGACCTGGAGCTCGACGACGCTGTGCCTGGCGCGGCTGACGCGGCGCGGGCGCGGGGTATGCGGCGCGCGCGGGGCGGGCAGGAGGGGGCGCGGAAAGTAGCGCCGCAGGGCGCAGCGCCGCCCCGCTTCCGTGTCCAGGTACGGTGCAGGGATGAGCACGTTCGGAGACATGGACAACACCGTGTCGTCCGTAGACCATCTGCCAGTTAAAATAAAAAACAGAATTTAAGTATAAGTCAAGTATAAGTTAAGTATAAGGCTTCAACTCAACACAAACACGCTTGCCGCGAGACTTCCACCGGTTGACAGTTATTTAACGTTAATTGACAGGTCTTTTCTTAAGCCGGAAGCGCGGCATCCAAGCACTGTCTCCTCGCCAGCGACTGCAGGCACGACGTTCACCAAGTGTGCGTTGTTGGAATTTCATATTAAGAATACTGAGCCTCGCTAGTTGGCGCCGAGGCGATAAGTGTGCGTTAACCTTTACCTCGACAGCTTTCGTACGTAATATTAAATTAATAAATTTACAATGGCACTTTCGGGGAGTCTCGTTTAAGCCGCCGTGCCGTACGGACGCACGGACCCTTACCGTCCTCCGTCATTGTTTCTCCAAATTGCATAAAAAGCGCCACGAAACAAAATGCGCCCATTACCAGATGTGCCCTACCCACGGTATCTGCTCCGATACGCGTATATACATCTCGCGATACATATCGATTTAAACAAATGTGCAGTGCGTCTATCCATATCCATACTTATATTGTAAATGCGAAAGTGTGTCTGTCTGTCTGTTTGTCTGTCTGTCTGTTACCTCTTCACGCTTAAACCGCTGAACCGATTTGGATGAAATTTGGTATAGAGATAGTTTGAGTGCTGGGGAAGGACATAGGATAGTTTTTATTCCGGAAATCCTCCCCCAAGGGGATGAAGTGGGGGGTGAAAGTTTGTATGGAGCTACGATATAAACGAGTTCCACGCGGACGGAGTCGCGGGCAGAAGCTAGTATCTTATATAACAGTGAGTGCGACTGATGTGAGGGCGGTCCAAGTCTTCGCCAGCTACAACGTCGCCCAAGCTCGCCAGATTAATCCGGTGAGGTCTGACCATTTTTAACCCCCGACGCAAAGAGAGTGTTATAAGTTTAACGTGTCTGTGTATCTGTTGTACCTATCTGTCTGTGGTATCGTAGCTCCCAAGCGGATGGACCGATTTGAACGCGGTTTTTTTTTGTGTCATAGATGGCTGTTTCATGAAAATCTGTTCAGCCTTTTTTGAGATATTGGACTTTGAAATGAAAATGTCGGGGGTTTTTCAACTTTTCTAAGTTGTAGTTATTCACTTACTGTATCAATGCTAAAATCACAAGAATGTGGTATTACGGGCCCGCTAGAGGGAACGCACCGTGTCTGTTTATTTCTAAAAAGTAGTGTTGGCGCCAAATCGCACCAACTGTTCATTAATCAGTCGTTCTACCATTCAGGGTCGATCATTCGCATCGATCAATAATCTTTCGCGGCGCGCGGCCGTCACGTCAGCTCAGTTGTCAATTGGCTCTCGAAGCGAGACTACCACATCTCGCAGGTGCAGCCGCCATTGTTTTTACCACGCGGTGTCACGCAGGCTTCGCGGTCTTTTGGCTGATACATATGATATGTATAATCTAATATCAATTTTCTTCAATATTCAGAATACCGGGCAAAACACCTCGGAACACCGGGGTCGCTACCGGAGGCCGTCGGCAACGTAAAGGGTTTGCTAGGCTTCCTGGTGGAACTGGGTTGGCACGAATAACAGTAGTGCCAATAACCCATACGCAAAATAGGCGCTATTATGACGTCGAGTTGCGGAAACCAAGCCCGCGTACACCTATAACCTATAACCTATATCAATATTCTTTTGTACCTGCTTTATTGAAGTGTGTAACAATAGTAGTTTATGCCATCGTTATATAATGAATGCTTTTTCAGTCGAGTACCACGTTTAGGCCACAAAGCTTGCTGAGTGGCCTAATTAAGGTACGAGAGTTAAAAAGCTAATTATATAACTATTGCATACAATACTTTTTCTACGAGTTAACGGAAATAATAATTTATTAAACAAACTTGGTATCTATTGAAAATCGCCCTGCTGAAACGAAGTGCAGCCAACCGCTTTTTTATTTTTGCGCGTTGATGTCTTCTGGAAATCGAGCCTCGTGATTGGTCAAAATTCATTTTAGTTCTGTACATATTCAAATGATGAATGAATGAATGATGATGAATTATACTCAAATGAAGTTGATTTAAATATTACTGTCAGTCATTTAATTGACGGATAGAAGTGCTCGAGTAGAAAAAGAATATTTGTACTATATGAACAACTAAACATTAAACTTTATATAGTTTTATTGTTTTTTTTTAAATGATATCTTCATATTTAAGGTTCTTTTGTGTCAATAAATATTTTTCTGGTTCCGTTTAAATTTTTCTGTTTCAAACTGACCTGTCTGCATGTGTGTCTGCCTGCAGGCTGTCCTCAGCGGGCAGGAACACGTCGTCGTCCGCCGCCGCGCGCAGCGGGTCACTGAAGTCCCTGATGGGCACGCCGCTCGCGCGCTCGCTCTCCGCCCGACTGAACTTCTGGAGGGGATCCGCAAACTTCCCATCGTCAACTTTATCAATAGTTGACTCATTATCGTCTCCATCAACTTGACTCGTTGTAGCTGCAGCTGATGCACTATCATCTGTAGCATTAGCTTCAGCGCCAGCTGGGAGTTTATCAACAGCAGCCAAACTCTTATCACTACCTGACACTTCATCTGCAGCTAACAATTTATCACTGGTTACCACTTTTTCAACTAACTCATCATCACTGGCTACATCTGTATCATCTGCTTCATTCTTATTATCACACTGTTCCTCATCCTTAGCATCAGTCTTGCCATCATCGTCGTCATCATCAAACGCCCCAGGCGCGGGCAGCATCGCCTCGATGTCACCGAGGAAGGCCCGCTCCAGCTTCCAGTTGTAGCAGGCGAGCAGCATGAACTTGGCGACTCGCTTAACTCGGGCCAGCTCCGCGAGCGGGGCTCCACGGAGGATGATGCAGCAGCCTAGTTGGGGCTCCACGCAGCCTTCCAGGGACATCAGGGTCTTGCTGGGGTCTGGTGATAGAAATTGGTAATCGCTGTTTCAGTCGAAGATAGATAGGCGATAGGCTGATTGGGAAAACGGGGACATCTGATGAAGTTGTCAGTAGAAATGGAAGAATAAATTAAAAGGTGGGTATTTTCACACAGTTTTCATAGTGTGATACACCTTAGCAAATATGGGACAGGTGTTCTCGTCGTGATCTGCATGGAACCTATAACATGTAGGTACATAAAGGGTCTGCTTAATGTATAATGCTTCTAAACTAGAATTGCTTGGTAATAGCAATAAAGAGGCGTCAGGACCCCAGAGGCAGAAAAGCGAGCCGTCGGCTTGTAGAGTGTTCTGCAAGGGATCTAGTGGTGTGGTAAGGCAAGTATAGTTACATGTGGTAACAGCGAACCGCCTGCACTCGCCGAGCCGGGGCACCGCGATCCTGGCGTCGACCGAGGCCACCAGGTCGGCGCGCACGGTCCGGGCCAGCCGGCGCAGCGCGCGCTCGCCGACGCCGGTAGCGAGCGCCACGCCGGCGCCGCGCAGCGCGTCCTGCACCGGCCGCGCCACGGCGCCACGCACGAACACCACGGACGGCCGCAGCGCCGTGATGCGCGCCGCGCAGCGGACCAGGTACTCTTGCTCCTGACGGTTTCATAATAATAACTAATTATAATAATAGTATTTTATGCAACTGTTGTATTAGAAGGGTCTGAAAAGGCGAGTGTCGTGGGTTGCGACGCGAGCCTTGACGAGCATCGCAATTAAAGACGCTACGAGCGTTTTTAGACCAGTTATACACCGTTGCATACAATACTTTTTCTACGACTAAATAAATTGCATTATTCAAACTTTTCAGGTAGCAAGTTTTTTATCCGTTCTTTTCCTACTCACGCAATTTCTTCAGGTGTGCAGTTATGAATTCCTTCGACCATTACACTTTTGTCTTCACACACACGAATAAAATCTTAACAGTTTAGGAGTCATCATCTTTAGTCTTTTCATTTTGAACTATATTATGGTGGGAAATCTGAAATATGATACCTCTTGTATATGGTTTGTTTTGTTTTAGCAAGTTGGTACCACTGCAATACAGTGGCCGAATAAAAAAAAGATAGATGATTTGACATCGTGGTAAACAGTACCTTTATGAAAAATGTATGAACCATAAATGTACGATAAACAGTGCGTTTATGGGCCATAGAGCATAGTTTTTAAACGACTTATTATCGGTGTAATTGTATTTGAGCTAAAGCCTATATAAATTACAGATAACGGTACAAAAGTAGAAAAATATATTTACGTCACACCTGGCCATAATGTGAGTTTTACCGCACGCAGGGCGTACGGTTAAACTCGCATTATGGCCAGGTGAAGACGTAAAATTGTGTACTCACTACGGGCAGTAAAAAAGAAAGCCCTCTATCGCATATTTACAACCCTCGCCTACGGCTCGGGTCTCAAATACCGGCGATTACGGGCTTTCTTTCTTTTACAGCCCTTGGTAAGTAATGTACTATTTTAATACAGTTGCTCAAAAAGTGCTACTTTACGTAGCTGTTTAGCGTGCGGGAAGTTGGTTTTCGCGAACTAGTGTTTTTCACTTTTCCCACTTAATAATTATTGTACAAATACCGCGTACCGGAAGGCGCAGCGTGGGTAGTGGACTGATGACCTGGTAAAGGTCGCGGGAGTCCGCTGGATGCGGGTGGCGCAGGACCGGTCATTGTGGCACTCTTTGAGGGAGGCCTATGTCCAGCAGTGGACGTCTTTCGGCTGATATGATGATGATGATGATGAATTGTACAAATTATACCATTCATTATTATGTTAATAAAAAAAGAATACGATAAAACTGTATTTAAAAAAAAGACCGGGTTGCACTCCGGGAGTGCTGGCAGAAGTGAAAACTCTTACGGTGTCTTAAAATGAATTTGACGCAAATTTATAAACAATTATCAATTATTTAGGCGGACGGCCCGCGGGCGTTGGGTGCGACGAGCCCAACGCGTCGCCGCGGCGCAATGGTGCCGGGGTCGGGCGCGCCGACGGGGGCGGCGGCAAACACAATACCAACTTGTTTTTGCCATTGCCAAATATTTTTCAAAGCTTTATCTCTTTAGGAATAACGTCTAAATTCGAACTATTCGAATTTGCAAGAACAGCAGATGGCGGTGCACGGTGGCGACCAAAATATCAATTTGTTTTTGTTGTTGATAAATATTTTTCTAAGCTTTATCTCTTTAGGAGTAACGCCCAAATTCGAATTATTCGAATTTTCTCAATAGCAAAACGGTGAAGGACGCGTTGGTATTATTACAAATTTATTTGCAGAATATGCTATTGCAAAAAGTGTTTATGGCTTTATACTCTTACGAATAGCGTTCAGTTTTGAATGAAGTCGAATCAGCTAGCAGCAAAAAGTGACCTCCTTCACATCTGACGTCACAAAACTCTGTCGCGTATTTAACAATTTTTCCCCATCCCAAAAAGTGCTCAGCGCCGCTAAAGAAGTTTTCACTTCAAAAAGATTTTTGAACAACTTCATTATTTTTCAACTGTATTATATTGCAATGATGTTACAGAATGAATAATATAAAAGTTTCGAATTCCTTACTTGTCGTTTTTCTTATTTTTTCGCAACTGTATTAAAAAACGTCGTTCGATACTCGTGCGGAAATGTCATTCTTCACTCGTCCCGAGTCTTGCCACTCGCCTATGTAATGACATACTTTCCGCACTAGCATCGAAATGTACTATTATTGCCACAAACTTAACCTAGACATTACATAGAGCTTAAAACTAATTAAACAGTATGACCAAAAGAAAGAATACTGTTAACAAGTCTACAAGTCATCCAAATTATACTTTTTAGGGTTCCGTACCCAAAGGGTAAAAACGAGACGCTATTACTAAGACTCCGCTGTCCGTCCGTCCGTCTGTCTGTCACCAGGCTGTATCATGAACCGTGATAGTTAGACAGTTGAAATTTTCACAGATATGAAGCTGTTGCCGCTAAACAAATACTAAAAAACAGAATAAAATAAATATTAAAGGGGGCTCCCGTACAACAAACGTAATTTTTTTGCCGTTTTTGTAGATAACGGTACGGAGCCCTTCGTGCGCGACACCGACTCGCACATAGCCGGTTTTTTTAAATATTACCTATACAAATCGTGGTATCAATTGAAAATTTAAATTATTTCACGGAAAAACAGGAAGCTCATTTTTGAAGTTAGTGCTTGATGAAAAGGGCCCAGTTCTGACTCGGTTTTATCTTTATAAACTTACCGACACAAAGGACTTCATCAGTTAGTCAGTTAGAAATGTTGTAATAGTTATTTGTGTCACAAGAGAGCAAAATAGTATTTTATGCAATCGTTATATAATGTATGCTATTTCAGTCGAGTACCACGTTCAGGCCACGAAGCTTGCTGAGTGGCCTAATTAAGGTACGAGACTTAAAAAGCTAATTATATAACTATTGTATACAATAATTTTACTACGAGTCAACTGAACTGGTAATTAAAAAAACTTGGTATCTGTTGAAAATCTAAGCCATGATGAAACGAAGCGCAGCCAACGGCTTTTTCTTTTTTGTCGTTGATGTCTTTTACTTTTCTTCTGTAGTCAAAACGCCGTCCTATTGGTCAAATTCTTTTTTTTTTATTTAGAAACACAAACAGTCGCATAAACAAATATACACTCGCGGTCAAAGAAACCGGGTCAGTGACGAAAACCTCAATATTTTGTAAACCGTTGGTCGTATCTGCATGAAACTAACTCTGTTTTATAGAGAATTTAATATCCTTCTAAATCCAACCTTCAATGTTCTACGTAGTAACTGGAAAAAGGTTTAATTGAAAAAAAAACCAATTAGGTACTTATTTGAAATTGCGTTCGTTTTACTTTTGCTTGTTTTTAAGCAATTGTTTTCAATCTGTCAAAGAACTATGATAAAAGGCTGTCATTGTTTTATTTTGTGGTCATTCTTGAATGTCTATCATGCCGCTAACACGAGATGAATGTACTCGTATCATCACTATGTTAGAAGAAGGAAGAAGTCAGAGGTATACAGCGAGAAGATCAGGTGTGTCACTTTCTACAGTGCAGCGAGTCCTCCAACGTTACCTACAAACTGGGCAGAACCTTAGAAGACCAGGAACTGGCAAAACAAGATGTACTACAGCTAGAGAAGATCGATTTATTGTTACAACCATGCTCCGAAATCGGCACCTCACAGCAGTTGAAGTGAAAAATCAGCTTTTAGAGACCCGAAGGGACGGCATCAGCGAGCGGACTGTCAGGCGGCGGCTCAAAGAAGCAAATTTGACCCCACATAGGCCGGCCAATGGCCCAAAACTTGAAAGAATACATCGAACAGCAAGACGACTTTATGCCCGCGATCACAGATACTGGGGTGACGAAGATTGGGCAAGAATTTTGTTTTCCGATGAATCCAGATTTATGCTCTATGCAAATGACGGGCGGCAAAGAGTTTACAGACGGCCTGGTGAACGTTTTATTCCAGCATGTTTTGAGGAAAAAGTGGCGTTCGGCGGTGGGTCAGTCATGGTTTGGGCTGGAATCTCTTCAGAGAGTCGCTCGGAGTTAGTTTTAATAGAAAATGGATCATTAACGAGTGCAAGATATGTAGAAGAGATTCTTAATGAGCATGTCGGCCCATACTTAATTAATATGGGTGGAAATTCTATGTTTATGCATGACAACGCCAGGCCACACACAGCTCAAATTGTCAGAGATTATTTTTTGGAGGTTGGTATCAACTGTATGAACTGGCCCTCGAGGAGTCCGGACTTAAATCCGATTGAACATGTATGGGACGAGCTTGGGAGGCGTGTAAGAGCTCGAAACCCCGCCCCAGCTACACTTAGAGACCTGAAACAGGCGTTAGTGGAAGAATGGGACAATATCCCGCAAGAACGCATAAAGAACTTAATAAACAGCATGCCGAATCGTCTAGAAGCTGTAAGAAGAGCCCGAGGAGGCAATACGAAGTATTAATTTTTATTATTTGTGTTGTATGTGAAGTACCTACTGCTTATTTTTGTACGTAAAATTGGTTGATTTTTTGTTTCCTATGTAATTTTATTAAACAAAAGAATTACGATTCCACCATTTGATGTTATTTAATTCAGTATAAAATTATCTACAATATGCAGTTTAATTCATGTCCCTAGCTTTATTATTTTAGGAGATATTACAGATTTTCGTACTGACCCGGTTTCTTTGACCGCGAGTGTATAAGGGGTACACATATAGTATCAACAGACATAATGCTAAAGACCTGGAGGTTCATAACAAGGAGATCTGGAGAGTAACATTTACATTAGGCAATTATAATACTCCTGGAAGAACTAAGAAAATAACTTACATTTTACTATAGTTCAGTAAAGGCGCCACGTGATTGGTCGAATGTATGTGATTTTAGTTTGGTGTACGAAGTCTTAATTCAAACATTAAAGTCGACGAGTATAAAATAGTATATTCACGGCGAGGGCGGTGTATTGAATCCTGAGCGTAGTGAGGGATACAAGTGTTAACGCCCGAGACGAAGATAATTTTGCTACCGAGTGACACATACTATTTTTCACACCGACTATGAAGAAATTTAAAAAGGTGCTGTTAAATTTACTTAACAAGTATTAACAATTTTTATTACTAATTTTTAAATATTACGAAAAATTCATAAATGTTCATATAACGTTGTTAAAGTTAAAACTTGAAATATGTTCGTTTTTAATCGATTACGATGAAATTGCAATCGATTATTTTATTAAGATCTCTGTTGAATTAGCTCATTGCGTAAATGCTACATGCCAACGAATAAATTAAAAAAGTAGCTACAAAAGTAGCATTTCGAGAGGGCTCGTTGGGGAGCAAAACTTCCTTTTCCGAATGAAAGGTGTGACAATGTGTTTACTGCCTACCTACTAGCAGCATCTGATCTGTCATAACTTCTAAGGTATAACGAACCTATTTTTACAGTGTGTAAGTAGGCTGTAATGTTAACTTTCAACTTGTAACTTACGTTGAGAAACAACTGAAAAGGATGCCATCACAAAATGCTATATACTCGTATGGGTTATCACAAAATAAATAGGCATAAATAATGCTCGACTAATACTGATATAATATTAAAGAAAATCTAATGTAAAAGAGAAGTATATGTAAAAGAAAGTCTATGAGATTATAAGTATGTATGTAGGGGGTGATCTCCAAGACCACTCACCGATTTAAAAAAGCGGCCAAGTGCGTGTCGGACTACGCACAGCGAGGGTTCCGTGCCTATTAAAAAGATCGTATCGTTACTGAAATCTAATGGCACTTACGTCCTTTTCTTTAAGGAAGGCAGTTTTTTAGAAATATCTCAAAAACCTTTGAACCGATCTTGTTCAAAACAATTTTCCTTAAAGAATTTAATAAGCCCTATAAGCATGTTTTTTTTCATATTTTTAAAATACACGGTTCTAAAATTAGAGGGGGGGGACACAATTTTAGTGACTTTCGAGGCGATTATCTCCGACTCTATTCACTTAATCAAAAAAATTGCTGAGAAACCTTTTAAAGGCCTATCGATTGATGTGCCACATGTGGGCTTGCATTGAAAAAGTTTTTTTGACTTTCTGTTCTATGTATGGAGTGCACCCCTAAAAAAATTTTTTTTTAGTAATTGAATTACAAAACTATGTAGCGGTTAACAAAATACACCTATCCTCAAAATTTTATTCAAATACACCTTATAGTTTTCGAGTAAAATGCCTGTGACATACAGACGGACAGACAGACAGACAGACAGACAGACATGACGAATCTTTAAGGGTTCCGTTTTTTGCCATTTGGCTACGGAACCCTAAAAACACTTGTGTATCGATCGATTGAAGTTTCTGTATAGACTTTAGGCTATATTGTATCACGCTGGTTTGCCCGCGTCGTTAGCAGCACGCGAAGCCGCGCGGCAGCTAGTGAGTCCCATTACCTGCAGCAGGACGGGCTCGAGCGACGTGAGCTTGCCCTCGACGCGCTGGTAGGCGATGGAGCAGTCCAGCAGCAACACCGTCGGGTTCTCGATCTCCACAGGCATCCCTCTGTAGTGAGTCCCATTACCTGCAGCAGGACGGGCTCGAGCGACGTGAGCTTGTCCTCGACGCGCTGGTAGGCGATGGAGCAGTCCAGCAGCAACACCGTCGGGTTCTCGATCTCCACAGGCATCCCTCTGTAGTGAGTCCCATTACCTGCAGCAGGACGGGCTCGAGCGACGTGAGCTTGTCCTCGACGCGCTGGTAGGCGATGGAGCAGTCCAGCAGCAACACCGTCGGGTTCTCGATCTCCACAGGCATCCCTCTGTAGTGAGTCCCATTACCTGCAGCAGGACGGGCTCGAGCGACGTGAGCTTGTCCTCGACGCGCTGGTAGGCGATGGAGCAGTCCAGCAGCAACACCGTCGGGTTCTCGATCTCCACAGGCATCCCTCTGTAGTGAGTCCCATTACCTGCAGCAGGACGGGCTCGAGCGACGTGAGCTTGTCCTCGACGCGCTGGTAGGCGATGGAGCAGTCCAGCAGCAACACCGTCGGGTTCTCGATCTCCACAGGCATCCCTCTGTAGTGAGTCCCATTACCTGCAGCAGGACGGGCTCGAGCGACGTGAGCTTGCCCTCGACGCGCTGGTAGGCGATGGAGCAGTCCAGCAGCAACACCGTCGGGTTCTCAATCTCCACAGGCATCCCTCTGTAGTGAGTCCCATTACCTGCAGGAGGACGGGCTCGAGCGACGTGAGCTTGCCCTCGACGCGCTGGTAGGCGATGGAGCAGTCCAGCAGCAACACCGTCGGGTTCTCGATCTCCACAGGCATCACTCTGTAGTGAGTCCCATTACCTGCAGCAGGACGGGCTCGAGCGACGTGAGCTTGTCCTCGACGCGCTGGTAGGCGATGGAGCAGTCCAGCAGCAACACCGTCGGGTTCTCGATCTCCACAGGCATCCCTCTGTAGTGAGTCCCATTACCTGCAGCAGGACGGGCTCGAGCGACGTGAGCTTGCCCTCGACGCGCTGGTAGGCGATGGAGCAGTCCAGCAGCAACACCGTCGGGTTCTCGATCTCCAGAGGCATCCCTCTGAACACACAACAGTATATCTAGATCCAGGGTGCAAGCAGAAACATCAAAATCTAAACCTGTGTTGCCAGTTTAAAGGGCTTTGCTGGAAATGTATGGGCAACTGGTGCCTTTTTTTATGGCACACTTATGCACTTTTTATTTTATGTAGGTATTTCCGGTCCAAGCTGCAGTTGTGTCTATCGCGCTCTGCGGGGGGAGGCTTGAGGTTGGCGCGACAGCAATACATTTTACAAATACCTATTTCTCAATTATCTCGCCCTAGTATGTGTTATGTAGTGTTTCCTCTTAATGTCTGAATGTATGGAAAGAATGTCAAGTTTGTATAGAATGAGATCTGCCGGCACCAAATTGAATCACCTGTGGGCGACATTCTTGGTGAGCACGACGCCGGGCACGAGGCAGCTGTCCCGCGGGCTGCCGTCGCGGAGCTTCTTCACCTGCACGTAGTTGCGGATGTCGATGTCGTTGCTGTGCATGTCTACAATACAAGCATTCAACCCTTTAGCTCCATATCGACGACCACATTCCCAATTCGACCACATTCCAGTCTCATCTCGTCAGCATTTAAGAACATCACTTTACCTTATGCTAAGGGACGCAAGTACGTACATTTGTGGTCGAGTTGGGAATGTGGTCTCATTGGGAATATGGTCTAATTGGGAATGTGGTCGAATTAGGAATGTGGTCTCATTGGGAATGTGGTCTAATTGGGGAGGTATTTGGTGAGGTAGGGCATAGCGAAATATCATCCCGCTCGAATTTGGAGCAGCCCAACTGGGGAAGTACCTCCGCCTTGCAGAAGACCACAGCCATAATAACACTACTACTTGCTCTGTAGTAGTGTTGTGTTCCTGGAGGTGAGCAAGGTCGCCAGAGCTCCCGAGGATGCGTTGTGTTGAGAGCGAGGGAATTTGTTCCTTCAGCTCTCAACACAGCGAATCCTCAAACTTATCAAGGGTCGGCAACGCCCATGTTACTCCTTTGGAGTTGCATGCGTCTATAGGCTGCGGTGTCCGCTTACCATCAGGTGGACCGTACGCTTGTTTGCCACCGTCGTTGTATAAAAATAAAAAATAAAAAAATTTGAGAATGTGATCGAGTTGGGAATGTGGTAGAGTTAGGAAAGCAGTCGAAGTGAACCTGCAGGAATTCAACATCAATTTATGAACGGAGTACCGGTCACATTAAGATGGTACACAAATATAAAGAGGAAAAGCCTGAGAGATTGCATGTAATGGGTAACCGAAACTACTAACCTGATTTCAAAAAATATTTCACCTGTGTATACGACGACCCGTTAGCCTAGTGGGTAGTGACGCTGCCTACGAAGCTAAAGGTCCTGGGTTCGAATCCCGGTAAAGGCAAATATTTCTGTGATGAGCATGAATATTGGTTACTGAGTCATGGATGTTTTCTATGTATTTAAGTAATTACATCTATCAAATATATCGTCGTCTAGTACAAACGCCAACACTGTTAACTGACCATCTTGTGTTTATATAGAACCTTATTACAATGCACATAAGGTGCACCGATGGTCAGTTAGCTGAGTTGTCGATAGTACCCATAACACAAACTTTATTGAGCTTACTATGGGGTTAGTTCGAATTGTGTAAGATTGTCCCTGAATATGTATATGTATTTATATAATGGACAATCTGGGTGGGCATAGGGCTTCACCCCGCACCCCCCCCGCACCCCGCGGAAAACACAGCTAGTTATATTGAAATAATGACCGGGCATGGTGGCCTCGGCGGCCACCTGGCACAACGGCAGCAGCACGTCCAGCCAGGCGGCGCCGAGCCCCTCGGCCGCCAGCCACTGCCGCACCAGCAGCTCCAGGTGCTCCAGGCCCAGCGCCGCGATGTTCGGGCACAGCGACGAACCCTCGTTCACACCTGGCGGACAACTCGATCACATTTAGGGGGAAACGTGGTAAGTATACTCGCTGGGACCTAAATAATATTGATACCTATGATATTTACTGGTAAAGGCGCTATACACGGTCTTTTTTTAACCGTCTTAGAGCCGAAGACCAGTTAATGTATACATTACAAAGAACCTAAAAAAAAGGTTTTTTTTTTTGTTTTTTTTTAATGTATTAATATTGTTGTTATTATAATTTGTATTGTTGAGTGACCGCAGTGACCGCTAGCCACCATCTTATGTAGATAGGCACGAACTCTAACCGGATGAATGTACTTTGCACCGCGCGCCATACAGGATTTTTCAACTTAATTACCTTTCATTACTAAAAACTTCATTGTTAATATATATTTTTTTCCACGTTTTGGATACTTTATGTGGGCTTCGGCTCTAAGACGGTCTAATCATGTCTTGTCATCAAACATTTTGTCATGCCAATTTTAAACGGACTTTCAACAAAATACAGTAGTCTAAATACAAGATGAAAACCTCTGCCTCATGCAAATGGTGTTAATTAACAGCGACATATATGATTTTAAGAATGTGCCCACCAGATATGTGCGAAGATATGTTTCCATATATCTGACACCTCGCATGCTTGACAACTAGGATATTCACCCTAAATGAAATGCCCAATATGACAGAAGTCTTACCTTGCTCCAACTGCGGGGTCTCTTCCTCGCTCGAAGGCGACGACTTCGGCTCTGCAGACAACGGGACACCACATGATCCAAACAAGCACACGTACATGAACGTGACACAGTATCGCTTCCAGCAACAAAATGTTACACAAATTATTAAAATGATTTATTAAGCAATTAGTTTTTTTCTAAAACCGTTAATTTAAAATATTGTAATGAGACTGTCGGCTAAGTTGCTCAAGTATTTTTAACCCTTTCATGGCCGACGCCGCACATGTGCATTATTCCGTTTAATTGCTGAAATCGCTCGTAAAGGTATGAATTATGTGATTAATTATTAAGCCTTGAATGGGTTGAACAGGCAAGCTGGTCGCCATCGAGACCCATGGATGCCTCGCCACTCGCAGAGAGCCCAGTACGTTGAGTTTATTCTCCATTCATGTAACACCCCTGGCGTTGCAAGCGTCCTTAGGCTACGGTAACCACTTACCATCAGGTAGGCCGTAAGCTTGTTTGCCACCGACGTGGTATAAAAAAACTTGCAATGGGAACGGTTTCAGAAAAAAACATCTGTATGCATTTGCAAAACAACTCGTTCGGAATAATTTATGCGAAACAAAACACTTAGAAAATAGCATTAGTACACCACATGATACTCTAACACCCACCCAACATTCCGGCTCTTGAGAGGCATAATCACAGATATAACTGTATGTTCTAGCAACATAAATAAATTGACAGTGAAATAGCGACGTTACGTTTCCATAAAATATAGAGATATGAGCTGGGCCGAAACACGACGATACAATACGACGCCCCAGCGAGCCCCGACACGACGTGGTCACGTGACATTGTCGACGTCTACATACTATGTTGGGTCGACGTCGAGAGTCTAGTTTGAGAGTTTCATCGAAAATGATGGAAGGCCCCTTCGGCCGTCTACAGAACCGGAGTTTCAGAACTGGTTCCATGCAAGGCTTTCACATTGCTTGGCTAATGTTTTCTAATAAAATAATATTGACTATTCACCGTCGTGACGTCTGACCAAAATATACGTGATTTGTAATTTGCTAGTCATAACATAACATATCATATGTTGTAGTCAATGTTGGACTACAACAACAGTGATTGCTTCAAATATTTGTGGTGAGACTAGATAAACAATAAGCATGCGGCCTCATGTTCAAATTGATAACGTAGTGATGCTAAATGGATAGTAAACTATCTAAAGTTTAGAAAAATGATGCATTTTATTTTATTGTCCAAGAGTAAATTTAAAGGTGCCAATAGAATCCTTACGCATTTATAGAAACAAAATTGTATGACAACCATGCACTTAAACGCAGTATTTCGCGACCGAAACAACAATTTATTTTCCATACAATGATACGACTACTTTGTACAAGTGACGTCATACGTCATCAGTATGAAGCGTTTTCCGCTGCCGCCAGCGACGTCAATCTTTGTCTCAAATTTTTGGTATGTTCTTTAATTGTAGTTGCTCTCATACAAACGTTTGTTCCTCTCCAAAAACTGGTTCGAATGGCATCGTGAAAAAAACTTAGTCCGCATCGCTATTGTTTAAGTTTTTAGGAGCCATGTCAGAAATCAGAAGTGCCACTTACCTTATGCGCAGATGAAGAATCGAATCTAACAAAGAGTATAATGCTAGTGGGCGACCAAGCCTGGCCGGTCGTTTTACCTGGTGCAGGCCTGGGCGTCTTGGTGAGGCGCGCCGAGCTCTCGCCGAGGTCCAGGTCCAGGCAGTACGAGGACACGCTCTCCACCAGCCGCGAGTGCTGCTCGTCCGCTGCACAAACACATTAACATTTTTTTTATACTGCCACGGTAGCAAAGCATAAGGTAGGTCTACGACAAGCGGTATTTCCGGACCGATACGACCTTCAAACCTTCAAGAAAAGAGCGTACTCCCATCTTAAAGGCCGGCAACGCACTCACAAGCCCGGCGCCTGGTTGTTTGCGTGCTGCCAGGAATGTGCTATGCGCACATTTTGTCCAGCCGGTGTGACGCCACTTGTACTACGCGAAGCAGGAATTATTACGCTTGATACGGGATGCATGATAAAGGGAGACAAAGTTGTCATCCAATCTCACAACAACTTTCACAGTGAGATGACAATAAGCGAAAACAACCTCTACATACAAGAATCTTCAATAAACCGGGTCATCGTTGAGAAAAACTATAGCGTTGTCACTGAAGATCATAGAGAAGCATTACGCAAACTGAAAACCAGCATAGACACTGTGAAGATGCAGCAAGATTCCTTGCAAAATATAACATCATCTCACGAAACGCATCACTACAGCTTCATATCATTTGTCGTTATCTGCACGATCGCAGCTAGCGTCTGGGCCGGCATCTACATGAGACGCAGAATGCGGAACACAGCAGCGCGAGCCATCACCAAGGAGCAGAAACGCCAGAAACCGAAAAATTACCACGGCGATGCGTCAATTCGACATTTTCCACAGCCGCGCGACTCTGACACCGGCAGTGAGGTGATTGTACATGCCGCAACACACGTTGACACGGCAACTACGCCTTAATTAGGTTTAACTTTCTTTTCTTATTTCTTTGGCAGCATGTACGAGCACAGTCGACATTTTAATATTAAGCTTACGATGCACCCGAGCGTGCGTCATTACGCTGTTTACCTAATACATTTTATTACTTTGTTATTTTAGTGCAATAAAGGTACTCAACCAGGACGGTTGCATCTTTTACTTAAGATATCGTTCCGATCAACATAACAACCCAACATTAACATATAACGTTCGTACATGTAATCATAATCATAATCATAATCATAATTTATTGCATCCATGGTAGTACAATACAAAGGTCTTACATATAGTTTTAGGATTCACATGGACCCTGATAGGGCACAGCAATATTAGGTAGTCTTAAATCTATTTGAATTAATAATAAATATATAAATGTTAGCGCGGGTTACCAGTACAAAACATTAATTAATTCGAGATTATTTTGATAATTTATGTCACACATGAAAGAGTTAAAAAAAATAATAAGTAAAATAAATTGAATTGAATTGAATAAATTGAATAATGAAGCATGTCGATAATTGTATCATGTCAATAGATATTATAACTATTAGTTCGTTTACATTGTATCGTCAAGTAATTTAGTTTAATAAACTATTAGACCCTACAACACCACTGGTGTTGCAAGTGTCCATGGGCGGCGGTAATCGCTTGCCATCAGGTGATCCGTCTGCTCGTTTGCCTCCTATATCATAAAAAAAAAAAAAAAAAAAAAAAAAAAAAAAAATAGGTTTTAACAGGTTGTACGTAAATAAAGTGCGCATAAACATATATATAACGTGTCCCGACTGTCAGCGTCAATCCGGAAACAGGTGATAGGCCAGGTTATAACAGTTATCAGAAAAAGTCCGATACGTATTTCAAAAAAAACTTTCGTTACTCGATGGAAATTGAGTTTTGAATTTCTTTTGCCGTATTATACAAAAAACAGCAAGTTTGCGGCTTGACGTTGACTTCTGGGATACCCTGTATACATTACGCGCGGCGAGTGCGACCGCGGCAAACAGTGAACTTGTTACGTGAGAACGCGAGCCTGTTTTGTGCATGATTTTAACTACAGCCCGGCAATCGATCCGTTTCGAACACAGATTGTGGATGGATGCTTATTATCCGTATGAAATTAAAAATAAAGTGGCTACGGATGAAAAAAATACGCCGAAAAAATGCATTATATGTTTCTTACCACACTTTTTTAGATAACATACGTCTTTTATGAACATCATTGCCATGCGAACCAACTCGCAGCGCCACACCGCGCGCGGCCGAGCACTGACTGGATTTTGGACATTTTGGACAGAGATCGGCTTGCCCCGCGCTGGTAGCGCTGTCGAACTTACCGCACTTTGTGTAGACAGGGCTATACCGCTATGACTCACGTTCCTGCGGCACCGTCGTCAGCAGCCAGCCGCCGGCCACGAGCGCGCCGCACATCCGCGGTGCGACCTGGTGGTAGTAGATAAGACTCACGTTCGTTGTCGTGTGTTGTGAGCGACGGAGGCGCGGGCCGGTAGAGCGCGTAGTCCGCGAAGCCGCCCGCCGGCCCCGCCTCCGGCACCGCCGTCAGCCAGCCGCCGGCCACGAGCGCGCCGCACATCCGCGGTGCGACCTGGTGGTAGTAGATAGACTCACGTTCGTTGTCGTGTGTTGTGAGCGACGGAGGCGCGGGCCGGTAGAGCGCGTAGTCCGCGAAGCCGCCCGCCGGCCCCGCCTCCGGCACCGCCGTCAGCCAGCCGCCGGCCACGAGCGCGCCGCACATCCGCGGTGCGACCTGGTGGTAGTAGATAGACTCACGTTCGTTGTCGTGTGTTGTGAGCGACGGAGGCGCGGGCCGGTAGAGCGCGTAGTCCGCGAAGCCGCCCGCCGGCCCCGCCTCCGGCACCGCCGTCAGCCAGCCGCCGGCCACGAGCGCGCCGCACATCCGCGGTGCGACCTGGTGGTAGTAGATAGACTCACGTTCGTTGTCGTGTGTTGTGAGCGACGGAGGCGCGGGCCGGTAGAGCGCGTAGTCCGCGAAGCCGCCCGCCGGCCCCGCCTCCGGCACCGCCGTCAGCCAGCCGCCGGCCACGAGCGCGCCGCACATCCGCGGTGCGACCTGGTGGTAGTAGATAGACTCGCGTTCGTTGTCGTGTGTTGTGAGCGACGGAGGCGCGGGCCGGTAGAGCGCGTAGTCCGCGAAGCCGCCCGCCGGCCCCGCCTCCGGCACCGCCGTCAGCCAGCCGCCGGCCACGAGCGCGCCGCACATCCGCGGTGCGACCTGGTGGTAGTAGATGGACTCACGTTCGTTGTCGTGTGTTGTGAGCGACGGAGGCGCGGGCCGGTAGAGCGCGTAGTCCGCGAAGCCGCCCGCCGGCCCCGCCTCCGGCACCGCCGTCAGCCAGCCGCCGGCCACGAGCGCGCCGCACATCCGCGGTGCGACCTGGTGGTAGTAGATGGACTCACGTTCGTTGTCGTGTGTTGTGAGCGACGGAGGCGCGGGCCGGTAGAGCGCGTAGTCCGCGAAGCCGCCCGCCGGCCCCGCCTCCGGCACCGCCGTCAGCCAGCCGCCGGCCACGAGGGCGCCGCACACCCCGCGGGCCTGCGACCTGCTCACAAAAGTTTACGTCACGCCTGGGAGTGTATAGATAAACTACCCAAAATTTTTGTTTCCGAATATTTTTTGTTCCATTAGCTTTTTTCCCCACTTTTTTATTGAAGTGAAAACTTCTTTAGCGGCGCTGAGCACTTTTTGGGATAGGGAAAAATTGTTAAATACGCGACAGATTTTTTGTGACGTCAGATGTGGATAAGGAGGGCACAAACTTTTATATTTTGCTGCTAGCCGATTCGACTTCATTCAAAACTGAACGCTATTCGTAAGAGTATAAAGCCGTTAAACACTTTTTGCAATAGCATATTCTGCAAATAAATTTGTAATTTTGTTAACGCGTCCTTCACCGTTTTACTATTGAGCAAATTCGAATAGTTCGAATTTGGACGTTATTCCTAAAGAGATAAAGCTTTGAAAAATATTTACCAACGGCAAAAACAATTTATATTTTGTTCACCGCCGCCGTCCGCTGTTCTTGCAAATTCGAATTTGGACGTTATTCCTAAAGAGATAAAGCTTGAAAAATATTTGGCAATGGCAAAAACAAATTGGTATTTTGTTCGCCGCCGACGGCGGGCGAACGGGCCCGCGGCCCGTCCGCCTAAATAATTGATAATTGTTTATAAATTTGCGCCAAATTCATTTTTAGGGTGACACCGTAAGATGTCACATGACCTGACCGAAAAACTGTTACAATGTTATTGAGTTTTCACTTCTTCCGGCACTCCCGGAGTGCAACCCGGTCTTTTTTTTCTATGCGGTTGTGTTACCAGTAGGTTGTTTTGGTTGCTAGACGCATTGTTTACCATGCATTTTGTCTCCTAGTCCGTATTATGCTCGTGTAATTATTTGACCTGTAGAACCAGTTCTCAATCCGAAATGCGCGGCGGTTTACGGATATTTTTTTTCATATAAAGACAGTTCTGGCGCTTCGCCGGCCGCTGCCGCGGCACGCTCGCTTCGCTCGCTCGGCTTGCGCGCTTTAGGGTCGCGGTTCACCTAACACTCGCTTCGCTCGTCGTCGTACCTACACCGACCTGCCTTGGAATAGAATAGGTAATGTTCTGGTTATGGTCAGCTAAAAGACGGTTTTTAACCCCCGACGCAAAGAGAGGGGTGTTATAAGTTTAACGTGTCTGTGTATCTGTGTGTCTGTGTATCTGTGTATCTGTCTGTGGTATCGTAGCTCACAAACGGATGGACCGATTTGAATGGGGTTTTTTTTTTGTGTCATAGATCATTTTATCCCGAGTGTTCTTAGCCATGTTTCATGGAAATCTGTTTAGCCATTTTTGAGATATTGGACTTTGAAATGAGAATGTGGAGGGTTTTTCAACTTTTCTAAGTTGTAGTTATTGATATGTCTCGTTTTGCGCATATGGCATTATGCGTGTGATTGAAAAAAAGTATACCTAGTAAAAAACGCGACTGGAAAACAATCAGTCTATCAACACGTGGGAATATGAACTACATCGTCTAGAAAATTATCTGTTGGGGATAAACGCTACTAGAAAACAATCCGTTTGTCAATACTTGCGTATATGAATTAGACAGAAATAAAGAAGAACATTTACTGACGAAATATATGCAAATCAGATGAAATATGATGAGAAGGACAATGGGCATAAGTGGTCCAAGAGCCTCCGCGGATGATGCCAAACGATAGAGATATTTTTTCTCTCCAAATAAAACTAAACACGGTTAAAATCCATCCCGGATTTTTTTTTTTATAAAGAATTTTTATTCGTTGTAAATACTTGATATTGACATATGTACTTAATATTATTGTAAATGAAGCGTGTTTTTTCCCCCATCCTGACGTGTCCATGTCTACGCGGTCAGAACTTTGTCGTTCGTGGACAGGAGTTCGAGAGTCTGTGCTTTTTTTTTTTTTTCCACGCAAAAAAAAACGCTCATTTGGGCAGCGCGAGTAGCACTGCCAGTGGCAAAGTATCTTGTTTAGTTTACATACGCGTCCTGCCTACTGCCCTTTCCTACCTAGTTTCCTGCTCACTGCCGTGGAAGTGAGCTGAATTGGCTTAATGCGCGGCAGAGTGGTTTACTCCCGTCGACTAACCCGTCGACCTTTCGAGTAGAAAGTGCGAAATGAACATGGAGCGATCGGCTAAGAATGGCCGAGTGCCGTCTTCTGAGAGTCTATAAACCTTAACAAAGGCATAGATTATGTTACAGATAACAGGTGATCTGGCCGTTAAGGCGAAATGGTTCTCGAGTAGCGACCACTGGAAGGCGCAGTGTGGGTAGATCCCCCACGAAGGTCACAAGATGGACTGATGACCTGATAAATGTCGCGGGAGTCCGCTGGATGCGGGTAGCGCAGGACCGGTCATGGCACTCTTCGTGAGAGGCCTATGTCCAGCAGTGGACGTCTGTAGGCTTATATGCTGATGAGGTGATCTGACCTGGTCTTGTGGCTGGTGTTGTCCATGAGCCACTGCATGACGTCGGAGCCGCGCCACACGCCGTTGTACCGCACCAGCCGGTACCTGAAACACCGGGCACGTGAAGGTTGCTTCCAACA
The DNA here is from genome assembly GCA_947578815.1 of Epinotia ramella. Lineage (NCBI taxonomy): Eukaryota > Metazoa > Arthropoda > Insecta > Lepidoptera > Tortricidae > Epinotia > Epinotia ramella. Next base: position 285,468 of record OX388210.1, read on the forward strand.
GGGGGAATCGTAAGGTCTTTGAACACACATCCGATTTCGCTTTTCACAGTCGGCTCAAACTATCTGATTGTCTACACTCGATACATATCGAATTCGTGCGTCAGACTTTCTGAAAATCGTAAACGACTGTGATGTTACCGACTCGAACATCCGATTCGGTATCGGATCGTGTTCAAACAAATATGAGACTAAGAAACTTGCCAAGTAGTAAATTTGAAACAGCGTTATTTTGATGGTTATTGCCACTTGAATTTTATTCCGGAAATGAATTCTTAGGTTCGAGTTCGACATTATATTAACTGTAATAGTAAGGTAGGTCGCTGACTAAATTGTAATTTGCATGCTGTGCAAAGATCTAAAAAATATGGGACCTGTGATATATTGTTGAAATGTAGCCACTTTTGTAATGAACCCTTTTGAAGCAAATGAACTCTTATGATTATGATAGTTCTCTATGGAAAAAGATTATATTCACTGTTCCATGAAATATGGTCGTCGGTTTCCACCTAAATGCGACCATAACAGCTGCACGTCTGTCATGGGACGGCCGCGACATACTCTCGATTTTTCTCGCACTATCCGTCTCTCTCTTATTAGAACACTTAGAACAAGAGGTATAGTGCGAGAAAAATCGAGAGTATGTCGCGGCCCTCTCATGATAGACGTGCAGGTAACAGATAGGACAAGTAAGTTAAGAATTTCCCCTCTGTTTTATCTAACCCTACCGTCTGACCCGTCCTAGTGCAGATATAAGGACCATTTTAAGAAATCATTTCGGAAACTACATCTGTTGAGAACAGCGGTTTCCAATATAAATAATAGCTATATCGTTGTCTGTAATTCATCATCTTCCTAGCGTTATTCCCGGTTTTGCCCTAAAGGATCCCGGGGTCCGCTGTGACACCTAATCCCACAATTTGGCATAGGCACTAGTTTTACGAAGTCTCCAGTGAACATCGAACCCAGAGGGAAACCTAGTCCTTATTGGGATTAGAACGGTTTCCTCACGATGTTTTCCTTCACCGAAAAGCTAACGGTAAATATTCCGTACATAAGTTCGATTCGAAACGACGACTGCAGCTTGGCAGCCGCATGTTCAAGCACCACTAGGCTACCGTAGCTTTATCTCTATCGTTGTCTCTATTTTTTTTTTCGTTTTCCAAGCGGTACTGGTAAAATGAACTTGATAAATTGAATTTAAGCCCGAAGTTAAAACTAAAAAAACAGCGATTACTACAGTTACATAGCATAGCAGATGTTTGACTTTGATTTACGAATTTAGCTTTTGTGTAGAGCCTGCATTGGGCCGTTGTTCTGAGCTACGAGTCACAATTGTACAAGTCTGAATAGGCAACACAGGTCAAGCGCCTCTGTTGTAAACTTGTAAAATAGCAACTTGTAGCTTCGTGATCTGGGCCACAGATGGTCATAGTGAAGTCGATGGTCATAGCGTTGGCGGAGTGGCAACATAATGTGAATTTTGTAACCATGAACATAAATGCGTACATATATACAGCTCCAACGATCTAACATCAAAACCGACACTCACAACATGCGTTCCCAAATCTCTGAAACGTTCTCCAAAGACCTGAAAATGTTAATCTAACTTTTACCAAATTTTGGCCAAACCAAGCGGGCCTGGCTATGAAAACAAATAGTAATATCCGTTTATCAGAAACCTCGTTTTTTAGAAGTCTTAGTTTGGTGCGGCCCGGCCAGTGGTCACAGCCATCCAAATAAAGTTGCTGTGAGAACACACAAGTTAGTATAGCTTACTATCTATTGTGATTGTATAAAAGGTTGCATGTCTTTTCCACATAACTCAAGAGTTAGTAATGTCTCTTCTCTTCAGATGTCGAAACGTTAGTAGTAAGACATTTAGCGCTCGTGCTCCCGCGCTCCTCCTCGCGCGCGAACATGTAGTTGTCACGCGTCTCCTTGTTGTCCGACACCTGGAGACAACAGACCTGTGTTGCTGCTGCGGCAGCGCGCGCCGCAGCGCCGGCAGCAGCTCGGAGAGGGGCTCCGCCCTCGCGCTCGCGCTCCCGCGCTCCTCGCGCGCGAATATGTAGTTGTCCCGCGTCTCCTTGTTGTCCGACACCTGGAGACAACAGACCTGTGTTGCTGCTGCGGCAGCGCGCGCCGCAGCGCCGGCAGCAGCTCGGAGAGGGGCTCTGCCCTCGCGCTCGCGCTCCCGCGCTCCTCGCGCGCGAATATGTAGTTGTCCCGCGTCTCCTTGTTGTCCGACACCTGGAGACAACAGACCTGTGTTGCTGCTGCGGCAGCGCGCGCCGCAGCGCCGGCAGCAGCTCGGAGAGGGGCTCCGCCCTCGCGCTCGCGCTCCCGCGCTCCTCGCGCGCGAATATGTAGTTGTCCCGCGTCTCCTTGTTGTCCGACACCTGGAGACAACAGACCTGTGTTGCTGCTGCGGCAGCGCGCGCCGCAGCGCCGGCAGCAGCTCGGAGAGGGGCTCTGCCCTCGCGCTCGCGCTCCCACGCTCCTCGCGCGCGAATATGTAGTTGTCCCGCGTCTCCTTGTTTTCCGGCACCTGGAGACAACAGACCTGTGCTGCTGCTGCGGCAGCGCGCGCCGCAGCGCCGGCAGCAGCTCGGAGAGGGGCTCCGCCCTCGCGCTCGCGCTCCCGCGCTCCTCGCGCGCGAATATGTAGTTGTCCCGCGTCTCCTTGTTGTCCGACACCTGGAGACAACAGACCTGTGTTGCTGCTGCGGCAGCGCGCGCCGCAGCGCCGGCAGCAGCTCGGAGAGGGGCTCTGCCCTCGCGCTCGCGCTCCCGCGCTCCTCGCGCGCGAATATGTAGTTGTCCCGCGTCTCCTTGTTTTCCGGCACCTGGAGACAACAGACCTGTGCTGCTGCTGCGGCAGCGCGCGCCGCAGCGCCGGCAGCAGCTCGGAGAGGGGCTCCGACCTCGCGCTCGCGCTCCCGCGCTCCTCCTCGCGCGCGAACATGTAGTTGTCACGCGTCTTCGCTCCCCCCGCCTTGTTGTCCGGGAACCTGGCCTGGAGACGACAATACAAAATAATACTTTTTTCAGGCTACCACTCCCTTCTGTTCCTCGTTACGGACCCTCGCCTCATCTAGAACATAAATGGTCAAAATTAATTTGCCTCAGAACCGTGTTGAATATGGCCTATTACGTAGTAGTTACTTGGAGCAACAAACAGAACAGGCCACTGCTTTGAAAGTAACAGGTGTGTGCATGACCTACCACTCTTAAACTGTGAGGAATGAATGGACTATGTCTACCATGTTACTTTATATTTTGTTTTTTGAACAGCCGTGCGACCCATCAGCGTACAGCGCCTTTTTGTATTATGTTGGTACCAGACTTGCGGTCGTGTATGCTGCTCCCGCATTGGCTAATACAGCCAAGAAAGACGTTGACTCCCTTCTTGACACTGCTTGTATACTCTGTAATAGACTTAAAGGCCATTGATGATGGGACCAGAGGGATACCTGAAGGCTCTCCTGCAGCGAGCGCAGGTCGGGCGACACCTCGCCGGCCTCGTTCTCGCGCAGGTAGCTCAGCACCACGTTGCAGCAGTAGTTGCACACGCGTAGCCCGCCGGCGCACCCGAAGATCTGGCCTGTACGGGAATACTGCCATTAAGCCCGCCACATACAGGTACTGATTCCACCTGCAGGCTGCTCCATATAAAATGAATGCGGCTGCCACAGACCGGCGGACTGAATTTCACCTTTCCTCACGTAGCTTTATTCAAGTAAAGTTTGGGTCGTCTGCACAAGATCACGATCAAACCAATTGGTCTGATTAGAAGGGTAAGAAAGAGAGCAACACAGCGACTGTAGAAAAAAAAAAATTAAAAAAAAAAAAATGTATAAAACGTGTTAGTATTAAGCCATAGATTAAGTACGTGCGTTCGGGGACAATCTGTTGCTTGGGGGACAATCTGTTGCACGTGTCCATAGGATTTACCTATCACAACCCTGCACGTGTCCCCCGGGGTGGTGCTAAATGAGCTACAACACTTTCGGCGAAACAGGCGCTCTTTTAAAAATATCACATGGATATTCGCCTATTCTACAGATACGCCATACGATTAAATCGGCACAATTGGCATAAAAAACCTATCAATACAGTCTATGAAGTATAGGTTGCAGCAAGTGAGTCGCTAGTTGTAATTACAGGTGACCTGAAAGAAGAGCTGCATGTAAACTTGTAACCAGCCGTCTTTGCAACTTTGAATTGAATTGTGAAAGAGACCTGGCACCCGCTGGCTGCAGCAGCGACTGCAGAACACCTGCCCGCAGACGCGGCAGTGGTGGCGGCGGCGCAGGGCTCCGAAGCGCGCCGCGCACTCGTAGCATTCGCGCGAGATGTCGTCTGGCATCCAGTAGCGCGCCAGCTCTGTGTCCGAGTACTTTGTGCCGCCCTGCAACTGTTGTTAGTGTGTGTCTAACTCAACCTGCCATTAACACTTTCACTGCACCAGCGTCTTTGTTTTACAATAAGCTCTCGCGGCCATGCATGACACGACGTCACGATGTCACGACGCGATATAGCGTCTCCCGCGAATGAGTAATGTTTCGACATGACGCTATATCGCGTCGTCCGCGGTGAAAGTGTTAAGAGTGCCCCGCTACTAAGCGCGATCAGTAGCATGCGCGAGCCACTCTCGCCGCTTGCTCGGAGGTGGCCACTAAATAGGCAATGTGCGCCAATTAGAGAAGCTAAGGCCTGTACCGAAAAGTTTTTTTACATACTATATTTATGATATTAATGAAACTATAATGAACAGCAAAGATATTTCATTTTAGTTATATTATGGATAGTGTCTATTTACATAAAATACATACATATTATATTTTGAGAGTTTTGCGGCTGAACAAGCGGATTTTTCTCTTCAAGCCTGGCCTAGCCAAGCCAAGCTGCGTGTTTTTTCCATTTCTTTTTAAAATCTGCCTCTGATGTTGCCTGGGAACAGGTCTTACGCAGCTCTGCTTTTACTAATGCCCAATACCGCTCGATGGGTCGTAGCTGGGGGCAGTTCAGGGGGTTCATATCTTTGGCCACACATTGCACGTTATTTGAAGCCAGACACTCTTGTGTGGCTCGGGCATAATGTGCAGTAGCCAGATCGGGCCAAAACAACACAATTCCCTTCATGCTGCCTTATAAATGGTAAAATAAAACCTTTCATACATTTCTGGACATAAATATCTGCATTTATGGTACCTTTCGTGATAAATGACACAGTGCGTTTTCCGCAGGAACATATTGCTTGCCATATCAAATATTTTTCTCCAAACTTCTCCATAAAAATATATTTATTTTGATCGCTTATATTAGCACTTGATTCGGTTGTAAAGAATTGATCACCTGGCAGTCGAAAAATCTTTTTTTACATACGTCTCATCGTCCATGAGAACGCATGCTCCGTTCAAATCGCAAAGCAGCTTGTACAATTTTCTCGACCTTGTAACGGAACTATTGAATTGTTTTATCGACTGTTTTGGGACTTTTTCTTTTTTATAGGACTTTAAATTTTGACGTACTTTCGCTCTCTGGACCATAGATGTACTAGTTTTAAATTTTTTTGCCACATCCCGCACCGATAAACTACAATTTTTCTTATAAGCAGTCACTATTTTCTTTTCTAAACTTTTACTTGACGGACCTGTCGGGCGTCCACTTCGAGCTTTGTCTTGAATTCTGTATTCATTGAAGTATCGATTAACTATATTTCGCACTATACGACCGCCGCAAAAGTTGAATCAGGATTTTCCAGATACGCAAAACATTTTCTCGCAGAGTTATTTTACTGTCTTGCATTTTGAATAAAAACAATACCTAGCCTAAATTAACAATGTCAATTGATACATTAAAATGACACAAACTGAAAATAATAATCAGAAAAAAAACATTTACCAGCCAGTATTTTACTAATATGCAAACTGTAAAAAAACTTTTCGGTACAGGCCTTAGATAGTGGTATTGCTGGATACCGCATACCGAATATCCGGCGGTGCAGCCAGCGGATATCCGCATATGCACGCTGTACAGGTTGCAACTTCTTAATCACTGAACTGAAAGCAGGTTTTGATATATATATCCCTATATATCCCTGCTACCATTAAATGTAGCAAGACGCGCTTAGGTTTTACCCTAAAACTAAAATCACTCCTATTACAAAAGGCCTACTATTCCGTTTCTGAATTCCTATCTGAATGAAATTAAAAAATATCGTTAATATGTATAATTGTGTGTTGGTGTCCATTAGTGCCGAATTTTTTATCTTTATTTTATTTTTTTAATTATGTTTTTAATTTTTAATTGTAGATATTAATTTTTATTGACGTAAATTAATTTATATGAATTCTTATGGTTTATTGTAAGACTTATATGACTATCTGTAATTCTGTACCTACTACCGTTCTCTATATTGACAATGTATGACCAATACTGAATAAATAATATGAATATGAATATATGAATATGAATATGAATATATTATTCAGTAGCTGAATTTCTTGACGAACCATTTTAATAATAATTTTGATTGTCCTGTTTTCTATGTGCTTGTTGACATTGTTTTTAATTCCTAGTGATTATTATGACATTTCTAATGTAATGAATGACAATGTATGATTAATACGAAATAAATGAATATGAATATGAATATGAATATGATAGTAACACGCGCAAATTTTTGCTGATAAATATAATCACGGATAATGATAATTGATTACTTTGATGTTTGATATTTTATTCTCTCTTCTTTTACATAAGTACTCGGTTCTCTCCTTAAATATGTTCTTCTATGTTAAAATACCATCTGGCATCTGGCTGGATAATATGCCACTGTTTGGTATTTGGCAGACAGTGGCCAGATATCCATTGCAACTCCAGCACCAATGCTATACAGAATTTATGAAAGACTGTTGTCCATGCGGCTCAATGTGCACAGCTATCATTCATTATTCTCCTAGCGTTGTTCCCGGTTATGCCCCTAAAGTAGCTTGGGGTCCGCTTTGACACCTAATCCCAAGATTTGGCATAGTCGCTAGTTTTACGAAAGCGACTGCCATCTGACCTTCCAACCCAGAGGGAAAACTAGACCTTATTGGGATTAGACCGGTTTCCTCACGATGTTTTCCTTCACCGAAAAGCTAACGGTAAATATTCCATACATAAGTTCCGAAAAACTCATTGGTATGAGCCAGGATTCGAACCCACGACCGCCGCTTGACAGCCGCATGCCTGAACCACTAGGCTACCGTAGCTATTTAAATCAATGTGCACAGCTATAATAAAAACAAAGCCATTGTGGGAATAATGCCTTTAGCCATCTTGGTTGTGGTCAACAAAGTGTCTTGGTGGTGTAGAGGTAATCACATTGGACCACAGACTTCAGTTGGACCCTGCCCGGAGGCACACTCAGCCACAATTGTTTTCATTAAGTACACTTGGCTTCTGTATCAAAAATTACAATTGCTTTGTTTGCCCAAATTACATTAATTATTAAAAACATACCTTGTCCATTCTGTTTATCTAGCTGAATCTAATAAGGTCTAACATAAAGAACACTAACTAACATTTAGCTATGTCTATTCATAAACAATTAACTAAATCATAAGAAGGACGTAGCAAGTTTTAAAATAAAGCCGCCATTTGTTATTATAATTTAAACTATAATGGGCGTAATTCACTGCATATTGTAAAAACATGTAATTCGAAACTGGCTGTGCTGTCTCTTTTTATCTTGGTCATTTCTGTTATCTAGATCGCGCGCCTTTACAAATATGGACTAATACTAATTTCCTACTCATTTGTTTACTAACTATGTCAAGGAAATAAACTTTGCTTATCAAATATCTACTAGTCAACATAAAACTATATTCAACAATGTCTACTCACGCTCGATCCTAACGCTACAAGGCTGCTGATTCTTGTCAAAACATTCTGTAAACTCCGTCCCTCCACCGCGTAGGCTTGCTCGGGTTTATCATCATATTCCTGCTTACTCGCATCTTCACTCTGCTCCACCTCTTTGCCGTCCGTCAGGGCTTTGCTCTGACTATTCTCACCCGGTTCACCAGGTGAAAAGATCGGGAACTTCCAAAATTTGTTGAAGAACGTCGATACTCCGCTCTGGGACGATTCAGACTCGAAGCGCGGAAACTCCGTGAGCTGTGATGTGTCGTACTTGTCCATACTGGATAGTACAACGGCTCAATTATTTAGTGAGTATGCAACATGAATAAAATAGCGTCTCAAGCGAGATGAAAACAAGTCAAATTCTGCTCGCCCGAGTGACGTGATATCATGAGTTGTCACTGTCAATATCAATCAGCTGGAGCGATAATTGTCAGTAGAGAAAAAAATATTCCCGAGAAACAACAAAAAACATATATATTGTCCTTATAAAAATCGTTCCTAAAATGCCACAATAAGAGAATTATGTATTATATTGACATAAATGTGACAATAGGGAATATTCATGTTTCTTTTTTATTTGTTTTATCTATTCTATAAGTAATTATATAACCGGAAAAAATATAACACTCACAATATTATTAAATAAGCTAAAAAAAATTAATTATAACTACTATAATTTTCGGACGATCAAAACGCCACCATTTTGGCGCGCTCATTTGTGACGTCACCGTGCAGTGTGCATTAAATTAAGAACAAATTAACAACAAAGTGTTTGATTCACACTTTTAATAAATGTGAGTGATTAAAGCTTATAAGATCAACTTATTGTAATGGAAGAGCACACAAAAGCTTATTATAAATATTGTATTGTCCTTATGTGTGAAAATAACATTAAAACTGCAAATATTTTCATATGCCCAAAGGTGCAAATATAAGGATAAAGTGGTGTAAGGCGATGAGGAGAGATAATGTATCGTGCTTGAGTAGTTTATATTGTTATGAAGATCATTTTCGACGTGAGAATTAAATATGTATGTACCTAAAATCTTTTTTATCAACAATAACCTAACCTCAAAATTGTATTATATACTTATTCATAAAACTATTCCGATTCCCAAATTTTTTAGTTATTAATGTTACAAATATTATGATTTTTGTTGATCAACAGCTGACTACGAGTGTTTATTTTGATCATGAAACGTTTTAGCTAAGTTTCTTTGTTTGCATTGTTAATCGAAGATCGAAGTTGAAATAATTTAATCCTTTTTACTGAGTGACCTACACAAATTTGTTTTATTTATCAGCCTTGACGAAAACAACCTAGTTTGTTTAAGTTCATAAAGATGTTCTCAACATTTAACATTCCTAATAGGTACCTACATATCTCTGATTAGATAATACTAGCTTCTGCCCGCGACTCCGTCCGCGTAGAACTCGTTTATATCGTAGCTCCATACAAATTTTCACCCCCACTTCATCCCCTTGGGGGAGGATTTCCGGGATAAATCTATCCTATGTCCTTCCTTAGGACTCGAAACTATCTATATACCAAATTTCATCCAAATCGGTTCAGCGGTTTAAGCGTGAAGAGGTAACAGACAGACCGACACACTTTCGCATTTATAATATTAGTATGAAAGTATGGATTAGTATGGATAGTATATAGTATATATAGTATAGTATAATAGTATATAGTATGGATAAATATGTACTAGTGTTTTATTCCACTTATTTAAGAAAGACACCTATTTGAAGTAGTTTAAAAGTCTAGCTATTTGAATCGCCAAAAAAAGGTTATAATTACTTAATTGACCAATCTCACGAGTATAAAAACAAGGAATATGAAAATTTATTGAATATCTGTAACTTATTTACCTTGCAGCTTTTACTCCTCTTAGTCCAGCTGACGTAAAGTCACAAATATTTGCGAAGTACGTATTTAGTCGTCATGAACACATCAATTTTAGGCCGATTATCCGACTGTGCCTTGACAAAACCGCTTTCAGTCATTGTGGCGAGTCTTTTTTCACAAGGAGTCACTGCTTTCAGTTAACATTTACCAAAAAACACTGATTATTTATCATAAACAGCGGCAAAACAATGCGAATAACTTTCAATAATCATACTAACGACCTGTTAATAGTAGACACCGAGTGCATGGTGACGTCACGTTTCGCTCCGCCAATAGCGTTGCGTTTTGGAAATTTGCGAGGGAATTTGAAAAATGGTACTTTTAAACAATTAAATTAATCAATAGAAACATTTTAATTTGTAAAAATAATCGTGTGTATATTTATTAAGCAATATAGATTACACGTGTTTTTTTTTGTCCATTTCTAAATCACATGCATATTCCCTATTACAACCAAATTTATAGTATTTTTTTTTACTTCGTATCACAAAAATAAGTTTACCGCACGGCGGGGAAACTCTTGATAGCTGGCAATATTAGTGCCATACAAGTCAAATGTAAAACCGCTGTACATATTCATTATAATCTCTGTAGTGAGATGACAATTAATTTGACATATCCATCGGCATAGTCTGTGGTGTGGTTTCATTCATTACTGCCTGGTGGGATATCTTAGAAAAGATAATAAAAATACAATATTTAAATTTAATCACATAAGTATATCCTAATTTACATTCAAACATGGGTGAGGTGTCGTTGGAAACCACAGCATACGCTAAAATCATACTACACGCAGCTAAATACCCTCATTGCGCTGTAAACGGGGTGCTGCTAGCCGACGCCACGAAAATCCGAGATGGGGCTAAAAACCAGGACCTGGATATTGTGGACACCGTGCCGCTGTTTCATCACAGCCATTATTTGTCGCCCATGGCCGAAATAGCTCTTACACAGGTATTGAACATGTTTATATTAATTTTGTTTTAAAGTTAGTTTACTTATCTAGTTCTAAATTCGAATGTTCTTGTATTTTCGTTCTACTGTGCACTAGCAGCACCAAGTCATTATACTTATGATGATATGTCTGATGGTTAATGATACTTATGGGAACTTTGTACCCCAAAAGAGACACATTTCCTGTCATGAAGGGTCATCAATTGAGCTAGTTACTAATTTGTAGGTTACTTTTGTTCGATCAATAGTAGATGTAGGTACATAGTATGTTCTAAATTATCTGCATGAGCATTTTTTTCCTGATGAGTACAGATAGTTTTAGTGTGCCCAATTAGTACTGACTACTTGACTATGTGTTCAAAGTTGTCTTACATTCCAGATAGAAACAGTGGCGCAGGCCAACAACCACATAATTGCTGGCTATTATGCAGCATGTGAGAACTTCCATGATAACACAGTAGACAAGTGTCCCGGACAGAAGATTGCAGAGAAGATTGTGGAACACTTCCCTTCCGCTGTCTTCATAGTGGTATGTTGACGTATACACACCAGCAAGCTGATAACATGCAATAGAGAGGGTTGCTGGTACCAAGTGTTAAATATAAGGGATATTTTACTAATAAACATTTTGTTTCAAGAGCCCTTCATTAAGTTGGATTTTATTCATTTGATTCATCATCATTTTAGCCTAGTGGTTCAGGCATGTGGCTGTCAAACGGCAGTCCTGAGTTTCGAATCCCAGCTTGCACCAATAAGTTTTTCGGAACTTGTGTACAGAATATTTACCATTGGCTTTTCGGTGAAGGAAAACATTGTGAGGAAACCGGTCTCATCCCAATAACGTCTAGTTTTCCCTCTGGGTTGGAAGGTCAGATGGCAGTTGCTTTCGTAAAACTAGTGCCTATCCCAAATCTTGGGTTTAGGTGTCAAAGCGGACCCTCTACTCCTTTGGGCACAACCAGGAATAATGCTAGGAGGAGGGATGAATTTTGATGAGTAGCAAAAGAATGCTTTAAAACAATAAGTACTTTACGAAATGTGTTGCCATGGTTCCAGGTGGACAACAGGAAGATGGTGCAGCAATTTGACTCACCGGCCATCAAACTGCACAAGTATGTGGAGGGCAAGTGGAAGCTCAAGGACGCCACCAAAGTGCTGTTCCGTAAGTAGACGACATCGTTAGCCAACACACGTCCCACTGTTGGGCACACGCCGGCTCTCATGAAGGAGATGGAATAGATAACATATACTATGCATATTCAATTATTGCATGACTAGCTGACTGCGCGGCTTCGCCTATGTATAACAAGAAGTGGAGGCAAAAAAAAAAGACCGGGTTGCACTCCGGGAGTGCCGGCAGAAGTGAAAACTCAATAACATTGTGTTTTTCGATCAGGTCACGTGACATCTTACGGTGTCACCCTAAAAATGAATGTGGGAAGTGGCGATGATTGGAAACAACTGTAATTCCAAAAAACTGTATAATTAAATAAAAATCTAAAATATGTAACAGACACGTCTTAATAGCTCCGATCTCAAAATCCCTCCTCATTTTCGTCCTTCCCTTTCACACTTGTACATCCTATGCTCATGCTATCTCATTCACTCACAATACGTCATTCATACGTTCCTTTTCACTCAAATCCTACAGTCGGCCTTCCTGTAACTTAAGTCTGTCCTCAGACTTTCATAACATAACACTACAACATAAACTTTACACAAGTTCAGAAATGTACACATTGCAATTTCAACCTTAAAATAAACACCTGTAAGTATAAAACAGTCTGGCTGTGAAACAGTATTGTAACAGCTAAATGACTTCAAACTTAAACTCTAACTTTATTGCATTAGGTACATTACATACTCAGTAGGTTACATAAGAAATAGTATCTTTTGTCATGGAAACGACAGTGTATAGCCAACCTGGTCTGGGTGTATGCATCATAACAAAACATTAAAAAATAAAAAAACGACTTTAAATTACCTGCCTCTAATCTGCGTTGATAGGCCAGGGTTTCATATGGTCACAAGAGGTGGTAGTGTTTCTAGACCCTTCCGTGGAGTCATCGACCTTCTGCACTTGGTACCTGTCCCTTCCAGTAGCTTTGACGACCCGGTATGGACCTAGGTACTTAGGTTTCACTTTCATTCCAACTCCGAACTGAGTCCTCTTTATTGCAACTAAATCACCTTCTTGGTATTTAGTGCTTTCTTTTCTCTTTCTATTGTATGTATGTCTATTTTCCTCCTGCACCTTGAGTATTTGCTCCTTCGCATTCCTCCTATTTTCTTCTCTCGTTAGCACATAGCTGTCTCTGTTTTCTTGCACTAACAGTGCATAAATTTCGTTGTCTTCCTTTAGTTTCATCTTTGTTCCTATCAATAGCTCAAAGGGTGAAGTATTGATACTGCGCTGGTAAGTACTATTTATGCATCTCTGCACTTGACTGACATGTCGGTACCACTGTGTAGGATTTTCTACACACAGCTTTGTGAGTACGGAGATCAGGACACGATGTATCCTTTCACACTGTCCGTTTGCCCTTGGTATTCCAGTTGTAATCTTGATGTGCTGGATACCTTCTTCGGCACAATATTCCTGAAATTCGTTACTGGTAAATGCGGTACCTCTATCGGTTATTATTCTGGCAGGATTACCAAAACATTGCTGGTGAATCTTTAGCTTCTCAATAGTCTCTTTACTGGTTGTGCTTTTCACGGGAAATAGCCATACAAACTTGGTAAAAGCATCCACGATAGTCAAGATGTGGTTGTATAACTTTTTTGTCTCTGTCATCGGACCAATATGATCAGCATGCAATGTAAACAGAGGTATTTCATCTTTCTCAATAGTGTGCAAGAAGCCTTCTTGCTTGCCGGTTTTTCTCTCAGCGAGCAGGCATGGTATGCATGACACTATATGTTCTTCAATCTTCTTTTCTAGGTTCTCAATGTAGTAATCTTTACTAATGAGTTCCATCATCTTTTTCTTTGAAAAGTGCCCTTGATCATGAGCCCTTTTTATGATTTCTTTGTCCAGAGTACTTGGTACTACCAGATGTTTTCCCTCTCCTTTGTAGAGTAAATCGTGCTGTACATAGTAATCCTTATATGGCACATTCTTCTTCACTAATTCCATGATGGCTTTTAGTCCTTCGTCTTTCCGTTGAGCTGTACGTAACCATTCGTGTATGGGTGTATTCTTTAAAAACATAACCCATCTCTTGCCACAGTTGGGTAAAAATGCCACATACGGGTTTCTACTTAATGCATCCACATGTTGCATTTTGCCTCCTTCCCTGTGTTCAATCTCGAAATCGTATTCTTGGAGAAGTAATATCCACCTTGCCACTCTAGTGGACATTGCCAGGTCTTTCTTGTTCAACGTCATCTGAAATGCTTTACAGTCTGTGACTATCTTGAAACGTGTCCCAAAGAGGTAACACCGGAACTTCTTTACAGCTTCCACAATAGCCAGAGCCTCCAACTCATAACTGGTATATCTGCTTTCCGCTGGTGTCGTCTTTCGACTCATGTAGTAAACAGGATGCAGCATTCCATCATCTGCACCTCGCTGTAACAAAATAGCAGAGTAGGCTACTGAAGATGCGTCGGTGTGCACTTCGGTAGGTAAACGTGGATTATACAGTCTTAAAACTGGTTGACTGGCCAGCTTTTGTTTTAACTCGTTGAATGCCCTTCTACAGTCATCATCAAATTCATATGCAATCTTTTTCTTCAATAAGTCTGTCAGGGGTCTTGCAATCGATGCAAAATCCTTGATATATTTTCTGAAATAGGATGTTAACCCTATAAAGCTGTGCAACTTCTTGAAATCAGTTGGTTCTGGAAATCTTACCACTGCGTCTGTTTTCGCTTGAGATGGTCGGACCTCACCGTCTTCGATTATGTGCCCGAGATACTCCACTCTTCGTTGAATCAACTGCGACTTTTTCCAGTTGATTTTCAGTCCATATTGGGATGCCACATCAAGTACATCAGCCAATCTGGTCACTGCTTCTTCTTCATTAGCTGCGGGGATTATCAAATCATCAATAAAGATCAGTACAATACCTTTAGCGATCAGGTCCCTATAAATTGCAGTAATGAACCTTGTAAACACCTTTGGACATATGCTAAGTCCAAAAGGGGCCTTCAGGAACTCATACTGAGCTGTCATTGTCACAAACGATGTATACTTAACTGAACTCTCATCTACTGGTAGATGGAAATAACCATTTTTCAAATCTAGTGTACTGAACACTTTCGCTCCTACTAACCTATCAATGTGATCTTCAATCACTGGCAAAGGATACTCATCTTTGACAATCTTCTGATTCAAACGTCGATAATCAACACAAACCCTAATGCCTCCGTCCTTCTTCTTTACTAGTACCAATGGGCTAGCATATTCAGAGTAGCTTACCCTTACAACTCCGTCTTCCAACCACTGGGTCACCTGCTGATTAACTTCAGTTTGCTCTGCTGGCGCCAATCTCCTCGGTCGTTGAGCCACAGGTATGTCATCCTTCAGCACAATCTTTAACTTGACAGGTGCCTCCTTCGTCTTACGCGGTACATATGACTCCACCAAGTCCTTGACCTTATGTTCAGTATCTAGACCAACCTCCGAACCTACAACAAAAGAATCACACACACTTACGTCATACACCCCCTTACCGGCTGGTTTCAGCTTAACATTGTTGTTTTCCATGACAAGAATACAACTTTGCAATAAATCTTGCCCTAAGATCATACTGTAAGGCATAGCCTCCGTAGGTATTACGTAAAACAAAACGTCGTTGTACCATTGTTCGTCTATAATGATATTTAACTCGATATGTCCATAACATTTCACTTTGTTTGCACCAAGTCCTGATAACGAAATCTCGCTTTTGTCCAACTGCGGCGCATTTAACTGTCTATAGCACTCGTACGCCAGCAAATTAACGTCGCTTCCACTGTCCACAAGAGCTAAAACGTTGTTATTAAGCACTGTAACTTGCTTTATCGGCTTATTTGTCGAAATCGACCGTTCCTTGTTGTTGATCTCAGTGTCCGATCTGACAGTTGTCAAGCACTGATCCGCCATTTCGCTCGATCCGCCAATCACGTCGTCTTGAGTAGTGTTGTAACTCGAACCGTAAAAGTTGCGTTTCGCTGCGATGCCAGTGCCACCTGTGTAGAGATCGGAAATTCGGGAGCTTTTATACCTAAACCTAGCAAAATCCCGGAAAAAGCGAAGCAAGTATGGAGTCAGCTTCTTAAAAAGAATATATTAATTATTTAAGTTCCGGGATTCAAATAAAGCATCATGAAAAGCATACCTTTTTTTTAGGTTATGACTATTTTCAGCGATTTTTGTCAACATACACGTTGGTAAACAGTTTTAACGACATACATTAAAAAAAATTATTGTATCAGGCGTTACTTTGCGGAAGTCCATGATATATTACGAGAACAATATTTCTTTGCTATTCCGCTAAAAAAACGTGCTGGTCTATCAGTGAAGATAAGATGCAACTATTTGCGTATAAACATGCAAAAAATTACAGCAAACCACCACCAATATTGACAAAAACCTCGACACGTGTTTCGCCTCTCTACGAGGCATCATCAGGAGATGCTGGCAGGAGATGTTGCTTGTGCCACGTCCACTGAGCAAATGAGCCGCCCGGAGCCGTCCGCCATATTTATATTCTGTCCCCCCATACTACCATTCATGCGTGAAAGAGATGGAAGAACACGTAGTAACGGTGATGACGCAACATTCAATTGTTCGTTAATAATAACGCCTCTATTGTTGTACCTAATTATTTCTAGTTGTTCTAGAACACTTAAACGCAATCCTTTTTCGCAAACATGCAAGATGTTGTAAGAATGATTGTCAGACAACGCATGGTTATTCTCCAATAAATGTTTTGCAAAATTAGACTTGTCCGGGTGATTATGCCGGTACGACGCAACAATACATGTTCTTTATACCTTGTGCTAAAACTACGGCCTGTTTGTCCCACATAAACTTTATTGCAATTGTCACAGCCAAGCTCCCTTCCCGACTCCCGACTTTTTTGAGCTTTCCACTTTCTCCTTGCCATTGCACAGTCTAAAGCGCAAGGTGTTATTCGTTTTGAAAGCCACGTTTATATCGTTAGACTTATCTAATATCTAATATCTAATAGTTGCATCTTATCTTCACTGATAGACCAGCACGTTTTTTTAGCGGAATAGCAAAGAAATATTGTTCTCGTAATATGACATACATTAGACAAGAACGGAAATGCAAAAATACCACGTGTGTCGCTGTAGGTTGATTACCTATTCACTTTTCTGTGGCTATGTACATTTTTTTTAATTTATTGATTTAACAGAGATACTTACGTTTGTACCATTATTTTTAATAAAAGTTACAAAACAATTTTGGTTTGATGTTATGTAACTGTTATATAAATGAATATGTGGATTAAATAATATTTCGTAAATAGGAACAACTAAAATAGTTTATTTAAATACTTTAATACGTATGCGTTCATGTTATCCTAATTTTCGGTATTCCGGGAAATCCCTGGAAATTTATTAGTAAAATTAAATTGAGTCCGCCTCCATGCTACTCAACAACAACGCCGTGTAGGTACTGGGGCCGAAGTTTAGGTATAAAAGCTCCCGAATTTCCGATCCCTGCACCTGTGTCACTCGACCATCTTCGCCCAGTGTTACCACCATCGCCATTCGCAGCTGTACTCACGTCATTCTTGACACGTGAAGTTGTCGCTGTCACTGCTCCCGTTCCCGGTGACTTGCATTGTGTAGCAATATGCCCGAACTGGTTGCACTTAAAACACTTGAGGCCTCTTTCCTTGTGTGGACAATCCGCGGATGGATGATTTTTCTCTCCACAGCTGTAGCATCGTGTAAACGCTCGTCCATAGGTCTTCTCAGGGTGCTTGGGCCGGCTTGCTTCTCGACTTGAACTTGCTATATTTGCTTTTAACTGCTCGTAAATCTTAAGTTTTTCTTTTAGTTCACTGTATGCTGTAACGCCGTACAACATTATTTTGTTCACTTCTTGATCTTTGATGCCTTCTATAATGTACTTAATGGCTACATAATCGGGTATCTTCCCTCTTTTGCCCAATTCTTTCATCACGAACATGTACTCTAAACATGACTCATCATGTTTCTTGTGTCTCGCGCTCATCATTTCGTGAATAGCTTTAGCGTCAATATTATCTGGGAATTCCTTTAGAATACTTGCTTTGAACTCTTCCCACGTCTTGAAAACACGCTCTGCTCGGAACCATAATAACGCCGTTCCCGCCAAGGATCTTCTCGCCATTAGCAATTGCTGCAACGGTGTCCATCCACATAACTCAGCATTATCCTCCACGTCTTGCACCCATCTAGCCGCAGGATACGTCTTTTCCTGGCCAGTGAATTTGGGGATAAGCCCTTCAGTGAGATGTAACATCATCCCGCCATTGCCACTTTGCGATTTTTCATATTCATCTTCGTAGTCTGGTTGTCTGCTGTTACGTCTGGAGCCTTTGTTCATGTTCCTGCCTCGGTTCACTGTAGTTAATCGTCTTAATCGTCTTCTACTTTCGAACCAAGCAGGCAGTTACAACGGTAAATGTAACGGTACTTCCTTTGTTCTCTTGCCGCTGTCGAAGAATCGAGATTTTCTTGCGTATTTTCGTCTTCTTTCGCCAAAATCCCACTTCTGACACCAATTTGTGGGAAGTGGCGATGATTGGAAACAACTGTAATTCCAAAAAACTGTATAATTAAATAAAAATCTAAAATATGTAACAGACACGTCTTAATAGCTCCGATCTCAAAATCCCTCCTCATTTTCGTCCTTCCCTTTCACACTTGTACATCCTATGCTCATGCTATCTCATTCACTCACAATACGTCATTCATACGTTCCTTTTCACTCAAATCCTACATGAATTTGGCGCAAATTTATAAACAATTATCAATTATTTATGCAGACGGGCCGCGGGCGCGTTGGGTGCGACGGGCGGGCGGCGAACAAAATACCAATTTGTTTTTGCCATTGCCAAATATTTTTCAAAGCTTTATCTCTTTGGGAATAACGTCCAAATTCGAACTATTCGAATTTGCAAGAACAGCAGACGGCGGCGCTGAACAAAATATCAATTTGTTTTTGCCATTGCCAAATATTTTTCAAAGCTTTATCTCTTTAGGAATAACATAGTAATAGCAAAACGGTGAAGGACGCGTGGACAATATAATAATAATAATAATATAGCCTTTTATTCAGATCACTTTACAATAATTTAAACTTAAATTTTTTTACACTGGACTTATAAACTATTTATACTAATATCTGTTGTTTCGTTATCTTTCCAAGATCTGTTTGCCAGTCGGCAAAGGACGTGTGTCGCGTGGACAATATTACAAGTTTATTTGCAGAATATGCTATTGCAAAAAGTGTTTGAGGGCTTTATACTCTTAGTCCAGTCAATGAACTGACAACTCGTATGGAAAAAAAGTCAAATTTGGAAATAATTTATAATAGCTTATTTTTAATGTGTAACAGATATATTATCAATTAAATAGTTGCCCAGCGACAAAATCCGACAAAAATTCAGACATCAATAAAACGATAAACTAACTACGAGCTTCTGAAAAGTCAGAAAAAATATTAATAAATATTTTTCTTTATTTTGGTTCATTTACATTTGCTCTATAATATTCAAGATAAATCGTACAAAAAAAGACAATGCATGCTTCATTTAAATCTACATAATTACTTCCGGGTGGAAAGTTTGTCGGATTCTTGAATTAATCATCTTAGAATAACATTTTAAAATGAAATCAACATAAAAACGCTATTATAAATGAATGTTTTTCAAAACCGTATTTTGCCTGGAGTATCTTAGATTAGATTAGATTATTTATTTCATGATAAAAAATTACATTACAGATTTGCATACATGTCAAAAAAATAAGAGTTTTTATCACGATCGTCAAAAACAGAGAAAAATTAAGATATATAATATTAGGACAATGCCAACAAATATAAGAATAAGAACACAATAACAAGGAATAGAAAAAACAAACCAAATAACACAAATATATCAACCTCTAGGTATCGTCATTATTTACAATATTTAGTGCATCAGAAAATACGTGACACAATACATTTGATGTCAAATCATACGTTATATAATAATCTTACGAATAGCGTTCAGTTTTGAATGAAGTCGAATCAGCTAGCAGCAAAATATAAAAGTTGGTGACCTCCTTCACATCTGACGTCACAAAAATCTGTCGCGTATTTAACAATTTCTCCCCATCCCAAAAAGTGCTCAGCGCCGCTAAAGAAGTTTTCACTTCAAAAATAGCCTGTGACCATTCAGAAAGTCTAATCTGTACACAAGTGCATGAATTTTTGAAATCTGATTGGTAGTTCCAGAGATTACCTCCTGCCTACAAACTTACCTCACAGATAATAGTTACGAAAATAAAACGTGGACAAAGTTAAATGTATAATTTTCTAGGATCTATTCCACTATTATATTATTTTATTATCATATCTTTATGGCGAGAATCTTCCTACTACGCCACAAGATGTAAAGGTCACTAGAAGAAGAAGTTATTTATGCAGCAGTAGCACTCAACACAAGAGACACACACACAAGGTTGTGCTGTGTTGAGAGTGAGGGACCCGCGGTTGTCTCTAGCTATCAACAACGAATCCTCAAATCAATAAAAGACCGCGAGCTAGAGGCAGTTTTTGGTTAGTCACCGCCAGGCGATAACTTGTGAGAAGGTTAAGAATGTTGTATCATGATCATGAAGCCCCGCGGACGTCAGCTGCTGCTCCGTTGGCGGGTTGATCAGCAGCAGCCACCCAGACGTAAAAAAATGGCCTTTGCCCCCCATTCATTTTATCATCAAATGATATTTAATCCAATATTATGACGAAAACACAATCGTCAGCTGGCTGTACAGTGGTGGAAAACCCGTCAGCTGGTCACACGAAAATGTTAAAATAATATTATATTCCTACTATAAACGCGCGGTTAAAGCGACGGCGCGATACTTTGCCATGCACTTTATAGCAGGCGTTAATCTGCAATCCTTCCTCTCCCGCTGACCCATACGTGGGTCAGGGTACTTAAGAACCGACGTTTCCATGTTGTTGTTAAAATTAGAATTTTAATAAAAAAATATTGGGTTTAAAGTAAGTTGAAAAAAGTGACCCATATGTGTGTCAGCGGGAGCCAACGGAGACAAAAGAAAACGGTCTACGGGAGAGGAAGGGTTCACTTTCGTAACCGGACTAAAAATGGAACAATTCACCAGAAACCGACGAATTCGCTAGGCGTGTAAGTTATATATCATACTACTGATCGCCTTCAGCCGGCATCTGAGCAAACATTACGAGTGCCCGCCAGGCGTTGCGAACGTGTTAAAAGTGCGCAGCCAAGTATCGCGCCGTCGCTTTAACCGCGCGTTTATACTAGGAATATATTTGAACATTTTCATTGTTATAGTACAAGTATAACAAGAACTTACATGTTAACCCTCCAGAAACCCCGTACGTGCTGGAGACAATCTCCCAGCTCCTGCAGAGCGAGGTGCAGCGCGCGCTGGTCGACTTCGACAACTACCTGGACGACGCGTCGCAGGACTGGACCAACCTGGGCATCGACAAGCTGGTCGCCAGCGTGGACGCGACCAACGACGACGGCAAGGACGAGAAGGACTGTCGGTAGGCTTGAACACCTGGGTTAGGTGGGGTATCGTATCCACCTGAGCAGTTCGAGGAACAAATCCACCAATAGCATCTATTGGTGCATTTTTTCCTTGCTCACCGCCTCGCAACCTCGCACTGGATACCCACCCTTACGACCGGGCACGGCATTGCGCGAATTGCGGCACGGCAAGCATTTTATCTGTTCATTGCGCGGTCGAGATACGCGACGCATGTTGTTAGTTGGATGACACGCAATGAATTAGAAATGCCGCCGCCGCGCAATGTCGTGACCGGGCCGTTATATTTATTATAGGTGAATTCAGAAAAGCTGTTGCGAATGGATACGAATTATGATAAACATGGTAAGAACCATTGCACGATAATAAAGCATTGTATTTGGGTGATTTTCAGAGCGTTTTAACACTGTTACCGTGCTCACATATAGCATGTTTAACGCCGGCTCGGAGAGACGAAGCGATGCTATAAGTTCCATAGTACCAGCTACAAAATGAATGACTGTTGTTAGAGATACGATTTAATGGGGGATATTCACTCGTGATATATGAGACTGAAGATTCGAAATTAATAACTTATATTAGAAAAGTTGAAAAACCCCCGACATTTTCATTTCAAAGTTCGATATCTCAAAACCGTCTGAACCGATTATGTTGAAACATAGCTAAAGCCATCTTGATCACGTCAGCTTTCAGACAAAAACAAAACGTATTAAAATAGGTTCATTTGTTTAGGAGCTGCCATGCCACAGCCAGACACACTGACACACAGACACGTCCAACTTGTAACACCCCTCTTTTTGCTTTGGGAGTTCAAAATGTGTTAAAATTGTATCGTCCGAGGGTACATTTAAATTTATAAGTACAGCTATTTACTTATTCCATACAACGTAAGTAATGTTGTAAAGTTGTGACGTCATAATTCCTCATCGAAAATAACCAATTCCCCCCTCTCTCTCTCTCGCCTCTCCCCGCCTTGCCGGTGGACAACCACGGTAATTGTCTCAGTTCCTGTAGCCTGGCATTTTCAGTTATTTGGAAAAAGTCTGGGGCCACAATAAAATAAAATAACCATAAATTGCATCCAAGTCTACAGGGAATTTAATGATAAAGTTTGCAACACTGGCGCGGCCTGCGGCGGCGGTCAATAGTAAATTTGACAGGTAATGACAAGTTTACTATTGACCGTCACCGCAGGCCGCGCTAGTCTGTGAGGGGCTTAATGCCTTAATGCGAGCAGGGGACTGACAGCGGTCGAAACTTTCTGAGCTCACCCGTTTATTTTAACTCATTCCAATCAACAAAATATAATACAATATTTAACCACTGTTAAGTGTCATACTATATACATGTAAACATAAGAAGTTACCTGTTTTATATTTAGCAAATTATTTAGGATTTTATTCTGGTATTTGGTTGTTTAGTTAACTGGAGGTATTTATGTGAATCATATACACTTTTCTTGAAAAGGAAGTTGTAATGAAGTTTAAATTAGACAATTAAAATGTATTTAATGTTAGTGACATGTAATGTGTTTCACGGCGGGTCACGCGGCTGATTCGGATGGTGCCCACGCATGGTCCTATAATACTCAGGACAAGCTGTACGTGTTGCCACCATGAGGGACGGAAAGGCTCCTATGCAGCTGGATTAAGAACTGATCTTAAAATGGCTGACTTAACAGGGGTGTAGACACTAAGTAAAATAATCAATGACATATTTTCTCGAAAAAGGATAAAAGTGTAGTCAAATATAGAAAAATCAACGCAAGAGCTTAAATAATCGCGAAGTTATAAGTGTCCAAAGTTTTAAGAAGGGGTATGTTCTGTCCCTTTTTCGCAAAACGCAACTTCATATGAAACGATGACGTTCGCAGTTGGTGACTTCACTAGATGACGGCAACGTGCCGCGCCCCATCGTGTTCGGCGCCGCCGTCGACGCTGCGGCAGCCTCGCAGATTGTGACGTCATCGTCACAAACTGTTTGCGTTTTCTCTGTCTAACAAGCAATATTAAAACGTTTGCAGCTTCGTAATTAAATTGAGATATCTGAATGGAATTTCGTCACTAGTTATATTTTTTTGCCTTCTTTTATTTGAAGTAATAATCATTTTCGAGTCTACACCCGTATTTGGGGGGGGGTTATGGTTTATTTGCCGCAACCTCGTACAGTCAGAGTCACATAGATAGTAGCAGCCAAAGTAGCCAAATATATCGTAACACATCCTTACTCCTATAGTAATAAAGACGTGTTCCGATATATTTGGCTACTTTGGCTGCTACTATCTATGTGACGCTGACTGTACTAGATCAGTTGCGGCTTGCGGCATACTAAAAGTGCAACTATGACAAGGACAACGAATCCCTTCCTGTCACTTATTGAGATTTGTATGCTATCTCGCTCGGATGTGGTATTATTATTACCATAGCTGGTCCTGAGTATATATGTCCATGTGCCATGTGGCTTGGAGTGAATTGACTACTAGATCCGAAAAAGATGCCAGTTGAGTTTATTTCATTTTAAATAAAGGCATTACTCATTATTATATCTCTTTAAACCCTTGTGTTCGGATGTTAAACATTTTTAACCAAATTATGACTTTCTTCGTGTTGTATGTTTCACGGATCTGTGTTTAAGCGTTAAATGTGATATAATAAAAAAAACTATCATTATATGTATATTTGTGTCATTCCCAGGCAAAAGGTACCGCTTTGTCGGAGTCAATAAAGACGATTATTAATTGCATTGCTGCCAAAAACGCTGCCTTTTGGGGACAACACAAATATATCGTTTTTAAGAACTTTATTAATTTGAATATAAGGTGGAAGACCAAATGAAATTACCAATTTGTCACTTTTCTCTTAGCCAGGTGCGACGTTAAGTTATTTATTTACCGAATTATATTTATTAGAGATCAAATGTATAATAAAACATCATTTGGTATATGTATTACAGTTCATGTATATTAAGAAAGGTTATTAAAGTAATCTTCCAGTAATTTGTTGCATTTACTGAAGCCGCCGAGGTCGCCCGCCTTGCCTTGGAATTTCCCGTTCTTGAACGCCCCCTTGCATTTCAGTAACTCCGTTATCCTGTAAAAAAGATATGATACTTACTTAATTTTTTTTTGTTTCTCTTCGTTAATCGGCGATTAGTCGCGAGACTATAAGCTGATTTGTTGACAACAATTGATTTAGTGACTTGAAGGCGTAGTGGCCAGTGCCTCTACTGTCCTTTCACAAAACACTTTCCTCTTTAGTCGCATCTGAGTAACAGAAGATTTTATAAAAAAATATTTGGGGACAATTTCACACGTATCAACCTAGTCCCAAACCAAGCAAAGCTTGTACTATGGGTAAAGCGACGATACATGTACTACATATAGATAAATAAATACTTAAGTACATAGTAAAAATCCATGACTCAGGAACAAATATTCGTGCTCACTCATCACACAAATAAATGCCCTAACCGGGACTCGAACCCAGGATCTTTAGCTTCGTAGGAAGGGTCACTAGCAAGTGGTCGTCGAAGGTTTATATTTAACGGGACTGTGACCTACCAAATTGACGCTGACACGCCTACTTTTTTCCATAAGAGTGAATATTAACCTTAGTTGAAAAGCATGAAGGCGACTTTGACAGCAAAGACAAAGACATAATATTTATTTGTAAAGATATGTTCAAAGGTGTTACAATTACAGCGTACGCCATAACACCTGTCGCAACAACCGTAGGTGTCTTTGGCGTCGAAAGGGTCTTATTAAGAGGCAATATTCCGTAACTTTTTAACTCCAAATGACTGTTTCGTCTGAACACTCTTAACTGATTCCTGGCCGCGTATCATAGTCGGCCGTATCACGCAATAAGTGACAAGACAGAGCGTCCGTCTCGTTTTATCGAACGGTGACAGCCAGTGACGGACGCTCTATCTTGTCACTTATCGTGTGATAAGGCCGACCATGATACGGGGTCTGGTCCGATTAAGTCCTTATGCCTGTTTAATCGAATATGGCTTTGTGGTACTCAAACTCATGGTATGCACATTTCGTTGGATTGACACTAAGTCTGTGATGTGATTTATTCCAATACATGCATCACAAATCTATACTAATATAATAAAGAGGAAAAGTCTGTGACATTGTGATTCGTACGTAGAGGTGACCTATATGCTATAGAATCCCATATCCGATTAAAAAAAATATTTAATCTGTGTACTTTCTGGATGGTCACAAACTATATTTTAACCCCCGGCTTCGCTTGCCTTCTGAGTAATACGCGGGACAAGTGGTGAAAATAATGATGCATTTGGTTAGTGTCCCGTATACTCACTGAGTGCCCAACGCGCGGCAGTGTTCCTCCGGGCCCTGGACGAGCAGCTGGCCCTCCTTGGGGCGCTCGGGCTCCTCCGCGGCCAGGCACAGGAACACCTCGGTCCCTTCCAGCCCTTTGCAGATGGCTCTGGGAATTAAGAAAATCGACCACGGAAATGGGCCACGAGGGCTCTTTTACATTTAATGTTTAAACGTTTTGTAGATAATTTTATCGATTTATTAGTACGTGCCTTGTCGGCACAAGCCTGGTGTCAAATTCTAACATTTATTCGTGACAACAGAATAATGACGGTCTAGGCCTTGTCACGAAATCAACATGCATGTCGGCTAATTTGGCTTACTGTTTACCAGCCAGTAGAATACATGAAGCATAAATGGGAGCTAATAGTGGTGTGGTTTCAAACTTGTCATAAGGGCCTGTTTAGACATTGATTAGCGCGAGTCACTCGCACTTGCACACTTGCAGCAAATGTATGAACTCACGCTAATCACTAATCAAAGTGTAATCAGCCCATAAGGGCCACGCTGCGGCAGCGACCCGGATACTGGCTCAGCCAGCGAATGACAAAAACATGCTTTTGTCGTTCGCTGGGCTCAGCATTATGCCGAGGTGTCAGACACCTGGAACGCTGAATTTCAGCCATCACCAGTGCCACACCAACAACAGCAACTAACAATAGAACACAGCACACACAACTAACATCAGGACTGCTAGCTAGTGGCCGCCACAAGTTGCGGAAGTGTTTTTATACAACGTGTAACAAAAATAACGCAAAACCGTTTAAGGGCACAACAGGTATCGTGCCTTGATAAGAAAAACGTAAGAGATTTTTTTGCCGCGATTTTTTTTTAATTTTTTGGCCGCAGCCGGCCAGCTCTCCATACAAAGGAAAAAAAATCTCTTGGTTTTTTCTTATCAGAACACGATAGCTACTTGTTATGCCCTTAAACGGTTTTGCGTTATTTTTGTTACACGTATAGCAGCAACGCACACCGAGCGTTCAAGTGGCTGCGCGAGTGAGTCACACTAGTAGCGAGCACGGGAGTGTCGCCGCCTTATGGCGGAACTATTCATTCTGCTATTCCAACAACAAGTTTGTGAGTGCGTTAGTTTGTATGTAGGGGGTAATGAACACTCCAGCCACCAGTGGCTGCAATGGCTTGGCAGGACCACTCCTGGCCGCGTTTAATGGCTCCTGGCAATCACTGGAGGCTCACGTTATTGCAGTACCTGTTGAACTCTGGCGTGGCCTCCTTCTTGCACAGCAGCAGGAACCTGGGCCGGTCCCGCAGCACCCTCTGCACCTCCAGGTCTGCGAGCTCGGAGAGCACGCTCTGCAGACTCTTGTTGCTGACCTTGAGGTTCTTCTGCAGTTTCTGGACCAGCTCCTCGTGTTTCTTCGGTTCATTTCTACAGAGAAAGTAATTAACTAACTAATGAATACTCATTCCCAGTCATTTTAATAAAAAGATTGCAGTAGATAGACAATCAATCAAATATCAATCGTAGCCGGTCCACTGCAGAACCAAGGCCAGCAAAATGTTGTCCATCATTTTCGATTCGTCTTTTCGAGACGAATGTTCGATTCTCACCGGAGCGCAACTGAGCGCATTTTACGAGTTGCCAAAGGAATTTAAAGCTACAGACGTTACATTTCATATTTGGATGGATGCGCTCGGCTGCCGCCGCATCTGACCGGCTCCTACTGCACTCTGTTAAAAGGCGGTCGGCTACCGACGCAGGTGCTTGCGCATCCGTCGAGATACGGCGCCAAGCGACCCGGCCCCGTTGGAATCGTACATGAGATAGATATCTTTTATAAGTATTACGTAAGAACTAATTTCAATAGATGTTAAGTTAGTCGATAACCCTGTCTTACGTCATCTAATTCTGGCATTAAATATAGGCTAGTTAGGTAGGTGCAGTCACCAGCATTAATATCTGCCACAACAAAGCGCGCATAAATATCTGACACATCCTTACGACCCTAGAAATAGAGTCGATAATTATGCGCTGATACACTTGAAAGCTGACGACGAAGCACAAAGGAAGAGAGGTCTGGGAGGAAAAGCTGTTGTTTTAATGTTCTGTATCAGTAATTGATGTGTGCAATAAAGAGTAAGTATTTCTAGGTGGACTGATGACCTGGAAATGGTCGCGGGAGTCCGCCAGATGCGGGTGGCGCAGGACCCGTTATTCTGGCACTCTTTGCGGGAGGCTTATGTCCAGCAGTGGACGTCTTCCGGCTGATATGGTGATCATTGGCATTGCAATGGAGTGGTCCTGCCCTTCTTGCCCGCCTCGCAGCCCAGCAGCTTGATCACCTGGAGCTGACTGCAACGTACTTGAGCAGCTGTGTGAGCGCGCGCTCGCGAGCCAGCATGTGCTGCAGCAGGCGCAGCGCGCGGCCGCCGACCACGAAGCGGAGGTTGGTCCTGCCCTTCTTGCCCGCCTCGCAGCCCAGCAGCTTGATCACCTGGAGCTGACTGCAACGTACTTGAGCAGCTGTGTGAGCGCGCGCTCACGAGCCAGCATGTGCTGCAGCAGGCGCAGCGCGCGGCCGCCGACCACGAAGCGGAGGTTGGTCCTGCCCTTCTTGCCCGCCTCGCAGCCCAGCAGCTTGATCACCTGGAGCTGACTGCAACGTACTTGAGCAGCTGTGTGAGCGTGCACTCGCGAGCCAGCATGTGCTGCAGCAGGCGCAGCGCGCGGCCGCCGACCACGAAGCGGAGGTTGGTCCTGCCCTTCTTGCCCGCCTCGCAGCCCAGCAGCTTGATCACCTGGAGCTGACTGCAACGTACTTGAGCAGCTGTGTGAGCGCGCGCTCACGAGCCAGCATGTGCTGCAGCAGGCGCAGCGCGCGGCCGCCGACCACGAAGCGGAGGTTGGTCCTGCCCTTCTTGCCCGCCTCGCAGCCCAGCAGCTTGATCACCTGGAGCTGACTGCAACGTACTTGAGCAGCTGTGTGAGCGCGCGCTCGCGAGCCAGCATGTGCTGCAGCAGGCGCAGCGCGCGGCCGCCGACCACGAAGCGGAGGTTGGTCCTGCCCTTCTTGCCCGCCTCGCAGCCCAGCAGCTTGATCACCTGGAGCTGACTGCAACGTACTTGAGCAGCTGTGTGAGCGCGCGCGCGCGAGCCAGCATGTGCTGCAGCAGGCGCAGCGCGCGGCCGCCGACCACGAAGCGGAGGTTGGTCCTGCCCTTCTTGCCCGCCTCGCAGCCCAGCAGCTTGATCACCTGGAGCTGACTGCAACGTACTTGAGCAGCTGTGTGAGCGCGCGCTCGCGAGCCAGCATGTGCTGCAGCAGGCGCAGCGCGCGGCCGCCGACCACGAAGCGGAGGTTGGTTCTGCCCTTCTTGCCCGCCTCGCAGCCCAGCAGCTTGATCACCTGGAGCTGACTGCAACGTACTTGAGCAGCTGTGTGAGCGCGCGCTCGCGAGCCAGCATGTGCTGCAGCAGGCGCAGCGCGCGGCCGGCGACCACGAAGTGGAGGTTGGTCCTGCCCTTCTTGCCCGCCTCGCAGCAGTCGCAGCCCAGCAGCTTGATCACCTGGAGCTGACTGCAACGTACTTGAGCAGCTGTGTGAGCGCGCGCTCGCGAGCCAGCATGTGCTGCAGCAGGCGCAGCGCGCGGCCGCCGACCACGAAGCGGAGGTTGGTCCTGCCCTTCTTGCCCGCCTCGCAGCCCAGCAGCTTGATCACCTGGAGCTGACTACAACGTACTTGAGCAGCTGTGTGAGCGCGCGCTCGCGAGCCAGCATGTACTGCAGCAGGCGCAGCGCGCGGCCGCCGACCACGAAGCGGAGGTTGGTCCTGCCCTTCTTGCCCGCCTCGCAGCCCAGCAGCTTGATCACCTGGAGCTGACTGCAACGTACTTGAGTAGCTGTGTGAGCGCGCGCTCGCGAGCCAGCATGTGCTGCAGCAGGCGCAGCGCGCGGCCGCCGACCACGAAGCGGAGGTTGGTCCTGCCCTTCTTGCCCGCCTCGCAGCCCAGCAGCTTGATCACCTGGAGCTGACTGCAACGTACTTGAGCAGCTGTGTGAGCGCGCGCTCACGAGCCAGCATGTGCTGCAGCAGGCGCAGCGCGCGGCCGCCGACCACGAAGCGGAGGTTGGTCCTGCCCTTCTTGCCCGCCTCGCAGCCCAGCAGCTTGATCACCTGGAGCTGACTGCGGCAATAGGGGTTGATACCAATGTGAAATGATGAAAAATATTGTCAAATGGAGTAAAGTAAAGCAAAGTTACTGCGTTATATATTGCCAGCTTTCATTTGGTACCTCACTTGCCAGTTTTGTTTGTGTAACAATTTACAAAGTTATAGGGTGGAGATGAAAAATTGCAGTGATGCAATGTAAGTCTGCTCGTATAAGTCTAAAGAGGAAAGATTTGATTGTTTGTTTGTGTGTTTGTACTGAATAGGCTCCGAAACTACTGAACCGATTTGAAAGATTATTTTACCATTACAAGCCGACATTATCCCTGATGAACATAGGCTACTTTTTACCGCGGGTAAATGCTTCATTCCTACAGGAAAACGGGTAATCCGTGCGAAGCTAGTAAGTTATGTGTCCAAAATTTTAAGAGGGGTATATTCTGTCCCTTTTCGGCAAAACGGACCTTCATATAAAACGATTGTCATTTACTTTGGTCGTGACGTCACGATCCGCTAGCGTTTTCTCTCTCGTTAGAGAACCAGCAACAAGTTTTAATATTGCTTGTTAAAGCAATATTAAAACGGTTGTAGCTTCGTAATTCTGATATCTGAATGGGATTTTCGTCTCTAGTCATATTTTTTTGCTTTCTGGCTTTTGGAGTAATAATAAACTTTGATTCTACGCTCGTATTCAGGAGAGTTCAATACCCAAGATCACGGGAAACTGTAGGTCTATTCTAAATACTGGTATTTTTGAAGTGAAAACTTCTTTAGCGGCGCTGAGCACTTTTTGGGATGGGGGAAAATTGTTAAATACACGACAGAGTTTTGTGACGTCAGATGTGAAGGAGGTCACTTTTTGCTGCTAGCCGATTCTACTTCATTCAAAACTGAACGCTATTCGTAAGAGTATAAAGCCGTTAAACACTTTTTGCAATAGCATATTCTGCAAATAAATTTGTAATAATACCTACCATCCTTCACCGTTTTGCTATTGAGAAAATTCGAATAGTTCGAATTTGGGCGTTATTCCTAAAGAAATAAAGCTTAGAAAAATATTTACCAACGGCCAAAACAAATTGATATCTTGGTCGCCACCGCCGTCTGCTGTTGTGCCGTTCTTGCAAATTCGAATAGTTCGAATTTGGGCGTTATTACTAAAGAGATAAAGCTTAGAAAAATATTTACCAACGGCCAAAACAAATTGATATCTTGGTCGCCACCGCCGTCTGCTGTTGTGCCGTTCTTGCAAATTCGAATAGTTCGAATTTGGGCGTTATTACTAAAAAGATAAAGCTTAGAAAAATATTTACCAACGGCCAAAACAAATTGATTTGGTCGCCACCGCCGTCTGCTGTTGTGCTGTTCTTGCAAATTCGAATAGTTCGAATTTAGACGTTATTCCTAAAGAGATAAAGCTTTGAAAAATATTTGGCAATGGCAAAAACAAATTGGTATTGTTTTTGCCGCCGCCCGTCAGCCTAAGTAATTGATAATTGTTTATAAATTTGCGTCAAATTCATTTTTAGGGTGACACCGTAAGATGTCACGTGACCTGATCGAAAAACTGTTACAATGTTATTGAGTTTTCACTTCTGCCGGCACTCCCGGAGTGCAACCCGGTCATTTTTAGGGTTCCGTAGCCAAATGGCAAAATACGGAACCCTTATAGATTCGTCATGTCTGTCTGTCTGTCTGTCCGTCCGTATGTCACAGGCATTTTACTCGAAAACTATAAGGTTTATTTGAATAAAATTTTCAGGATAGGTGTATTTTGTTAACCGCTACATAGTTTTGTAATCAAATTACTAAAAATATTTTTTATGGGTGCACTCCATACATAAAACTGAAAGTCAAAATATTTACCTATGACAAACTAAAGCGAATGCCAGGAAAAAGAACATACCAAAACTACATCGTATTTGCAATTGAATCGTCTGAACAAAACCATACAAAACCAAAATTGCCTCGATAGAAAAGAACCGCCAAAACATGTCTTATTTTTACTCAATTTCAATAGTGTGAGGTTCCCGTGCATATAAATTAAGTAAAAGTTGAGTGTATAATAGCTTTTCACATTACCTAATGAAAGTACTAGCGGGGTATTTTTATGTAGTCCCTTTTCAGACTTATTGAGGTGAAACGTATTTGGCGTATAGGCCTTTTTTATTTAGCGCGATACCCTTTCTCCCGTCGCGTGTTTCGTGCGGTTCTGTATATCTTTTGTTGCCGTTCGCGGGCGGAGTCAGTCGTAATCGCTCCGCTGAGACGAGAGGACTACGTTCTGTGCTCTCACGACAGCACGATGAACATAATTATTTCAATAATATTGTGACCCAGTATATTCGTCCAGTGAATGAACGTATCATTACATTCCAGTAGATATTTTGCTACATTTTGAAATAATATATTTAAAAGTCGACCTTAACATATAGATCTTTAAGTTCAAAATACAACTATAAGATTACGCAGCGATCGGCGGGTGACCGGCTTCTTAGAATAATTTGTGCAGTACATGCAAAACTAGACGAACATTTTTCTGTCGATCGTGTATTTACTTTATGAAAGATTATCACTATCTCTATCACTACATAGTATAAAACAAAGTCGCTTCCCGCTGTCTGTCCCTGTATGCTTAGATCTTTAAAACTACGCAACGGATTTTGATGCGGTTTTTTTTAATAGATAGAGTGATTCAAGAAGAAGGTTTATATGTATAATATAGTATCCGTGCGAAGCCGGAGCGGATCGCTAGTTGAGAATAAATCCGGTTATGTTCAAAATCGATGTCTGAGAGGTCTAAATACGAATTCATAGTCAGAAATATTTCAAAAAGTGGTCGCTTATTTAAAATTTTTGAAACATTCGTTGTAAATTAATATGCGCGTTTTTTTAAAGAACAACGTACATTGGCAGGCTTCTCGAGGGTGAAGATTCTAGAAATGATGTCCATTTTGAATTCCAAGATGGCGGACATTGCTTTTCGAATTTAAACTTTCGTGAAACGTGTTGAAACAGTACTAATAATTACACGGTTCAACTCACGTATTTAATGTCACTACGGGCGACATGTTTCGAACTCTTCGGGAATTCTTCTTAAGGATGAGTGTTTTCGCGGCGGTGTCGCTTGAATCTTGTCGTGAGTTCGGAACATGTCGCCCGTAGTGACATTATTGACATTGTTTTTCTTTAAAGTCATCACGGGTGTCGCTTTTAGGGTTATCGATAGTGCAGATTCCAACAATTATTGCCTGCGAACTTGGACATTTTGATATTAAAAAAGTGAACATAATTATGCAGTTTTTCTTTAATATGTTCAAAATTGATAACTAAAGGGCCAAAGCGTCTCCATTGTCTCCAAGTACGAATCCGAGATCAGAATTGAAAAATTTGGCCGCCACACAGTAGTGGCCTGAAAATCTGACTTTCATAGACATGATCGAAGTTTTCATAATATGTATATTATAGTTTTTTTTTAATGCTACTAATAAATTCACGGTTAAATTCACGTATTAAACGACACGACAGGCGACATGTTTTGAACACTTCGGGAGTTCTTCTTCAGGATGAGTGTTTTCGATGTTTGTTTTGAAGAAGAACTCCCGAAAAGTTCGAAACATGTCGCCTGTTGTGACATTTAATGCGTGAATTTAACCGTGGATTTATTAGTAGTATTTTAGACATGTCTCACAAAAGTTTAAATTCGATTATAGCTTTGTTTTGCTTTAGGCTTTTACTAGCCATTATTATGCTAGCTCACAACCCTTACGTGATTTAGTAAAAAACCGGAAGGCCATATTTCAGTTATAGCTCCGGTGGTTTTTTAAGCAACAAAATGTAGGTAGTGGTATTCCTTGGGTAATTAAAGTAATTTGTACTCTATAAAGTGAGTGTTTTCGCGGCGGTGTCGCTTGAATCTTGTCGTGATTCAAGCGACACCGCCGCGAAAACACTCAATCCTGAATAAGAACTCCCGAACAGTTCGAAACATGTCGCCCGTAGTGACGTTTAATACGTGGGTGAACCGTGTAATTATTGACATTTTTTTGTGACGCTTTTAGATTCCAACAATAGGGGCGTAGACACTAAATAAAATAATGTGATATTTTCTCGAAGAAGGATAAAAAAAATTGTCAAATGGAGAAAAAATCAACGCAAAAGGTTAAATAATCACGAAGTTATAAGTGTCCAAAGTTTTAAGAAGGGATGTGTTCTGTCCCTTTTTCGCAAAACGCAACTTCATATGAAACGATGACGCTGGAAGAATGTGACGTCACAGAAGACGGCAACGTGCCGCGCGCATCGTAGTCGGCGACGCCGTCGACGCGGCCTGCCGGCAGCATCCTGTAATGTGACGTCACACACCGTTTGCGTTTTCTCTCTAACAAGCAATATTAAAACGGTTGTAGCTTCGTAATTCTTTGAGATATCTGAATGGGATTTTCATCACTATGCATATTTTTTTGCCTTCTTTCTTTTGGAGTAATAATAATTTTCGAGTCTGCACCCGAATTATTGCCTGCGAAGTTGGACATTTTTATATTAAAAAAAGTGAACACAATTTTGCAGTTTTTCTTTAATACGAGTATGTTCAAAATTGATAACTAAAGGGCCAAACCGTCTCCATTGTCTCCAAGTACGAATCCGAGATCAGACCTCGTATCATGGTCGGCCTTATCACTCGATAAGTGACAAGATAGGGGCATCGTCTCGGTCTATCAAGTGACGGACGCTCTATCCTGTCACTTATCGCGTGATAAGGCCGACCATGACACGGGGTCAGAATTGAAAAATTTGGCCGCCACACAGTGGCCTGAAAATCTGGCTTTCATAAACATGATCGAAGTTTTCATAATAAATTACAGTTTTTTTTTAATGCTACTAATAAATTTACGTATTAAATGACGCGACAGGCGACATGTTTCGAACTCTTCGGGAGTTCTTCTTCGGGATTAGTGTTTTCGATGTTTGTTTTGAAGAAGAACTCCCGAAGAGTTCGAAACATGTCGCCTGCCGTGACATTTACGTTAATTTTTTAACCGTGGATTTATTAGTAGTATTTTAGATATGTTTCACAAAAGTTTAAATTCGATTATAGCTGTTTTTTTGCTTTAGCCTTTTACGAGACATTATTATGCTAAATTACAACTCTTACGTGATTTAGTAAAAAAACGGAAGGTCATTTCAGTTATAGCTCTCGAAACTGACTTAGCTACTAGCGAAAATATAGGTAGTTACAGATTTTGTCTTTCTTTCCACTTATTATAATTATCTATAGGTATTCATCATGTTTCATCTGACTGTCGTTGCATATACTATGCGAGAAGGAGCGGGGCAGCAATAGACGCATCAGCGCGGCAGGTACGGGGCGCGCGGGTGATTTCTGATTTTTTCCTGGCGATACGCCCCCTCTTAAATTCTCTCAGCAAAAATTGTTTTGAACAAGATCGGTTCAAAGGTTTTTGAGATATTTCTAAAAAACTGCCTTCCTTAAAGAAAAGTACGTAAGTGCCATAAGATTTTAGTAACGATACGACCTTTTTGCCTTTTTGCTGTTTGCGACCGCTTTAGCCTAGTTGGTAGTGACCCTGCCTACGAAGCAAGAGGTCCTGGGTTCGAATCCCGGTATTTTTTTATTAGGTGAGTAACTAGTTCCGGAGATAATACTCTCTACATGAAATAAATGAAGTAAATGAATTTTATTCTGCAAGTAGCCAGCAGGCCGTAATGGCACTTTTACAACTCAAAATTCTACCAGCGTTTCTGAAAAAGAAGACCACTGTTAAGAAGAAACGCCGAAAAAAACTCAACAGTCAGTATTTTTTGCCAAAAAAAGCTGATTACAATGATAGTTCTTAAACTATTTAAAATGAGTCAAACTGAATATGAATAAAAAGAAAAAATGCATCATAATGTGTTGTTCTACAAGAAAACATGTCCGAATAAGCTATGTGAATGACTCAGCTACATACATGCATACCAAATGTATACTTAAAACCTTTCAAATTTAGTCAACAGCAAAAGTAGATGCTCATTTTAGTACCTTGTCACTTTCACTACTTTGACGCATCCCAACTGTCCCAGTATTGTTACGTTCAGTGCGACAAAGTACTGTTCACTGTACTGGTCCTAGTTAGGTACAACTGTATTCTCGTCGTTTCTCGGTTTACTCAGGTTAGAGTTTTCAGGTCAAGCTGTTTACACCTACCCACTTTCAGCGTCGGACCCGGCCGGTTTTCAGTGTCTTATAAATGCCAGTCAATAAGATTTTTAAAGTCACTTATATTACATTACAGAATTATTATTATTTACCTTGTTCGTGTTACATAACGATAAATTATAGTTAACTGATCTGGCAATTTGCGTTTAAATATTTTGTAAATTGCATATCTAGTAGAAATATGTTAAAAAAATTTTTTTTTTCACCGTAACTCAATGATGTAATATAAGAAAGAAATAGACACATTTTCTATACGAAATTCCGTGTTTAAAAATGGCCAACAAATCTGACAGCTAAGACGATTGACGACGCGAAACTGAGGGAAGTTGGTGCAATTAACTCAGTTTTTGTGTGCCAGTAACCTACCTCTTTTTTGTATACATCAGTGTCGTAACTCATGGATACGTAATACAGTCAGCATCAAAAGTAACTGCGCAAACGAAGACGTCAAAAGTCTTTATTAAAAGGGAATAAGAACTTTTGACGTTTTCGCATTGCGCAGTTACTGTACCGCTGTGTTACGGTGCTTTACAATGGTGGCAAACAAGGCCAAAGTCCACCTGTTACCTGAGGTTGGAGACGTGCGTGCCGCAGCACATGTTTTCGTCCACGCCCTCGATGCACACGACGCGCAGCGTGTCCGCGCAGTCGGCGGGCAGCCCGCGCGCGTGCTCCTGCGACCAACCTCATACATATAACGCAGATACAGTCAGCGTCATACATATAGTTAGTAGCAGCCAGGGTAGACAAATATTTCGGTACACGTCTTTATTACTGTAGGAATAAGGGTGTGTTACGAAATATTTGGCTACTCTGGCGGCTACTAACTATATGACGCTGACTGTATGTGCATACTTACTACTGCTGTATTGTGAAAAACGCAGTGGATAAAATATAGCATAATAAACGTACAAGTCCTGACTGACTGACTTAAATCAACGCCCAGCCCAAACCGGTGAACATAGAAAGCTGATTTTTTTCACAATAGGTAGTTTATACAACGTGTTAATAAAATAACGCAAAACCTGAAAACCGTTTGTTCAGAATCGAGAGTAGAATGCGAAAAAAATGAAAAAAAAATTTTGACGCGATTATTTTTTACATTTGTATGGAGCAGGTCGCCCCAGTCGGCCAACACTCCATACAAATGTAAAAAATAAATCTTGTCAAAAATTTAATTTTTTATTTTTTTCGCATTCTATGCTCGATTCTGAACAAACGGTTTTCAGGTTTTGCGTTATTTTATTAACACGTTGTATAACGTTCCCCACTAAGAAGGAATTTTCAAAAATCCCTTCGTAGTGGGAATTTTGTATGGGGATGGAGTAAAATTTCAAGTAACTTGAAACTTTGTGTATGGACTTATATCCTTATTGCAATACAAGAAAAGTAATTTTAGGGTTTTGGAAACCCAACCCTAAGCGTGTTAAATAGGGGTGCAAAGTTTGTACAGGGGAAACTATTTATTTGAGGCCTGGGGAAGGACATAGGATAGTTTTTATCCCGGAAATCATCCCCAAACGGGGGCTTTCAGGGGGGGGTGAAAGTTTGTATAGCTACGATATAAACGAGTTCCACACGAACGGAGTCGCGGGCAGAAGCTAGTATAGCATAAGTTTAACTGGAATGTCCGTTCTATACATAGGTGAAAGTGTTTTTGAAACTGGATAAGTGGTTCCGGAGATTCCGACATAACAATCACAAACTTACAACGCTAGAATCTCACAGATTTATCCTCGTGAAAATATGAATCCTATAATATTACAAATCCGATAGTTTCGATGTTTAGATAATAAATATTCGGCAGCTGAACCGAATAATTCGGCCGAATACCGACCCTTACAAACCTAAGTATGGTCAGATGCAGAAGTAGCTGTCAGCACAAGCCGCTCTAACGGCCTCGGCTTGCCTTGGCAACTGCCACTACTACAGGAAACACTAAGGACGAGATAATTGAGAAATAGCTATTTGTAAAATGTATTGCTGTCGCGCCAACCTCAAGCCTCCCCCCGCAGAGCGCGATAGAGACAACTGCAGCTGGGACCGGAAATACCTATTAAAAGAACATAAAATCAACGTTTCAATCAACGTTTCGTAGTCCCCTGATTTCTTCTGCAAAACTTGACCTATTTAACATTTTTTGAAGTGAAAACTTCTTTAGCGGCGCTGAGCACTTTTTGGGATGGGGAAAAAATGTTTATTACGCGACAGTTTTGTGACGTCAGATGTGAAAGAGGTCACTTTTTGCTGCTAGCCGATTCGACTTCATTCAAAACTGAACGCTATTCGTAAGAGTATAAAGCCGTTAAACACTTTTTGCAATAGCATATTCTGCAAATAAATTTGTAATAATACCAACGCGTCCTTCACCGTTTTGCTATTGAGAAAATTCGAATAGTTCGAATTTGGGCGTTATTCCTAAAGAGATAAAGCTTAGAAAAATATTTACCAACGGCAAAAACAAATTGATATTTTGGTCGCCACCGTGCATTTTCTTTAGGTTTTTGAAGGTTAATATCTCTTTTAAGAATAAATTTATAAATAAGAAAACATAGGAACATGTCAAAGCCATAGATGTATGGCAAAAAAAAATATTGCTCTACTGCCATTATCCAGGGAGAAAACAGGAGACTACGTTTATGGAAAAACGGCCCTTGTGTTTCCTCTTAATGATTTTATTCGAACAAACCTCATCCAACGCCTGGTCTCCCTTCCTGCACATCCTGATGCGCACAGGCCGCGCCTGCCTGACGAGCTCGTTGCAGCGCGCCTCCGCCGCCTGCACCGCGGCCGCGGACACGGCCGTGCTGTCCAACTCCACGTGGCACTCCTCCGCGCCGAGCCACCAGCTGCTCGTGGCGAGGTTGTACTTCTGCTGTAGGACAGCGGAGAGGAGGTGTTGGCCTAACAAGACAGTTTTTCGTTATTCCATTCCATTTTGGCCAAAAACACATGTGACGAGGAGCAGCATGAAGATCTATGAAGATCTATCAGCCGAAAGGCGTCCACTGCTGGACATAGGCCTCCCCCAAAGAGTGCCAAAGTGACCGGTGCTGCGCCTCCCGCATCCAGCGGACTCCCGCAATCTTTACTAGGTCATCAGTCCACCTTGTGGGGGCCTACCCACGCCGCGCCTTCCGGTACGTGGTCGCCACTCGAGAACCTTTCCGCCCCAACGGCCATCGGTTCTACGTGCTATGTGCCCCGCCCACTGTTACTTAAGTTTAGCGAATCAGTTATTATAACAATCGATTTTCACGAGAAGCAGTTAAGAGATGCAATGCAACCTATAGAGGGGACAGCCGCATAGCCGGACATACGAAAGCATTTTTGCCCTATAAATATGGTGGGGGAACATGACGTGCTCCTGGAACAGCTTGAGCACGAGGTGGCGTAAATGACACTAACAATATAAGAAAATGGCAAAAACTTAAATTTGCGAATAACTCAAAAACTCGAAAATAAGCAATATTAAAACGGTTGTAGCTTCGTAATTCTTTGAGATATCTGAATGGGATTTTCTTCACTAGGCATATTTTTTGCCTTCTTTCTTTTGGAGTAATAACAATTTTCGAGTCTACACAGGGGTGTAGACTCGTACAACCTCTTTCATGCTGGTGTTGGAAAAAAAAATATTAATAGGGATTAATAAATATTATTTCCAACACCAGCATGAAAGAGGTTGGACTGAAGGATGTGGTACATCATTAATTAGCCACTTATAAATTAGTTTACGTTCAATAATGAACAAGAAAATAGAAAAATTTCAGTTGCCCTTATTTTATTTGAGCAGTACCTATAATAATCAATAAGTTTAGGAAATCTACTTTGGAGGGTATATAGGGACTAAGGGAGGCCTTTGTAGACTAAGCTAAAGAAATAGTGTTGAGATTGAAATCAAATTAATCAAAACCAATTCAGCTCTATTCCAATTGAAAAGATTTAAATTCCGTTACAAAGGAGAATTAGATGTTAGGAGGCTCAGGATATTTAAGTGGTGAAACTAACCAGAATGCTGCTGCATGTGATCAAACCTCCGCTCCCAGTCTAGCTCCTGTGTGACTGCGCTGCCCACTTCTAGTGGCTCTCGGGTGAAGTGCACCGCCTCCTCGCCCTTCCGCAGCACTTGTAGCACTTCCACATTGTTCAACCGACCAATATCATGTGGCTAAAAAGAATCGCAATCGCAGTTCAGCGCGGGAATGCTGCCTGCGTGATGGGCACCCTGCCAAGAGGCCCAGGTCTTTTATATAATTAGTTATGATTTCAATTACTTTTTCTAATTTTAAGGTTTAGTTTTAGTTATTTTAATTTAATAGTAGTTTTAGTATTGTATTTTATTTACACTCTTGTAGTATCTATGTTTTTTATCAATAAATATTATGTGGAAACTTTGTTTTTTTTCTTCAATATTAGAGTATCGTTGTACTGAGATAATCCAAAACTGATTAGATTTTCTATGCATCAAATCATCATCCTTGACAACCGGTTAGCCTAGTGGGTAGTGACGCTGCCTATGATGCTGAAGGTCCTGGGTTCGCATCCCGGTAACGGCAAATATTTATGTGATGAGCATGAATATTTGTTTCTGAGTCATGGAAGTTTTCTATGTATTTAAGTATTTATATCTATTACGTTGTCTAGTACCCATAACACAAGCCTTAATGAGCTTACTATGGGACTAGGTCAATTTGTGTAAGATTGTCCCCTAATATTTATTATTTTATT
Source organism: Epinotia ramella (assembly GCA_947578815.1). Taxonomy (NCBI): domain Eukaryota; kingdom Metazoa; phylum Arthropoda; class Insecta; order Lepidoptera; family Tortricidae; genus Epinotia; species Epinotia ramella. Next base: position 326,430 of record OX388210.1, read on the forward strand.
TATTATTATCCTTCTAGTTGTTACTTAACAGAGGTCAGGGTGTGCTTTGACACCTAATCCCAAGATTTGGTGTAGGCACTAGTTTCACTCAAGTGACTGCCATCTGACCTTCCAACCCAGAGTGACAACTAGGAGATTAGACCTGTTTTATCACAATATTCTGCTTCACCGAAAAGCTACTATAAATGATCAAATAAAATTGTGTATTTTTATAAAGATTTACTGGTATTCATTTATTTCAATTAGGTACATTGCAACTTACAGGGTCAGATTGTACCAAAGGGGGGGGGGCCGAATAAGGACTTAGAAAAAAAAAAAAGTTTTGTATTGGATCATGTAGAAAACGCTAAAATAAGCATGTTTTATAATATAAACTTTTTCTCTAAGATCAATATTTACCGAGATATTGGGGTTCAAGGGTTAAATTTCTAATTAGCAAATATTCGTTTCTGGGACTCTTATTTCCCGCCCTCCGCCCGGGCTCCCACCAGAAACTCGCTTCGTCGGCCCTTCATTTCACGTGCGTACTCGACCTACGCTCCGCTCGGGAGGTCGCCGGCTCGCTTCGCTCGCCACCTCCCCCCACTCGCTTCGCTTCGGCATCGTACACCCGTTCAACTCAGGACCTCCTTCGCGAGCTTCTGGCTCCGCGGGCTTTTATATACACTCTAGGGGTAGGACAGACAAGACCACGTGGAAGTGGGGTGCGCTGATAAAAAAATCTAAGTGTTAAAATTTTTCAATATTCGGAGCGCTTTATTTCAGCCATTTTTGATTTTAAAGAAAAATTGTTCAAGTAAAAGATGCTTATTTTAACGTGTTCTATAAGATACAATCATTCAAAATAGGTCTCATAATGATACCACTACGAGGTAAAATTTTATAAGTGACGGCCCCCCCTTTGCTCCAGTCCAACCCAGTTTTGCCATCCCGGAAGCGAACAAATCACAGTGCGGGGCCGTATGTACTAACCTGCCCGCCACCGGCGGGAAACAGTATGGTATTTTCTAAAGTAACCGCATATCCCTCAAACTTTGATGTCTTCCCGTATTCTATTATTGGCTCTTTAGTTTTCTCGCACGTTACCACTTTCGATGTGAACTGAAAATATCGCACACAATTTTCTTCAGATTATTTCAATATGAACATGATATAAGTATGTTGGTAATTTAACATTATTTACCTCCTTTAGAAAACTATCTTCCTGGCATTTGAACACCATTTTCACTGCCCAAAGAGAATATTGAATTCACTGCCCTTGTAGCCCCTTTGGTTCCGTATTACAATTGAATGAAACCTAATTAATTCTAGCTGAAGTACCGGAACTCAAATGATGCTCAAGTCCGTCAGCTGTTTTTGACATTACTGACAATTTCGTTTAGAAAGGTTTAGAAATTAGTGGGGAAAATTTTCTTAATTATTCTAGATAATATTTGTTCTTTGAAATGATTTTGTAATATTTTTTTTAGGATACGATCTAAGTAAAAAGTATAAATAATCTTTCTTTTAATTTAACTAACTAAACATGAGACAAACGTTATCTTTTTAAGACGTTTTTCACAACAATGACACGTCCAAAGGAATGGTTGGTGACAAAACGCCCTTAGGGTAATAGTGATGTAATGTAGTAGTACCGGTAAATAAATCAACCTAAAATTATAATAATAAACCAAGAACGAAACCATATCATTTTATAAATAAATAAAAATATGACACGGTAAAAATAAATATAGATTGAATTTACTTCTTTGAATATTGCTTTAAAGTCTTATCCAACACCGAAATTGTGAAATCTACGTCGTTTCTTGTCAAACACATAGGTGGTTTTATTCTCAATACCTGCAAGAAAAGAATGCACAATGATTACTTATATAGGGTCATTTCGCCGGTTAGCGACCACCTAATTTAATGTGCCGGTGGGCGACCACTTAAGCTGAGTTGGTGAACTGAAAGGATATTTTCTCGGTTTTTTAGTAGATATCTATTCTAACACAACAAAAACATGCATTGTACAAGTAATTGTCTCAATAGGGTGTGTAGGATTGATGTTATCTTCAATGAAAAAACCTTCTCCTTCAGGTGGTCGCTAACCGAAGGTGGTCGCGTAACCAGCGAAATGACCCTACGCAATTCTTTATATTCTTATGTATTTTGTTTTGATGACGATGTTTTGAATACGAAAAATTGCAAACGCTTAAGAAGTCTCTATCAAATTACTTACATTATTGTATCTTCCACCACGCCCAATCAAAATCCCGTGATCCTTAATTTTTTCTTGTATTTCAGAAACGTTGGCTATATTCAAAGGCTCTTTCGTCCCAGGCTTTACCAGTTCAATTCCAAGCATCAACCCTTTGCCACGCACATCACCTATTACTGAATACGTTTTTTGCAAGTCCATTAAATTTTCTATCATATATTTCCCAATTAGCTTACAATTTTCCTGTAAATTTTCTTCCTCGATTACCTGAAAAATAGAATTATTATGCTTATCGACTCGAGTTTAAAAATATATAACGACTCTTTTTGCTTAAAAACACAGCAGAATTTTCTTGAAAAATGCATTATAATTATATGCTTACGTTCAAAACAGCTTCACCGACAGTTGAAGCAAGGGGATTTCCACCGAATGTGTTGAAATATGTAGCACGCATGTGAGCGTCTGCTATTTCTTTAGTTGTAACCAAAGCCGCCATGGGGAAGCCATTGCCAATGCCTTTGGCCATCGTTACAATATCGGGAACAACACCGTGGTTTTCGAAACCCCAAAATGCATCACCTGTACGACCGAAACCACTCTGTACCTATAGTTAAAAAAGACAGTGTACTACAAAATAAACATATTCAATTACACGTGCAGTGGCTTTTCCAATAATTTAAAATTACCTCATCAGCAATATATACGCCACCGTTCCTGCGTATTATCTCAGCAGCTTTACTCAAATAACCTTTGGGAAACTGAACAGTACCATTTACTCCTTGAATTGATTCTGCGAAAAAACCCGCTACTTTTCCTTTAGGTATTGTGTGTTCTATGAGCTGAAATAATAAATATAAAATTACAGGATTTACTTAGACAGTATTGAGATTAAGGGTGGCAAATGGCAATGAGTACATTTAAAATCAATTAATGCTATAAATTGTTTCTACGTGGTTCTACGGCCCAGATAAAGATAAATTATTCTCCTATTGAAAAGTGTTTTACCTCACTAAGCTGGTGGGCGTATTTATCGGCAGTGACACAGTCACCTGGACAGGAACAGGAACCTGGGACTTGGGACAGGGAGTCCCTGCATCCACCCCATATACCACGAAGTGGGTCTGGTAACATAGCCTGTTGAAACGTATGATTTATTATTATTTACTACATAAAATTTCCGTTCTAACAATAGAAAAGTAAAATACTATATATTTAGGTAAGTATACCCTTGCCTTGAGCCAGTCATCTAGCGCGAGTCTCAAGGAGTTTATCGGGACTTCGCTATTACACCGTACGCTTATTAATATTAATTAACCTTATATCATCTATTCAGTTGTTCTACGTTATTTGTATCTTGCTCTTCTTCTGCTGGCCAGGCAGGCACTCATGTCGAATATGATGAAATTGTATATTACATACTCGTACATTGATTCGGATCCCAACTGCGGGACTTGATCGCTTGTATTGATATTTATTTAAATCGTCGTTTCGGACGTTTTACAACATTCTTGTACGTATTAAGTTGTTAAGTAGATAACGAAATTTTAATTGTTTTATAAACATACCTAATGTTTGAAAATGGTTAATATTTATTTCAACAGTTTCATCTACGGCTTTCTATATCTCAGGATACTAACTGAGGCTAAAATAGAATCCTACATAGATACACTTACATGATGTATCCCACTGGGGACAGGTATTGGCATACGGTAGCATTGAGTCGCAGTCAACCCCTGTATGTAGTTAGAGTAGCCGTGGTAGCTGCCTTGCAGCGAGATGATGTCGTTGTTGCCTGTATATGATTTAGCAAGTAGAGTAGCTAATTCGTTGGCTTCCGTACCACTATTTACCAAGTAAACCACCTAAAATTGTAGTAACATAAATACAAAACGTAAAATTTTTCATTTTGTAATGATTACAAAGAGCAGTTAAGATGCCGTAGGTTCATGGTCTTCTCTCCCTCTCACTGAGCATAAGCGTGAGCGAGATGGAAGTGCGTGCTCGGAAGCGCGAATATCATGTTTTTTTTTATTTTAATTTTTTAGCCGTTTAAATAAATAAAAAAGTAATCACTGAGTTTTCTCAAACATGATATTGCCGATTTTTAGAAGCAATTTTAATATTTTTTTGCATAATTTGTTAAGAATATTTTAATTGTATTTTAGACCTATTTTCGTGAGTTTTTTCTATCTAGCGAAAATTGCTTGATCATGTTTCGAATTCTTGATCTCGCTGCAAAAAAGCCTCAAGATTACTATACGTTTTTTTTAACCATATTATTATAAACACAATATTGTTTCAAAAACTCTGTTCGCTTAACTTCGCTGAACCTACGGCGCCTTAATAATCTCAATCTTCTACATAAAAACGAATGCTATCGGATTGAATTGCACCTTCAGATCGCCAGTAAATTTTGAAGATAACTTCTCAACGTAATCGTATATTTTCGGATGCCTATAAATATTTGTCGTGTGCCATAGTTTAGTTGCTTGTTCACTCAATGCCGCTACTACTTTCCTGCAAAAAATATAGTCATATGCATATTCATTTATTCGCTATAAATAAGCGTCCTTGTTAGTAAGTTATCAATATATTAAATAGTAACAAGATAAGATTGTGCTTATTTGACTCAGTATTCTGATAGTCATTTGGCTTCGTGTGTGTAATACACATGGCCATGCAATTGAGTTGGTTTCATTCAACAATATCGTGCCTACTTACCTATTAACTTATCGTCGCCTATACATAATATTAAATACTATAAATAGCAGGTAAATGAATTTAAATAATGAGAATTTAATTTAAAATAGCCCTGGATATAAGTATTTTTATATCCTATATATTAATATTATTATTATACACACACGTTTTAACTGATAGCGTTGCCTCAATAATAGCGCATTATTTTGGTTAAGAATAACCATTAAATTTGGTATCACTACGATATCCAATGCACTCTTATTCGAACACCCGTCATTAGTTGTTATTGATATGATGATATTTTATGAGCTGTATCGATACAAAAAAGACTTAATTAAATAAAATCGTTATTATTCGGTCTGCCGATTATACCAAGTACCCAAGAGCTTTGCCTCAAGTTGTTATCACACCGTATATTATACCATACGACAAACAAAAAATGGGGCATGAAGGAAAATTACTTTAAATATTGTAGGCATGATATTTTGATAAAAAAATAATACATCATACAAACAGTCCCCTACCCATTATATTTGATGTTGGTGACGTACATTTTCACAGTGCTTCGTCAATTTAAGATTTAAGGATACAACAATGTTACTTGAAAGCAATTAATTGTAATCATTTGATGACAGTTATTGGCAAAACTACTATTAACCGCTACCGCAGGCCGCGCCAGCGGCGCTACCACGAACTTCGAAAGTCGAAGTTTGGGTATTTCCATCTCTATCGCACTCCCTTACTCGAGTGACAGGGATGAATGTAGTACGAACTTCGACTTTCGAAGTTCGTGGTAGCTCCGCAGATTCAGAGACTATTTTCGAGCAGATAATCAATTTACTCACGGATGGCAGTGCCCCACTGAAACAGTAACAATGCCACCGAAGAGATCCAAGTATCGTCTTCCTTTATGATCAAACAGCCACTGCATATGTCCTTGGTGGATAAGAAGAGGCTCTTTGTACACATTGTATACAGCTGGCGGTATGTGTGCTGCTTTTAACGAACTTGTCTTTTCATAAGATGGACCCTGAAAACGAGCTTCGTTTTATCTTTTTCGATTTATAATATACTGTGGTACTAAAGAGTGACAAACTTTAAAGGCCAAAATAATGTATGCCATACGATTAAATAAATGTAATATACTTAGGTAAATCTGATAATTATTATAACTTTAGGACACGGATATACTGAATGAAAAGAGAGAGGCCCTTGCCCAGCAGTACGATATGCTATAAGACTCTTAATAATACATTGAAATTAAAGACTTACTTCATAATGCTTCGGCTGAAAGTTATAGGCGGGAAACGGAGCGCTGCTGAAACGCCTACTATAAGAGTGAAAGCAAAGAGATCCCACTGAAAAGTTAACAAATTTAAGTTGTATAATAAAAAACATTTTTTTTTCTTATTTTTTTTTAGGACTGCTTTTAATATAACGTGTTTTCTTAAACACAGCTTTTACTCCATGTTTTCTTATATTAATTGGAAACGCCGGAAACCAATTTGTTTATAAGCACGCATCAATCAACCAAAATTAAAAATATCGAAGGCCATTTTGAGCTCGGGATAAAATTGCGGTAGAGATAGAATATTGAATTATATTATGTAAGTTGGATTAATATTACACTGAAAAATAATGTCATATATCACTGCTGACGGTAAAAGTTTTAGTAAAATTACCTCTACTTGCCATTGTTGATTAAATAAAGTCACCACTATTCCGATAGAATGTAGAAATGCGACTGAATTAAAACAGTTTTATTCAAATACTGAATGACCATTGACTTTACTGAATCTATTTGTATAATAATTTGTGTGCTTACGTTGGTTTTATGTAACGTAATTTTATCTTGTTTTTAAATTTCGCTAACATGAAAATAATCTACGGTTTGTAGTTTAGGTCATGCCATTGAGCTGTTAATTATGGTAAAAAAATTGAGCGCATACTCGGAATAATAATATGAATAATAAATATTCGAAAAACTTTGACAAGCGTTTCTACGTTATGTTAAATACTGTGGAATGCTTTTATTACTTTATAAATACTATACACGGTCCGTAAACGAATGTTTTTACTAAGTACCTAATACCTATAAGAAATCCGCTAAACGATGAGAGTTTAAGAAATAGGAACAATTAGGGTACTTAGTGATTTCTAAATCGGTCTGCTAGCTAGGCTGGCGGGGTGTATTTTGTTTATAAGTTAATACAATTCTACATACATTTTATATAAATAAATAAATATGTACGGACAATCTGACACAAATCGTCCTAGTCCCAAACTAAGCACAGCTTGTACTATGGGTATTAGACGACGATAAATATATAGATAAATAAATACTTAAAAAGATTGACAACATCTATGACTCGGGAACAAATACTCGTGCTTATCACAAAATAAATGCCCTTACCGGGATTCGAGCCCGGGATCTCTTGCTTCGGAGGTAGGGTCACTAAAAGCTCAGAATGATAAGTTTAGGTTTTATCGTCATGTTTTACGGATGAAATCGATATGGGTGCTAGTGAAATTTGAATCAAAAATCAAACGTTCAGACTTTGGATAAATGCATTACCAGCATTTTACAACGGAAAAAAGAATTAAAATATCACTTGTGGTTTAGACTGTAGCCAATATTCGTTAACGATAATGATGATGATGATGATGATGATGATGATCATGATGATAAGGATGACGATAATGATGATGATGTTATTATTATTATTCCTTTATTAAACTTTTTTTCTTAGACTAGGTTTTTACAATAAAAATATAAAAAGTAAAATATAAAACTATACATACAAAACATAAATCATTATAAAAACCTAATCTAGGGTACCGCCGGCAGCGAGGCGGGGCCTAAGCTGCCGGTGGTCAGGGCGTCAGAGACAGGAACCTCCTGACTATACGCGCAGTATCCAGAAGTACCGCCTTCTGTATCTGACCCTTGATCCAGCAATCTAGCGAAAGTCTTTTGAGGTGATGGTCGAGACTTCGCTATTAAGCCGTTCGCCGAAACGACTATCGGGACGATGATCGTCGAATCAACATCCCACACGGTGGTTACCTCGTGAGCTAGGTACTTGCTGGCTTTGTCCTTCTCGGCCTTCAAGAGGTTCTCGTCATGGGGGATGGTGATGTCGACGAGCACTATAATGTGATTTATTTTTTTACCTTATCATTTCAAAAACGGTCATCTAATAGTTACTCCCCTTAATTTAAGCCTCTGCGAAGAAACATACTGCTCAAACGAAAAGGAATGAAGGATTAAGTTAGACATAAAAAGGACTTAATTCGCCGTGCGTGACGTGATATGCGTGGTTCAACTCGCCACTTCTTTTTACCCAAAAAGTAATAGTGAATTGTAAATTTTTAAGTTTGTGTTCATGTATTTCAAAAACTGTCAGCCTAGACCAGTAATTTAGGTGATTACACGTTACATTTTAACATATTTTTTGGCCCGAACCGGTGTAAAATAAATAATTATGCCTCTCGTATTTAAACTTTCGTGAGACATGTTGAAATAATACTAACAATTACACGGTTCAACTCACGTATCGCCCGTAGTGACATTGAATACGTGAGTTGAACCGTGTAATTGTTAGTATTAAATTATGCCTCTGTTTGTGTATCGTTTGATTTGATACACAAACTGACACAAAAACTGACTTGGTCCTATGCTGAGTTTTATGTCATACATACATGATCTATTACAAAGCGTGTGCCAAACGTCTGGGGTACTTAGTTAGGTAAACCTCTCACAACACATTTTGGATAAATTAAAATTTACACCACCTAAGGTAATTTTTAAAATTTATTGTTGTAATTTCCACAGTTTAACTATTTTCTATAAGTAGGTACCTATTGTTTTTACGTGTGCTGGTATAGTGGTTTTTTGTTAATTGCCTGGGGTTTTAACTTTGGGAGGTGAAGTGGACGGTCGACGACGGTATATAAAACTCATGCGACCATACTTAGCAGGGTTTATTACTGTAGTAAATAACCACGTACAATCGGTATTGTACGACAAACAATAACTTATGTATCTAGGACATAACGATGTATATTTTCTTATGTCACCCTCTTCTGTTCTCATCGGACAGCAGAGAAAAAACATGCCATACAAAACAAGGTGGCTTACCAAGCTTACAAGGAGGTCGCCACACCACCCCCCCACGGAGAAAAAAAAAACATCAAATGAATAATAACAAAAATCATCGCGTTTACTAAAGGTTACCTTGCGGCCGGACCGCGTCATCGGTGGCTGGATTCTTTGGGTAGTGGCCCCTGCAGGCGTTTTCCCCGTTTTTTCACTAGGACAAAACTCAGGCAAGCTAGGACAAGTAGGAGATTTATGATGCGTCAATTAGCCGGCACCGAGGGTTGTACACCGTTGTGTGCTTCAGTGTTGGCATGAAATTCGTTGCCAACCTCAATAAAAGCTGGTTTTACTATGCTCACTACAACTTTCCTGCCCTTGAAGTTAAGAGTCAATGTTTTGCCATCGTCAGAGCGAGATAAAATTTCATAAGGACCTGAGTAAGGCGGTTGTAGTGGGCGTCGAACTGTGTCGTCGCGGAAGAAAACGTGAGACGCTGAAGATAAAGCCTTAGAAATGAAAATTACTGGCTTTGAATGACGTGAAGCTGGGACAGGATGAAGAGCCGCCATTCGTCGGCGAAGTTGAGTGACGTAATCGGCTGGGTTCTCTCTTTGGCCTGAGGCAGGTGCGAGCATCTCTCCTGGTAAACGTAAGGATTCACCGTAGAGCATATCTGCTGCCGTAGCTTTGAGGTCATATTTAAATGCTGTTCGCGTGCCAAGCAGGACCAAAGGTAGAGCCTTTACTTTACCCACGAGTCGGTATGGCACATGAGGGCCGCTTTCAGTTGGCGGTGTACCCGTTCAATTATGCCCTTAGAACAAGGGTGATAAGCAGTCGTCCTGATGCGTTTTGAAGACAACGTCTGTGTGAGTCATCGGAACAGATCAGACTTAAATTGAGATCCTTGATCTGTTGTTATTATTGACGGTACGCCAAAACGAGATACCCATTCTCTAATTAAAGTGTCAGCTACTTCTTCGGCAGTAATCGAACGCATGGGCCAGGCCTCCGGCCAACTCGAAACTCTATCTATGGCAGTTAGGCAATAACGAAATTCTTTGCAAATCGGCAGCGGACCGATGATATCGATGTTAATATGCTGGAAACGACCAGATGGTTGTGCAATATGACCAAGGGGATGCAGAAGTATGCCTTGAAACCTTAGCTCGTTGACACTCTAGGCATGACTGAGCCCATTTTAGTGCATCGTTTCTAATAGAGGGCCAAACATATCGACTGACCAGCAGTCGCGTGGTAGCTCGGACTCCCGGGTGGCTCAGAAAGCAGCCCGGCGAAACGAAGGAGTTAAATAGGGACGAGGTTTTCCGGTTGAGACGTCCCATTCAATAGAAATGTCAGTACGAGGAATATTGAGCTTGATAAGTTTAAGACCACAATTTGCTTGGCGTAGGTCTGCGAGCTCCTGATCAGTCTCTTGCGATTTCGAAAGCGCCTCGTAATCGTCTTCTAGGGAAATGGCCGCAATACGAGACATGGCGTCTGCAACGACGCCCTTGATATATTGTATATCCGTTGTGAACTGTCCTATAAAGGATAACTGGTTTAATTGTGAGGGCGGAAGCTTTTCTCGACGCTGCACGAAAGCGTACAGCAATGGCTTGTGGTCTGTGTACATGGTAACATGCAGGACCTCTAGTATATAGCGGAAGTGTTGTACACTTTCGTACACGGCTAACAATTCCCTGTAATACGCCGGCCACTGTGACTGTTGTGAAGTCAGCTTCCTGCTAAAGAATGCCAGCGGGCACCATTGACCGTTGACGAGCCGCTGCAGGCAAGACCCAAGAGGTGCATTGTCAGTCGGGTGCTGTAAGAGAGTAGCCCTTGAAAGGCTTGACTTACATGCTTCGAAATGCTCTAGGAGTTCAGGTGTCCATATGAATGGCTTAGCACATTTACCGTTAATAGCAGTTACGGCGTCAATCAAGGGTGCTTGAAAACGTGCGGCATGAGGTATAAATCGGCGATAATAATTTATCATACCGAGAAATCAACGCTCACCCTGTACGGACTTTGGAGGGGGAAAATCTACTAAGGCCTGAGATCGTGAGGAGGCAGAGTTCCTTCTGAGCTGATGTGACAACCTAAAAACACAACCTCTCGGGCACCGAAAACGCATTTAGATGTGTTGACTACAACGCCATAGTCCCGAAGGCGCTGGAACAACATTCTTAGGTGTTCTTTGTGAAGGGTGTCGCTTGATGAAAATACCAAAATATCGTCGACATAAGGGAAAACGAAATCGGAGCCTCGTGTGACCTCGTCGATAAACCTTTGAAACGTTTGGCCAGCATTCCTTAGGCCGAAGGTCATGAAGGGATATTCAAAGAGACCAAATGGCGTGATAATCGCTGTTTTCGGGATACCCTCCTCAGCAACAGGTATTTGATGGTATGCCTTCACAAGATCGATCGTTGTAAAAATTTTAGCTCCAGCCAGGTTGTTGGCAAAATCGTTAATGTATCGAACGGGGCAACGATCTGGGATAGTTCTTGCATTTAAAGCCCGGTAATCTCCACACGGACGCCATGAATTGTCTTTTTTAATGACCATGTGTAACGGCGAGGACCAAGCGCTTTGTGAAGGTCGTGCAATTCCGGCTCGCACCAAATCTTCAAATTGTTTCTTGGCAGCTGTTAGTTTTTGAGGAGCCAATCGTCGCGGACGGCAAGAAAGAGGTGGTCCAGGAGATGTCCGAATGTGGTGCACTGTGTTGTGCTTTACCATGCGAGGAAGTCCAGGTGGCTTGACGACGTCTGGAAACCCAGTAAGCACTTGTGCGAATACCGATGAGCTCCGGATATCGATAGCTTTAACGCTGGACTGATCAGTGATAGCAGCTAAGACTGCGGTGTTCAAACCTGTTGTACCATCGAACAACTTATTTTGTTGACAATCGGGTAAAAGATGGTAGTGAGCTAGGAAGTCTGAGCCTATAATGGGAGTGCTGACATCAGCGATCACAAATTGCCAGAAGAACTCGCGCCGCAGTCCAAAATTTAGAGTAAGTGCTATGGTTCCGTATGTTTTTATAGTGCTTCCGTTTCCTGCACTGAGCCCCCAGACGGTGGGTTTTCTTTGCTCTCTGAGCCATCGGCGAGGGTAGCAGCATAAGTCGGATCCAGTGTCGATCAAAAATCTATGCCTGGTACATTTATCCGTAACAAATAAACGGCGGCCATTATTTTATGGTGAGGAGCAATCAGCCGCCGCGTTTACTGATTGCTCTTGGAGTTTTCCCTCCAGTTGCAGGGAGGAGTGCATTTGGTAGCGCGGGTACCGTACTTCCTATGGTACCAGCATCTCCTAGGCGTTGGAGTACCACTGCGGCTTCTTGTTCTTGGAGATGATCTGCTATGGGAGCGACCTCTCTGCGGGGACACAGCAGCGAGGCTAGCTAATTGTCTGGACAGTTCGGTTACGCAATCCCTGAGTGATGATACTTCGTTTGGCAGAGAGTGTGGTGGTGAACCCTCGAGGGACCTGGTGATACCTCGATAATATTGTCAGCCAAACCGGCTAGCTTCTCCAGGCCGAGGTCAGTGTGTGCGGCAAGAATCGCTTGAACGTGGTTGGGCAAGCGTCTCATCCATAGCTGTCGCAACAGAGTTTCGTCTTTTGTCGCGCCGGCAAGGGAGCGAAGTCGCCTGAGGAAAAAAAATATATAAATAGTTATAACTTAGCACCAACACTTGAATTAGAAATGTGACGGAAATAACCGATAATGTTTACTTACAAGCGTCCGTAAGGAAGTTGTTGTTCTAAGTCTATACGCATTCGTAGAACTCGTATTATCGAAATTAGTGCACTTCACCACTCATTTATAATTTGTTACAAACCCGATCATAGTCTGTATGGAGAAACCGATGTCCAAGTCGCGTATCCGTATCTGATGCTGTGCTCACGCTGATCCTTTTATATCGAGCACAACGCTGCGGAGCCGGCGACACGTTGAAATAGAGATGCAGACGTAAAAGTCTACAAGGTTTCTCTCGACGACATAGTAGTCACCGTTCCTGCAGAATGATCGGAAGACTCCAAATCCAACGGAGTCGGGGTCACCACTGTAACGTAAAAGCGTTACGTAACCTAGGTTACACTAAATACATATCATTATTTTTACACAAAAAAACTAAAATCTTACTTATTAACACTTACCTAACACTTACAACTACCTAAATACTGTAACAACTTGCTACTATAGATTAATATTTATTAAGAATCGTAGTTGTTGCATTATTTCCGCGACGACTGTACTGGAATGCTATCGCCTTTGTTCGCGGTCTGCCGACGGCGGCACCCTCCTGCCGCGCGCCCCGCAACCGCGCTCGTCTTAGCGCGGCCGCCCCGCGCCAGACATAATTTGCTTTCGACGCCGGCGCACGTTCGTTTGCCTAAGCGCAGCGACTTCGCACGTAGCCGGCGAGAATATAATTACAGTTTTCGGGCTCCTGCTCGCCCGTGTGTTTCTTTTAGTACACATAAGTTATGTGCCAGTGATTTAACCCATTGGGTAAGTGTTAAACGTTTATTACGCTTTTTAAAGGCAGGTATTTTCAAATGGTGTGTCTAACGGTTATTTTATGTTAAGATGTTCTTTGTTATTCTGTTGCTTGCCGCTTAGATCCACGCCTAAATTATATGCATCACAGCCATTTTGCAGTGCATGCTATAGCATTATTTTGTGATTTCAAAACAAGCTTTTAGTACCATTTCACCATGTAAACTCCGCTCTGACTGTGACACCCGCACATCACCAAGCCATCATCTTCACCATCACGCAGTACTGCTTCCTGTGCTTCTGCTTAATGCTGCCGTGCCGTCATAGTCATCGGAGACGTTACTGCAAATTTCCTCACACGTCAAACGTAAATTCCAGGGTAACGGATTAAGGCCAAGTCCGCCGACCGCACGCTGACGCTGACCCTAGCTGACGTCCCTCAGCTCATCCTCCTGCAGCGGCCACCCCAAGAACCAGGGGAGTACTAGCGTGGTGGCGGCAATACCCCTTCAGTACCGGGAGCTAAAATCAGACGGCTTAATACCCAGACCCTTGCGACCTTACTCGTGTGCTCGCGGCGTTAAGTGGCAGTAGGAATAAATGCTACTTTATTAAATAGTGGTTTAATTTTACTCATCTGCCCTTACACGTAGCACCACTTTGGAGGTGAAGTGGACGGTCGACGACGGTATATATGCAACCATACTTAGCAGGGTTTATTACTGTAGTAATAACAGTAAGTACAATCGGTATTATACGACAAACAATAACTTATGTATCTAGGACATAACGACGTATATTTTCTTATATCACCCTCTTCTGTTCTCATCTGACAGCAGAGGAAAAACATGCCATACAAAACAAGGTGGCTTACCAAGCTTACAAGGAGGTCGCCACAAACTAAAAACTTAATTTTAGTAAAATATTAAACAATGATAAAAATGTTAGCCGGCAGTGTAACTTTACTGAAAATATGAAAAACTAAGTTTAACTTTACGAAACGATAAAAAATAAGTACTAATTTCTCAGGTCTTCCAATGTCATCTAAAATCCTCCTTATATAAATTACCTACTTTACTCTTTGTCTAAAATTCTCTAGTATCTTTACGGCTTTACAGAATGATAGCTAATGACTTATGTGACAATAATACAAAGCAATATTATCTCTCGTTTATGTTCCGTAAAACAAAGGTAATTTTATTTATTCATTGTAATAATGAAAAACCGATTTTCGAATCGTTACTTTCTATCTAGCTCGCGCAGCACTAGTGACAAAACATTCCACGTCAATCGAGTTGGAGAGAAAATTGGCATTTTGCCTCGAATGTCTTGCGGTGTTCGGCTGGTACAAGTGAATGGCCTGTGATCTTTAGTGTCGGTCGCCTTCGAATTTCTCCATTTATAACTATAGAAGATCCCACAAATCAAGATGAAGCTGTTGTATTTAACGTTGTTAGTGCTTCCCGCCGCCCTACTGTGCTTCCAGAGTGGTAAGTTTATTTTATGTTGAGTTACAAAATCTGGTATGGACGTGGCAAACTTATATCACGGTTTATGAGTGAAAGTTTTCTCATCTTGCAAACAGTTACCTCCTATTATCCGAGTATCAATGCCGTAAAACGATTAAAAGTATGACTTTAATTAAATGTGCATTGATTTTATTATAAATGCCTCAGGTCTCTAACCTTAACCAATTGCCCAATTTTACAAAGTCTTGGTCATTTTGAGTAATTGAGAATGTCACATTTATTATGTGTGCAGTTCTAAAGCTCATCAAATGAGTAATTTTAATATGTCAAACAGTTCCTAGTTTTACCTTGTAAGGCCAATTTTCTTGGAAATTCTTACCAAATTAGATGTATTTCCTTTTATGTTTTAAATTTAAATATAATTCACAATTATTATGCTGCGAATTGCTGTTTTAAAGTTGCATGCATAAAACCTGGGCTATACATGATCAAATTGGTACCATATTGTAGATAGGATAATTATTATTACTAGCTTATGAATTCAGATATCTGAATATATTTTATGTGTCCTATTGTACTACAATGGATAATATAATGACTATAAGACTATAACATACTCAGGGTATTGTTCTTAAGTTAATTGGTAGGTAACTGTACTATTTTCCTTATTAGGTTAGTTGAATTGTTAAGTTCAACAGTTTAAAACAAAATTGATTATAGGGCTTCATAAGCTGCCAAAGATTCAATCAAAAATCATTTTGACTTTATGTATCAACACAATCTGGAATTATTCCAATCAGATAAGCAAACAAATATATATAAGCTTTGTTTAGAATATTGTACTAATTTTATGTTCTAATTAGCTTCCTATAGTGCATACCCACCATTATTTAATCATATGGCATACATTATTTAATCATATGGCATACATTATTTAATCATATGGCATACATTATTTTGGCCTTTAAAGTTTGTCAGTCTACCCACCATTCCAGCAAAGGATACATCCCTTTTTAACCACAAAGCGTGTATGTTCCAGCGAACATTTTCGCGCGAGCTGAAGAAGACGAACTAGACGACGTAGTGGACATTGAGGGAGAGGACAACCAGGTGGTCGGAGACGATGTACGCGACGATGATGACTCGATGGTGAAGTCCTCGCAGGACGTGGACACCACCATACTGTTCACCAAGCCTGTGACCAACCAAGGAGACTCTGCATTTGGTGAGGATTACTTTATTTTTGCCATCTACCTTTGGCCATCTTGGTGTAGGGCTCCTGCAGCCTGTCTTGGGCTGTCCTTGTCCTTTCCTGCTGCTGTTTGGATTCTGACTAGTCTCATTTTCACTAAAACTGCAGTAACAAAGGTACCAGAAATTTATAATTTATACACGGTGGAATTTAATCGGTGATCAGGAATCCAAAAATCTTAATTATCAATCTACACAGAAACCAATACGTGAGATCTCGTGCAATATAGCTCACAATCTAATTAATTACACTTAATTAACATCGGTAAAATGTACACTGACTGAATAAATGGACACCCTACTTTTATTGAAGGGAAGTTACTCGTAAGTGTACATACGTCAAGTGCTTGCTGGCTTTGGCGGGAAACTAGACAGATCAGACGATTTGAAGCAATTTGTTATGAATTTGACAATGACAAATTGACAGCTTATTGCTCATTTATGTTTTAAGTTTCTATGGCTGATAGATTGAAAAGAGGTATTAAACTTTGCAGACTAAACCATTAATAGGGTGACAATAAATTTTAATTAAAATTTAATTTCAACTTAAAAAATAGTTATGATAAAAAAAAACTTGGTTCCACTTAAGTACTACATAAACGTGACCGCCATCGATTACTGAATTAGAAAAATGGGTTCCTGTTCACCGATTAAATTCCACCGTGTATATATAGGTAGCGGCACGTAAGTCTAGCGCTGACCGTTCCTGCGCAGAAGTCGAAAATAAGGTATTACGGGGGAGTGAAGGGGACGCGCGGGGGCGTGCGTGAGCGCTTATTGGCTCTCCAGTCGTACTCCGTCCCGCTTCTGGTTATACAGTTGCGTTCTAAATTGTTATTACCGTCGTCGTTTTGTTAAGTTTTAGTGTGTTTTTTATTGACTGTTTTAATTCAGTTAGTGTTTATTTGTGATTTTAAACAGTAAATATGCCTAGAAGAAATACTGTTTTGAGAAGACAGGCACGGAAAATGGTATATGACGTGCATTCTTTTTTAAAGACAGAAAGTAATGAATTAATTGATTCCTTGAAACATATTAAAAGTCAGATTGACGAAACTACGAATATGTTGCTCAGTCACTTGGACAGCGGCACTGTGGATTTAAACATGATGAAACAAACTAGCACAGTTTGTTGTCAGATTCTGATTAATGTTTTTTAATAAAAATTGTAAAAAAAAATATAACTTTATTTTTACCTTCCTATATTAGTGATGAGACTAGTTTAAACGAACTAGCTTAGATATAAAAGAAGGACAAACAAAGACAAAGTTTTTTATTAGTAAGGATTATTGTAATCAACTTGTAGTGATAACAATTGCGTTTGCGACAGTACCTATGCGCAGCTATCCCCTCCACGATTCGTTCACCGCTAGACTTACGTGCCGCCACCTATACCTATTATAAAAAATTGTACATATTTGCAAGACACAAAAATTGTACACATCAAAATTTAACACAAATAATAAATAAACCTAAGAGACTCCCCAGATGGCTAGGTCAAGGGTCAGGTACAGTAGGATAGTCCGGAGGTTTCTCTCTCTGTCACCCTGACAACAGGTACCAGCCAGCACTGCCAGGCACCCAACCCTAGGTAGGTTTTTATAATGATTTTATGTACTGTGTGAATAGTTTTATATTTTACTTTGTATACAATATGATTTTGCATTGATCAGTGCTATTGAAAATAAACTGTGAGAAAAGCGTAAAATGTATAATCCTTCAGCATCGCCAGTGTCAAAGCATCGGAAATGATAAAGGTGTAAAATTGTAAAATAAATAAAGGATATAAATAAATATGTATAGAAAAAGTTTGCAATAATCTGCATACAAACAGAACAAAAATTGATTTGGACACACGCGCAAGTCTTAAGTCTATTGTTTTTGGAGTTTGTATGAAGACTGTGGCAGGTGGCAGCACAGGTGGTGGGGTGACAGCAGTGACAAATTGGAGTCTGCATACACAATTTATACCATAAAAATCATTGTCTTATCTCTCTCAGTGTTCTTCGTGCTTCTGGTATATGCAGCTTTACTGAGGCTGCTTTGAGAGTATTTGACACCGAATGTGTACCTGCTATATACATCTAGTATATTTAGTATTTACATACTGGTGCTGTTTAAGTGTTTAATAACATTAGTGTGTGTCTCTTGATGGCCTGCTTGCATTGAATGTGCATGTATAATCAATCACATAGTGTCAATAGGTCAATTATGTAATCACACTATGTTATAGCTAGCTATAGCTGTATGAAACATATTAGCTTCGTTTACTAGTTAGTCATTAAATAATTCCACTGAACTCAAATCATTAACTAATGAGATGTTTATTTGATTACTCTAATGAAACATAAGAGAGCTACTATAACAATGTGACAGTCAATTTGTAAGTTTCTAGTTCACTTTCGTAAAATGTAGAAGATCCCATCCCATTATGGTGTATGACGATAATCCTTACTCTCTATCTGTGGGCCCCTCTATTTTACATTTTCCTCCCTCGATTATTATTTATATTATAAATGCGAAAGTGTGTCTGTCTGTATGTTGCCTTTTCACGCTCAAACCGATTTAGATCAGATTTGGTATAGAGATAGTTTGAATCCAGAAGAAGGACATAGTATAGTTATTATCCCGGAAATCATCCCGTAAGGGGGTGAACTGGGGGGTGAAAGTTTGTTTGAGCTTTTTTGAGCTACGATTTAAACGAGTTTTAAGCTAGTAACAAATTGAAATAATCCAACTGGTTATACCACTTGATAATAGACTATTCATACATACATACATATAGTCACGCAAGTTTTCCGGAGGCATAGGCAGAGACCACGGATTTCCACTTGCTACAATTTGACAAACCTAACCTTTTTCTCGTCGGTTTAGGGTACTCTTGACTTGACCTTTTTGTACAAGCTTTTATTTAACTTGCGTATGTAACTAATAACTATGTTTGTTCGGGTGGAATCTTGCAACTCAATTTGGAAGCTGATATCTTGAAAAATAAAATGAAAAATTGATTATTTTTGTAAAACAAAATGGGTAAAATACACAAATGTTGGGATCTCCTAGTAAGTATACATATACATGTGACAGCTCTTCCATATCGTATGCTAAGTTAACAAAAAATAACAATGTTCTTAATATGAAAACAATCTTAGGCTTACATTTAGCGAGTCAACACTATTTGACTTTCATTATTTATGTTTGAGATCAGAAAAACGTTGACATAAAGAAATATAAATATTAGAAAAGTTTGTGTGCGTGCGTGCGCGCGTGTGTGTGTGTTTTTGTTTTTGTTTTCTTAACTGATTGAGCTATAATTTTGGGTTTAAGTATAGTTGGGACCTGACTCTTTGTAATTAAAATACTTTATGTAAGGAAATAAATGGCTTATAATAATAATAATAGTTTGCACCATCGAGCTGATCTGATGATGGAGACAGAATGTGGCCATGGGAATTCAGGACTTAACAGACAATAAACTCGTTGAGTTTGGGCTCGTTAGAATTGTCTCAATGAGTATTTGATGACGGTATACAGAAAAGTACATCATCATCATCATATCAGCCGAAAGAAGTCCACTGCTGGACATAGGTCTCCCCCAAAGAGTGCCAAAGTGACCGGTCCCGCGCCACCCGCATCCAGCGGACTCCCGCAACCTTTACCAGGTCATCGGTCCACCTTGTCGGGGGCCTACCCACGCCGCGCCTTCCGGTACGTGGTCGCCACTTGAGAACCATTCCGCCCCAACGGCCATCGGTTCTACGTGCTATGTGCCCCGCCCGCTGCCACTTAAGTTTAGTGATTCGGAGGGCCATATAGGTTACTGTTGATTCTGCTGCGGATATCCTCATTTCTGATGCGATCATGCAGAGAAACTCCCAACATGGCCCTCTTGCCCTTTGGGT
This sequence comes from Epinotia ramella, assembly GCA_947578815.1. Classification (NCBI taxonomy): domain Eukaryota; kingdom Metazoa; phylum Arthropoda; class Insecta; order Lepidoptera; family Tortricidae; genus Epinotia; species Epinotia ramella. The sequence goes on from OX388210.1 coordinate 346,576, forward strand.
GACTTTGAGCCTTCTTATGAGGCCCATAGTAAGCGACCACGTTTCAGGGCCATATGTCATCACTGGCAACACCTGGAAAAGTACAGTTGGCAATAAAAGCTTGTACCAAAAATGAATTTATAACCTTTATATTTTTGTAAACCAGACCTGCAAGCCGGCTTCCCCGTGGAGTTCCTCGTGGGCTTCGTGAACAAGGGCTCCGAGGAGTACGTGGTGGAGACAATGGAGGCCTCCTTCCGCTACCCCATGGACTACACGTACTACATTCAGAACTTCACCGCGCTGCCGTACCACCGCGAGGTGCGGCCGCTGCAGGAGGCCACCTTCGCGTACTCCTTCATCCCGAACGAGGCCTTCGCCGGCCGACCCTTCGGGCTCAACGTGCAGCTGAACTACAGGGACGCCAGCGGGAATTATTACCAGGTAACATAGTCCAGGGGACCGATTTTTGATTTTCGAGCGCTCGACTCTTTCCCTCGAAAACTGACAAAAATTATGAAATGCTACTTTGAAATAGTGATAGAAAATTGAAAAACGAGTGGTATTGACCACTCGTAATTAATTACATTGGTAGAAAGTAAGTGCCTGCCATTTTGACACAACAAACGTATTACTTTTATTTGATTTTCGAGCGCTCGAAAGTCAAAAATCGGTCCCCAGGCAACTGAACTGACCACTTGTATGGAAAAAATGACCATTTTGGAAATAATTTATAATAGTTTATTTTATATGTATAACGGATATATTATCAATTGAATAGTTACCCAGCGACAAAATCCGACAAGATTTCAGACATCGAAAAAGTTATAAGTTAACTGGCTTCTAAAAAGTCAGTAAAAATGTTAATCAATGTTTTTGTCTTTATTTTGGTTCATTTACATTTGCTCTATAATTTTCAAGATAAATCGTACAAAAAAAGATAATGCATGCTTCATTTAAATCTACATAATTACTTCCGGGTGGAAAGTTTGTCGGATTCTTGATAAATCATCTTAGAATAACATTTTCAAATGAAATCAACAAAAAAAAACGCTATTATAAATTAATGTTTTTCAAAACCGTATTTAGCCTGGAGTAACACTATTACGCGCTTTAAATAAATAAGTGACAAACTGCCACACATCGTACAGTCGCTATCATATATATCGGAGCGGCCAAAGTGCTCACAAATATTTGAACACGTTAGAGACGTGTTCAGATATTTGTGAACACTTTGGCCGCTTCGATATGATGACGACTGTTCCTATAATATATAGCCCCAGTAAGTTCAGTAAGGCTTGGGTACTAGACGACGATATATTTAATTGCACTTGTCCAAGATCTTTGTCCAACGTGAGTGAGTGAGACGCAATGCACATTGGACAAAGATTTTGGACAAGCGGAATACCACTCTAATAAAGACTTGGAAACTAATATCATACGCATCACTCTACCGGGATTCGAACCGTCGTCTCGATGTACACCTAGCATTAAAAGCTTGATTTAAAAATCTATTTGTTCTCGTAAATGACACCATATTACCGTTTGGACCATGAGTTACAATTAAAATGATAGCCTTTATAATAACAATGACTCGATAAAGGTGACAATGACGGCGGCCTACAGCTTGGTCACCACTTTTTTATACCACAATGCTGACAAACAAGTAGCCTGATAGTAAGCGGGTGCCGTAGTCTACGGACGCCTGCAACTAGAGGAGTAAGCGGTGCATTGCCGACCTATTGATTTGAGGATCCGATGGCTGGTTACGACATATTTTCACAACATAGTTATACTTTTTTTAGGGTTCCGTACGAAATATTTAAATAAGAACTGTCTGACTGCATGTCCGTCTGTCACAACGTTATATATCTTAGGAACTATTTATGCAACACACGTGACCATAATAAATACTCTTTAGATATGAATGTGGAGGGATGAAAGGAAATGATGAATCTTTTATGACGCTCTGTCTGTTGTTCCGCAGGAGGCGGTCTACAACCAGACGGTGAACATCGTGGAGGTGTCGGAGGGGCTGGACGGCGAGACGTTCTTCCTGTACGTGTTCCTGGGCGCGGCGCTGGTGCTGGCGCTGGTGCTGGGGCAGCAGGCGCTCGCCTCGCTCGCGCGCCGCCGCGCGCCCCGCGCCGCCGCGCGCGCGCTGGAGACCGGCACCGCCCGGGGGGTCGACTACGACTGGCTGCCCAAGGAGGTCGTCAACCAGCTCAGTACGTTGCTTTTCTATACACTCATACGCAATACCGTCGTTACCGGGAGGGCACGCGGGGCCCCGAAGGACCGACACTAACAGTGAGCGCCCGGATCGAAAATAATACTTATTTTTGTCTTTAAATTTTATTCAAAATTATGTAGAAAAATGTTAGTATAAGTAATTCGCTTTCTTTACTTTCCGTTGAGTCGGAAAGGTTCTCGAGTGGCAACCACATACTGGAAGGCGCTGCGTGGGAAGGCCACAAGGTGGACTGATGACCGGGTACAGGCTGCGGGTGGCTCAGGACCTGTCACTTTGGCACTCTTTAGGGGAGGCCTATGTCTAGCAGTAGACGTCTTTCGGCTGATATGATGATGATGATGACGACTTTCCAAAAGGGCCCCAAATTCTTGTGTGCCTCATAGTTCAAGGCGGCCTTGCTCATACGGTCGCCCCGACTTACGATTATATATGGCGCCCAGACCCCGTATCATGGTCGGCCTTATCACGCGATAAGTGACAAGATAGGAGCGTCGTCTCGTTCTATCGAACGGTGTCAGCCAGTGACGGACGATCTATCGTGTCACTTATCGTGTGATAAGGCCGACCAAGAATAGACAAATGCCATCTTTTTGTACACTAGCCTTTCATCTGCGTAATAAGTCAATTAATTTTTCATATCTTTACTCAAATGACTATTCGGTTTGTTACAGAAAAATCGCCCAAGACGCCTAAGCAGTCGCCACGCTTGAGGAAAGCGAGGCGGTCCGCCGGTGACGACTAAGCGTGCGTCGCGGCGCCGAGACGCGAGACGCGAGACGCGACTCGCGCGAGAAACGCCCTGGCCCGGGGCGACCTCGAAAGGCCAATAAGTGCCTTCACAACCTTTTGAGATACATTTACGAGCGTTTTTTTACACGCCGAGAAACAATAATCACCGCTGGCAACCCTTATTTAAGTACAGTTTTTATCGATAGTCGCCAGGGTTTTTCTCGTGTGAGTCGATTACAGACTGTGTGGTTTTAGTTGCGAAGTGTGTTGTGCGTAAATTATGGAACAAATAATGTGTGAGGTTTGTAACAACGCGCGATTATGAGAAGACATTATTTAATAAAATGTTAAATTTTTTATTGTCATTTTATTTAATTTTTTGTCATTAAAATATATTAAGACAGTGCTTTTGGAGTTACCCTTGTATAACCGCCAAACTTTTCATTGATAGTACCTATAGCCTGACAAGTGCCTATTTAGCCCTGATAGAGTGTCGCTACAAACAGCTTACATATGGCAATAATACGTGTTCGTCATCAATAGTCGGGACAGTGTGTATTGTTGAATGTAAAAATGATATGCTTTATAATAAATACCTATTCATTCATGAATCCATATCTGGTTCCACGTACGTATTCGATATTTAACTCCGAAGACTGCGAATCTGATGTGTCGCTTTCAAGACCGCCGACCTCAATTATAAACGGTCTAAGATTCGACTAAAGGACCTTTTTCTATATTCGTCTTAAATTTTTATAACAATATTTTAATAAGATAAGAAATTTCTAGTCAAATCCAACGAAACTGACCAGTTTAATCAATACCTACGACCTCACTATAAAATGTCACTAGGTACTGACAATACCGATACCGATACCGGTCATGGCAACAACCAATTTCAAGACATTGTTTATAGAAATATTAGACAACCCATTATTTGTTGCAAATATTCAATTATATTCAAAATAAGCTTTCTGACCTCACTATGGATTGATTTCGACATATTTACTCTAATCTGTAACTGTATCGCGAAGTATTTTGTATTCCTTGCTGTTTGTTTACATCGGTGACATTCGATGACTTCTCTCTAACGTCTGTTATCAAAGAGTACTCCTTGACAGTAAAAGAAATTAGTTCCATTAAAAATCCGCAACGTGGCTAGGGTCAAAAAGAACCTTGTCAGGCTATATAAACAGTAAACTTTTCAGAATTGTTGTGAAACAAGCCTTGATCTTGAATGACCTTTTAGCTGTTCCTAAAAACCTAACAATGTTTTTATTTTCGATGAAATGAGAATTCGTCGAAACAATGCATAATAGTAGGAGTATAATAAGTATATGCGATGCATTCAGTCACAGATTCGGTGAATAGTTTGTCGGTAAAATAAGGGATTCCGGTGCTATTGTCATCGAAAAAAAAACCGGACAAGTGCGAGTCGGACTCGCCCACCGAGAGTTCCGTACGTAATTACAAATGTAGGTATAGTTTCAGATTTTTCCCTATACTTGTAGCATAAGACGATATTACTTGCCAAATTTCATAGTTGTATTGTAGGTCACCAGAGAGTACAGTACCTACCCTATAAATTTTGATTCCCTTGAGAGGATCGAAATATACGTTTTTTGCGGCATAAACGGCTGCAAGAGGTTGCCTGATGGGATCGGAGCCAATGTGCCTACTTTGAGCTACAGCGACAAGAGCCTAGCTCTTAATCAAGCAGAAGAAGAAACGGCCGTATCAGGGGGCACGGTAGTGCCCCCGCCAAGTCGAGCAAAACAGCGGCACGGCCGTACCATCCTTTTCTCGAAGCAGTTCAAGCCATTGTCGACCCCCCTATAACTTCGTTGTGGATAAAACTAAAAGCCTGAATTTTGAGTAACCAAGGAGGCATTGTATAAACACGATATATTTCAAATTTCATTCAGTTGAACCAGTAGTTTAAGAATTACAACTAGTTAAAGGTTCTTAATTTTTTCACTCACTGACTGACTGACTGACCCATCATCAAAACTTTCAGGCACTTCTAGCAGACAGAAGCTTTAGATTTATAATACAATTAGTGTTTAGTGTATAAATCAAGGAAAAACTAAAATATTTCGCAATTTCGGTTCAGTTTTCTAGAAACACCAACTGCATAAATAACTTTTAATCCCATACAAATATATAGGATTACAAAGTTACATATGCAGTGAAAGGGACAAAAACGAAAAAGCAAGAATGGGACTGCATTCATAATTTGTATGGATTGATAACACAATAACCTACAAAAAGAAGTGAGATCCCATAAAAAACATTCCATGTAAAAAAGAGGCCAAGTTTCGAAACTCCTCCACCATAAATGGGGCTGCCTCGCTACTGCAGTGCATCAACTATGTTCGCGGAGGCGCGCGTCGATAGCTTTTCAGCCATCATGCGCAAGCGAGCCGCCTCGCTACTTAGCAGGGTGAGGGCCAGTACCAACAGCATCCTAGCAATGTTTGCAGGCAGGTGGGATTGGGCTTACCTAAACCACTGCACTAAGCTCCATCATAATGTTTTAAATAAGTTCTAAGTGTTCTAATTCTAACCTCCTATATTTTGACATGTTTTTATTATTATTTTATTTTATTTGTATTGTATTGACTAATGTGTATTTGTAATGTGTAGTGAGGTAATATGGATGTAACAATCTGAAATAAATGACTATTTAATTTAATTTAATAAAAAGTTGTGAGATATTTCATAGTCTCAGGCATTCTTATTAGGTACCTAATCTTTATTGGCTTGCTAAATAAAATTTTGTTTGTTGGTGAAGAGTTTCGAGACCTGGCCTTTTTTTACATGGAATGTTTTTATGGGATCTTCTTTTCACGTTAACTTAGATGTTTGATTTTTTAACAGGTTCAAGGGACTGTAGACCTGAGTATATGATTTTAATCTCAACTCGATTCGTTCAGGCGTAGGTATCCCAGATAAATGGTTGTAACGTCACGATCTTTGTCTTCAGCTGTAGCATTTTGCCCCGGACCATACAGCGGGCTTCGCACACTGACGGCGCAATGCAAGACGCGAAAAATCGACGGTCTTTCTAATTCACGCACAACGAGTCGAGTCGTAAGCGACCTGGGGACCGATTTTTGACTTTCGAGCGCTCGAAAATCAAATAAAAGTAAATTAATACGTTTGTAGTGTCCATGGCTGGCACTTACTTTCTACCAATAGAATTTAATACGAGTGGTCAATACCGCTCGTTTTTAAATTTTCTATCGCTATTTCAAAATAGCATTTCATAATTTTTGACAGTTTTCGAGTGAAAGAGTCGAGCGCTCGAAAGTCAAAAATCGGTCCCCTGGCCGGAAGTTGTGCTAAAGGGCTTTGCTCAAAATTGGTGCCTTTTTTGAAGTGAAAACTTCTTTAGCGGCGCTGAGCACTTTTTAGGATGGGGAAAAATTGTTAAATAGGTACGCGACAGTTTTGTGACGTCAGATGTGAAGGAGGTCACTTTTTGCTGCTAGCCGATTCGACTTCATTGAAAACTGAACGCTATTCGTAAGGGTATAAAGCCGTTAAACACTTTTTGCAATAGCATATTCTGCAAATAAATTTGTAATAATACCAACGCGTCCTTCACCGTTTTGCTATTGAGAAAATTCGAATAGTTCGAATTTGGGCGTTATTCCTAAGGAGATAAAGCTTAGAAAAATATTTACCAACGGCAAAAAAAAATGATATTTTGGTCGCCACCGTGCACCGCCATCTGCTGTTCTTGCAAATTCGAATAGTTCGAATTTAGACGTTATTTCTAAAGAGATAAAGCTTTGAAAAATATTTGGCAATGGCAAAATCAAATTGGTATTGTGTTTGCCACCGCCCGTCGGCGCGCTGGACCCCGGCACCGTTGCGCCGCAGCGGCGCGTTGGGCCCGTCGCACCCAACGCGCCCGCGGGCCGTCCGCCTAAATAATTGATAATTGTTTATAAATTTGCGTCAAATTCATTTTTAGGGTGACACCGTAAGATGTCACGTGACCTGCCCCCCTAGCACACTAGGTTTTATGTCCGACATAAAGCATTTGTCCCTCTTGCACTCGCATATTGGCCAGAATGGGACGAATGCTTTATGTCCGACATAAAACTTAAGGTACTAGCCCCTCTGATCGAAAAACTTACAATGTTATTGAGTTTTCACTTCTGCCGGCACTCCCGGAGTGCAACCCGGTCTTTTTTTTTTTTGATGTCACTAACGCCACCTTGTTAGATGTGTAGAGTACTTCCATACAAACAATAGTTAGACTTCAGTTCACATAAAAAGAACGCTGGCGGCCATAGACTTTATATGGCATTCGGCGTTCTTTTTACGTGACACCAGCCCCCCTAGCACACTAGGTTTTATGTCCGACATAAAGCATTTGTCCCTCTTGCACTCGCATATTGGCCAGAATGGGACGAATGCTTTATGTCCGTCATAAAACTTAGCGTACTAGACTAGCCCCTCAGGTATACTATTAGGGATTGCAAACCGGACTGATTTTGAATCCGGCCGGATCCGGCCGGATTTTGGCCGTAATCCGGCGGATCCGGCCGGATCCGGCCGGATTACACTGGCTGGTTTTAAATAATTAAATGTCACGTGTTTTATTTATTTTTTATCATAATTTGAGAAACGACGGATATTTTATCCTAATGGATTGTTAAAACTGCAGTTTTAAGTTTCAATTATTTTTAATAATCACAATCTGAGTAAGCCTAGGAAATATTATGTTATTTATAATCAGTCATCAATTGAGATCTTTTCTTAAATATCTACTGAAGGAGTAACAGAGTCCCTAGAGTCTCAACCGACAAATACATTTTGTTTGCCGACGATACGACTGTAATAGTTAGGGCGGACCAGGATGACTCTCTACAAGGGAAAGTAAACTCTATTTTAATAAAACTGCATCAATGGATGTCTAAAAATAATTTAAGGATCAACCTATCCAAGACTAAAATCATCCAATTTAAAACATGTAAGGCTAATCCGGCCCCTCTTATTATAGATTTCATGAGTGAGAGAATTGAAGACACGAATATGACAACATTTTTAGGCATAAGGCTGGACCAATTATTAAATTGGAAATCACATGTAAAATTTGTATGTGATAAATTACATAGATTTGTGTTTGCTTTAAAACGTTTACGACAGATTGTTTCACTAGAAACAGCCATTACTGCTTACTATGGGTACGTTTACTCCAGTCTTACTTATGGCCTATAGTCATCTGGGGTAATTCCACTGAAGTAGTAGATGCATTTAGAGCACAAAAGAAATGTATTCGAGCCATCTGTGGTGCTGGGTACAGAGAGAGCTGCAGACCTCTCTTTAAATCGCTGGGCATATTGCCCCTTGCATGCCTGTACATCAGGGAGATTTGTGTATTTGTCAGCCAAAACCAGCAATACTTTAAATTACAGTCACAAGTCTCAAACCGACCTCAAAGGCATGCACATAAACTTGCAGTACCACCTTACCGCCTCACATGCTCTAAAAAAAATGTACATTCCATGTGTATACGGATATTCAACAACCTGCCAAAAGAATTGAAGGAACTGCCTATTAATATGTTCAAAAAGTATGTTACAAAGTGGCTTTTGCAGAATTGTTTTTATAGCGTGAATGAATATTTTAACTACGGGGTTGACTATTAATGATAATTAGCTTTTATTTATTTCTGACATTGTGGACATTCTGCATTATTAAAATTAAAGTTAAATTATTGAATTATATTTTGAAATGCGATCTTGAACATTATAATGATAAGTAGCCTTTACATTAAATTGTTGTTAAATCCATTTTCTAATTTTTGACATTGAGGACATTCTGCATTATTACATTTTACATTGACATCTAATTTTTAACATTATATTGACAAGTAGCATTTATATTAAACTGGCATTAATTCAATATTTCTTAATGTAAATGTATTAAAAAATAAAAAACCTTGCATGCTTAGTAAAGCAGAATGTACTGGACTTGATATGTTTATACCACCTTGTTTTGTAAACTACATTCTTGCAATGAATAAATGATTTATGATTTATGAACAAAAAATAAATCTAAGGTTATCTTTACCAACTTGACATAAAGTCAAAGCCAAGCGACGTTTGAATATCGACGGAAACATTCAATCTTAGCAGTGCTTTACGCTAATATTTCGTGTTTTAGCTGGGTGATTGACTTTACCGGATCCGGTTCCGGATCCGGTGAATTTTACCGGATCCGGTAACCACAAAAAAGCGCCGGATCCGGCCGGAATTCCGGTCCGACCGGACCGGATTGCAATCCCTATATACTATGGCTGCTCACCTCTAAAGTACATCCGTCTTGAGTTATGCGTGCCTGCATCAAGGCATCAATCAAGAAAGTAGTTTCAAAATCATCCAGATTTTCTGCAATGTTATCACAATCCTGTGATACACGTCAATATGCATGTGATCCGGATTGCGATATGGGGGGATCGCGTGATAATACTTCAACCTTATTCCACTTGTCCAAGATCTTTGTCCAATGTGTATTTGCATCTCATATTTTGCTTAAAGAGTGAGTGAGACGATGACGACACCCTAAGTAAAGAATCGATTACATCCAATCGAACACGCAGCATCGATTTCTATTTTGTCACTGGCGGCACTGAACCGGTAATCGAGAAAAAGATTACATATGGCAACAATTTCGCTGTCAAACTCTTTTTCGTACACGCCACCGAGCGCGCACGTGTAAATTCCCGAGTTTTGCTCGATAATCCAAGTAAAATGGACAAGCCCAACGTTCTCGCCCGCGTCGTCAAGGTGCTAGGCCGCACCGGGTCCCAGGGGCAGTGTACCCAGGTCAAGGTCGAGTTCATCGGAGAGACCAGCCGTCAGATCATCAGGAACGTGAAGGGACCGGTCCGCGATGGTGACATCCTTACGCTCCTCGAGTCCGAGCGTGAAGCCAGGAGGCTGAGATAAATGGTAACCACACTATTTTGCATTTCAATGAAAACAAATCATATTTCATTGTTTCTTGAGCGATGTTCCAAATTCGGTATTGATTTTGAGGTTATTTTTTTATATTGAAGAATGAATCAATGTTGGATTTCCCTAATAACAAATTGATGTCTATGGTGATAAACTTTTGGGTACGACTGACTCATCAGTTTTCTCTTCCCTGTGAGTTCATCATATCCAGCCATTTCGGTTAGGAAGGAATAGCTATAATCAATCAGTATACTAAGAAGTTAATTGGAAAAAGTAATGTTTACTTTAAATAATTTACTAAACTAATGCACTGCCTATGGATGTTTGCAAATCCAGTCCAGAAGATTCACAAATACGCCACTGACCCCTTATTGATTCGGGGATGTGCTGTGTTGACAGCTAGACAATGCAAGTCCCACACTGAACACAGATAATTGCTGGTGGAACCAGTTTGTCAATGTGGGGATCATTGTTAATTCTTCTAAGACCCTGCATACAAAATTTTGTACAAATTTCAAAATTGACTACTTTTACTGAATGTCAAAGAGTTCCTATTTCAAAACCACTAAAGCGTACTCTGGGTCTCAGGAGGCTATAGCTATAGTTTGATTTAATTTGACAGTTTTTTCTTTAACTCATTATTCTGGCGCTCATAGCCTGCAAGTCGGAAACGATAACGCAGGTTAAGCAAAGATGGCAGCGGATGGCTTTGGATGGGTGACCGCCTGATGTTTGAGTGGTTAATATAAATGAGCGCTTCCATGCTTTGGAAGGCACGCTAAGCAGTTGCCCCACTCACTTGACAAAGGGGGGGCAACTGTTACTCGCGTCCGCAGGAGCTACCTACCACAACCCTGCACGTGTCCCCTGGGTGGTACTAAAGAGTGACAAAATTAAAGGCCAAAATAATGTATGCCATACGATTCAATAAATTATTCTGGCTGGCAAGCTGGCAGCGTTTGCCTCCAACGGGCACCATACTAGCGAGATTTATTTATCTTTTGAATATTTGCTTGTGTATTAATATAACTGATGATATGTTCCGTTGTTACAGGTATTGTGCCGCTTCTAGGTTAAGTTCCATATAACCAATGTTTACACTATGCTATCCTACATAATATGAAACCGTCAAAGATGAACATCTCAACAGCTCGTAATACATACTTTAACATTTCATACTTGTTTTATTTTCATCATTTTACTTGTAACCTTTTTATCTCAATGACTGCAACAAGGTCTAATTTCCCCTCTGGGTTGGAAGATCAGGCGGCCATAGTAAAACTATTGCATAATATGGCAAATCTTGTGCAGAGGTGCCAAAGTGGACCCTGGGTTCTTTTAGGGTACAACTGGGGAAACTCTTGGAAGAAAAGTACACTTTTGGACCTAAACATTATTCAAGTAGAGTTGAGGTGTGCCAAACCTTCATTTTCCTCAACTGTACTTGTACCTTTTGATATTGCCTAGCACCTATTGATGTTGTATAGTACACAAATAAAATAAAATAAATTGGGGACAATATGACAAATTGAACTAGCTCCATAGTAAGTAAGGTCTACAAGAGTTGTGTTATGGGCTAAGGGTACTGAACAACGATATATTTTTCATAGATGTAAATACTTAAGTTCATGTTCATCACACAATATTTGTAATAGGGACCGTCAGTTTTGTAGACCCACTGGCTAAACCGGTAGTCTAATATAAAACTAGTGGGTGTGCGTCAGAATGACTGACCAAAATGGCAGATCAATGTTAGACTACCATTAACATTCACTACCTATTTGCTACTATTTACTACCTATGTTGACATATTTGCTACCTAAGTTTAAAAAAATATATATATTTAATAAAGTGGGCAGTCATTCATTAGGATATATATTTTTTTAAAGTTAGGTAGCAAATATGTCAACATAGGTAGTAAATAGTAGCAAATAGGTAGTGAATGTTAATGGTAGTCTAACATTGATCTGCCATTTTGGTCAGTCATTCTGACGCACACAACTAGTGGCTCTGAGCAGTAGAACACAAGCCTGTATTATTTTTAATTATTTTTTAACTTCGAAAGTGGTTTGACAAAAAAATAGGGGGATAAAAACTACCCTATATTTTAATCTAGGCTATAAATTATCTTCGAGCAATTTTTTTTATGCACATCGGTTTAAGCGTGATTGAGTAACAAACATCCAAACTTTCGCATTTATTATATTAGTAGAATAATGATAATGAACGAGCCTTCACGAGAATCGGTTGAGAAATACGACCACGAAAACTAACTTCGTTCGTGTATCTCCCTCTCTGTCGCTATAACTAGCAAGTGCGACAGAGACGGAGATACAAGAAGTTCGTTTTTATTTCGCGGTAGGCCCTCTGTAGAGCAGAACAGCGGGATAGTGGGATACCCGGACATCTTGACATACAAATGATTTTCGGCTCAAGCTGATAGTGGCACTGCACTTGGCGGTATTTGCCCAAATATTCGTGCTGCATCTGTTTCTTCCTACGGCAAATGAAAGAGAGGCAACGACGCAACGCGAACACGCATTCGTGCGACCATGAAATGAAGCATAGACCTTCGTTTGCTTCGCTCCCTCGTTCGACTAGACATACCTATTCATAGTACTCTTTGGACTAGACCTTTGTGGCAGTAATTTATTGCGACTTCCATATTTTAAGAAATTCAATATTCATGATGGAGGTCGCCAAGCAACATGGCGGGAAGATGACATTCGGTTTACCCTCGGTCCAGGTTGGCGAATATTTCTATGCAAACGAATGAGAACGGAATAAAGCCCTCTTCCTCTAATGCATAGCTGCATTCTGCTCACGCTCCAACGTTGGCCCAATGTGTACAGCCGGCTAGCGGCTTTTGACAGACAGCAATGGAGAGAGTTGGAGCAGGCCTATGCCAACACCTTTTGTCGCATGTGGTCCCGTTCGCAATTCGTCCCGTTGGCAATTCGTCCCGTTAGCAGACCGTCCCCCACACGCACGTCGTCCCGTTCGCAATTCGTCCCGGAAACGCACCTCGTCCCATTCGCGACTGGTCCCGTTCGCAATTCGTCCCGATCCCCCCCGTCCCCGATTTGCCCGCAAAGCAATGAATAGAGACATCGGGATCGGGACGAATTGCGAACGGGACCAGTTGCGAAAGGGACGAGGTGCGTTTCCGGGACGTTTTGCAACGGGACGAATTGCGAACGGGACCAGTCGCAAACGGGACGAGGTGCGTGTGCGGGACGATCTGCTAACGGGACGAATTGCGAACTGGACGAATTGCCGAACGGGACGATTTGCGAACGGGACCACATGCGACAAAAGGCTTTGCCGGAACTCAAACTACCCCATACCAAATTTCATCCAAATCGGTTCTGCGGTTTAAGCGTAAAGAGGTAACAGACAGGCACACTTTCTCATTTATAATAATTATAGTATGGATTTGTGTTTTGTATTTGTATGTAACTGCACATTTCTTATACGGAATAAAGGCTTATTATTATTCATTACATCTTAGGATTTATTTTCATGTTGACATTGTCGTCTACGGACGCTTGTGTTGTGAGTGGAGGTGTCACAAGCTCTTTGCCTACCCTTCATTGATTTCAGGGTTCATTTTGTTGACACACCTGCGACACATACAACATTGGACATATAGGTTAAGTTAGTGTAATATTCTGGTGAGGTAGGGCAGGTACAGCGAAATGTCATCCCGCTCGAATTTGGAGCAGCCCAACTGGGGAAGTACCTCCGCCTTCCAGAAGACCACAGCCATAATAACACTACTACTTGCTCTGTAGTAGTGTTGTGTTCCTGGAGGTGAGCAAGGTCGCCAGAGCTCCCGAGGATGCGTTGTGTTGAGAGCGAGGGAATATCTTCCTTCAGCTGTCAACAAGGCGAATCCTCAAACATATCAAGGGTCGGCAACGCCCATGTTACATGTGTCTATAGGCTGCGGTTTCTGCTTACCATCAGGCGGGCCGTACGCTTGTTTGCCACCGTCGTCGCATAAAAAAAAATGAAATTTTAAAAAATCTTGTTCTCGTCTTGGGAAAATTTAAAAGAATAGGCTACCTGATTTTCGACACTTGTTACATTGAAATTAGGTTTCATGAGTTATACCACGTTATACATGACAATCAATATAATCATAATTAACTCTTGAAAGCTGGTGAAATGTTCACTAATACTTATCTTGATGAGATTAACAACTTTAATGATAATCAAGTAATTACACAAAATTTTGTTACTGATTAGGTGATTGTTTTGCAAAACTAAATCCTATCCTATACCATTTAACAAGCAATAATTGTGTACATATATATGTCTACGTAATTACGTCCCCGAAAAAGGCTCTAACAGTTTCGATTAAATTTGCAATACAGGGTAAAAATCGAAGGGATGCCCAGGTATCCTTGGGGGGATAGCGTACAGGCGGTTCTGCGACATCTTCAAGCTGATAAGTGGCGTGCGTTTGTTTTGGAGGCCAACACCCTTTTCGGATCACTGAGCCAAAATAGTTACGTTATTAAGTTGATCAATTTATTTTCCAATGTCCATCTTGTCTTCATATTCTCATTATAATTGTCTTGTAGTTCACACTTGCTGCTGCAATCACTCGGTGTCTGTCCATCTGGCACAGGCAGTTTTCTGAAAGATCGCTTGATATAGAACGCAGAAATTTGTTATACTTGAGCAATGAATACACACAGCTTGTACCAAAACTCGATATCCTGTCCTGATGTATGATTATTTATACATTTTTGAAAGTTGACACCATCGCCTCGGAAGCATCCACGATCAGGCATGTCGTTGGTAATGCCAATGCTTTTTACAGGAGTATGAGGATGACAAATTTAACATGCCCATTAAAGGGTTAAGCATAGGGGTCAGAGTGTAGCAAAGGGTGGCCCATTTTTAGGACTTTTTTTTCGCGTTTTTCGTACTTTTTTGATAAGAACTTTAAAGATTACATAAAAATAAGCATCTTTTACTTGAAAATTTTTTGTCTAAATTGAAAAATGGCTGAAATATAGCGACACAAAGTTTTATAATCTTCAGCACTTAGTAAATTTTTACCCAAAGTGGTGTCATTATAACACCTATTTTGAATGATTGGAACGAATAGAACACATAAAAATATGCATCTTTTACTTGAAAATCTTTTTTCTAAATTGAAAAATGACTGAAGTACTCTCAACATTTCGCTCTCAACATTTTTCCGCTCTTTTATAAAAAAAAATAACCTCGAAGACACCGGCGGGAGCAGAGCTCCCGCCGGTGTCTTCTAACCTATCCGCCACCCGAGTCGGATTTGCCACGACAAGTTTTTGTAGAAAATGATGCACACATACATAAAATTTTTGTCTAAGTCCTGCGCCCTTCATACTGTGATAACTTCAAAATGGTGGCTCGTAGAAAAAAGTTTATTTGAAATAATATGCTTTATTTGACGCATACAATATGATCAGAAAGGAAAAAGAAATAAAAAATTTTTGGTCGAAATTTTTCTAAGTCCCAGGTACGGCCACCCTTTCCTACACCCCGACCAGCATAGGGGTTAATGTGTTGTTGTCGGTTGTTGAGAAGGGTTTGTTTGGTGTAAACCAAAGGTTTACTAAAATAATCTGAAGCATCATCACACATTATATTTTCCAATAGTGAAGTGTGTCCGGATTTTATCCTCTACAGGTCTTATTCCTCAACCGCTTTTCATGAAAAGGTTATAGAACTTTTTTGTCAATGAAGTTTTCGGAAAACTATCAGTATAAAAGAGACACGCGAGCTCACTAGCCTAAATTGGGATCATTAAAAAATGCAATTACTCCCAAATTATATTTCAAAGTAATCAATATGCACTACTAACAATAACTGTACATTAAATATAATCATGTCAATAACCAACTCAACAATCGAGATACATAAGTACAGATCATACAGGCCGCCTCTACATGTAGCCATAACAAAAACATTAAAAATACATTTTATATACAAAAATGTACAAAAAGGGGAGACATTCACATTGTCAAGGCGTGTCGAGGCCTTTGAGGCGCGAATTTCCCGCCATCGCGACAGGAACACTTAGTTGCGTTGAGCACTTTGGTTGATAGCTCTGGGAGGCTAGGTATCGTTCTCCGCTTCGCACTGCGTCGCCCAGAACACGCAGTTGCCGATGCCGCTATAACAGATGAGTATGACGGCCGCCAGGAACACGACGCTGCAGACGGTGCACGGCTTCCGCTCCAGGAAGAACCCAATGAGGTAGAGCACCATGAACATCACGTGCGTGTTTACCAGCGCCGGATGTACGGGCTTCGGTATCAGGAGCACGGGAATCAGCCATTGCAAACAATACATTTTGGTACGCGCGACTATCGTGTGAGAACGTCGTTGGTCACTGACAATGTTGCAATCGACATGTTGCAAATGTGTTTATCTTCATTATCTTGGATATTTATTAATTTGATAGCAAAGAAGGAGCCCGAACGTACATGGAGATTGCGAATTAGCTTTTGACATTAGACAATTCATGTTGCCATTCGTGATGTTTGGTTACGTCATTGTTTATTTCTGTGCTGGTAACATTGAAACCCAAGAGCTCATTTATTTTGGGTACACGCAAATATAATAGGAATGTAGACTCGAAAATTAGTATTACTCCAAAAGAAACAAGGCAAAAAAATATGCCTAGTGACGAAAATCCCATTCGGATATCTCAAAGAATTACGAAGCTACAACCGTTTTAATATCGCTTGTTAGAGAGAGAAAACGCAAACGGTGTGTGACGTCACATTACAGGACGCTGCCGGGGAGCGCGTCGACGGCGGCGCCGACCACGATGCGGCGCGGCACGTTGCCGTCTTCTGTGACGTCACATTCTTCCAGCGTCATCGTTTCATATGAAGTTGCGTTTTGCGAAAAAGGGACAGAACATACCCCTTCTTAAAACTTTGGACACTTATAACCTCGTGATTATTTAACCTTTTGCGTTGTTTTTTTCTCCATTTGACTACATTTTTTATCCTTTTCCGAGAAAATATGACATTATTGATTATTTTATTTAGTGTCTACGCCCCTATTATATCCATTCATTAGGGTTCCGTAGTCAACAAGGAACCCTTATAGTTAGCCATGTCCGTTACATCTGAGGGGCTACCGTGAAACGAAAACGAACTTCGTGCGTGTATCTATCGCTCGAAGTAGCAAGTGCGACAGAGACGGAGATACATAAACGAAGTTCGTTTTCGACATGTTGATGACTTCGACATGTTGTACTGACAAATTGGGTTAAAATCACATTAATATACGTATAACCCCATACGTCTTAAATTTCGCGTGAAACTCGGTACGTCTTGCCATACTGGTAACACTGAAGTATTAGCAGCGCACCTGGAACCTCATGCTATCTCACGCTTGCTCTCTCGCTTCAACTCGTGAGCTCACAATATGTCGCTGCTATGACTGCCATGACAAACAAACGCTGGGAGTTGGGAAGTCCCGAAGAATATCCAAGTTCAGCTTCAGCCATTTACCCAACCCAACAACTTTTTCATACACGTGTTTTTGTTATTGTGCTTCTTACAAGTTTTATTTTAAAATGGCAATTTTGAGGAAAGTATCAACTAAAATCCATACCTACTTATTTCTTAATCTTACAAATGCGTAATGCCGGCTGTACACATTGGACCAACGTTAGTGCGTGAGCAGAATGCAGCTATGCGTTAGAGGAAGAGTGCTTTATTTCGTTCTCATTAGTTTGCATAGCTGCATCCTGCTCACGCGCCAACGTTGGCCCAATGTGCTATTTATCATTGAATGCCATACCGAAAAGTTATTTTTAAAATATAAATTCGGCTAATTTAAATCACAGTCACGTGAAAGCGTAGAGATAGGTACTTAGAGGTATATATACGAGTATGGGTGTGAGTGTGAGGTGAAATTGGTCCTATTATAAAATAGTTTATTTGGTCTTATGACCAAAATATGACACTGCTCTCGTCTATGGCTGACAGCGCACTAAACTTATTATTATTATACTTCAATTATACTCTTTGACAGTGAAGCATTTTAGCTTGATTCCATGTATTTAATCATCCTTCTGATTCTTGTTACAAATTAGTTTACGATGGCTTTTAAATTAGTGGACGTCGCATCGTCGACGACCGCTGCAGCGTCGAACAGCTCGAACCCGACGCTGCAGTGGAACTTCTTCTTCTTCGAGCTGAAGCGGCCGGGCGCCACCATCCTCATCGGAGCCATCAGCATAGTACGTGGCACGACAAACACTTCCCGCTCCGTCTGCGCAGACTCTTGGAATGCAACCGGAATAAACCTAACATGGCCTAACAGGCCACCCTTGTGATTCTTCTGGTGTGAGAAGTCGCGAGCGTCTATAGGCTACGGTGTCTGGCTTATCATAATATGTTTGTTACCACATGGAAATGGCTCGACCGACAAACGTGCGAGCCTTTGTTCTTCACCACCAATACCTATTCATCCTCGAGCTACCCAATGCTGAGTAAATGTCTCTTCCATCTTAGCACGTCTACCCGCTCCAGTCCACTCAAAACCAGTGCATCTCAAAGGTACCTATGCGAGGACAGATAGGAAAGTGACCATAAGCAACTTCGATTTGCAATTTAAGAACGACCCAAAAGTGCCGTCTATTACCAGTTCTCAGGTTCATCAATAACAATCCCTTTGCTTGGTACCCAGGTTTTACATCCGCGTATTCCAGGTCCCAGCCGTTGCGGAGCGTTGCAGGAGTCGCGTTGTGCACCTGCGGCTGCCCGTTGCGTGTGTGTGTGTGTGCGCTGTAGTAGTGTGCGTGTTGCAGGTGCACTCGCTGTTCCACCTGCCGCACTGCCTGCTCTACCGCCGGCTCGGGATCCTCACGGCGTTCTGGAGTCTCATCGGCGTGGGGCTGGTGTTCGGAGCGGTCGTGGTATGTGCCATATACTTATCTTTCGTAATTCGCTCGTACTCGGAGCAGCCCAACTGGGAATTTTCCTCCACCTTATTACAGTTATTTATTACAGATGTCCGCAGCCATAATAACACCACATACCTAACTACTTTCTCTGTAGGTATGTGAATGTGATGAGCCAGACTCGCACTTGCCTCCTTTTTAACCGACTTCAAAAAAAGGAGGAGGTTCTCACTTCAGTTGTATTTTTTTTTCTTTTTTTAATTGTTTATTTTTTTTAATGTTTCGTCGCCGTAGAGCGAAAAGTCACCAAATCGTTCATTGGTCATTTTGAGTTATGAGGGTTTAAAGAAAAAAATAATTCTTTTTTTTTTACTGAAATTATCTTAAGATGAAATTGTGGTTTTATGTGTGTTTATTCATTGGAAACGGCTATTCTTTGGGCTCAAAATGGATCTATATTATTCACACTAACGATTTAGGAGCTATAGGCGATAATTAATTTTTGCCCTTAAATATTGCACCTTAATTTATTATGACTTAGTAATTTTTTGAACGAAGTTAATGATTATTTGCCCACATTTTAGTGCGTCTAGATTTAACTAAGTAAAGTTAGTTGAATTATGACTGCTATGATAAAGTGAAAATACGTGTTAGTTAAAAACTACGTACTATAGTATTTTTTGGATTCTGCTTAATATTTAAGCAAATTAAATCGCGTAATTTAAAATTCTGCGAACACTATTAAAATAAAATGAACACCAAATCAAATTAAAATGGACTACAAATCAAATAAAGTTGACCTACAAATCAAATTAAAAGGAACTTCAAAACAAAAAACTTCAGTTTCAAAACAAATTAAAATTATCATCAGAAAATCCGTAAAAATTAACATGGTCTTAGTAAAATAGCGTTCTTTACGCATCACAGACACTCTTCGACCTCTTCGTCTGTTTACTTTACTAGAAAACCGGTGCCCTTGTTCGATTCCGCCTTACTGGAAGGAAGAACGCCAAAGGCATGGAATAAGTAGAGGGGTCGTGCTGGTGTTCTACAGAAAAGGTGACAACACCCTGTTGAAGAACTACCGACCCATCTCACTTCTGAGCCATGTCTATAAGGTGTTTTCGAGTGTCATTACACATCGTCTCGTATCCAGGCTAGATAACTTTCAGCCTCCCGAACAAGCCGGTTTCCGAAGAGGCTTTAGTACCGTAAAACACATCCATACGGTCCGTCAGGTTTGTGGCGTAAGGGGTTTGAAACCTCTATAGATTTTAGTCGCTGATCGCACTGGCTACCGAGAGAGATGACAGCTGGTGGTTGTGAAGTATTTTGCCGGAATGTATTGTATATTTTATGGTGGTTAATTTGTGTTAATAAATAGCGTGTGTTTATAACGTGAAGGTTTATAGTATAATTTATCGCTACCTCAAGAAGCATCCTGCAACAGTGATACGTCACGGCACCCACAAAAAGTTTGTCTTCAAAGACTTGGCCACAGCTTCACACGTATATGTGAGGCAAGATCTTGTACGCCAGTCTCTTCAGCCACTTTACGAGTATATGGGTCCGTACCGAGTTTTAGAAAGGAACGATAAATATTTTGAAATATCCGGGAATTCAGTTTCTGTGTCTATCGATAGGTTAAAGCCAGCTTATATTTTGTCGGATGAACCAGACAGTAGTCGTACTCGTACGCCGCCCGTCCGTTGCTTCAGCAACTTCGGAAATAATTCCACTTCCTCCTGTCCTTGCTGAGCCTAGAATGACCCATTCTGGTCGTCGGGTGTGGTTTCCCGAACGATACCATCACTAAAGGTCTCGGGGGAGGCTGATGTGGCGACAGCGGTTTGAAACCTCTATAGATTTTAGCCGCTGATCGCACTGGCTAGATAGAGATGACAGCTGGTGGTTATCAAGTATTTTGCCGGAATGTATTGTATATTTTATAGTGGTTAATTTGTGTTAATAAATAACGTGTGTTTATAGTTTGATTTATCGCTACCTCAAGTAGCATCCTTCAGAACAGACTAAGGAGCCTGCCCCTCTGCTAGTGTTCTTTCGATTTGATCGAAATCTGGGCTGTAGTAGTCTCTCAAGTGGTGTCAAGTAGACCGCCGCTATATCGAAGTACTGAAGAGATGAGAACGCTACAATGTCAGTCCGACTCCATCAGGACCTGAACTCAAAAGCTATTCCGCTGCAGCGGGAGTCAGGCAAGGAGATGTTGTTTCTCCAAAACTGTTCACCACTGCACTGGAAGATGTTTTCAAGACCTTGGATTGGAGAAGGCTAGGCATCAACATCAACGGCGAGTGCATCACTCACCTTCGGTTTGCTGAAGATTCTAGGCTTGTCTAATACCATGGTTTACTTAAGTACGATGCTTGATGACCTCAGTAAGGCCACCACGCGAGTTTGTCTAAGGATGAACATGGATAATCATGGAACAGGTCAAATGTCCATGTAGTACCAACTCCCAGACTCCTCTCCAACTTCGATAACGAGGTCAACCGTCGAATCAGATTCGGCTGGGCAGCGTTCGGGAAGCTACGGCACATCTTTTCGGCCAATATCACTCACTTGCTTGCTTACGCTTACTATGGGCCTCATAAGAAGGCTCAGAATCACCCAAAGGGCAACGGAGAGGGCTATGCTGGGATTTTCTCTGCAACAGAAGCAAGGTAACCGATATAGCCCTCCGAATCGCAAAACGTATGTGGCAGTGGGCGCGAGCGGGGAATATTGAACGTAGAACGCCGACAGTCAGCAAAGCCAATATAATATATCACACGAACAAGCGTCAGCGCTGAGCCATTTTCATAGCTTGAATCAAATGATTCAGGATCCAATGATGGAAATCCATGGTCATTTCGATTTGCGCAACTAAGAACTTCGCATTTGACAATTAAAGGGTTATTCATTTAAAATAGATGCCGACCTTACCCTTAAACACCAGAGGGTCGCTACTGAGTGTGTACAGTAAATAAGCTACAATAGCTGAAACGCGCGCGAAACAGAAATCGGCGCGCCGATAGTGCTGCGTCGGTGGCGGCGGCGTCTTATTTTCGTCGGCGGCGGCGGCGCGGCGGCGCGGCGCTCATATCTAACACGTATCACTGTCGCGGCTCTTGCGCAACGACTGGCAGGTCGACGCGGCGGGGGGAGTCGCAGCGGTCGGTATCGGTTAGGGATTGCAAACCGGACTGATTTTGAATCCGGATTTTGGCCGTAATCCGGCGGATCCGGCCGGATCCGGCCGGATTACACTGGCTGGTTTTAAATAATTAAATGTCACGTGTTTTATTTATTTTTTATCATAATTTGAGAAACGACGGATATTTTATCCTAATGGATTGTTAAAACTGCAGTTTTAAGTTTCAATTATTTTTAATAATCACAATCTGAGTAAGCCTAGGAAATATTATGTTATTTATAATCAGTCATCAATTGAGATCTTTTCTTAAATATCTACTGAAGGAGTAACAGAGTCCCTAGAGTCTCAACCGACAAATACATTTTGTTTGCCGACGATACGACTGTAATAGTTAGGGCGGACCAGGATGACTCTCTACAAGGGAAAGTAAACTCTATTTTAATAAAACTGCATCAATGGATGTCTAAAAATAATTTAAGGATCAACCTATCCAAGACTAAAATCATCCAATTTAAAACATGTAAGGCTAATCCGGCCCCTCTTATTATAGATTTCATGAGTGAGAGAATTGAAGACACGAATATGACAACATTTTTAGGCATAAGGCTGGACCAATTATTAAATTGGAAATCACATGTAAAATTTGTATGTGATAAATTACATAGATTTGTGTTTGCTTTAAAACGTTTACGACAGATTGTTTCACTAGAAACAGCCATTACTGCTTACTATGGGTACGTTTACTCCAGTCTTACTTATGGCCTAGTCATCTGGGGTAATTCCACTGAAGTAGTAGATGCATTTAGAGCACAAAAGAAATGTATTCGAGCCATCTGTGGTGCTGGGTACAGAGAGAGCTGCAGACCTCTCTTTAAATCGCTGGGCATATTGCCCCTTGCATGCCTGTACATCAGGGAGATTTGTGTATTTGTCAGCCAAAACCAGCAATACTTTAAATTACAGTCACAAGTCTCAAACCGACCTCAAAGGCATGCACATAAACTTGCAGTACCACCTTACCGCCTCACATGCTCTAAAAAAAATGTACATTCCATGTGTATACGGATATTCAACAACCTGCCAAAAGAATTGAAGGAACTGCCTATTAATATGTTCAAAAAGTATGTTACAAAGTGGCTTTTGCAGAATTGTTTTTATAGCGTGAATGAATATTTTAACTACGGGGTTGACTATTAATGATAATTAGCTTTTATTTATTTCTGACATTGTGGACATTCTGCATTATTAAAATTAAAGTTAAATTATTGAATTATATTTTGAAATGCGATCTTGAACATTATAATGATAAGTAGCCTTTACATTAAATTGTTGTTAAATCCATTTTCTAATTTTTGACATTGAGGACATTCTGCATTATTACATTTTACATTGACATCTAATTTTTAACATTATATTGACAAGTAGCATTTATATTAAACTGGCATTAATTCAATATTTCTTAATGTAAATGTATTAAAAAATAAAAAACCTTGCATGCTTAGTAAAGCAGAATGTACTGGACTTGATATGTTTATACCACCTTGTTTTGTAAACTACATTCTTGCAATGAATAAATGATTTATGATTTATGAACAAAAAATAAATCTAAGGTTATCTTTACCAACTTGACATAAAGTCAAAGCCAAGCGACGTTTGAATATCGACGGAAACATTCAATCTTAGCAGTGCTTTACGCTAATATTTCGTGTTTTAGCTGGGTGATTGACTTTACCGGATCCGGTGAATTTTACCGGATCCGGTAACCACAAAAAAGCGCCGGATCCGGCCGGAATTCCGGTCCGACCGGACCGGATTGCAATCCCTAGTATCGGTGCGGGGGCCTGCGGCACTGGGCGAAAAGTCACTAACTTGCGAGCGAATTTCAATCAAATCACGTCGGCGTACGTACAGTACAGTCTTTATTGTAAAATTAATTAAATATGATTAGTTATTGTATTGTATATTTTTTTGTAGGGTAAAACTCATTAAAACTGTTTAATTAATTATCGCTTTGGTTAAATGATGTACATTGCCTTACAAATATGAATAAAAAATAACTAAATAGAGTTAATTAATTTTCGCTTTCACACTTTTGACATACAAGGTATTCAAAAAGTAACTAAGTAAATTAAGTGACTTTTTGAATGAGGTTCTTCGTGGTTAAATAGTTTAGTAATACTTAGAGAAAAAATAACTAAAATGACTTAGGTACGCTCATAAATAATTTGCAAGAAGTTTAAAAATGTATAACGGAATTAGGTATTTTTCGACTAAAATATTGAATCCGAAGTGAGTTTTTAGTTAGTTCTTTAACTTTGTAAAATTGAAACTATGAACGCTGTTGGTACCGCAATAAGACTGAAATTTTGAGAAAAAAAATGCGGTTTTTTTGACATATATAACTCAAATTTGGCCATTTTGTGATTTGGTGACTTTTCGCTCTACGGCGACGGTTTGTTATCTCAGAACTCTGTCATTTATGAGTCGAAACGTATTTTTTTTTGTTTGTAAGTGGGAATACACGCGTGCTTAATATAATTGAGGAGTTTCCTCAATTCCTCACGGATCCCAGCATCCAACTGGAATTTTGAAAAAAATGGGACCAACCTGGGAGCATATATGAATTGACGATGAAGACCACAGATGACTTATGGAATTCCTCAATTATGTACTTAAAACTTCGAAAGTACGTCACAGATTCTGATATTATTCCGTTGAAATAGCAACTAATGAAGTGCCAAAGGTGATCATTGTGGAATCGACGGAAGTCTTCAATTCAAATATGCGGTTTTTTTTGCTTTCGGAAATCAGTTCAGTCATGTGGTAAATTGGAAAAGAAATGCGGAAATGTTCACGTGGCTTGGCGCAGTACTAAATTGAAGTCCGTTAAAACTTTGTTTTTAAAGTAGCTAAAGTATTATTATTTTAATTAATTCACGTCACTATAAATGTACTCGTATCTTTTTAACTCCGTATCATGTTCGAGTTAATCTCTATGTATTATTATTGTAATAAGTGCGTCCTAATTCGCACGGGCGTTGTTGTTGGTGCAGGAGGACGAGCTGCTGTACGACGTGTGGATCTGGTACTCGTGCGTGTACGTGCCCACGATGCTGTGCACCATGGCGCTCGTGCTCACCGCCGCCGTGTGGGCGCTCGACATGAAGCTTCTGCGTGCCATCTTCGCCGCTCTGGCCATCCTCTTCTACCTGTGTCAGTAGCCCGCTCCCTCTCCATCCGGCCCACGATGCCGTGCGTGCGCCATGGCGCTCGTACTCACCGCCGCCATCTGGCGTAAAGATCTTCGACCTTGATTCTACGCTCCCACTTTCGCTTACTCACTGAAGCCGTTCGGTTTTGTACGGAAATATCGCGCCGCGCGCCCGCGACGGTGCTGTCTGTCCGGAGCTTAAGGCCGAAACGCACTGACAGCGGTGGCGGAGCGGCGCGGCGCGGCGCGGAGGCGGTACCGGTTGTAATGTTCGAGCTAATATGAAAGGATCCGCACAGAGCGGCGCGGCGCGGCGCGGTTTTCTGTGCGGATCCTTTCATATTAGCTCGAACATTACAACCGGTACCGCCTCCGCGCCGCACCGCGCCGCCCCGCCACCGCTCTCTGTGCGTTTGCAGCTTTAAGTCAATAACTCTCCAGCCAGCGAGGCTAGACAGCGTTATACTTAATGAGAAACATTCTTAAAGATCAGGAACTTTGAATCAAGAGAACTTCGCGACAGACAAAGTAACTTCTACTCGTTACTAAAATAGTGTTTGTTTTCAGTTATGTTCTATTGCATCGTGTTCGTGACCCTCGAGAAGAATAAGATCTTCACAACTCCCGCGCACACGACGGCGACCACGACGTGCCAGACCTGCTCCAACTGCACGACGAATATGTGTCCCACGATCCCCACGAAACCGGGGGCCAAGCCGACCACCAGTGAGAAGATAATACTGCGGTTCCTGGACGACCGTTTTTGACCCCAACCCCGACCCCCTCGCGTTCCAAAGTAATAATAAATTAGCGCATAAATCTGCTATATGCTACACATTATTTAATTACATACGTACATTTTTTTACTCGCAGCCATCAAATTTGGGTCATGACTCGAAACTCGGCGGATTGTTCTCTCCATATTAACGTCGCGGTGTTGTTGTTGGAAGACGGCTCACTCGCGATTCGCGAAAGTGGAAATTGATTGAATGGTTGAATCGAGATTTAGGATCATTCATTCAATGATGCTTCATTCAAAATGAATGGTCCTAAACCTCGAGTAGCGGCTGCTAACGAAAACACAAATTTCAAGGAAATAAAACCCCCTTTTAACCGTGGTCCCACAGCTATTGACCCACTGTGGGTTTTTTTTCCCTGTAGTCCCACTGCTCCTCAATGGGACTACTGGTAATTGAAACAAAACTACTTTTACCCGTGGTCCACCGCTGCTATAATTATACCCGCCTTTTACCCGTGGTCCCACCAACATGTCCCCCTGGTGGGACCACGGGTAAAAGGCGAATAAAAACTAAAGCAGTGGGTCTACGGGAAAAAAAAATAACCGTGGACCCACAGTGGGGTCAATAGCTGAGGGACCACGGTAAGAGGGCAAAAAAACCCCTCCCTACAGTCCCTACTCCCTAAAGCGTAATAACATTGACCCGTAACTGCGACCAGAAGTTAGTATTTGTCATACGGAATGCTAGGGATTTCTCCGACTCCAGAACCATAAAGCTACTATACCTATTCGGCTTTTAGTCAGAAGTAAGCTTGAGGTGGCTTGTGTCGTTTGGAACCCCTACGAGGTGTCTTTCATCCTACCTTTGGAGAGGGTGCAAAAAGTGTTCTTGCGGGTCCTTTAGAAAAAAAGGTACGGGTATTACCCGTTCTTATACCCTACCAAATTCCTGCTGGATGTCCTGGGATTTCATTCTCTGGAGGTAAGGCGCAATCATGCACTTCTCACCATGGCGTACGCAAATTTGGTATGTAAGTATGTAACATAATGTAATGAGAATGTGTTGACATGAGTTGACAGTTAGTAGGTATAAATAGTTATTTGTTATGCAAGGCTGCAAAGTTGTTGTTTGGCGCAAGTGCTTGTATTGAAAGCCGAGCTAGCGAAGGATTGTAAGATTGAACCATGAGCGAAGCGAATGGTTCAAAAGTACAATCCTGAGCATAGCGAGGCTTTCAAGGTATGAGACGCCAAACAACTTTGCTGCCAAGCGAAACACACAACTTTTCACCTCACCACCGCGAGGAAAATTGTAAATGTACCTAATGAAAGTAATTTGGACCTTTTACTAATTTTCAATAAAGGTTTGTATTTGTATACATACATGTCATCAAGATTAAAACATTTTATAATTATTAAATGTAACATAAACATTTTTTCATCTCTTGTCAAAGTATTGTTGGGTACTCACTATTAAGGCTTTATTTTATTATTCCGCTAATTTAGCAGGCATTAAAGTTCATATATGTATATCTACTGCACTAAAATCTATAAAAAACTTTCATTATTTTGATATTACTGTCGCTTTAGAACAAATAAAACAAAATAAAATGTAATTGAGTTTTTTCATAAATTAACTTTCTAAACGGTGCGTTCCAAACTTGCACAAAGTGAAAAGTTTAGAATAATGTTTTATTATTTTTAAAAATTATTTATTTGTATTGTATCCTTATAAGTCAGTCTATTTATTAATATTTCATACTAATTAAGAAATATAAGTATTAACAATTTAATTTTATCAAAATTATAATAATGAATTATAGGCATAACAACATAAGTTTCAGAACGCAGGATAATGACCTCTCATTTTGTATCTTAGAGTATATACCTACAGAGGCGACGTACCTAAGTGTCGCCACAATGAGGGACGGCAACAAAGTAGATGATTCCCGTGGGGTGGCCATGTAACTAAAAATTACCCCATCGCTTCCATATGTTTATTTTAAATAATGCGCTTTTATTGTAAGTAGTTTTTACTGAAGCTTTACACACATTCACTGCCTAGCAGGCGCTCTGTTCGCAACCACTAGTAATATTCAGCTTAATAACATGAAATATGATTCTAGTAACAGAACATGACATGTAGGTAATTAATAGTCCTTGTGCAAGCGGCTTACCTGGTAGTTTCTTATCAGCACAGTTATGACAGGACGCCCGCGAGCTGTGTTGCGGCGAGGTAGACTATCAGTCTGTTTCTAATCGTTCTAACTAGAAAGAGACGGACAGTCTACCTCGCCGCGACACAGCTCGCGGGGCGTCCTGTGATAGCCGTGCTGATCTACTTAATTATTATAAAGCCTGAATCACACTGGCGCGGCCTGCGGTGGCGGTTCATAGTAAACTTGACAGTTAGTGTCAAATTTACTATTGACCGCCACCGCAGGCCGCGCCTGTCTGTGAGAGGCTTAAAGTCTCTCACAGACTGGCGCGGCCTGGCCGCGGCGATCAATGGTAAACTTGTCATTAGCTGTAAAATTTACTTTTGACCGCGATGCAGGTTTAAGGCGGGAAAAATAATGACACTAAATACCGAAATGAGACACAACCATATTAAAAAAACATTTACTATTCAAATATTCAAATTATTACAGATTAATGATAAAGAGCTCTGCTCGGGTAAAAATATGCTGAGAACGATTTTTCCCAGATATGAGACCTAGCTAGATCGATTTTTTTTATGAGGCACAGCGTGGGAGGACCCCTACAAGGTTGACTGATGACCTGGCAAAGGTCGCGGGAGTCCGCTGCATGCGGATGGCGCAGGACCGGCCATTTCGGCTGATATGATGATGAGATAGATTTTTCGGCCCGTTAAACCCCTATACTGCAAATGCCATCAAAATCGTAAGAACTGTTTTCGAGAATGCGATCACAAATATATATATGTAGCCTTAACCAAATACTACGCGCACGCGCATCCTCATTTAGTGGAAACCTAGAAAAAAAAACATATTATTTTACATAAAAATTTTCAAGCAAAGGGCTTATAGAAAATTATGATTCATTCTAAACCGTCGATCGTCTTTACTTATTACTAGCTGTCCACGCGTCTCCTCTCCACCCGCGTAGTAGAAAGAACACAAGCGGAGGCGCAGATGCAGGATTAAATAAAGCCAGATGAAAGAATTTTTGAAATCGGATGAACAGTCCGAGATTACTCGCTACATAAAAGCTTATCTTTACTATGAGTACAGAGTAAATATACGTATATAAGAATAGTAGATCCCATACGTAGATACGTAGATTATATACGAATGTTATGTAATAAAAAGTACGAGAATTTTGTTAGAGTATAAATTACCCGAGAAATCGGGTATTTTTAAGTTGTATTGGCTGGTATCCCTAAAATGATTGCAAAGAAGCTAAATCGAGAAGACATTCTAACACCTCTCGCAGCCGTTTGTTAGTCCTTTACCTCATAAGCATAAATTATTTGTAGTTATTCTCCGGATCGCGTTTCGTCGCGATCTCTAAATTCCTGAACAGATTTTTTTATTGTAGTAAAATTTCTTGTCGCCAGTCACAACGGTGTATAAAAATCATAGGCTATTTACTTTTTGCGTAGTTTTTTACTTGAGTCGCTTCTTACCGCGATAAGTATTTGTTTGTAAAGCGTTATTAGTTAACGCGATTTTTCATTTAAGCACTATATCTATGTAGTTTTGTTTTTTAAACGCATTTCGCAGTTGTAGTTTATCTCCTGGATCGCTTTTTATATAAGTAGCTACAATTTGCAATATCAATATTTGCCTCCCTTTCTAACATGCATGTACAGTCAGCAGCAGAAGGAGCTAGGCGTTCCAAGTGGTCACAATGATCGGGACACGACACGACTCTATTGTCAACAGAGTACCTAAGGATTGTGTAGCTCATTGTGAGCGTGTTATTCTGCGTAGCTACTTTCTGCTGCTGACTGTACCTATCCACGACGATATGCTGCGAAAAAGGTACATTGCGACTAAAGATATTATCTAATACAAAAATAAACGATTACGATACAAAGCGAAAATTTAATACATGATGGATGTGAAATGCGACTAAAATTAATAGCGACAAAAAAAAAACAGGATTAAGACACAACGCGATAGTTAAATACAAGATCGAGGTGAAATGCGACTAGAACTACTAGCGACAAAAAAAAATACGATTGAGACACAACGCTATAGTTAAATATAGGATCGAGGTGAAATGCGATCCGGTGAATAACTACAGGTAATTTATGCTTATGAGGTAAACTAACAAACGCTCGCAGCTTACCATAAACAATCTACGTAACTTGGGCGGATAATTTGTCAACAAATATTTTCTTGTACAATGTAAACAATGATGTTATTTCTATTGTAATCGTCAAATTTTACAAGATTTTGAGCGTAATGTAATTTTACCATGCTATTTTTACGTATTGCGTATAAGTACAGAAAAGTGAAAGATGTTCTACTTACGTGTGAAAGGTTATATTTTCATCACATTGTTCCGACCGGCTTTTACAGCCAAGCACGCAACAATTAACCATTTTCTTGGCACAGACGGAACACGAGATACCTTATCGTGCGTAAATTACTTTTAGAACACTATTTTATTCACAATAATATTAAATATTTCGGATTCGTATGCAGCCACGCGCGAGCATTGACAGCATTGTATGCCACAACTGTTGTGCCAAATAGAAAAAAAGTGGAACTATGACAAGGATAACGAATGATATATCTCTGTCTGTCACACTTATCGAGATTTGTATGCTACCAGCTCGCTCGCACGTGGTATTATTATTACCATAGCCTGTCCATACTAATTATAGGTTCATGTTTTGTATAGAAAAAAGTTGGATCTCGCGATTGACCGTCACGTTCCAAATTCTCTCCACGCTAAAAACTCTTTCCACGCTAGCGGATATAATGGACTTTTGGGCGCAGATTTTGAGCGATAAAGCGAGCCTTTCCGAGCCGGTGAAGTGAAATAGTTATTTACGATACAAGTGCCGAAAATAGGAAATACCTATTCGCACGTGTATCGTACAACGTTTTACTGTACATATGGCTCTTTACAGTTTCGACATATGCACGGAAAGTGCTCTTTTCCGCACTAGTGCGGGAAAGTAGCACCATTATGTACTGTAGAATAAATTAAACATTAGAAATACAATAGAATAATACGAATTAGATTTTCAATTATAATTAACATGTCAAT
Source organism: Epinotia ramella (assembly GCA_947578815.1). Classification (NCBI taxonomy): domain Eukaryota; kingdom Metazoa; phylum Arthropoda; class Insecta; order Lepidoptera; family Tortricidae; genus Epinotia; species Epinotia ramella. Next base: position 377,792 of record OX388210.1, read on the forward strand.
AAATATCTATAATGCAATGAGAGGCGAATGTATGTGCCTAGTCACAGCCTAGTCGTTAAAGTAATCCTTAAAACTATAGTAACTTTTCTCTATTAATAATTCAATTAAGTAGTAAGTACTTAAAGTTATTTGTTGCTTTTAATTTAAGTGTCTCGGAAAGCTTAATAAATATCTTTGGAGCCATAGCTATAAAGCTTTTTTCCATCAGAGCGGCACGTTCAGTTTAAGTTTATGTTTCCTCTGACGGAGATTGTGTGCCCTTAACTGTACGGAAAATAGGCCACGATTACACTTTACAGACATACAACATTCGAAAATATAGAGACAAGACAGAGTAAAAAGTTTTAACGATTTAAAATATGGTTGACAGCTTTCTCTAGGTTTAAATTTACAAATTGCTCTTAGACATCGCTTCTGTGCTCTAAACAAAATATCCCTATATGAGTTGCCCCAGAGCGCATGGTTGAGCTTACAACACCGTGGTACGTAGCTAGCACTGTTTTTAGGGTTCCGTAGTCAATAAGGAACCCTTATAGTTTCGCCATGTCCGTCCGTCTGTCTGTCCGTCTTCGGTTTAGCTCAGTAACCATAACTCCTAGAAAACTGTAATTCGGCATGAATATATAAATCAATTACGCCGACAAAACGATACAATAAAATTTAAAAAAAATTAGGGTACCTCCCCTACACCTAAAGCGGGATGTAATTTTTTTTTCTCGTTAAACCCATGGTGTGGGGTATTTTTGGATAGCTCATTTAAAAATATTATGGGTTTTCTAAAACCACTTCTTAATCAGTAATTCGTTTGTGAGATATTGGGCTTGAAAGTCCAATTTTTATAAAATTTTATAAATGGCTACTAGTGGGGATGTGAAAAAAATCGTGGTAAACATATTGAATTTTCTCGTGGGAATTAGATGTTTTCCCGCTGAAAAAAGTAGCCTATGTACTCTCCACCAGCTTCGAAACTATCTCCATACAAAAAATCACATTAATACGACGCTCCGTTGCGACGTGAAAGAAGGATAAACACACACACACACTTTCGCATTTATAATATTAGTAAGGATTATTATCTTTATTAAATTTTCTCCTTAGACTAGGTTTTTACAATAATTATATAAAAAGTAAAATATAAAACTATACATACAAAACATAAAATCATTATAAAAAGAAACACACAAACACAGTGACGAAACACGTGTGTTCGTGTGTGTGTGTGTTGTTTCACTATACAGTGTATGAAAGTTTGTACGGAACCCTCGGCGCGCGAGTCAGACTCGCACTTGCCCGGTTTTTTTAATAAGTAGTTGGTGATCTACATTGTCAAGGGCTTTTGTCATGTCCATATAAATAGCACATGATAAGTATCTAGGTTATCTAGGTTAATAGTAGCGTTCCTGATGATGATGTTTATCCAAGAAGTTGAGGCCGCTGGTGCCTTCAGTTCAGTGGTCGCCCCGCGCCGCGCCCGCGCCGCCACAAGAAGCTGCGGCGCTACCACGAACTTCGAAAGTCGAAGTTCGTAATATATGCATCCCTGTCACTCGAGTAAGGGAGTGCGATAGAGATGGAAATACCCGGACTTCGACTTTCGAGCATCGACGATGTCGTGCTCGGTGACGTTTAAGTCCAGTATTTAGGGTTCCGTACCCAACGGGTAAAAACGTGACCCTATTACTAAGGCTCCGCTGTTTATCCGTCTGTCCGTCTGTCACCAGGCTGTATCTCATGAACCGTAATATTTAGAGAGTTGAAATTTTCACAGATGATGTATTTCTGTTGCCTATACAGGGTGTTTTTCTGAATTTCCTTGAACTTCGGCATATTGCAGAGTCCATTCACCGAAACAAAGTAGCATAATTAGTTTTTCAAAAAAAAAAAAAAGATTTTTTTTCGATTTTCATACAAAATAGTTAAATTTAGCATTAACGGTTATTGTACAAGGGTCTTAAGAGTTAATGAAAAGTTAGTGTCAAATGTGATAATGTTCAAATGACATCACATGACATGCAAGTCAAAAAACCGTTTAACTGGTTAAAGTTGCATAACTGATTAAATTAAAATGTTGAATATCTTGCTAACAGTAAGAGTTAAGATACTGGTGTCTTGGAGAAATTACCTTTATTTGACCTAAGCTATGCCCCCTTTCAATTAACGGAAATTGGCGGGAACACGTTGTACATATAACAACAAATACTAAAAAACAGAATAACATAAATATTTAAGGGGGAGGAAGGAGGCTCCCATACAAGAAACGTGATTTGATTTTTTTGCCGTTTTTTATAGATAATGGTACGGAACCCGTCGTGCGCGAGTCCGACTCGTACTTGGCCGGTTTTGTGACTTATGGTAAGTCCAAAGTGTTCAGTATACAGCAAAACCGATGGACCTCAATGCTTACGAGAGTAGGTATTGACCGGCAACAACCATAGACACAATCCGTCAAGTCAAGTCAGTATCGAAATAAGTCTATGAGACAAATATTAATAACGCAAACAGCTACTGATAATAATTAATAGTTTAAAAAACACTAGAGAAACACGCTTTTAATCTAATCGTGGTCAAAGTTCATTACAAGACTTTTCTAACAAATCAAAACACAGCTATGATACGATGTTCCATCATGAAGTTTCAGTTCATATCTTCCGGCTCCATCATCAGATCAGTTCGACAGTACCATATTATTGTATTGTCATCAGAACTACATACAGCTGCCAATTTTCATGACGCTACGATTCTTGGAAGATGGTTAATTTAGTTACCTTGGATTCCATTACATAGTTAATTACATACAGGTCGACCTAATAAAAGCGTGTTAATAAAAATAGATTAACAAACCAACCATCTGCAAGTGCATTGGGAGCAGAAGAGGGGCGCCTCTTCCACGTTGTGGTGACGACAGTGACGGGTAAGTCGGTCTCTTTTCTTTGTGGGTATTGGGGTGCATCGGGGTTTTTAGAATAACGCAGTATATCCACTACTTTCCTCGTGGCTTTACGCCACAAAAAGTGGACACTATTTTCTCTCTGCTGTTCCGGGACACAATAGATTTCGACATCATCGTTGAGTTCGGCTCTCAGATGCGTGATAGTCTCCGCTAAAGCTTATTTGGGTTGCCGGGCATGACATGCTTTAGCTCTAGACTCCAACTCAGGCACTTACGATAATTATTTAAAACTCAGTATATTTATGAAAATGCTAGCTACTGCCAGCCAGTGACTCCATCCGCGTGGACCTCGTTTCTATTGTAGCTCCAATACAAATGATCACCCCCCATTTCACCCCCTTAGGGGATGGCAACCGGGATAAAAACTATACTATGTCCTTCTCCGGGACTCAAAATGTCTCTATACCAAATTGTATCTAAATCGGCTTGGAAGTCCGCAGTAAGCTCGGCCGAATTCCACCTTCCCATACAAACGTATTTACGTGTTGAATTGTGACGAAACTTTGCATATACAATGACATGAGGTATATCAATGTCTGTAATTAGTTTATATGGTTCCAGTTTATAAAACAAACGGAATACAGCAAAAACAAGTTTTGCTTGTGATTGTGTATGCATAGTTTCGTCACAATCGCACACGTAGCCATAGTAGAAACTAGACGACTACTAGAGTACTATGACATAGTTTTAAAATGAGAGCGTAACTACGTTTGTATGGAGAATCGAGCTTACTGCGGACTCTGGAGCGTTATTAAGAGGTAACAGACAGACAGAAAGACACACTTTCGCATTAATAATATTAGAATGTATGTATGGATACGATTGTACCTAATACATAGTGATTATATGGTCTAACCATTTAAGGACATTTGTGCAATTTAATTTGTTTATCTGTACTTATTTGGCTTGTCTGAAAACCGGCTTCACTAGGTTGTTCGTCATGCTCCGGCTATATTTTTTCTTGATCTGCATGTCTATCATGAGACGGCCGCGGCATACTCTCGATTTTTCTCTTGTTCTAAGTGTTCTAATAAGAAAGAGACGGATAGTGCGAGAAAAATCGAGAGTATGTCGCGGCCGTCGCATGATAGACGTGCTGAGTTGCTGAGCGCATTCACTGCTAAGCTACGCTCGTAGCGCTACGCTGTAGTCCGTAGCAGCTATTAAGGCCATGATGATGATGATTTGTTATTCCTACCTACTAGCTTCCGCCCGTGATTTCATCTGCGTAGACCCGATATAAAAACTATCTTATATTTTAATCAAGGCTATAAACTATCTTTTTAAATTTGCGCTCGTCAGTAACGAGGGACTTCACGTACTACTTTTGATACAGTATGGCGCACATTTCCGAGCATACTGGAGAAAACTCTTTTTTCTCAAACATGCTCGGAAATGTACGCGTTAATATCACGAAATGAAGACGTGAAGTTTCTTGTTTATGGCTCCCTACATTACTTCTTGGCCTAAGGCCAAGAAGTAATGTATGAAAACCCTAAGTAAAACCATTATTGTCCGCTACTCTAACTTTTTAAATATGCTTACTAATATTAAACTGACAAAGGAAAATTTACATACTGCCAACCACCACTAGACACTGTTAGCATACTTGCTTCATAAAAAAAATAAAAATAATCTATGGTACTATACTTTATGTGCGGTTAAACATGGTGCTCGAACGGCTTGTTCAAATGTCATGTTTAAAAAATAAAAAAGGCGCAAATGACCTATTATTTAATTGATTACCAAGTATTTATTTTAATTTTAATATTTCCTCACATCGTTTGAGAAAAGTACTATACAATCCTCGGCCGGAACAGGGATTGCTGAACTCGTTGTATTCGGCCTCGTCTACGACTCGGCCGTCTACCCCAATCTCGTCCAGCAATCCCTTACTTCACGGCCTCTGCAGTAATCTACTATTATAGCCTACTGCCAATCTTTTTATACATGTTACATATCTATGGGCGAACTATGGCGTGATAGCCGATCGGATCGCCTGCCCCGTACTGCAGCAGTCGAGAGGACCGCATTTGTATAGATAAGATTTAGGATAAGTATTTTAATTTTTTAATTTTTTTATTGTTACAAAAGTTCTTAAAATTAAGTACATGTTCCAATATAAACCTTGTTAGGGCACAGAAATCTTTATAAACACTTAAATAACAACAAATAGCACTCATACATAAAATTAACATGTCATTCAATTATATTACCAAATTTATATTACATTAAATTATATTACATTATTAAGTATATTAAATTTATGTCAAATTATATTTATACGTATTTTAATTCGAAAAATTATTTTAAGTTACTATTCTTATTTTAATCTGTTATTTTGATCTTGTAAGTATTTAAAATTTGGAATTTTGTAATGTTTGAATTGAATTTAATATTTGATATTGGCAATGCCTGAAATAAATATCATTATATTATTAACATTAGCGAGTGAGCGAGACAACATTTGGGGGGCTACAATTGTCTTAAGGATCTGTCTATAGTTGCCTAACGCTTGGAACAGCCGAAGGAATCATAAATTATACCTAACGCGAAAGAATTCGTTTAAGATTTGACAGTTATTCGATACTTATGTATCACGATGATGGACGAAACCCCATAAATCTAAGCTCAGAGGGGTTATCACGCAATTTTTCGAACGTACGTTAGGATAACTCATCTGTCATTTTCCCGTACAAAATGTGACATTTAGACCTACTGTACAATACGTAAAAAGGGTTACGTAATCGACCAGCAGGTCTCTAGCAGAGGTATCTATCTAGTAATTTTAGGATCATGAATTTTGTGTCGGTAATAGTCGTTAAATCGATAATATATGTTGTACACTTTGAGACATGGCCCACAGGCTTCGTTCCGATATAAATCAATGTCAGACTACCGACCGGTCAGACAGTGAACATTTCGTTTTCTTTTGTATTTAGTTGTCGGGAAATACCATCTTTATTGATACTAGCATAGAGGCTCTATTGTGATGCTACGTATTAGCACATTGAATCATATCTATCTGATTTATAGTAAGTTCAACTCTAATAATCCATTATTTTCCTACTTATTTTTTAGAGGACCAAACTTAGTAAGAGTTCCAGTTCATAGATAACTACTGAAAATATACCTAGATACCTTCTAATAAATCAGCTGTGAAATCTTTGCATCAGGATAGGCTAAATCCTTTTCGAAGCAAATATCCCTTTCATTCTCGGACTTTTGTAAGAGCAGGCATTCAGCGCATGCCCAAACAAGATGGCGTCTGGGCCCCGCGGGTTTCCCGCCAGTGCCGCCTGGTGACCACGGCGGGCGCCATTCGCTGCCGTAGCTTAGATAAAAAAGAATAAAAATATTTCAATAAATAGTGATTTAACCATCGATCGAAAAGCCAGTGCTCAAATAGCGTTAAAAAATAAAAATGTACCGTAAAACCATAGGGATGCCTAAACGCATATTAAATGCTATTACGATTACATATTATTTACTGTTCATCATTATGTGCCATGACGGCGAGAATGACTCCGTGTAAATAGCATTATTTAGACTGAATACGATGACAATAAAATAAATGAAGTCGACAATAATTCTACAATAAATCTGTTGATATATAAGTGATAGAATATAGTAAAAAAAATGGCGAATACGGCTCATCTGATGAGGCGGCAGAGTTCGCGAGACTTATACGCCCAGAGGTCCATAGACCGAATGGAAATGAAGGAGCTCCGGGGTCGATTAGTTACCATGGAAAATGGGCAAACGACTCACAACAAGCCTATCATGTACGGCGCGACAAACGAGGCGTTTGAAGACACGAGCCCTAATCCTCGTTCCTCGGAGACTCCTACAAGCAAAGCGAGTTCTGTCGAGAGAGGCGTGAAGCCTGAAGGAGGTGCAGCGGAGCGAGAATCCTGGGACAGTAAGCTAACGTTCCTACTAGCGACAGTGGGGTATGCTGTGGGCTTGGGTAACGTCTGGCGGTTCCCCTATCTTGCTCAAAAGAACGGAGGTGGGGCGTTCCTCATACCCTACTTCGTCATGCTGGCGATCGAAGGCATACCGATCTTCTACTTGGAGCTGGCGATTGGCCAGCGACTGAGGAAGGGTGCAATCGGAGTGTGGCACCAGGTGTCTCCCTATCTTGGGGGCATCGGGATCAGTTCGGCGGTGGTATCGTTCAATGTGGCGTTGTACTACAACTCCATAATTGCGTGGTGCCTGTTTTACTTCGCGCAGAGCTTTCAGGCAGAGCTACCGTGGTCGGAGTGCCCGAAGAAGTTCCTGCCCAACGGGTCCTACATCACGGAGCCGGAGTGTGCTGTGAGTACCGACGCATATCATAAACCTACGTGCTTGTCGGTAGAGAAGAGTCTATACAACTCGATTTCCACCGACTTGCCCCCTCTGAAACACATCATCATATTCATCATAAATTAGATAACAATATATATCTACTAGTTGTAACTAAACGGAACTTAATCGCATACTTATATGTAACCCTATATTTCATGTATTGAAGTCTGTCTATATTTGTACTATAATTATAATGTGCTTTTTTCGCATTTAACCCGTTCAGCGTTTTGATTGATTGTGATTTTTGCTACATGGGACATTAAAGTGCTACGAGTTACGGCGTAGCGCTACTAGCGTAGCAGTTAATAGGAGAAAATCCGAATTAGAAACGACCTTTACGCATCTGTTTAATTAACGAAAAGTATATACCAAATGTAGTAAAATAGAACAATAACTCGAATAATGGCTAATAAAATCAATTTAAAATTTAAAAAATAGTTCCTTTTAAACATTGCACTCAATTTTTTCACGAACAAATTTTATACAAACGCTGGTTTTGACATTTTTTTCTGGCCTTGATAGGCAGGGCCTTGTCCATATTACGCCATCGTTTTTTGTCGATTTTTGACATTGACATATCTGACGATTGTAGGTACATCTACGTAAGTACAACTGTCGCCTTTGCAGGGCATAAGGCATCCGTCCCTCTCGCACTTGCATTCGTGCTAGCAAGGGACAAATGCTTTACGTCCGACAAAAGCAAGCGTTATCTATTACTTACTAGGATGGGTTACAACAAACCGTTTGTAATTGTAAGCGGTGTTCGTTAAAATCTGAATGTATGGAAAGATTGTGAAGTTTATCCAATGACAACTGCCGGCGGCCGGCGGGATTTAATCATATCATATCATATCATTTATTGCGTTTCATGTTATACATAAGGTCTTACATTATTGAACAATTCCAGGAACATGAACCCTGCAAGGGTACAGCAATCTCATAAATACATATGGAATACAATTAAATTAAGTATTATTAAACGTTGACGTCTGTCTGTCTGTTACCTCTTCACGCTTAAACCGCTGAACCGATTGCGATGAAATTTGGTATGGAGATAGTTTGAATCCCGGGGAAGGACATAGGATAGTTTTTATCCTGGAAATCACCCCCTAAAGAGATGAAATGGGGGGTTGAAGTTTGTATGGAGCTGCGATATAAACGATTTCCACGCGGACGGAGTCGCGGGCAGAAGCTAGTAATATATAATATAATCCATACTAATATTATAAATGCGAAAGTGTGTCTGTCTGTCTGTCTGTCTGTTACCTCTTCACGCTAAAACCGCTGAACCGATTTGGATGAAATTTGGTATAGAGATAGTTTGAGCTTTGGGGAAGGACATAGGATAGTTATTATTCCAGAAATCACCCCCCAGGGGGATGAAGCGGGGGGTGAAAGTTTGTATGGAGCTACGATATAAACGAGTTCCACGCGGACGGAGTCGCGGGCAGAAGCTAGTACTCTATTATAAGTTCAGAAAGGCCAAGTATTTATGACAAATCGCCGGTTAGGTACTTTAATAGGATGCTATTACAGAATTCGCTGGCTCAGGGCATCCATGAAAAGACTTTTAAGGCTAAATGGCGTTTACCAGATTTCATTTGACAAATAATGGGCCATTGGATTGTTGTACAGCTATTTGCTTCAAGCGTTCATATTAATTTCCTTGGAAACATTAGCAGATTGTTTATTATTAGGTGCAGTGCTGGTACCATTCAATGGCGTGCATAGGGTTTTTAGTTAGGGTAGGCATTTTTTTTGAGGAGACCTATGTCACCTATGTGGGGACGAACAAGCTGTAAAGTCACGTTAGCACTTACCAAGCCTTAGGCTATTTACCATTACATATAAAAAATAAAAAATAAATAAACGTTTATTCACGGACTTGCTTACAACTAAATACATTTATATTCTTCTGCCAAACCAAAGAGTGGTTTGTTGGCAGACGAGGCTCCTTTACTTTTGTGTAAGCTATTATTATTGTGTATTTATTTATGACATGAAGTTAACTTAACTAACTTTATAATAACTTAATAAGGCACTGAGCCAGCGTTGGGACTACGGATTACTTATTCTGTGACTACGGTCCACAAGTCCACATCAGAGTTGGGCACTCAAGAATAAAATCATTATTTGAATAAGAATACGCGTGAATAAAATCATGTTGATTTTATTCCCGTCAAAGTTATTCAAATAATTTCGCCGTGAATAATTCTTATGTTAGAAAATTGAATAAAGTTAACTTATTCTTATTCAAATAAATCTAATCATGATTTTTTATTTTAACTAATATACCATGAATAATATATGAATGTAGTTCGGACGGATACTCGGGGATAAACACGACGCATTTAGTAATTTTGGTATCGGTGCCTCTATAGGCACTATTAGTAGAATCATGAATGTAGTGTAATTTATACCTATTGTGTCTGTCTGTGGATCGTGGAACTCCTTAATGGCTACTTGTATAGCCCTCGAGATTGGGCTCATTTGGTTTGTTTTGACGAGTTCTATGCATTATACTTGGTGATGATGGTCTGATGATAGAGTGAGGAGGTGGATAGTGGAACTACTCAATGGCTTATTGTATAGCCCTCGAGTTTGGGCTCATTTGGTTGGTTTTGACGAGTTCTATGCATCATACTTGGTGATGATGGTCTGATGATGGAGTGAGGAGGTGGATAGTGGAACTCCTCAATGGCTAATTGTATAGCCCTCGAGTTTGGGCTCATTTGGTTTGTTTTGATGAGTTCTATGCATCATACTTGGTGATGATGGTCTGATGATGGAGTGAGGAGGTGGATAGTGGAACTCCTCAATGGCTACTTGTATAGCCCTCGAGTTTGGGCTCATTTGGTTTGTTTTGACGAGTTCTATGCATTATACTTGGTGATGATGGTCTGATGATGGAGTGAGGAGGTGGATAGTGGAACTCGTCAATGGCTACTTGTATAACCCTCGAGTTTGGGCTCATTTGGTTTGTTTTGACGTGTTCTATGCATTCAACTTGGTGATGATGGTCTGATGATGGAGTGAGGAGGTGGTTAGTGGAACTCCTTAATGGCTACTTGTATAGCCCTCGAGATTGGGCTCATTTGGTTTATTTTGACGAGTTCTTTGCAATTATACTTGGTGAGGAATGAGGATGGTCTGTTGGTATGGACAGAGTCAGAAGGTGGATAGTGGAACTCCTCAATAGCTCTTGTATAGCCCTTGAGTTTAGGTTTATATGTTTTTTTTTACGAGTTCTATACAAGTACACTTGGTGACGATGATCTTGTATAAATAACTTTACTCATAATTATGCTATTTCTTTCACACCTACAGAGAGCAAAAGAGATAATAAATGACGGCAGGTAAAACAATAACCCTTGCTTTACCTGCGCTTATCACTATATTCGCAGATGGGCGTAGCGATGTCCTTCGGTTTACTTTCACAAAACTTATACTAATAGTGTACTATTTATTTGGTCGATGCAGCATAAATACTTAATATTATTCTACCTCTGAAGCATTTAAAATTTGTATTAATTATTTCAGATAACTAATTTAAATTGAGATTATAAAGTAAAATGTATGCAAATCTATGCAAAAACCTGTGTAGTAAAAAAAATATCTAATATAAGATGTATTTCCATACCTCAGTATAAATATTATGTAGGGCTCTGGATATCCGTGATACACGCCGACCCGTACCGTGACCGAACCCTACGTGTTCTTAACCCCGGCAGTACTAAGATTACGAATTTCACGAACACGACCGTTACGTAGCCCGTACCTGCGTTCGCGTCCGGATTCACGTGACACGCCAAGATACGTAGCCCGTACCTGCGTTCGTGTGCACCGGTCGGAACGATACATTCGGGCCGCCGCCACGCCAGTTGGAGTTAAAATTAAAACAAATAAGGACTATTAATGAATTACTAATTATTACTTAGTACGGGACGAACGGGTTTTTTTCTATGTGGTTTTTTGCGTCGTTTCAGATATAATGGTTAGATATTTAAGTAATTAATGGCGTTATTCTGTTTTCTGTATAACCAGCTATTGTGTTTTTAATCAAAGCTAGCGACGATGCAAAATTATCTAGTGCCATTAGTTATACTTATATTTATTATACAATTAAGAGACTGCGACGTATAGCGTTATAATATCAGTAAATAATTATCGTTAAATTAAGAGTAGAATAAAAAAAATGAATATAAAAGTTTACTATCTAAGGATATAACATAGCCAAAATGTTAACACGCAAGGTAATCCTGATGTAAAGAAACAAATGAGCAAATTTCTGCGAATCTTCGGTACGTATAATGACGGTAATTCCAGGAAAACAACACGTGCATAGACTAAACAAGAAAACAACAAACAAAAAAGTACACAGCTGCAGTTCTTATCGGTTTCGGCACATTACAAAGTAAATAGTGACATTTTTTGTTCGACTGCTTAACAAGGTAAAAAAAGTTCTCTCAAGGTTTAAAAATTATTGAGTCATTCATTGTAATTTACCTACCAGGGTGGTATTTTTGTAGATAAGTGTAGTTGCACGTGCAGAATTGCAGATAACGATGGACTCGTAATAAAGGTTTGCGAACGACGTAATTAAACAAACAATACTCATAAGTAGCTTCCGGCTTTACCTGGTATACCACCGTTTTGTTCATGAAGTTCAAAGAAGTGACCGCGTTTTGTTTTACAAATAAGCGGGATTTTTTTTTCGAATCTGGAGGGGACAGTTTACAATATTGAACTCGTAGTGATTATCCATTAGTCACCACTACACACACTTCTGTTGTTTTAGCCCCCGTTTAATTACTGTATTACCTATTTATTATATTTAATGTTGGTTTCCTTTTATTTACTACTCACTAAATATTTAAAAGTCCATGTTCTTAAAAATAAAAGAATGAAATGGAATAACGAGCTACGAATAAGAACTAACGATATATTTTTATTCGTCGCCTTTAGAGACACTGCATCTTATCTTCACTCAACGTCGCTGGCGAACCGGTTCCGCGTGTACTTAAGGTACGTGAACCCGTGACACGGATCTAAACGGGTACACGTGACTTAATTACACGTAGCCGAATTTCACGTGCCGAACAGGCCAAAAAACCGTTGCCGTGTTACACGAAAACGGGCGCACGGCTACTTGTACACGAAACACGGACACGACCGCGATCCCTAAGTATAAATACGGATGAACCCAAACTCGAGGGGTATACAAGTAGCCATTGAGGAGTTCCTCTATCCACCTCTTGACTCCATCATCAGACCATCGTCACCAAGTGTAATGTATAGAACTCGTCAAAACAAACCAAATGAGCCCAAACTCGTGGGGTATACAAGTAGCCATTGAGGAGTTCCTCTATCCATCTCCACACTCCATCATCAGACCATCGTCACCAAGTATAATGTATAGAACTCGACAAAACAAACTGAATGAGCCCAAACTCGATGGGTATACAAGTAGCCATTGAGGAGTTCCTCTATCCACCTCCTCACTCCATCATCAGACCATCATCACCAAGTATAATGTATAGAACTCGCCAAAACAAACCAAATGAGCCCAAACTCGAAGGATATACAAGTAGCCATTGAGGAGTTCCACTATCCACCTCCTGACTCCATCATCAGACCATCGTCACCAAGTATAATGTATTGTATATAACTCGTCAAAACAAACCAAGTAAACCCAAACTTTTCATAAAATCCATTGTGTATAAATCAACTTACAAAATTTTACCGACGATACCAACAAATTAACTTTATTTGAATAACGTTTTATTTAAATAAAATGTTAGTTAGAATAACCCCATTTGTGGAATAATTAGTCCGTATTTTATTCTTATTTAAAATAAAAGTAGCATGATTTATTCACCTTCATGTTATTCTAAATAACGGGCGCAAGAATTATTTTTATTCAAATCAATTTGAATAAGAATAAAAATTCTGTTCTTATTCTTATTCTTATTCAAATAAAAATTTGCCCAACTCTGGTCCACATGTCCTCTACCCATATATATTATATGAGATTATATGGTATGTTAACTACCCATTTTCTTATATAATGACAAAATAATTCTTATATAGGAGGACAAAAACTATGGACCTAAACGTAGTATTTCGCGACCCAAACAGGAATATACCTAATTTTCCATACAACGTTTTCCATATAACGATTAGTACAAATAGCAACTGTGACGTCACAATCTAATGTCATTTAGCATGAAGCATTTCGGCTGCGGCCAGCGAGTTCAATCTTTGAATATTTTTTTTGGGTATTTATGTTGTTTTATTGTAGTTGCTCCCATACAAACTTTTGTTCCTCTCCAAATACTGGTTCGAATGGCATCGAAAAAAAATTAGGAAACAAGCCTATAGCAATGTTCGGGCCACAAATTTTACTTGAAATTTGTGGAGATATTTTGGTATTATCATGAACATAATAATTATACTAGCTTTTATTCCAGAGGACAGATTCTCATTTATCATGATAGTAAAGTTAATAAAAAAAATACATACATACATACCATTCACGCCTTTATTCCCAAAAGAGCACATGAAACTTATGTACAGTAAAAGTATCTTGTACTAAAAGTACAGTAAAAGACACGAAATAAACGTTAATTTAGAACTAAAGCCATTTACTTATAATATACAAATATTGCTCGTTTAAAAGAATATGATATAGGATAATGAATTGTACATTTTGAACTTAAAATCTCATATATATATTATAACTACGACTTTAAAAATGTTGAAAAACCTCCGACATTTTCATTTCAAAGTCTAATATCTCAAAAACAGCTGAACAGAATTTCATGAAACATGGCTAAGAACACTCGGGATAAAATTATCTATGACACAAAAACAAATCGCATTCAAATCGGTTGATCCGTTTGGGAGCTACGATACCACATACAGATACACAGATACACAGACTCGTTAGCTTATAACACCTCTCTCTTTGCGTCAGGGGTTAAAAAGTAGACGAGTACCTAGACATGACTTTTCCGTGTATTTTTAACAGCCGAGGCTTTAATATTCGGGGCGTGAGGCAGGGCCGCCCAGCCGCTCGCCCGCCCTAACTCGATACTGACCTAATATCGTTACCACGACTTTGTTCCCCAGTGCCGAATGTACAAATCTTTATAAACAATAAAACCGGCCAAGTGCGTGTTGGGCCACGCACAGTGTAGGGTTCCGTAGTTGCCTGTCTGTCTTAGTTACATCGACGTGCGGTGCGGTTGCATCGGCCGAATTTGTACGAAAATTGGCCTTTCCAAGTACACATTAAGTTGTACGTTGTTGTGTTGGTCGACTATTACTCGGTAACTACTTATGCCTACTTGTCCGTGATAGTTTTCCTTTTAAATTCATTATATGTACTACTACCAAGAATTTTTTCACATCCCCAGTAGTAGCCGTTTAGCCGGCAGGGGGGGGGGGGGGAGGGGGGGACACATGACTCGAACAAAAATCAGGGCTTTAACGCCCAATATATCGCAAAGTAATCACTGATTTGAAAAATGGTTCAATCAAACCCATAATATTTTTGAACGAGCTATCCAACGATACCCCACGAAATGGATTTAACGAGAAAAAAAATTACATACCCGCTTTAGGTGTAGGGGAGGTACCCTATAAATAAAAAAAACACAAGATTTTATTGTACTGTTTGGTCGGCGTGATTGATTTATATACCCATGCTGAATGACAGTTTTCTAGTAGTAATGGTTACTGAGCTAGGCCGAGGACGGACAGACGGACATGGCGAAACAAAATATAAGGGTTCCTTGTTGTCTAAGGAACCCTAAAAAACAAGAGAACATTCTTAAGAAAATATACTTAATACTAGCTTCCGCCCACGACTTCGTCTGCGTGGACCCGGGAAAAAAAAACTATCCTATATTTTGGTCCGGGCTGTAAACTATCTTCGTGCAAAATTTCATCCAGATCGGTAGAGCCGTTTAAGCGTGATTCAGTAACAAACATCCATACTTTCACATTTACTTTTAACTAGCTTCCGCCCGCGACTTCGTCTGCGTGGACCCGAGAATAAAACTATCCTATATTTTTTTCTAGGCTATAAACTTATCTTCGTGCATAATTTCATCCCAATCGGTTGAGCCCTTTAAGTGTGATTGAGTAACAAACATCCAAACATCTAAACATCTAAACATCCAAACATCGTAACTTTTGTATTTATTTAATTTATTTAACTTAGTTTTAATTTAATTTAGTTAATGCTAGTTATCATCTTGTACCTATATATTTACTTTAGAAAATAAATAGTTTAATATCAAGTAGGATGATAGTACACTAGGATTCTCAGAATATCTGACATTGTTTTGAGAACCGAAGGAAGGGAGTTTTAATGATGTAAGATTTTCCTTTCATCATTAAAAGTTCTCTCTTTAGTTCTGTTCTAAAATGTCTATTTCTACTCGCAGGTAGTTTAAAACAGATATGTCAGTAAGAGAGCATGGTACTCGTATGCCCCAAGAAATAAATAAATGAATAATTATTTGATGACAATCTTACACGTAAATCGATCTAGTCCCAAACTAAGCAAAGCTTAAAAAAATATGTTTACACTTTTGCACCTTATTACAAGGCAATAAGGTGCAAAAGTGTAAACGTATTTATGACCTCGACCGTACTATGAGTACTAGACGACGATATACCTAGTATACCTACATAATTATATAGATAAACAAACTTCTGCCCGCGACTCCGTCGGCGTTTATATTGTAGTGCCATACAAAATTTCACCCCCATTTTGACTCCTTAGGGTATGATTTCCGGGATAAAAACTATCCTATGTCCTTCCCCGAGACTATCTCTATACCAAATTGCATCGAAATCGGTTTAACGGTTTACGCGTGAAGAGGTAATTTCCCCCATACAAACTTTGCACCCCCGCTTAGGGGTGGGTTTTTCCAAAACCTTAAAATTACTTTTCTTGTATTGTAATAAGGAGTCCATGCACAAAGTTTAAATTCAAATTTTACTCCATCCCCATACAAACTTTTAACCCTCTTTTGACCTTTGACCAGCATGAGAGTGGAATTTTCTAAAATCCCTTTTTACGCTATAAAAACTACCTATTCGGAAGAAAACAGTTTTCTAGGTTCAACGGTTTGGGCTGGGCATTGATTTAAGTGAGTGAGTGAGTGAGTCAGTCAGTCACGACTTTTACGTTTATATATATACACTAGCTTCTGCCCGCGACTCCGTTCTTGTGGAAGTCGTTTATATCGTAGCTACTATCACCCCCCATTTCAATCCCCTTCGGGGATTTTGTTTTGTATTCTGATAGGGAATCTTTTCATAAAGTATTAATTTTGTAGCTCGAAATAGAGTTTCTCCGATACCATTTTTGCACCCCTAAAATAAGTTTTCTTGTATTGCAAAAAGGAGACCGCACAAAAAGTTTCAAGTCTTTCACTTAAAATTTTACTTAAACTTTCAACCCCTTTTTTACCCCCTTAAGGGTAGAAATTTGTAAAATCCCTTCTTAGTGGGTACTTACGTAATATAAACTACCTATTGTGAAAAAAATCAGCTTCCTAGGTTGAACGGTTTGGGCTGGGCGTTTATTATTTAAGTGGGTGAGGACTTTTACGTTTATATAATTAATTAATTATATATACAGATAAATACTTATATACATAGAAAATATCCATGACTCGGGAACAAATATTCGTGCTCATCACACAAATAAATGTCCTTACCGGGATTCGAACCCGGGACCTACGGCTTCGTAGGTAGGGTCACTCACTACCAACTACGCTACACAGAAATAAGACAGAGCTCTACATATAAGAAACATTAGGTACTACTCATAAGAAGTTACCTAAACAGGTAAATGCAGCACGGTAGCACAAGACCCAGATTAATTAATTACCTGTTTATTTATTACCTGTTCTAATTAGAAAAGAATGTTATACCGCTCGCGCGAGACAGTTTGCACACCGTCTTGTTTTACCCTTAAAATCACATCTAATTTCCTAATTGAAGTAACATACGTTCGAGTAACATGTTTATCCTTGTATACTCCTGTCGGATTTATATCGCCCCAAACTCCCCCGCTGTCGTAATGTATTCAGTTTCATCAAAGACCGCAATTTGCGAGGGGCGGCCGACGAAAATCGCAACGTAGTCACTCCTGTCACCCCGCTATCCTGTGACTTGATTTATGGTCACCTCATCGTTCACCCACAAATATATACTGAAACCGCGATTCGTACTAACTAAGCGTAGGTAGAGGTCTAGGTTCGTTAGGCATGACGGGTGAGGTGAGGTGCATTAGCGCATTCCGAATAACAGCCCTTGTCACAGATGAAGCTTTGGGATATGCCATATTCAATAGAGGGGTTACGACAAGAGGGTATCCTATCGCAATTACTAAAATTTTAAGTATCTACTGTAACGTTTGTAAATTTTCTAGAACATGTTATGTTTGTTTTTTTCAATAATTATCGTGTAGAAGCCATTAGGTTAGGTTACAGAGAAAAACGTCTTTTTACCGAAATGTCAATTTGGACTAACGATACATTTGGGAATAGAAATTTAGTGATTGCGATAGGTCACCGATAAGAGACACAGACATATTTAACGATTTCACCTACAACTTATCGTTGCGATTTTTGACTAAGCCCCCAAATGCACTGTAGTATTCTTTAATCTGTTGTTGTACGCTAATCACGCTGGTTAGCGTTCGAGTATTGTGCTTTTCACTAGCTAAAAATGGGTTAAAATGTGTATTTTCATATTCCCACAAATACAAATTGACAGACAACAAACGAATTTAATGGACATTACAACTACTTAAAATAGTTTTATTCAACGCACGTTTCACGACCGGTTTAGCATAGTGCGTAAGGACCCTGCCTAACAAGCTGGCGGTCCAGGGTTCAAATCCCGGAGAGTTAAAAAGCTAATTATACAGGGAGGAACATTTCCTTGGACTAAGCTGAAAGGACAGTGTTATATAAGTGACGTACAAACGATCTATTATAAATGTTAAGCTGGATTTAAAAGAAAAAAAAAAAACATAAAAATCGAAATATTTTATCTTAGTGACAACCCTAATACTATACATAGTTATTATTTTCATTTGAAATTGACACATGTCACAAGTCACAAGAATCTTGCTGACTTCATTGAATCTGCTGGATAGGGTTGAAACATACAGTTTTTTTCACCAAAGTTTAACAAGTTGTATCTCGGTAACCGTTAGAAATATTAATATGGTTACTAGGTGAGAAGTAAAGCACTAAACCTGATCTATATCCCATTTGCTTAAAAGTCCATCGATCTGTTCCACCCAGTATAACTATTGCATAAAATACTTATTCTACGAGTTAACGGAAATAATAATTTATTAAACAAACTTGGTATCTATTGAAAATCGCCCTGCTGAAACGAAGTGCAGCCAACCGCTTTTTTATTTTTGCGCGTTGATGTCTTCTGGAAATCGAGCCTCGTGATTGGTCAAAATTCATTTCAGTTCTGTGTACAGTTGAATAATTATTATTTCGATTGACCATAGAGCATAAACTTTTTCATCAGAATAAAAGTTCCATTGCGTTATGGTTTGCGAGGTTCTAATTCAGATTATAGTCGACGAGTATAAAAAATACATTTTGGTCGGGATCAAGGACCGGAAAACCCCTTTTTAGGCTTTTAAAATGATGAATGAATGCCTATCGTTTTGGTAACCCTATCAATTTGGTTACCCTGTTGTTATGGTATGCATATCGGAAGTGGTAACCATAAGTTAACCTCGATTAACCCTATTGAGAAAGGGTTTTGTTTAGGGTTTTCATTGAGTAATGGTAGTCTTATAATCACCTGCATATAGTGCATACTTATATTTAACGAATTTGAACACGTTATACAGCACTAATCGTACTCGAGTTGCTGTCGCCAGTCGGATTTAAATATTTATAAAAATGATATTCGTTCGAACTGGTTCAAAACCTTTGATAGGGAAGCCATATTGATAGGATTTTATAAACCGGTTAGTGGCAAGACAAGTAAACCGATCAATAGAATTACCCTATCAATAACATTACCATAAGGCGATGCCTTGATTTGAGTCGAACACGCCCCCTACACAGAGACACGCTGATGCCTTCCGCCCGCGACGAAAAGAGATGAAACACTTCGGGAATGGCTTTTTTGGACAAGTTAGGTATTAACTTAGTGAAGTTTTATTTAAATTTCATAAAGTGAGATTTTAGATGAAATAAAATACTAGAGTATTAACCTGATTATTTTGAGTAGGCTGAGTAAAAAAAGAAAAATACAGACCCAACTTTGGATTTTTTTTCTATCGAGGAAATTTTAAGCAATCATGTATCGATAAAATCAGATTAACAATCATATAGTCAATAAACATATATCTGAAAATCAGACCTTATTGTTTCTTAATCTAGTCAGAACGGCGTTTCAAAGCATGCGATAATTTCCAATGCGCAGCCGTAACATAAGGTTACCGGATAGGGTTTTTAAACCACTTCTAAAATAAGCCTATAGAAAACCCTGATTAGTTTACCCGGTTCCGGTCCCTGCTCGGGATAGATACAAATTTAACTGTATAGGTAACTGTAATAAAACAGCGCCACAATTAGCGTCATTGAGTAACCCCGCCGCGCTGAAATATCGGTGTTCCTAACCCGGCAATATCGCCCCCTCGCCCGATAAATCATCATGTACGTAGTAGCAACGCGACACGATCGCTTTTGTTCTAAAATAAATAAAGATCAGCGCGATATTTTTTATTATTTTTATTTTTTATATAACGACGGTGGCAAACAAGCGTACGGCCCGTACTCAAACGTAAGCGGACACCGCAGCCTATAGACGCATGCAACTCCAAAGGAGTATGGGCGTTGCCGACCCTTGATATGTTTGAGGATTCGCCGTGTTGACAGCTGAAGGAACAAATTCCCTCGCTCTCAACACAACGCATCCTCGGGAGCTCTGGCGACCTTGCTCACCTCCAGGAACACAACACTACTACAGAGCAAGAAGTAGTGTTATTATGGCTGTGGTCTTCTGCAAGGCGGAGGAATGTTATTGGTTTTTGTAACCATAGCCAATATAGCGCCAAAGAGAATAGGTAATGAATATATAAATATCTTGTTTGTAATGAAGACGTGAACTGAAAACGGGAGGGTCGCCTCGGCGAGAGTCCCGTTTTATTTGTTTTTATAAATGATTTAATTCGTTATTTCGTAGTTAATTTATACTCTCACTGACTCTGGCTAAGGCCCAAGATGCTGCCATTTCTCTTTTATAATAATAATCCATACTAATATTATAAATGCGAAAGTGTGTCCGTCTTTCTGTCTGTTACCTCTTCACGCTGAAACCCGGTGAATCGATTGAAATGAAATTTGGTATAGAGACAGTTTAAATACTTTAAATCCCGGGGAAGGCCATAGGATAGTTTTTATCCCGGAAATCAACTCCTAAGGAGATGAAATGGGAAGTGAAAGTTTATATGGAGCTACGATATAAACGAGTTCCACGCGGACGGAGTCGCGGGCAGAAGCTAGTAATATTATATATCTTAGCGCTTGTAGAATACTTACTTACTGATGTGGCGCATCGACCCAAATCTGTTCATTGCGCGGTCGACGCGCAACGCACTGTGGTTAGTTGGGATCACGCGCAATGAATTAGAAAAACCGCTGCCGCGCAGGTCGCTTAAGAGCAAAGTCGTGGCCAAGGCGTAAAGACCGCCAGGCATCGCTGTCCAATGTCGTTTCTGTCCAACCGACGGCCCGGAGTTCTTTCAGGTCTTTTTGGACTTCGTCACCCCACCGGTGGTTTAAAACCAGCTGGCTCCAAAGAAAAACCCGCACCAGGGAATAAATAATCCATGCTAAATAACATAGTAACTGTCTGTCTGTGTGTTACATGTTCACGCTTAAACAGCTGAACTAATTTAGATGAAATTTGGCATGGATATAGTTTGAGACCCTGGGAATGTAACCCGGTTACACCAACAGTTCTAATATTTGAATCTCCATTTCAAATTTCACCCAAATCGGCTCAGTGTTTTAAGCATGACAAGGTAACAAACATGCTGGACATACATACATTTCTTGCGGCTTTGCCAGTGTTTCTTGCATGCGCGGGCGGAGCCGGGATATTGAGCGAAGTAGATTCTTGATTGGGATCCCTCTAAGCCGTTTCCTTTTCATTAGATATTGTTGACTATAGATATTTGTTTTGCCCCAATCCATATATACGAAAATAGGTCAAATAGCATGGACATGTCTATCGGGAAATTCTCATAATTTACTCCTCTACCAGTATAACTACCTCTTATTATACCAGTATAACTACCTCTTATTATACCAGTATAACTACCTCTTATTATACCAGTATAACTACCTCTTATTATACCAGTATAACTACCTCTTATACTGGTACAAAAAGCCACTGTAGCCGGGCGGGAAGGCACGCGAATTTCAATTTGGAAGTCGTGGGTTCGAACCCCGGCTCGTCTACTGGATTTTTTAGAAAAATTATGTACGAAATGTCATTTGATATATAACAGTGGCTTTTCGGCGAAGGAAAATATCGGGGGAACCGGTCTGATCCGAATAAGGTCTAGTTTTCGCTCTGGGTAGGAAGGTATTTATTATCACACAGCACAGTACACAACTTAATTGTTTCGGTATATTTTAAGATTGGAGATACGTCTGTCAAGCACCAAATCGGTGACAATAGAGAGCAAGTCAGTACACATTAACAGTAACAGATAATAACAGGAGTGAATCTAAAGTGGGCTACACACTTGACAACTATATGTTATACAGCGTGTCTCTGACTTTGGGGCTATAAATGCAAATGTCAATTATGCTCCTTAAACGGAACTACTTTTGCTCTACAACTTTTCAAAAATACGTTCTTTTTATATTTTCATTATTCCATACAAATAAAATAAAATGTTCAATGTACATCATCCATTAGTTAGTTTTCATATTACTTGTCAGTGTCATGGATGTCAAATAATGAGGCCGTGTTTGCAATACATTGATGGTACAGTTAAAGTTCAAACACGAATAAATGATAGAAATAATAGTTATTTTACAAAGTTGCGGAACAAAAGTGGTTCAGTTTCAGGACCGTAATGGACATTTGCATTTAAAGCCCCTAAGTCAGAGACACGCTGTATACTTTCCGCCTATTCATAAAACTTAAATTGCCTTTGCTAAATAAAATGTGCTTAGTCCCTTTCTTACGAACACAAATGTCAAAGTGACAGATAAGGACAAACGAATTTTATCGCCATTTTAGTTAAAACAGGCTTGTAGTACGTTTATGAATACGGCCGTTTATCTTTATCAAAAACGACGTTAAAATTTAAAATGCAATACGAGAAGGCATAGACAACTAAATAAAAGGTAATTTCTTTAAAGAGTTCCCTAAACTACGTTTTGGGGGGCAGAATATAATTCCGCCTACCTGTTTTCCCCCTAGCCCACCGAAGTGCCCACACTTCGTGCGAGGGGAAACCATTTTCAATACCTATTTATTTCAGTCAGTCGGATTTTTCACGAATTTAACGACCTTCAATTTCAAGCTACAGAGTCTGTAATATATGTACAGGATTTCGTGCTTATGTCCGCGGGATAGGGTTCAACGTTGTATACATATTTTTGGACTGTAGGTTCATAAACTTGGCGTGTCCCGGAAAGGTTGAAGCTGTAAACTTCGCTTTTTGCTGCCGTCATGTCCGAGCAAGTTTAATGAATTACCCTATAAATTGTAAAGTTTTGATTTATAACTGTTACTAATTAGATATATCTGTTTTAAACATTGGTGCAGTCAAAGTACCCGGCTATAGTAACATTGATTCAAAATAGGGAATATAGTAACGTTGAGTTGTTGACTAATAGTCAAATTTGCAATTATTTATTGAACGCTAAAAATGCTCTGTCAATACGAAGTTTGTAACGAAATAGGAAGAGACACATTTTTTTTATGGTCAAACGGCGTCCATTTTTTGATCTTTATACATTAAAATAAGATTGTGGCGCTGTTTTCCGAGCCTTTTTGGCGAGTTTGGTTTTTTTGTTGCAGTGTACTGCAACAAAAAAACCAAACTTATTATTATGTATAATGTAATAATTTACTTAAAAAAAAAGTTTTAACCGACTTCAATTTAGTACTCCGCTAAGCCACGAGAACATTTCCACATTTCTTTTCCAATTTACCACATGAACTGATTTCCGAGCGCAAATGCGTTGATTATTAGAGAAAAAACCGAATCGCTGTATGTGGGCTGATAATATTTGAGGACTTCCGTCGATTCCACAAGGATCACCTTTGGCACTTCATTAGTTGCTATTTCAACGGAATCTTATCAGAATCTGTGATATATACTTTTGTACTTTTAAGTACATAATTGAGGAATGGGCTGTGGTCTTCATCATCAATTCCACTCCACCAAATTTATGACTTCCGGGTGTAAATACACAAGTTATAATAGAAAATACCAAAATCACTACACACGTGCCTAATATAATTGAGGAGTTCCCTCAATTCCTCATGGATCCAATCATCCAACAGATTTTTGAAAAAAATGGTATCTACCTGGAAGCATATACTAACCAACAAAAAAAAAATCACGAATCGGCTCATCAATGACGGAGTTCTGAGGTAACAAACATTGAAAAAAAAAACATGATAAAAAAAATATATATATATATATATACAACCGAATTAAGAACCTCCGCCTTTTTTTTGAAGTCGGTTAAAAATAATGGTTCACTATTGTCTTGCAGCAACTTTTTTGACATATATTTGTTTTGCATAATGATACTTGGCAGAAGTAACGTTTGGCAGAAACACCTTACGCAGAGTATACTATGGCATAAAGAATTTCGCAGATTTTTATAATATCGAATCTTATATTGCCTACGGAACCCTAAAAATCGGTTGTGACGATTCTCGCTCCGCTCGCTCGGCTCGCGCGCGTAGGGACGCGGTGCAGTGGGAGAATCGCCTAACACACCTCCTCGCTTCGCTCGTCGTCGTGCCTAACGGTGACTCTGGAACTGTATTTCCTTTTTGATAGCGAGTCGGGAATGCTACTATTGTAATAGTATGCTATAGGATTATTATGGTATAGTAATGTTCTACAAAACAATGTGCTGCAAAATGTGTCGTATGCGTGGTAGTAGTAATGCCAACTATACCTTTATGCAAAACTAGCTGTTGCCCGCTACTTCGTCCGCGTAGAACTTGTTACCGTCTTAGAAAAAATATTGCTAGTAAATTATTGCAGGCGGAACCTTAATTAGTTCATTAGTTTAAATTGCTAAACTTAAATTGAAAACTCAGTTTTTACAATAAATATCTTAATAACCATCAATTAATGTCTGCTTAAATTATATATTTTTTCATAATGTATTAAAGAAAGCTAAGTACATTACTGGTAACTTTTGCCTAAATCCGTCCAGGAGTTTTACTTACGTTAGTCCGGGCTACCTGTATAGTTTTGAAGCAAACTTATCTAATAGCTAAAAGACGTAGAACTTTCCATCTCTATCCGCCATCCCCATTTAACGGTGTTAGAGAATACATTATTTTGATTATCCAAAATGAACTTTTTAAACTAACAAAATAATCCGCAGGTTAAATGAAACATTACCTTCTTTTCGGTTCTGGGAGCATCGCAGTTCTAACCTAACCTAACCTGCATTTCTGGTAGCTGTTCGGTTCTGTAAGGGTCGTGGTTCTAACTTAACCTGACCTACTTTTCTGCTAGCAGTCGGATTATGTATTTTGACTAATAAATATGTATATACAACGTGTTAATAAAATAACGCAAAACCTGAAAACAGTTTGTTCACAATCGAGCATAAAATGCGAAAAAAAAAAAAAAAATTTTTGACAAGATTTATTTTTTACATTTGTATGGAGTGTTGGCCGACTGGGGCGACCTGCTCCATACAAATGTAAAAAATAAATCGCGTCAAAAATTTTTATTTTTATTTTTTTCGCATTCTACTCTCGATTCTGAACAAACTGTTTTCAGGTTTTGCGTTATTTTATTAACACGTTGTATATGACCACATGACCATATGTATGACCTAAGAATTCCTTTACTTCAAAAATTACTTGTTCCTCTTACATACTTCCAAGCCTTTTTAACCTCCTTAGAGGATGAATTTTAAGAAACGCAGTTATTAGTTTACTAGTCTTTAACCGAAGTTACAGGTACCTTACTTTAAAATTGTCTTGTTCCCCGTACAAAGATACAACTCCTTTTAGCCCATTTAGGGGATGAATATTTGAACCCCCTTATGGAATCAATTTTAAACAGTCTAAAACAGAAGTTACAAATCTCTTACTTTTGTCTTGCTCTCCATACAAACTTTGAACCCCCTTTAACCTCTATTGGGTATGAATTTCATAAAACTCTGAAATCAGTTTTGTAGTCTTTTAACATACAGGCTAAGACCGAAGCTACAAATCTCTTACTATAACATTTTCTTGGTCTCCATATAAACCTTGAATCCCGTTTTGACCCTCTTAGGGAGAGATTTTTTTTAAAACGCCAAACTTACTTTTTTTGTTGTGTAATAAGTAATCTTTCTACAAAAACTTAAGACTCTAGCTACAAAACAAAGTTTCCCCATACAAACTTAATTTCACCCCTTTTTAACCCCCTTAGGGGTGGATTTTTCCAAAACGCTTAAAGTTCTTTTTCTGTATTCAAATAAGTAATCTGTGTACAAAGTTTCAAGTTTCTAGCTCAAAAGGAAAAGTTTCCCTCATACAAATGTTTGCACCCCCTATTGAACCCCCTTAGGGGTGGAATTTTATAAAACGCTGACAGTTTTTTTCTTGTATAAGTAATCTTTCTATAAAGTTTCAAGTTTCTAGCTTAAAAATAAACTTCCCTCTATACAAACTTTGCACCCCTATTTAACCCCTTTAAGGGTGGAATTTTCTAAAACGCTGAAAGTACTTTTTGTGTATCTTAATAAGTAATCTTCCTACAAAGTTTCAAGTCTCTAGTTCAAAACAAATGTTTCCCCCATACAAACTTTGCACCCCTATTTAACCCCCTCTGGAATGGAATTTCCTAAAATCCCGTCATCCCTTGCCTACGTCATAAAAGGAAGGAAGATTACTGATTATTACTTATTATTATCAATTCGGTTTGTTTTTTTTTTTTTTTAATAATAGGTATTTGTTAATGCAAATGCGCGGCGTGGGTAGGCCCCCGACAAGGTGGACCGATGACCTGGTAAAGGTTGCTGGAGCCCGCTGGATGCGGGTGGCGCAGGACTGGTCACTTTGGCACTCTCTGGGGGAGGCCTAAGTCCAGCAGTCTTTCGGCTGATATGATGATGATGATGATGGGATCCATGAGGAATTGAGGGAACTCCTCAATTATATTAGGCACGCGTGTATAGTGATTTTGGTATTTTCTATTATAAGATTAAAAACTCGTGTATTTACACCCGGAAATCATAAATTTGGTGGAGTGGAATTGATGATGAAGACCATAGAAAAGGCGCTCTTACAAGGGCGATTTTTCGGGCAATCATTATTGTCCGGCGACACGTTGCCGAAATTAATGGAGCAATATGGGGCAATATTTCGGAAATATTGCCCCATATTGCTCCATTATTTCCGTGTTGCTCCATATCGCCGACTACAATTTGCTCCACTGAATTTCCTCCAAATAATCGCTCCTTATGGCTCCATTTTTGCTCAATAATCGCTCCATTTTGAGCAATATTCGAATTGCTTGAAGTGGCCGTGACGTCAAAATTGCCTCGAATTTCCGGCAATTCGGCAATTTTTATCGCTCGTGTAAGAGCACCTTAAGAGCACCTTTATGGAATTCCTCAATTATGTACTTAAAAGCACAAAATTACGTCACAGATTCTGATAAGATTCCGTTGAAATAGTAAACTAATGAAGTGCCAAAGGTCCTTGTGGAATCGACGGAAGTCCTCAGTATTTCTGATCCATATTATTCTGCCAGATGAGGGAGGGTAACCCAAAAATAATAGTTTGACTGAGGTCAACCACCGTTTCACGTCTAATATACCCACAGTTCAAGCTTAAAAAGTCAGATTCTTGATCAGGAAAATCGAAATACAAAGTTCTGATATTTCTGTTTATATCGCATATATATGTGTGTACATATAAATACGCAAGCACAGTGTTAACATCATTAGCAACAAGGTTTTCAGTAAATAAATATTATTATAATTTTCATTTATTCACTGAAAATCCTAATATTATTATTATACCTATCTAATAAATTCTGCGCATTCGTTGGTCATAGGTTTTTGGTTGTAGATTTGAGTTGTGTAGATTTATTTTTTAACACTGAAACGCAAGGGTGCTTGGAAATAGCTTTAATGGTTGTACGTTGTTGTAAAGGTTAGAAAGTAGGCAATAGATGGACGAGTGGGTTCGAGCCACTAGGTGAGGTCCTCGAAGGAGACGAGTCCATCTATTGCACTTTTGGCCGAGACATTACATAGTGCTTTTCACGCCTACTGCGAGGAAATTGCAAATAATTATAACGAGCGGGGTCGGGGGCGGGGGGAGCTGTGACTGGTGAATCACTGTTCAAACTGTCCAACAATAACAACCACTACTACAATGGTTCAGGTGCTACAGCTATTGCCTACTTTCCAGTTTGGTTTTAGACCATCTATTGCCACATTTCCGAACAGTGGCGTGAAAATACGGTTTTTACGATCGTTGGCAGATTGTAGCAAAAGAAAAGCAATTAAGAAGTTGTTTGGCGGGGATTTATTCAATCCTTTCTCCAATTACCACCGACTAAAAGATTACACAGTAAAATCTGGAGGTGTATTTTGACTGACAAAATATGGATATGGGCAATGCTAGTGAAAGCATAGCATTGCCTATTTCCATAGACCATTACCGCGATAACCGTGAGTTCACTAGGCGGCCCAAACAAGAAACAGTTATCCGAAAATAAATTTGGCTTGAATTGGGCCTAATTTTGGTCCTATATAAGGTTACCTATCGCAAACACTAAATTTCATTTGTCAACTGTATCATTGGTCTGAATTTTGATTTGCGCAAAATGCGATTTTCTGTGAGACTATAAAATTTTCAGGATTATTATAAAATCAAATTCCTAATGATTCTGGGTATTAAAAAAACTAAAATTTTGGGGTCCTCGAGAAAACTCAAGCTAATATCGATTTTTATGGCCATTCCTGGACTGTCGTAAACCACTCCCCGTGTTAAGAGATACGTTTAGTTTACGTCTGCTGCGCACAAGAGGACGAGACCACAAAATGGATAAATACAGAAGTCAATAACATGTACCTATGTACCTCACTTTTCATACCTACGCTCGGCGGTCGCTCTAGGGTTGTCAACTATGGCTTATGCACAGACAATTATCGTGGTAGTGGCACTCGTATCCAGTTGTTCGATTTATTGTTGAGAATGAAACGGGAAGAATGGAACTATAAATTAATAATGACTTAAATATTTCATTTTTAATGTCATTGTTATATTACAAATTAGCTTAAAAAACGACAATTCACCGTTTAATGTTGAATTTAAACAACCGTCCACTGAACAGTTATAATAAAGGTTTCCAGAATTTAGGAACCTATTTACTTACATAATATGGGACCTGAGACTTTTTACGATGCCATTCGAACCAGTTTTTTGAGAGGAACAAATGTTTGAAAAAGAAAATAGTCAAAAACGGCAGCCAAAACGCTTCATAGTAATTGTCATAATAGTATGACGTCACAGTTTGCAAATTTCTACTAATCGTTGTATAGAAAATTAAGTAAATTGCTGTTTCGGTCGCGACATACTGCGTTTAGGTCCATAGTTGTTATACAATTTTGCTTCTATAAAAGCGCAAGGATTCTATTGGTAGCTGGAAATTTACTCTAGGAAAAAACAAATGCATATTTTTTCTAAACTTTCAGGGTCCAAGATCAATTTTCATGATTTTAGTTATATATTATAAATATTATAATTTACACTGCATAACAGTAATTTGATGGTTTACTATCGATTTAGCAACACTACGTTATCAATTTAACACGAGTCTACAAACCTATTTTGACATTACATTTTCACGACGCGACTGTATGTTTAAAACGTTTTATTTATTTACTTTCACGTTCACCTTTTTAACCAAGACCTTAGATTTGATTAAAACACGACAGTGTAGAAAGGCTGCCTTTAAATACACAACCTTTTTCCGTTTGTTTTTCTTTTGTGGATCGGAATGGCGGGAACGCCAGGGCTAGACCGCTTTCATCTCAGTGGGTTTTAAAAATAGAACGACGTTCTTTTGTTTTCCACTGAGTCAGACGCCAGGTTAAGGATTAGTATCCACCGGAGTTGTGCGAGGAGAAAAACCACCAGTAGCCTTGCTAGCCTCGCTCACGCATCTTTTCCTTTTGGTGGATTTTTCCTGGCACACTGGTTGGCTATTATTCACAGTAATGACGCGTAGTTGCACTGTCCAAGAGGCAACCTGTTGACTCGCGGTATTTGAGCTCCTGAAGTGTTGTAGAACTTGGACTGGGGCGGAAATATAAAAAAAAACATAAAATAGTTATTTACGATACAAGTGGCGAAAATAGGAAATTCGCAACGAGTGTAGATAAATTAAAACACGACCGAAGGGAGTGTTTTAAATCGACACGAGTTGCGAATTACCTATTCGCACGTGTATCGTACAACGTTTTACTGTACATATGGCTCTTTAAAGTTTCGACATATGCACGAAAAGTCCTCTTTTCCGCACTAGTGCGGGAAAGTAGCACCATGTGTACTGTAAAAATGTTTTCTTGTCGCGAGACAGCTGATTGCAACAGCGGTGGCCGGAAAGTGTGTACGATGTTTATATAATGAAATGCTGTTTCCATCGAATACCTGGCGAAATTTTTTTCACCACAGTCCAATTTGGCTTAGTTTGGGTTGCACACGCACAGGGCGGTTCCACAACGCTTCGGGAGCTCAAATACTGCGAGCCATCCGGTTGCCTCTCGGACTCTGAAACTTGCTTTAACTACATATATCTCTCCTGTTCGACACTTACTCTAAAGGGACTTATCAAAGTGCGCAAAACATATGGACGTTAAATTTGTATGTGAAAGGTCTGATCGACCCGGATCTTGTAAGAACCACCTTCCACCTTGCACCTTGGCCTACTTAATTTTTCAAAAGTATTGAGCCTTTACTAACGTTACAATTTATCGCAACAACCGACAGAGACACTACCATACAGAATGAACGAAATATCAACCCGAATAATGCCTTGCGTAACTATTGATACAAATACAAATACTTTATTCCTCAATCTTAGGTATACAATACATGACATACTATTGCAGACGGTGGTAAAATCGGTATTGTTGCACTAATAGGAGTAGGCATGCATTGAATTATAATTTATTTGCGGAATTTAAATAACATCATCATTTATCATTCTAACTACAGCGTCTCTGATTTATTGTATTAAATAACATCATCATCTATCATTCTAACTACAGCGTCTCTGATTTATTGTATTAAATAACATCATCATCTATCATTCTAACTACAGCGTCTCTGATTTATTGTATTAAATAACATCATCATCTATCATTCTAACTACAGCGTCTCTGATTTATTGTATTAAATAACATCATCATCTATCATTCTAACTACAGCGTCTCTGATTTATTGTATTAAATAACATCATCATCTATCATTCTAACTACAGCGTCTCTGATTTATTGTATTAAATAACATCATCATCTATCATTCTAACTACAGCGTCTCTGATTTATTGTATTAAATAACATCATCATCTATCATTCTAACTACAGCGTCTCTGATTTATTGTATTAAATTTCTACGTTTATAATAGGCCTTATGGTTAATCTAGGAATAAGAAGTTGTCGAAGTCTTGCGAATAGTACCTATTCAGTGAAGCCCCACAAACCACAACATGAAATATGTGCGTTGCGAGCATTGCCGAATATTCTAGAAGGCTTTGATGCCCTTTTGTAACAAGCCGAGCTCTTGAGCGCCGTTCCTTTGTTTCATTGTTTCTACAACCAATGAAATGAAGGACATAATTGAATGTCGGGTTGATAATTCGTTCATTTGATCCAAAAGTCAAGTAATGTGGTAAAATAGAACTGGTATTAGATTATGGTTCTTTCACCTGCGTATAGAAGGAATTTCCGCATGGATATAGGTAGTGTTTTTTCTCGCCAGTTTGCCTGCGCTCTTTGCAATTCTGTGTCTCAATAGTGTGCAAGTGCAATATTTCAATTAAAAATAACCCTTGTATCAAGGGCATTAGGGTGCTCTTATAGTGCACACACCAGTTCCCGTCATCTTACTAATATTATAAATGCGAAAGTTTTAAGGGTCCTTATTACGCCTAAAACGAGCGTATTTTGCAAAATGCTTGCTTTTTCATTCAAGATTACGACGTAACTATTAGTATTTATTCAAAAACTGATAACGTACTTAAATAATTATCTCTTAAACTAAGTAGAGGCTAACATGGTTCAAATTTTCATTTTCTGTTTCTAAACCTTAAATTTATTTATTTATGTATTTATTTATTTATTTGGAGAACCAACAGCTACAGAAACATATTGACTATATAGATAAAATACAAAAAGCCAATTACAGGTTCCCACCGATAGCATCGCAGTAAACATTTGTGAGATCACTATTTTTACACTGAATTTGTGAGATTTCCTAACTAAATGAGTTTTCTTGGGAGTCTTTTTCAAATTTTGCAGTGAGAAGTGTCATTTCGGTTCTCAATTTTACAGTAAACAAGAATCATTAGGTACATGAATGATTACAATTCACATCACCAGATCTTTTACGAGGGGCTGACATGATTGAAAATCAAAGATTCATTTTAAAAAGTTGATAAAACACCTTCTGAGTTTTCTTAATTTTTTTGGTGAAAACAGGATTACATTATATTTTTTTACCGCAAATTGTACTTTTATTTTGCCCTAAAAATAATATGACAGCAAATTATAACTTTATGTTAACCCACAAAAAATAATCATAACTAGGTATAGGACTTACGGTGCCGTAAATGTATATTTTTTTAAAAGACGTATAAATCACGCTGCACAGACGCCGCGCGCCGAAAATTATTTTGTAAAAATTATTAAGATGTTAAGAAATTATTATTTAATTACGTTTTTGTATTGTATTGTATTGTATTGTTATCAGTTTTTGAATAAATACTAATTGTTCGGTACCGGTCTTTTACCGCGGGTATCACTCGGTTGATAATCGGGGAAGAAAAAGACACGTCACTATTTGACGTTTGAAGTCTGTCATTTTTGTAGTATAACCTAGAATTTGCCCTGGCTGGTTTTGCACAACCCATTCTTTGATTTGTATTTGATTTTTGAGAAAGAATTCGGGACATTGATTTATGTTAATTGGAATCAGTTCATAATTGAGGCCAGGCGCTCATATCGAGGAGTTTTGTGTTTGCCTGCCCGTGTTTGGAGCCTGAAGTGATAAATTGGTGCGCCTACGTGTTGGGCGGTCATCCAGGAGCCGGGAAGTGTTCACCAGGACACGCGACGGCCTCGACACACACACTCTTACTCATACATTCAGATACACATATCGAAGCCGCCCTGTCTAGACGCCGGCCGAGAGACAACGGCGGATGAAGCTTCCATCAAGGTAAAAGCACGTTTTGTTTTGTACCGGACCGATACCTGGCGCATCTTCGGTATGCCACGCTTCTTGGAAGCTATAGCTTAGCGGGGTTATACCGGTCGTTCTAGTCCAGGCCTCTATTCGGGTCAGGAACTCGTCGGGCCCAGCCCTGGCATCAACCGAGTAGAGTCTTGCAAGCCCGGGCTAGTAGCGAACATTTTTGGTAGCAGAGCGTGGTTCTTGGAAACGCCTCTGGCTGTGTCAATAGGTATCTTTGACTGGTTCACAGTATTATTTTGATATTTGTGGAAAAAACATTTTTATGGGTTAACATTCCCTTGTTGAAACTAGATAGCAATCTCAAATTCAATTCTTAGGTATATACTAAACACATAGGAAATTGATATTGCTTGTTTAGATAATAATTTGAACTATATTTCAGGATTGCTCGGTGTGAATATATGGGTATTGATTTGAGACCCATTTGATATATATCAGTATTGATTGGGATTATAATTATTTGAAGTTTGCCCCTGGTTGTTTGACATTGTTTGTTTGGCTTAGTTTAGCAGTTATAAATTAGAGTTCACTCAGAGAATAAGTAATATTCTGAGGGGTTCCTTGGCAAGCCATATAAATTGGTAATTAAAAATAATTTGCATTGACTAAAATTATTTGGATTAATTGTTTTGTGCGTTGGGAACATACAGGTTTGGAACATTTTGGGGTTCCCTGAGAAGTGAATATTGTTCAGAAGGGTTCTGTATTGACCAATGTGTTGCGATTTGAAAATAAATTATACTTGTTAAAATAAATTAATTCTCATTATAAATATTACTTGATTTAGGGTTCAACAAGTAACATTTTGCAGGGTTCCTTGTGTCAAATAATTTTAGTTTATATTGTTTTTGTTTTGCATTGTTGAACATTTTAATTAGAAGTCGATTGGACTTGCGTTTGTTTGTGAGTGTTTGTTGTTGCTGGCTACAGCCATGGCAAAGTGGACAGCCAAGATTAGGGCGGAGCTGAGATGGCTGTCCTCTGCGGTGCATTTGATAAGTAGACCCGACCGGACCGACGCTTTGCTGAAGCGATCGGCTGAGCTACCGGACCGAAGTGCGGCAGTTCAGAGTGCTTATGCAGCGCTTTTGGCGTTGGACGAAAAGATTGATGATTCGGTGGAGGCAGACATCACACAATTTTATGACTTGCATGATGAGCTGGTTCAGGCTGCGCACAAGGTGCAGCGGGGTCCTTTGACGGCGGAGACGCGATCACCGCCACCCCTGGCTCTCCTAGGACGTTTGCCAACCCTGGATTTGCCCCATTTTGACGGGGACTTAAAATGTTGGACCGCCTACCACGACTTGTTTTCAAGTCTGGTGGACGCCAGGACGGACTTGGCACCGAGCCAAAAGTTGGCATATCTTTTCTCCACCTTGAATGGAGAGGCACTGGAGTTAGTCTCACATCTTGCGGTCACCGACCAAAATTACACCACAGCCCAGGAGCTTTTGGAGAAACGATATGCCAACATTAGGCGTTTGGCAGACACCCATGTGGCACAAATTTTGGCGCTTCCTCACATTTATGGGGTTGCCACGTTGCGGAAGGATTTGGTGAATCCCGTGATGGTGGCCTTGAATGCTTTACGACGGCTTGGCCTGCCGGTGGATGAATGGTCGTTCATGCTCTTGCATATAGTTTTGTCACGGTTGCCCACGGACTTGAAGCTCCGTTTTGAGTACAAGCACGGTGGGGGCAGTGCCACACACTTGCCACGTTTTGCGGACCTTGTCTCCTTTCTGGAGGAGGAGTGTCGGTTGGTGGACAACGCCGGGATTGAAGGCCCCTCGGGACCCTCGGCGGGACCTCCACGGGAACAGCGGCGTGTGGCTGCTCGCCCCCCTAAGCCAGGGGTGGTAGAGCCACGCCGCCCGCCCCTCCGATACGCGACGGCCCACGCGCCCCCAAGGTGCGTGTATTGCACGGATGATGGCCATTTGGTTGCAGCATGCCCCAGGTTCCTGCACAAGAGGGTGAAGGATCGGCGCGGTATCGCGAATGATCGCCGGTGGTGCTACTCCTGTTTGGGGCAGCATTTGCAGCGGGATTGCCCACGGCCGGAACCGTGCCCGCAGTGCCAGGGGAAACACCACCTGGTGATGTGCGCCAACCAAAATGGTGGTTATCGGTTGGATGGTGCGGGACGTTCCCCCACGGGCGGGGGCCCGCTTCCCCATTACCCCCAAAGGGAGTCTCGTCGGGGCTCGCCGTCCACGGGCGGGGGTACCCCTCCCCCATCTCCTCGTCCACAGGCCAGGTTCGCTGCTGCTCAGCGCAGCTCCCCGCCTCGGAG
This sequence comes from Epinotia ramella, assembly GCA_947578815.1. Taxonomy (NCBI): domain Eukaryota; kingdom Metazoa; phylum Arthropoda; class Insecta; order Lepidoptera; family Tortricidae; genus Epinotia; species Epinotia ramella. The sequence continues at coordinate 413,170 of OX388210.1, forward strand.
CTTCTCACCACCGTTGTGCGAACGACCGCGGTTGGAACGCCGCCCGCCCCAAGTTGGACGCCGCTCCGAGTACTACACGTCGACCTGGGCGCGCCCGGGTCGCTGCCCTGAGGTTCCGGTGGACCAGTACCTGGTGCGGTCCAATTGGGCGGTGCCAGCCCAACAGGACGGCGCTTATGAGGGTTGTTGGCGGCCCGATGAGGGTCGCCCCCAATAGGTAGCTGCCGCCCGCTCCTCCACCACAGCCGCCCACCCTGAAACAGTACTCTTGCCAACTGTTTGTGTCAGGGTCTGGGGCCCGACGGGGAAGTCCTTGTTAGTTCGTGCCCTTTTAGATTCGGGTGCCCAGGGCTGTCTTGCGTCGTCTTATTTGGTGGAGAGATTGGGCCTCCCATGTAGACCCCGCCCCTCCGTCATCCACGGAATAGGTGGCCTTCAGGTGCAGGGTTCCATGGTGGAGGTTAATGTTTGTTTTTCGACTGTCAATTGTGGGCCAGCCATTGTGGCCGGGGCGGTTGTGTTGAACGATATTTTGGGCAGCGGCCCGCAGGTGGTTGTCTCCCCTACCGCGGTGAAATTGACGTCAGAGTTGGCCCCCGCTGGCCCCCAATGGTTTGTTCCAGGACCTGTGGACCTGCTCTTGGGTGTTGATGTTTTGGGTTTGATCTTGTCCCGGGACAAGCGGGTTTTGCAACCCTGCGGTTTGATGGCTTTGCAAACCATTTTTGGTTACACCTTTTTTGGACCCGTGTTGAGGGGCTTGGTCCCACGGGTTGAAATTGAAATTGTTACCGTAGGGCTCTCGCTCTCGGACGCCGTCCGGCGTTTCTGGGGGGTCGAGGAGCCCCCAAGGCTCCCAGAGTCGATCCAGCGGAGCGGGAGTGCGAATTGTCGTATCAGAGTGGTACGGGTCGCCTCGCTGATGGTCGCTTTGTTGCTCGGTTGCCTTTTGGGGCTGCACGCCCCCCTCTCGGTCGGTCTCATGCCCTGGCGGAGAAAGGGTTGTTGTCCTATGGAGCTCGCCATCCTTTGTTGCTCCCCAAAGGGGGGACTTTGGTCAGTTTGTTGGTGTCTGATCGACGCGTTGCTAACGCTCACGCAGGCTGCAATGCCCTTGTAGCCATTTTGCAGCGTGAAGTTTGGATTTTGTCTGCCAGACGCACTATTCGCGGCATTATCTTCAGATGTATGCCGTACTATCGTTTGACGGCCACCCCCACGCAGCCCATGATGGGGGATCTGCCCTCCGACAGAGTCTCGGAGAGTCGACCATTTGCTTGTGTGGGCACGGACTTTGCCGGCCCCTTTTTGGTAAAGACCTCGCAGCTTCGCAACGCTCGATCTGTCAAAGCGTACTTGTGTGTGTTTGTCTGTCTGGCCTCCAAGGCAGTTCACTTGGAACTGGTAAGTGCCCTCAGCACGGAAGCGTTTCTTGCGACGCTAGGTAGATTTGTATCCCGCCGGGGACTGCCATCTCTGATCCGCTCTGATAACGGCACCAATTATAAAGGCACTGACCGTTACTTGAATGAAATTTGTAATTATTTGAATAGTGATAAGGATAATTTAAGATTTGCAATGTCTCGAATGGGCATTAAGTGGCAATTTGATCCCCCTGTTTGCCCACATTGGGGTGGTATTTTTGAGGCTGTTGTAAAAGTTACAAAAACGCATCTCCGCCGAGAAACCGCCGTTGGTGAAACGATTTTAACGTTCGAGGAACTTGCTACGGTATTTTGTAAAATTGAGGCTGTCCTCAACTCGCGCCCTCTCTGCCCTGTCTCGTCGGACCCAAATGACCTGGAAGCATTGACTCCTGGTCATTTTTTGATTGGCCAGCCCCTTACCGCGCTGCCGGAGTACCCCTTCAGGGAGGTAAAATCATCACGCTTAAGTCGGTTTGAGTTGCTACAGCAGATGACCCAAAGCTTCTGGCATCGTTGGTCGCTAGAATATTTGCAGCAGCGCGTTAAGTGGACTGACAAAACTGATCCTCCTCACGTTGGAGATCTTGTACTAGTTAAGGAATCTAATTTATTACCTTTGTATTGGCGTCGTGGACGCATTGTAAATTTGTTGTATGGGTCTGACGGGGTCCCCAGGGTTGCGGAGGTTATGGTCGGAGATTCGGTTTTGAAGCGAGCTGTAGCGAGCTTAGCCCGCCTGCCCATTTATTAGCAGACAGAGCTCCTCTGCCTGGAGCGGGGGATTGTTCGGTACCGGTCTTTTACCGCGGGTATCACTCGGTTGATAATCGGGGAAGAAAAAGACACGTCACTATTTGACGTTTGAAGTCTGTCATTTTTGTAGTATAACCTAGAATTTGCCCTGGCTGGTTTTGCACAACCCATTCTTTGATTTGTATTTGATTTCTGAGAAAGAATTCGGGACATTGATTTATGTTAATTGGAATCAGTTCATAATTGAGGCCAGGCGCTCATATCGAGGAGTTTTGTGTTTGCCTGCCCGTGTTTGGAGCCTGAAGTGATAAATTGGTGCGCCTACGTGTTGGGCGGTCATCCAGGAGCCGGGAAGTGTTCACCAGGACACGCGACGGCCTCGACACACACACTCTTACTCATACATTCAGATACACATATCGAAGCCGCCCTGTCTAGACGCCGGCCGAGAGACAACGGCGGATGAAGCTTCCATCAAGGTAAAAGCACGTTTTGTTTTGTACCGGACCGATACCTGGCGCATCTTCGGTATGCCACGCTTCTTGGAAGCTATAGCTTAGCGGGGTTATACCGGTCGTTCTAGTCCAGGCCTCTATTCGGGTCAGGAACTCGTCGGGCCCAGCCCTGGCATCAACCGAGTAGAGTCTTGCAAGCCCGGGCTAGTAGCGAACACTAATAGTTACGTCGTAATCTTGAATGAAAAAGGAAGCATTTTGCAAAATACGATCCCGCTTCTGCTTATGTGGGCGTAAGGACTCATGTTAATACAATTGGATGTTTGACATGGACCTTGACCCAGAAAGATGCGGAGATATTATACAAGCGTTCGAGATGTGGTGTTGGAGGCGAATGGAGAACATTTGCTGGAGAGAGAAAGAGAGAGATAACCAATGCAGAAACGCTGAATATAGTGAGGCAAATCAGGCAGTTAATGAGAAACTTAGAAAATAGAAGAGGGAAGATGAGGGGAAGCGAGGAAGAGGAACACCTAGAACCAACTACGTAGAGCAGCTCAGAAAAGAGTTGATGTTAGGTCGTATCGAGATGTCAAAGAGGTTGCCTGGGATCGGAGTAGATCGAGGGCCTACTTTACTACTAAGTACATAAATAAGCAGAAGAAGTTTATCCCGGGTACATACAAACGAAGTCGATGCTAGTAAGGCATATAGGTAGTGTCGACCCAACATAACAAAACATAATCATAGGATATGCATTATGCAAATTATCTATGAAGCGGTTTCAACCCAAGCGATGTCATTTTGAAATTGGAACCTTCGGGCTAAAACAAAAGCCATTTTAGGGTGAGTTGCACCGAACCGTCTGTAATCGTAAGCGGTGTTCGTTAAGATCTGAATGTATGGAAATTTTGACAAGTTTCTACGGGATGACAGCTGCCGGCGCGATATTTAACGTTGATCGGTCTGTTATTATTATAAGTTGGTGCAACCCGCCTTTAGCAAAACTACGTCCTAACTAACTTCCGGCGCAAAAGACGGGTGTTATATTATAAGTTTGACGTGTCTGTATGTCTGTCTGTGGCATCGTAGCTCCTAAACGAATGGATCGATTTTAACGCGGTTTTTTTTGTCCGAAAGCTGACGTAATCGATCTCGATTACCATCTGGTTCGTAGCTACGTTTCAGCAAAATCGGTAAAACGTCAGGGGCTTACCAACTTTTTTAACTATAGCTCTTCGTTTCGTTTATTCAGCGCTACGCCGTAGCAGGCTTACACCCACGCTACGAGCGCGTAGGCGTTTCGAGCGTTCGTAGGCGGAGGCGCCAGGTTTATTCGATTTGAAGGGCTTTTAATTAATCGTTGGTTAATTTTAGTAACCGATGCAGATGAGATTTAGGGAGGTACCGCTCTAGGTTGAGTGCGGAATGTAATCTCGCTCATATTTAGAGCAGCCCAACTGAAAAAGTACCTTACAGAAGACACCCGTAATAACACCTTTACTTGCACTGAACTCTTTTAACCTGTCTTTGTGCAGAATAAAGTGCTTACATACAAACATAGTACCTATGTAGTTTAAGCTTTCTGCGAGATTGAAGCTTGATGGTGATTATCAAGCTTTTAATATCACAGACTTATGTTCCTTATAATATTAGTGTAGGTAGACTGCCGAAAGTCATATTACCTACACGAGCCCTTTCACTTAGTAACCCGCTCGATCATATTTTCTCGCATCAGTTGTTTCGCCCCTCTTAATCCAGCTCCATATCCTTTCTAACGTTGGTTTTGCGCGCGTGGAAGAAAATATATGAAATTAAATAAATCTGTAAGTATTACACGGAGAATCGTACAGGCATCGAACTCGGAAACAAATATTGAAGTAAACCACACAGTTTGCTGTTACCAGGATTTGAACCTATACATATGTATAGTCTACAGCAGAAGTTGCTACGCAAAATAACACGCTCAAATTTTTCTAGACAGTCCTTGTCCTCTTGACATTAGAGTCATGTCTAGATTTGAACACTTGGCCCGCGTAGCTACTTAAATAAATAAATACATGAAATAGATAGAATAGATATTTTATTCTGCAAGTAGGCCGTAATGACACTTTTACAAGTCAAAATTCTACCAGCGTTTCTGAAAAAGAAGAAACGCCGACACAAACTCAACAGTCAGTCATTTTTTGCCAAAAAAAGCTTATTACAATGATAATTCTTAACCTACTTAAAATAAGTCAAACTGAATATAATACTTTTGCAGCTGACTGTGCCAGCTTCGCAGGCAGAGTTACTAGCAACCGTCTAAACGGTCATCAATATGGAACGAGAAACCTAAGCTACTGAATATCAAATAGAGTCCAATTCATACACAGTAAAGGCAGTACTATCGACAGAACAGCTAACCGACCCTCCGTGCACTTTATATGCATTGTAATAAGGTTCTATATAAATACAGGATGGTCAGTGAACTGTGTTGGCGTTTACAGTTGAAGGCAGATAAACAAATACAAATACTCTTTATTGCACAGCTCACACACAGATAGAGCAGTTACAAAAGAAAACACAGAAACACAGAGAGACAGTAGAGGTAAAACAACAGGCGGTCTTATTGCTAAAAAGCGATCTCTTCCAGACAACCTTTAAAAACCGTATGAATTGAGAAGATGATTCGCAGTAGTTTATTTTAAAGGGTTACAAATGTAATGCGAATAAACTTATTCGATACGTTCACTTGACTATCCGAAGATTGTGTAACAAAGCTATACGTGGCAACGCAGAGTTGCACAATATGCCAATCGTATTTACGAATCTTCCCCAGTACCAGAGGCTTCATTCACAAGTCTGACACCGATTCACGTCAGGCGAACCAGAGTAAGTCAGACCTGCGATTACTCGTTTTTTCGTCTGGTCTTCTCACTGACCTACTAACACTTGCCCTAATGTTTCATTAGACCTAAGTTTTCACTAGACCTAATGCAATTTTCTTCGAAATAGTGAGCTTTTCGAGTTTTCTTTTAATGACATTAGAAGTCATTGGGTTAGGTTAGGTTTGTTTTGCATTCCATACTAATATTATAACTGCGAAAGTGTATCTGTCTGTCTGTTACCTCATCACGCTTAAACCGCTGAACCGATTGAGATGAAATTTGGTATCGGGATAGGTTGAATCCCGAGAAAGGACATAGGATAGCTTTTATCCCGGAAATCATCCCTTAAGGGGGTGAAATGGGGGATGAACGTTTGTATGGAGCTACGATATAAAGGAGTTCCACGCTGACGGTGTCGCGGGCAGAAGCTAGTAAATCTAGTAATCCTATAAATTATCCTATTTTAGAAAATAAAATAAAGGTAATAAAATATTAGGCCAAATGAAGCATTCAGGGCTAAAGTAGTTAGGTGTAAGGGAGAACCGGGGTGAGCGGTGGGGTGACACGAGTTGTGAATAGCTCAGCCACTGCATAATGCAGCCATCGAGGGCGATGGAGCGACTCTGTTCTGTTGGTCGGAGTTCAATCAATGTGTCGTGACCTCCAGAAACAAAGGACACTCCGCATACGGTACAGAATAGAATAGAAAGGTTTTTATTCGGATAATCATTACACAGAATACCCCTTTACCTTACTCGATAATGGTTCACAGTTGCAATCAACCTCCCTTTAACCCCTTTACAGGAATAAATTGAATTACAAATAACCCTGTATGTAATTTTTTAAATAATTCGGCCTTGCCTCTTGTTAACCACTCACTTGCTTCTGGCAACCACTCAACCACAGTTGCCAATTTCACGCACCCCTAAACTGATAGTGGCAACTGTGGTTTCCATGCGAAGTATGGGCTTCTTTGATAAAGAAAAAATTAAAGCAATTTAGGCTACCTTTTTTAAAATCCGGAAACAAGCGAGCGGTTAAGCGATAGCAATATTAACGGAGAAACGCGGCCATGATAGCCGGTGACTCTTGGAAGTTGTCCGATGAAATTCTTTATTAAATTTCGATCAAAGTGGAAAATTTAAAAAAATTCATTTGTGACCCAATTTCATTATGATTAAAATTCTTCATTGCATGCAAACTTATAAATTCTTATATGTATGTAAATGATTAACCTAACGAGTAGTGTAAAGTAGAGTAGTTGTATAAAATAAGATATTTCTCTTAAAACGTATATATTTTTGAAATCGTACGAGTGTTTCAGAAAACTACCCCTGCATACAAATTTACAAAACTACACACTCACAAACTATATTGGACCAAGAAGATTTGATACCAACACTCGTATTTCTATCAGTAACATTTTATGTACAGTCGACTACAAAGAGATCGATACGGACAAAGTTACAAAAATATGTATACACGACTGTATTGCCTTATTATTAAGATCGTGTATACATATTTTTGTAACTTTGGCTGTATCGATCTCTTTGTAGTCGACTGTACAACTGATGTAGAGTCCTAGAACTCCAATATCACAAATATATTATTTGGCCATTTTTGAACACATTGAACGATCCTAAATATCAATGAACAACAATTAGCACCAATGCCGAATGAGGTATTAAAACCCTAATCCCAAATAGCAATAGGCACGTTATTGCCGCCACTTAGTAATTACGCCGCCGTAAAGAGAAACATTCGGTCCGATAAGTCCTTTCTACGAAAGTAAATTGAACCAGCCGAGGTCGAGCGACAATAAAATAAACAAGAGACGGATCGTAGGTACTCTGAGATGTCGGCGCGGTTTTATTTATAAGAAATAAAGCTGGCAATTTATTTTGCTTTTGCTTTAAAAAATCAAAACTGGAACATAGGTACTATTAGACCGTAAGCCCACTCCCAATACACCTACGTCAGCAGCTCGAGAAAGTTGTGCTGAGCAGCAAAAAAAAGGCCGAAAGTTTGAAAATCCTTCACTTTCGGTCAAAATGTGTATGAGTAGGTATATTTACGTAATGTGACAACAGTACGAGACAGTGGCTTCATTTAGCCCTTTAATCGTAGAGAGAGTTACTAAACCTAAGTCTGTCAGTCCTGAAATGGCCGGAAGTATTTCGCAGGCGGCGTCAAAGTTGCCAACTCTTGACCGGAAGTGAAGGATTTTCACACTGTATATTTTTTTTTTGCTTCTAACAACTTTCTCGACCTGCTGCCATGCATTTTATCATGTTGTCATGAGACGTAGGTGTATTGGGAGATTTGGGAGTGGGCTTACGGTCTATATTTAATTATACAGGATGGCATTTCGCGGTTGGCGCCATGGGAGAAGTTGATCAGTATTATTATCTTACTCGTCATTCCGGATCAAATGAAAAGTACTCCACCACTTCCACGATAGTTTTGACGATTATCTTAAGCCGAAAAGGTTTCCATGGTACGTCAATGATAATACTTTACATTCTTGCATGACACACAAACTGGTGAGTTATAAAATATTTACTGGCCCAGTCATATTTACAAATCTAGGAACAGGGTTGTACAGGAGGGTCTTTCAAGATTTAACCTAAGTAGTTTTAATTTAACTAGTTTGTGTTAATTATCATATTGTACGGTCGAGGAAATTGAATGTTTGGCACATGTCAACTCTATTAGAATGACGTTAAGGTCCAAAAGTGCTAAACATTCAATTTCCTCGACTGTACATACTTTAAAAGTTAAGTAATAGTTTATATGAAGTCTGCTAACGAAATTAATGTTCGAATTCCTCTAGTACATATTTTGAGCACGCTACCTTCGATAGCAGGAATTTAATGCTAGTAATATCGCAATTTATTACTTTTATTAGATACTGAATTTATTTCGCATTCACGATGTTGGATACGAAGTAATATGTATAGGTTTATTACTGAAATTAATTAGTAATAGTAGTCAAATATTGGGTTAACGCAATCTCATGCCGATAGCCTCAGGCGAATTGGGGGATGTCTGATTAACGATTAGGTACTGCATGGCTGTGAAGTGTCCACGAGCAATATGCCTCTGTCTGGCGTTTGTAGAGGCTCCTTGATAATGGGAAAGTGAGCGTCATATAGTTAGTAGCCGCCAGAGTAGCCAAATATTTCGTAACACACCCTTATTCTTACAGTAGGTAGTAAAGACGTGTACCGATATTTGGCTACCTTGGCTGGTACTAACTATATGACGCTGACTGGACGTGAATCTAATTGTTATGCATTATTAGGCACAGTAATGTAGGTATTCTAGACGTGTACCGAGTTAAATGGGCCATTTGGTTTTGTATTAAGTGGCTTAATCAGAGTTGGAACCAAACAATGTTTGTTCTACGAGTACGAAACATACTCAAACTCAAACTCAAAATGATCTTTATTCAAGTAGGCCTAGTAACAAGCACTTTCTAATCGTTAGTTATTTTATTTAAAGTAATTTATGAAACAAAAAATAAAAAATAATTTTATATGAAGTAAAAATTGTATAGAAAATACTAGTGAATGTTTCTAGAAAAACAATCTAATACTACTAATTAAAAATTCAGTCACAATTAGTTCCATGGAGTTTTATCATTCATGTAGTCTTGTGTGCTATAATAAGCTTTCGAAATAAGTTTACGCTTCACATAGTTCTTGAATTTATTAAAAGATAACTCAGTTAAGTTTCCTTGAAGTTTGTTATAAAACCTTACACAATTACCCATGAATGTTTTTTTTTTTTTTTGGAGCCGAGTGGTGGGCACCGCGAGCTTATGCTTATTTCTAGTATTAATAATTTAATATTATGTATGTCACAGTTGTAATGTATTAATATTATGTATGTCAGTAAAAATTGACAATGTTTTTATGTACATACACAATATTTTCATAGATGACTGACAATTTAATGTCATTATAGGTTTATTACTGAAATTAATTAGTAATAGTAGTCAAATATTGGGTTAACGCAATCTCATGCCGATAGCCTCAGGCGAATTGGGGGATGTCTGATTAACGATTAGGTACTGCATGGCTGTGAAGTGTCCACGAGCAATATGCCTCTGTCTGGCGTTTGTAGAGGCTCCTTGATAATGGGAAAGTGAGCGTCATATAGTTAGTAGCCGCCAGAGTAGCCAAATATTTCGTAACACACCCTTATTCTTACAGTAGGTAGTAAAGACGTGTACCGATATTTGGCTACCTTGGCTGGTACTAACTATATGACGCTGACTGGACGTGAATCTAATTGTTATGCATTATTAGGCACAGTAATGTAGGTATTCTAGACGTGTACCGAGTTAAATGGGCCATTTGGTTTTGTATTAAGTGGCTTAATCAGAGTTGGAACCAAACAATGTTTGTTCTACGAGTACGAAACATACTCAAACTCAAACTCAAAATGATCTTTATTCAAGTAGGCCTAGTAACAAGCACTTTCTAATCGTTAGTTATTTTATTTAAAGTAATTTATGAAACAAAAAATAAAAAATAATTTTATATGAAGTAAAAATTGTATAGAAAATACTAGTGAATGTTTCTAGAAAAACAATCTAATACTACTAATTAAAAATTCAGTCACAATTAGTTCCATGGAGTTTTATCATTCATGTAGTCTTGTGTGCTATAATAAGCTTTCGAAATAAGTTTACGCTTCACATAGTTCTTGAATTTATTAAAAGATAACTCAGTTAAGTTTCCTTGAAGTTTGTTATAAAACCTTACACAATTACCCATGAATGTTTTTTTTTTTTTTTGGAGCCGAGTGGTGGGCACCGCGAGCTTATGCTTATTTCTAGTATTAATAATTTAATATTATGTATGTCACAGTTGTAATGTATTAATATTATGTATGTCAGTAAAAATTGACAATGTTTTTATGTACATACACAATATTTTCATAGATGACTGACAATTTAATGTCATTATATTAATATTTTTAAACTTATCTCTAAGTGAGTCTCTATGTGTCAATCTATATATCGCCCGAATAGCCCGTTTCTGCAAAACAAAAATCGAATGAATGTCCGAGGCACTGCCCCACAATAAAATGCCATATGAGTCATATGACATAATGCTATGGAAGTAGCTAAAATATACTAATCGAGCTGTTTTCACGTCTGTTAATTGACGGATCTTGCGCAAATGCTACAGAACTCAGTCTATTCGAGAGATTAGCAATATGGGGACCCCATTGCAGCTTAGAATCTAACGTTAAACCAAGAAAAACCGTACTATCAACTAGTTCCAATTCCTCACCTTTTACAAAGACACTCCCTTGCTCGTGAGTAACGTGATTCGTGACAAATTTAATACATTTACAGCCGTATTCATAAACGTCCTACAAGCCTGTTTTAACTAAAATGGCGCTAAAATTCGTTTGTCCTTATGTGTCACTTTGACATTTGTGTTCGTAAGAAAGGGACCAAGTACATTTTATTTAGCAGAGGCATTTTAAATTTTATGAATAAGGGGGTTAGTCTTTTCCTCATTTAACAATAAATTATTAACATTAAACCAATTTACTACTTTAGAAATAGCATTGTTTAAATAATTGCAAGCTTGTTGCTGTCTTATGAGTTTGAAAATAAGCGAGGTGTCATCTGCAAACAATACTATATCATGGTGGGTCTATACTAGGTATGGCAAGTCATTTATGTAGATAAGGAACAGGAAAGGTCCCAATATTGACCCCTGCGGTACACCCATCGAGACCAATGACCCCGGTGATCGCTGTCCATTCACTTGACCCATTGTATTCTACCATGTAAGTAAGACTTAAGTAAATTCAGTGATGATCCTCTGACTCCATAGTAGTCGAGTTTCCTGATCAATGTTTCATGACAAACGCAGTCGAAGGCCTTGGATAAATCACAGAAGATACCTAAAGCATCTCGTGATTCCTCCCAGGCATCGAAAATGTGTTTAATTAGCTCGACACCAGCGTCGGTTGTCGAGCGACCCCGGGTAAATCCAAATTGCATGTTATGCATCAAATTGTTTATATTCAAATGTTTTATTAATTGCGACAAAACTAATTTTTCAATAATTTTGCTAAATGTTGGGAGCACAGATATTGGTCTGAAGTTAGTGGGGTCAGCAGTGGTATCCGATTTGAATAACGGAGTGATTTTACTATGTTTCATTAGATCAGGAAACTCACCGCAATCGACACTGTTGTGAAATATAACTGCCAACTCAGGCGCAACGATTTCTATAATGGATTTGAGTGCACACTTATATATGTAGTTAAATACATACTTAGTATATAGTAGCACAAGCTTATGTAGCAGCGCAAATAGTTGCCGCCGGCAGTTCCTAGGCAGGGTTAGGGAGGCTCCTCAGAACGAAACGCTCTGCCAGTGTGGAAAGAGGAGTTGGGGTCTGTTGAATCCGGCTTGGTGACGGTGGGGGCAATACTTCCACAATTAGAAAGCTAGGTTGGCAGGCGGCATGGAACGCGAACGTTCCACATGGTGCAGATACTTACTAACCATGGCCGCATTGGTAAGCATCAGCACCATGTAGGGAGGGAATCATCGCCTCTTTGCCATGAGTGTGGTGCACCCGTGGAGACTGCTCTTCACACGTTAAAGGAGCCTGTAAGATAGGCCGCTGGGCAGTCCAGGCAGAGCGCAGCGGCCTATCTTACAGGCAGTAAAAGGGACCAGACCTCGTCGAACGCTATTAACACCATGTTTTACAGGGAGAAGGTATGGAAGGCGATGGTGTCTTTCAGCGACCAGGTAATGTCACAGAAAGAAGCCATTGAGCGGAAACGTGAGATTGATTCTCTCGCACCGCCCGGCGATGAACTGGAGGTCTGCCTCCAGCGCCAGGCGCTACGCGCATTTGCTACCTCCACCTTAATGGGACCGTGGGGGGTCGGGGGACACCCCACAAAGAAGGATCCCTCAGGGCTGGAGTTCAACTGGCGCATAACGTCTGCGGCCTACTACCCAGTGGGCCGCCCGCCGGGACGCACGCGGTCGAATGCCGAACGCGATCCTGCGGCGTTTCTCTATACAAGGTGGAGGCAGCACTCGTTGGGGTTTTAGACGGTAGTCCAGGGTTTTTATCGCGGTTAGTCCGTGATACCTGTCCTCTGGTGCCCCGACCGGGCGGGATGCGTAAACGCATTTCCCCAATGTTAAAAAAAGGTGTATGTCACAAAGTAAGACCAAAAAAAACGCTATAATCAGTATTTAACTGCTACAATTGAAGTTATTATTGCTTTTTGTATGAAATAAAAGTGATCTTGACTTGATTTCTCAAACAAGTTCTAATAGTTATACCAACTTTAGCCAATGCAAACACACAAGCTATTTGCTTGCCAAGACGCACTCACAAGCAATTGTAAACCTTCTCACTACGAGACAAGATCTACAATAGGCCAAGATTATGCATATGTAACTATGTACACTGTAAGAATCAAGTTGTTCCAAACATTCTATACTAACTACATTAACTATGCAAACATTTAACGGTTTCCAGTATCTAGAAGGTATAATCATATATAACAGAAATAATAACAGAAAACAGCTCCGTGTAAGGTTGGGTTCAGACGATATAGACTTAGGGAAGACCGTAAGCTTGGACAATGCGGCCATGGTTAGTAAGTATCTGCACCATGTGGAATGTTCGCGTTCCATGCCGCCTGCCAACCTAGCTTTCTAATTGTGGAAGTATTGCCCCCCCCTCTCTTTAGCTTGGACTGTTAGTTTGATGACAAAATACATTGTTCCTGTTGTACATAGGAACATTTGTGAGATTGATTGGAGCTGACGCCAGAAGTCTGAGCGCGGCGGATGGCCGTGAAAGGTCAAAGAAATTATCCACACGGGCCGAAATCACAATTTTAAGACCAGTTCTTAATTTAGCTGCATAAGAGCCTTTCCGTATACTCTAAGGCCTTCGCACCGACTTGTGCGAGATTATTCAAGTTCCAGCTACATTCGGATTTTTCTTTGCAGCTGCACACAAGAGTACCGTTTTGTGGGAGTAAGTCCTAGGATATTATGTTTAAGACATTTTTCCATGCTATTATTCACGGCATTAATAACAACCTATCAAATTGCATATTCTACTAGCTTCTGCTCGCAACTCCGCCCGCCTGGAACTCGTTTATCGTAGCTCCAAACTTTCACGCCCCATTTCACCCCCTTAAGCCTTAAGGGATGATTTCCGGGATATAAACTATCCTATATCCTTCCCTGGGATTCAAACTATCTTCATACCATATTTCATTAGGTTCAGCGATTTAAGCGTGAAGAGGTTTCGCATTTATAATATTAAGTATGGAAGTATGGATAATCAATCCGTAATCCGTGTGAGTACTCGTGACGGCTCTCCCATTTAATGCGGAACCTTCAGGCTCTACATTACTCTGATTACTCGCCGGACGACTCTAAATATAAAGCCTGATGAAGGCTCTCTCTAATTACAGTTATTTCGTCTTAGCTTAATGAGCGAACGAAATGTGACGACTGACTACTACGACGACGCTAAATGTCCTGGGTTTGAATCCTGTTAAGAGCATTTATTTGTGTGATGAGCACGAATATTTGTTACTGAGTCATGGATGTTTTCTGTTTATTTAAATATGTATTTATTTGTATATGTATGTTTATCGTCTTCTAGTACCCATAGTACAGTCAGCGTCATATAGTTAGTAGCAGCCAAGGTAGCCAAATATTTCGGTACACGTCATTATTACTGTAAGAATAAGGGTGTGTTACGAAATATTTGGCTACTCTGGCTGCTACTAACTACATATATGACGCTGACTGTACAAACTTTGCTTAGTTTGGGACTAGGTCGATTTGTGTAAGATTGTCCGATCTTTTTAATTTTTTTAACAACTGCTGGATCTGGTCCCCAGAATCGTAATTTATTTATTTATTTATTTATTCAAGGATTGCCAACGGAGTTCACAATGTTACATTTTATGTGGAAACATCAAGTAACTATATATGTCTAATTGTGAGCCTAATAATAGGCAACCACGGCATGTGTTACAATTTTTGCGTTAATGCACTAAACTATCTAGGCTTAAAACTACGTACATTATGTTAGAATAAAATAATAGAGAATGCTTACGACATTAAGTCCGCCTTTTGAACGATAAATCCTTGTTGTCCATTGGTGCAATAAATATTAAATAAATAAACAATCACTAAGGCTAAACATTGAAGTTAAATCTTATAGAATCGAACAGAATGGAAATTGCTCCACCGACAAGAGCCAAGCTCTTAAATAAATGATGATAAGGCTAAATCTTTTACTCCTTTGACATTTGTACCATTTTAATATTATTTTAATTGTTCCTTGTTATTATTTTTGTTTTTGTTCATTTTGCAATGTACATATTTAGATTTTTGACTTTCATTTATATTATTGTTATTCTTATACACTCTGACGATCTTTTTGTGAATTCATGCTATTTAATTATCAAAAAACGACATGTCAATTTTCAAAATGAAATAAATGAATCTAATCTAATCTAATCATTGAAATGTGAATAGTGACATGATCTAAGAACTCGGCAAGGTAATCGTGTAACTTTTCCAACCGCACGATACACATATTAACCCATTCAGTCGCTTTCCGCTACATACGAGAAAAACCACGGGATCGGCTACGAGCGTAGCGCGTAGCGATTCTGGGCAATGAATGTGTTAACACTTTCACTGCCAGGCTGCTGTTGCTACGCGGGTTGCCTACGCCGTAGTCGCTTTCCGAAACATAAGAGGAACACGGTATCGGCTACGAGCGTAGCGCGTAGCGATTCTGAGCAGTGAATTTGTGACATTTTGAAGTATTGACTCATATTTATGTCCTAACCACAGATATAGACATACACTAGATAACTTAAACACCTCAATCTGTATGAAAACCGACCGTGTCACTTTTTTCTACCTACTTTGACGTCACACGGGCGAATTAGTGATCTGAATTCCCCGTTGTCCGCGGAAAATCGATTCTGCAATAAGGTATTTTCTTAATATTCACGGACAACCGGCTACCACAACAGACGCGCGCGGAATGTAAGTCGGAGTGCCAACTCGGAGTCCGAATTCTGACACGCGAAGTACATGCACATGCATTTGCGTGATCTGTGTATATCTATATCTGTGGTCCTAACGCTCGTAGGAAGGACTCACTATATTCAGAGCAATGACGCGTTGTTGCAGTATCCTCGAGGCAACTGGATGGCTCGCGGTATTTGAGTTCCCGAAGTGTTGTGGAACCGCCCCGTGCAACCCGTACTGAGCCATCTTGGACTACTGGGGCCATCCGATTGCCTCTCGCACTGAAACTACGCATCTTTGTTTTACCTACTATTTGACTGCGATCTCTGTAAGACATGTAAAGTCGACGCAAAATCTATGTATACATTTTCGCCTTATCGCAAGGGAATAAAGTCCAAAAGTGTAGACATAGTATCTTTGACGGTACTTTCCCAGTTTGGTCCCTAATTTGCCGACGAGTAGTCTCAAATAATTTTGCAAGTCACTCTACCGCGCATGCGTACCCCGTTCAGGTTCAAAAAGGCGTGC
The DNA here is from genome assembly GCA_947578815.1 of Epinotia ramella. Lineage (NCBI taxonomy): Eukaryota > Metazoa > Arthropoda > Insecta > Lepidoptera > Tortricidae > Epinotia > Epinotia ramella. Next base: position 429,281 of record OX388210.1, read on the forward strand.
TGAGTATTACTTTATGAGTGATAAAGTGCTGTGGTGAACTGCCATTCATCATTGACACACACAAAGGGGAGTGCCGCTTTTTGTGTGTGTCTGCGAATGATTGTGATTGCTGTACTCGTAGAATAATAAATTACGGATGAAGAGGTTTTTTGAAGCCACCTGATGCTAAGTGCGCAGTTGGATGGTAATATTGGTAATAGACAGGACCGTCATTTTTTTATCGCCGACGCAAAAGGAGGTTTTAAAAGTTTGACGCGTCTGTGTATCTGTGTATCTGTGTTGGTCTGCCGCGTCGTAGCTCCTAAACGAATGGACCGATTTTAATGCGGTTATTTTTCTCCGAAAGCTGTCGTGATCGATATTCTTAGCTACGTTTTAACAAAATCGGTTCAGCTGGTTTTGAGATATAGAACTTTGAAGGTTTTTCCACTTTTCTAAGTTCGGTTGACTTAGAAAAGTGGAAAAAACTATGACTGGCGGTGACAGATCCCGTAGTGTACCTATTTCAAACCCACAAAGTGTACTTAAGTTAAATAAAAATAAAAACTAATACTTTAGATCAGCTGACGTCTATAAGCAGTGTTATCTATCTATGTTGAGAACACCGAGAAAATTATGTTAAATTGTTGTTTGATTCTGATTATATTATAAATAATTTGGGAACTGAATTTACAGCTGAAATGTCTTCGAAGTGTTCATTATAGTTAAACTCTCAAGACAATTGCTGTAATGTTCCGCAAAGCCGTTTATCTCTCAGTTTCAGTTGTTCGTTTGTTTGTGTGTTGGCATTAAATAGGCACGATAACGAGTTTGGCAAGTCTCCTGTAATTGTAACTAGATGCTATGGAAATGTCCTAACCATTTGTCAGTCCGAAAATATCTGCAGTAGCATAACAACCAAGTAAAGTAAACTTAGTTACACTATGACTTTCTACACGCTGTTGAGTCCCGTTTGTGTGGTGAAAGATAATTAAATTACGTGAAATGTTACTGAAAAATTAAACCAACCTTTCCTTGTTCCAGGTAAGCAGTCCAACTCAGTACTTCTGGTACAGGACGACGCTCCAAATCTCCGAAGACATCAACCACCCTCAGACCTTCAACTACAAGATAGCCCTAGCCCTCGTCATAGCCTGGATACTCGTCTACATGTGCATGATCAAAGGCATTGCGTCCTCCGGCAAAGTTGTTTACGTCACCGCTACCTTTCCCTACATAGTCTTAGTTATATTCTTCTTCAGGGGAATCACACTTAAAGGCATGGGTGACGGTCTAATCCATCTCTTCACTCCCAAATGGCACACGATTTTAGACCCAGTTGTCTGGTTAGAAGCGGGCACGCAAATCTTCTTTTCACTTGGCCTGGCGTTCGGCGGTCTCATCGCCTTCTCATCTTACAACCCTGTCGACAACAACTGCTACAGAGACGCGATTATGGTCTCAATGACGAACTGCTTAACGTCCATGTTCGCGGGGATCGTGGTGTTTTCGATCATAGGCTTTAAGGCCACGATGGTGTATGAGAAGTGCCTAGACGTGAGGAACGAGACGTTGTTGGAGTTGTTCGGGTCGGGGTACAGGTCTATGAGGTTCCCGGAGGCTGGGCAGCTGGTGACGGTGGACCTGAACGGGAATCTGACGCAGCTGGTGATGCCGCATCTGCCGGAGTGCGATCTGCAGAAGGAACTTGACAATGTAAGTTTCTTTTCTTTTTAGTCAGTTCTGAAGTAAATGTTAAGAGTGTTACCATAACATGTCACATCAAATCGTTGAAAACGTGGTCCATTGCATAACGTTTCGTACAAACGTTAGATAGATCTCCTCAAACGTAGTTTTTGAATGGGAATGTGACAGTGGAGTTGTGCTAATGCTCGTTCAAAAAGTCTCGGTGCTGTTGGCAAATTCCTGCAAGTAACAAATTAGCGAGCTACTGGCATGCGGACTGCCCTCTTAGTCGGAGCGTGTTTACATCATCTAAGGGTAGCTAATATATACCGATAATCCTCATCGATTTCGATGACGTTGAACTTAGTACGGATTTTTCCTGTTTTGGGCTCTCTGACATGGCTCGCTGGGCCAAATCTTAAAAACCTTTTCGCAGGACCATGTTTCTAATGCCAACATTGCTAACATTGTATGTATATAGACTAGTGGCGGACTGTAACGGCATCGTACTGGATAATATGAACACGATCTCAGACGACGGCTGTGTGGCTGTAGGCAATCGATAAGTATGCATCCCCATCGCCATGTTCCATCGCACGGGAGAACTCAACTCACTGATTTTGTATGCAGTGTGGTTAAGTTTATTTCGATAGGCACATCAATAATCTGGTAATCTATACTAATATAATATATAATAATATAATAATATTATAAATGCGAAAGTGTATGTGTGTGTTTGTTTGTTTGTTTGTCCGTCTTTCACGGCAAAACGGAGCGACGAATTGACGTGATTTTTTAAGTGGAGATAGTTGAAGGGATGGAGAGTAACATAGGATAGTTTTTATCCCCGTAATCATCCCCTACGGGGGTGAAATGGGGGGGTAAAAGTTTGTATGGAGCTGCGATATAAACGAGTTCCACGCGGACGGAGTCGCGGGCAAAATCTAGTACTAATATAATAAAGAGGAAAAGTCTGTGAGAGTTGTTGTAAGTTTGCATTATAGGGGGTAATCTGTGCATAGAATGGACCTTCTGGATGGTAGGTATATTTTATCCCGCTTTGTCTGCGTTCTTTGAAATACGTGGGCGAGGCCGCTAGTATAGTTAAATACATAATGGGGATTGTAAAATAAAATCGAAACAATAACCAAATTTAAAAACACACAATTAAAATAAACTCATTGAATCTATAATTTGCAATTAAAACTAATATTATGATATATTTTTTACCTTAAGTTTTAGTTTTGTTTGTTTTATTTTTTAGCTTAGTATTTTATTTACCCTAAATTAGTTTATATTGTAAATCAATAAGATATGGATTATAGATATGGGTCATATTCATCACAATACTAATCAATAATCCAAAAAGGACTAAAAGTCCAAGTCTAGTCCTTAAGCCCACTCCCAATACACCTTGACAACACGATAAAAGTTTTACCTTTGGCATCGTCTGCAAGTACTTCCGGCCATTTCAGGACTGCCAGACTTAGGTTTACTCTCTCTACGATTGAAGAGCTAAATGATGCCACATGGCTCGTACTGTTGTCACATTACGTAAATAAAACCCATGAAAATTTCAAAAGAACTTCTTGTTTGAAGGATTTTCAAACTTTCGGGCAATTTTAGGTGCGATCATCTTCGGAGTCTTGCTGAGCACAACTTTCTCGACCTGCTGCCATGCGTTTTATCGTGTTGTCATTAGACGTAGGTGTGTTGGGAGTGGGCTTGCGGACTATTCTCAGTCACCAACAAAAAATACATCAACAGAAGATTTCAACATCAATTCAGAATCCACAACTAACCAGCGCCCCCTTTCCAGACGGCCTCTGGCACCGGCCTCGCCTTCATCATCTTCACGGAAGCCATCAACCAGTTCCCCGGCGCCCAGTTCTGGTCCGTCCTATTCTTCCTGATGCTGTTCACCCTGGGCATCGACTCCCAGTTCGGGACCCTCGAGGGCGTCGTCACGTCCATCGTGGACATGAAGCTGTTCCCGAACCTTCGGAAGGAGTATCTGACTGGAGGGATTTGCCTGCTCTGCTGTCTGCTGTCGATGGCGTTCGCCCATGGATCTGGAAGCTACATATTCCTGCTCTTCGACATGTATAGCGGGAACTTCCCGCTCCTGATCATCGCGTTTTGCGAGTGCATTGGGATTTCGTACGTGTATGGAGTTAAAAGGTGAGTGTTGAAACGTTTCTCTTTTATAGTCTGACCAGCTAGTCGTGTGATGAACAAAGTGGAAAATTTAAAAAAATAATCTCATGCTGATAACACGAAACGCATAATGGCGTAACGCCTGAATCACACTGACGCGACCTGCGGTGGCGGTCAATAGTAGATTAGGCAATAACTGTCAAGTTTATTATTGACCGCCACCGCTGGCCGCACCAGTCTGTGAGAGGCCTAATAAGTAGGTTAGGTTAGCGTTAAATTGTGGCCATATAAATAATTTTATAAACATGTTTGTGACACGACACTTCTGGTCAGACTCCATTTAATTTGATTATATTGTTTTGTACGAGTACTACAACTGTGGCAGACGAGCATACGGCCTGCATGGTGGAAAGTAGGACGCTTGCGACTCTAAAATAATTACCAGTGCGATGGTGACCCTTTATTGCTTGGGTTGTGTTGTCAAATGACAATACAAATGCAGATTATTTACTCCTAACCACAGAATAAATAATATAGTACTACGTACAGAAGGCTCTCTGTTAACAAATCCATTGTTTAGGTATGCCGAACGTGCCTAAACGTGGCCATCCCTTTCTATCGCATGCAACGCGCTGCGATAGAACGCGTGCGTGTCGAAGCAGCGCGAACATACACCCCGGGGCCGGCAGGCATGGCCGGCATGTATGTACTTACGTAACGGCGCGAACAAATCTCGGAGTGAGCCGCCCTTGTTCTAACACTCCTAACACAGTTTATCCACGGGGCTCTAGCGAGCTTACCTTACCCAGCACCAGGATAAGTAGTGGAGTTGTTCTGGCTACGGTCTTCAGTACGGAGGGCGTACATCTGTTGGGCTGCTCCAAATATTAGCGAGATGACATTCCGCTGTGTTTTCAAAGTGTACGCAAAATTAATGAAAGTCTCTAACACAAGCTGAATTTATATTTATTTATTGCACTAAGGTTTGCCAGATTTGTATCTAGCGATAATCATGTAAAAAGAAACCGGGCAAGTGCATGTCGGGCCACGCGGAGTGTAGGGTTCCGTAGTTGCTTGTAGACGTGTTTGTTACATCGACACGCGCCAACTAAATGGTGCGGTTGCGTCAGCCGAATTTGAATTTGTACTTGTGGTACCTACACTAAATGGGAACATTGGTGTACAGTCAGCGTCATATATTTAGTAGCAGCCAAGGTAGCCAAATATTTCGGTACACGTCTTTATTACTGTACGAATAAGGGTGTGTTACGAAATATTTGGCTACTCTGGCTGCTACTAACTATATGACGCTGACTGTACACCTACAAACAAACAACCTCACCCTACAGACCTCACCCTAAACGCATATACCTTCTCCGTTCCGTCGTGGGTAATAAAATAGACTTGATGAACGTTTACAAATAAAGACATTAAACTTTGTAAAAGCTTGTCGTACGCGAACTGAACGTTTTCTCGTATACCTACACATAATCTCGAAACCCTTTAAAATGCTTTTATAGCTCACGCAACGATAGGTACCTGACATAGAAAGGAGGAATTTTCTAAGAGTAAACGACAACGACTGGTGTTGACGCCTTAGCCTTCGGGGACATAATAAATCCCACAGAGAGGGGGTTTGGTTTTTTTAGTTCTTTGTTTGTAATTTTTGACATACCTACTAAAAAAAAGTCTAGAAAATTCCAAGTAGGTATGACAAACGCGTTTTTAATACCACCATCTTGAAAAAATTAATAATCCCTAACATTTATTATTTGATATTGGAGTTATTGACTAGGAAACTCACGGCAAGGATGTGACGTTTTCGTCAAGGAAGGCAGTTTTTCAGCAATAGATAAGGCCAATAACTAAAAAATCTTTAGACCGATCTTTGTCAAAATAATAACTATTGAAAGTATTTAAATAGAAAGAAAGAAAGAAAGAAAGAAAGAAGACATTTATTCACTACGCAAAAGACACACAGAGACAAAGGGAGTACAAATACAATACAATTTACACATAATGTGTGTGTCTTCGCGGCAGTGAATCGGTAAAATAGCACTATGATATTTTTCACACTGTTTATATAAGCGGTGTAAGTCGTTACAGGGGGGAGAGAGGGACACACAATTTTGGTGACTTTCTGAGCGATTAAATAAAATAATCTCCGAATTAATAAAATATTTTAAAACTATATCATTTTAGCTGCTAACTTATTCATTCAAATATAGTTAGTTTTTGACTAAAATGCTTGTGACATACGGACATGACGAAACTTAAAGGGTTTCTTTTTTGCCATTTTGGATACGGAACTCTGAAATGGAACCCTTATCACTTCGTTGTGTCTGTCAAGAATGTCAAGATTTAACATTTAACCTTTAACCCTTTTTCAGGCCGGCAATCGAAAAATGACAATCGAATTTCAGTTTTATATGTATACTTGACATTAAGACATTATCCCCCTTGTTCATAATACTTAAAATGCCTTTGCTAAATAAAATGTGCTTTGTCCCTTTCTGACGAACACATATTTCAAAGTGACAGATAAAGACAAACGAATTTTAACGCCATTTTAGTTAAAATAGCACTTGTAGCACGTTTATGAATACCTACGGCCGTTTATGTTTAACAGGCAGTATGTGGTCGATATATAGGACACTTCTCTGTCTGGTAAACTGTGGGCCCGTTACGTGCGTCTTCAAAACTTTTTTAAACTTAGCAATACCCGCAAGAATCCGAGAAGCGTAAGTCGGGCAGGCAGTCAATATGGTAATATTACTTCAATATTTGGAGGGGCAAACTCACAACTTATCTGCTTGTCCGGGAATATTGGAACTTACGCTATGGGCTGTTATTCTTTACAAGCTCAATGCGTCTCACCCCGCCGGTCACGCCTAGCGAAACTAGACCTCTACCCACGTTTAAGTAGTTACTACGAATCGCGGTGTCGATGTCAAGAAATATTTGTGAGTCAGCGTTGAGGTTGGCTTAACATGTTTCAGAATAGCGGAGCTGTGGTTTGCAAGAGCAATAAGATAAGAGTCAACGTTGACAAAGTGGCTGTAGATGGTTAAACGATCAATTTGTGGTCCTTCTCTTCGTCTTCTACCACGTTCCCTCACAGCTCCACACCACATTCGGTCCGTCTACAAAGGGTACGGAGGCCGCGTGGACCGCATGTTATACACTGCCGACTTCTTGACGGTGTCAGACCACCTCGTTGGTGCCCTACCCTGAGCTCGCCAACCATCCATTTGGCTTCTCCAGAAGCCATTCTGTGGCGCTTAGGCTGTTTACGAGCGACGATCTTTTACAAGGTGCACGGAAGGAAACCCTATTAATGAGATCCTACAGTAAATGTTACATAAACCTTTTCCAGTCACACGCTGTATACGTTAGCACGCGCACGCCTGTATTCTCAAAAGGAGTAGGTAGACCACATGGCATTTAACTTTCCGTACCTGATAATTACAAATTTAAAAACAGAGATAGTGTGACATTGCTGGAATACATACCCAAACACGATACCCACGGCAATAAAGGATAGCTATTTTAACATATTTTGTAGAACCCGACACCACATGTTCTATACTAAGACTAAGGCTGGGTTGCACCAAACCGTCTGTAATCGTATGCAATGTTCGTTAAAATTCGAATGTATGGAAAGTTTGACAAGTTTGTATGGTATGACAGCTGCCGGCGCCATATTTAACGTTAATCGGTCTGTAATCAAGCTGGTGCAACCGGCCCTAAGGGCCCGCCCAACTTACGGTTTATTTAATTTAATCGTATGGCTTTAATTAAGTCAGTCGTATACAGTCAGCGTCACATAGTTAGTAGCAGCCAGAGTAGCCAAATATTTCGTAACACACCCTTATTCTTACAGTAATAAAGACGTGTACCGAAATATTTGGCTACCTTGGCTGCTACTAACTATATGACGCTGACTGTACTATAAATAAAATTTTCAAATTTTGCATCCATAGGATTACGTCGTTGTCGAGGGTGAACAAGTCCGCTGGATTACCGTCGTATTTACTGAGCGGGCAGTTCTTGATGATGTGCTCAATGTCTTGCATCGCGGCCCCACAATCACACCTCGGGGACTCTATCCAGCCGAATTTGTGTAGGAATGCACGTGAGCGTCCGCAGCCAGTTCTCAACCTGTTCAGCTGGCACCATTCTTTTCTAGGCAGTGAGAAGCCGGGTGGTTTCACTGTAGGGTTGATTGTAACACCCATGCTTTTGGGAGGATCGTCTTTCCATTCCATTTCCCATTTTGCGGTTGTGTCGAAGTGCGTGCCCATGAGGCTTCTTGCAGTCTGGTAGGAGGGTGTCAAGATTTCTGTCGGCGTTCCGGAGGGTTTACAAACTCGGCATTGGCAGGCAGGTCGGGGCGGGCTAAGATTTTCGTGTCTCACGAACCAGCGCTTGTTGTCTTCTCAAGTGAGGAGGAGATATGTGGCAAAGGGTTGGGAGCCACTTCCCGGGTGTGCTTACGGTTACATGCGAACTAACGGTTACAGACCAATCAATCGTTAAACGGTTAAATATGGCCCCGGCAGCTGTCATCCCCACTGAACTAAGCCACAGGCAGACATGGCGAAACTATAAGGGTTCCTTGTTGACTCTTGGCAGGCCTTTAAATACCGCTATTTTCGTAAACTTGTCAAACTTTCCATACATTTTAACGAACACCGCTTACGTTCACAGACGGTTTGGTGGAACCCACCTAACTTAGCAAAGTACTAAGACTAAGTTAATGTAAAGTTTCCTCACGTGCCATATTGCCGGAGCCCACGTCTCTGAGCTGCTGGGCTATCCACAAGGTGCCACGACTCGCTTCATCAATCATCGCTCACCTCTAGTACCTATACTATACGTAAATACTTTTTATACAACGACGGTGGCAAACAAGCGTACGGCCCACCTGATGGTAAGCGGACACCGCAGCCTATAGACGCATGTAACTCTAAAGGAGTAACATGTGCGTTGCCGACCCTTGATATGTTTGAGGATTCACCGTGTTGACAGCTGAAGGAACAAATTCCCTCGCTCTCAATACAACGCATCCTCAGGAGCTCTGGCGACCTTGCTCATCTCCAGGAACACAACACTACTACAGAGCAAGTAGTAGTGTTACTATGGCTGTGGTCTTCTGCAAGGCGGAGGTACTTCCCTAGTTGGGCTGCTCCAAATTCGAGCGGGATGACATTTCGCCGTCGACTGTTATTTTAAAATTATTTATGTATTTTTACGAGAGTTAATTGAACTGAAGTAAAAGTCCCCTAAGAAGGCCCAACAGTGTGCGCCGTACCCCGAATCCTCAAGGGCGTTTTGGTGTTTACAGCGTCTTAAGAGATTCCCACTAATATATCTTGATGCCGCGTTTCGTAGTAACGAAGCGTTATCAGCCCCGCTATTCTGTAACTTGTTTTAAGCTCGTTTTCCCTCTGGGTTGGAAGGTCAGACGGCAGTCGCTTTCGTAAAACTAGTGCTTTTGCGAAATCGTGGGATTAAGTGCCTAAGCGGACCCCGGGCTCCTTTAGGGCACAACCGGGAATAACGCTAGACCCAACTCACCTGACTGCATCGACTCGTCGCCTCGCCCCCACTCGAATTCGCGCGCATCAATAGTCATTAATGAAGCAGCTCACAAAACTTTGCTTAAAGTGAACTTTTTAGTAGTTCGTTATGTCAAACCTCAATTGGAAAAAATCGAATCTATCTTAATATTGAAGTTGCCCTCTCTGTATTTCTAGTCGCTCACTTAGTAATTTAGTCGCGCGGATAGAATTTTAATATCGCAAATGGATTAGGTAATCACAACCCACTTCTTGTGAGCTCGTTCTGGATTTTATTATTAATCAATATTCGTCGTTAGTTTAGTTAATTTGTCGCTTTATACTCAAATTCATACCGCTCAAGTTATTACAAGAGTATGTCATCATACTCATCATCAGTCGCTATTTTTTTTTTAATCGATCGTTTTATTATTTTGATATTGCATATAAATCAACGTTAGAATACATTTATGTAGGGATTCTTTATTGTTTGGTACAAAAAAAATGTAGACAAAGTCTCTTGAAACAACCCTTATGCTATACGCATACTCAATTACCCATAACAATGCTTTTATTACAGAAAAACTATTATATGAGCCAATATGAGAGGCGTTGTCCCTCGCTTTTTAAATCATTTGTCAAGATGTATAAGGCCTTATGGTGATGATATTGATATGTATAAACAAGCGGTTAAGGGCAACATTAGCTGAGGTACTGATCTAGAATACTTAAATCTGAAATAGGGTCTCAGGTAATGTTCCGTCTTAAGTTCCCTCACTAAATTATCCTCATTGCTTTAAACGGAGCCCTCCACAGGGCCACCAACATAAAAGTCGTGCAAGTCAACGAGCCCTAAGCTTAGCCACCGCTGTGACCTGAAAAGGTCGTACAATATGTGCCCGACATTAATTATACTACACTAATGCGTAAGCGGCGACGCCTCGCTAAACCTTTTGTGACATCGTAATCGATGTTATAGAATGAGACGACGTTAAAAATAGCGGTATGAAAGATTGGTGTAATATATGATAGATCACATAAAGGTCCGGTCATTGTGGCATTCTTTGGGGGAGGCATATTCCCAGCAGTGCACGTCTTTCGGCTGATATGATGATGATGATGATCACATAAAGACTAATTCCTTAGGAACGCTTTCTTTAATACATTACTCATCGGGTCATCGGTGGCAATAAACTCAATTCCCTAGCTCAAATCCTGGATCCGCCACCATCTATAATGCAGAACAACCCTCTATAATAGTTAACTTTCTGTCGTTTTTAAGAAGAAACATTAGGGGTCTGTTTCCATACAAGCGTTGTCGACTATTCCCTTTTTTTACCCTAGACCTAAATAAATATTTTTCAAATAAGATCAATATAATCAATATACACACACGTGTCTGTATGTTTGGTCTTATTTTTGAAAGTGCTAGGTTGCCGCAGACATAAGCATTATACAAATCCGTTAACAATAAAAAATCAAAACAGTCCGACACTGAATATCTTCTTTCCTTCTTCCTTAGGTGGAGCAAACAGTCGAGAACTAAACCCCGATTTTTACATACTTAAGATATTTAGTTGAAAGCTTCAGTGGTCCTTGTCGCGCTCGTTACGCTCTTACGTTAGAGCGACAGAAATATTGATCCCACAAAAAACATTCCATGTAAGAAAGACGCCAAGTCTCGAAACTCTTCCACCGTAAAAAGTTGTGATATTTCGTAAAGCCAAGTCTCAGGCATTCTTATTAATCTTTATTTGCTAGCTAAATAAAATTCTGCAACTTGGCAATCACACAACTTTACTGTATTTTTGCATACCTAAAACTATGTAGTATTGTGTGATTGCCAAGTCACAAAATTTTATTAAGCTAGTAAATAAAGATTTATAAGAATGCCTGAGACTTGGCTCTACGAAATATCTCACAACTTTTTACGGTGGAAGAGTTTCGAGACTTCGCGTCTTTTTTACATGGAATGTTTTTTATGGGATCTCACTTCTTTTTGTAGGTTATTGTGTTATCAATACATACAAATTATGAATGCAGTCCCATTATTGCTTTTTAATGCTTTGTCCCATTCACTGCAAATATAACTTAGTAAATCCTATATGTTTATATGGGATTATTTATGCAGTTGGTGTATATAGAAGACTGGACTGAAATTGCATTTTTTTTAGTCTCCTTGATTTATACACTAAACACTAATTGTATTTGTTCAACTCCTCGCCTAGTGCGAGTGGAGTGAACTGCCACGCGTTTCGCGGGTCATATAAGCCAGTGGATTGGCTACAAAACTTGTTCAACTCACCTGATTCCGGGAGGCGCGATGTTCGCTTCAACTCCGGTTAGTATCTGTCAAGGTTCAGTCAATTGTCAGGTCAAGTCAAGTTCAATCATGAGGGTCACCGGGGCTGAAGAAGCCGCCGTGGTGTACGGGCCGTCTCGCCAACAATCCGCGGCGTCAAATCACCAACTCTTCCGATGTCACCGAAATATCCACACAAAACACTCGGACACCCGTGTGTCTTCAAAGCGAGCGATATTACACCAAACAAGGAAAATGCGTTTCCAAATTATCCAAAAACACTCGTTCCCTTTCGGGTCCGCAACAACGAGGTTATCTTTTTTTTTCTCCGCCTTGACAAAGTGTCACTGTCAAAACCACAGACTCAAAAGAGGCGTACACACGTGAGGAGTTTAAGGGGGCGGGCAGACGGTCGGCCCGAACAATCACCCGCCTCGGAACGGCCTCTAAGCCGGTCCGCTATACTAGGGGAAGTCGCGATAGGGTTGCTACCGCTCGCTTCAGAACCGAGTCCCCAACCATGACCTCGGCAAACCGAGGGGTCCCGTCTTTACCGGGAAACAAATTAACGATGCGCCCCCGACGCCATCGCAGTGGCGGAAGGTTAGCATCCTTAACTAGCACAAGGTCTCCAACTCTGGGGGGACTGGTTTTGTCAGTCCACTTGAGGCGCTGCTGCAAAACATGCAAATACTCTAATGACCATCTGGTCCAAAAGTTCTGAGCCATTTGTTGCAGCATCTGGTAGCGCGACAAACGACTGGAGGGTACGTCCCGGAGGGGGTGCTCCGGCAACGCTGCAAGTGGCTGACCAATCAAGAAATGGCCTGGAGAGAGCGCTTCCAGGTCATTTGGGTCGGAGCTGAGCGGACACAACGGACGGGAATTGAGGACGGCCTCAATTCTACAAAACAACGTCGCGAGTTCCTCAAAAGTCAATACAGTTTGACCGACTACCCGATACATATGGGCTTTTGCTTGCTTCACGCAAGCCTCCCAGATTCCACCCCAGTGGGGGCAGCCTGGCGGATCGAACGTCCAGGTGATACCCCGACGGGAGAGGTCTGTTCCAATATCAATCTTATTTTCAAATAAAAATTTTACAACATCTTGTAAATAACGGTCGGCACCCTTGTAATTGGTTCCACAATCTGACCGGATCAGAGATGGGAGTCCCCTACGGGATACAAATCTATCCAATGCCGCAATAAAAGCCTCCGTCGTAAGATCACCAACAAGTTCAAGATGAGCAGCCTTGGTCGACAGGCATACGAAAACGCACAAATACGCTTTTACAACCTTCGCATTTCGAAGTCGCGACGTTTTCACTAAAAAAGGTCCCGCAAAATCGGTCCCAACCCTAGAGAAGGTCCTAGCCTCGTTGACCCGATCAGGAGGAAGGTCCCCCATCTGGGGCTGCATCGTGGCTGCCTTGAGCCGAAAGCAAGGCAAGCACCGAAACACGATGCTCCGAATAACCCGTCGGCTGTTCAATATCCAAAAGTCTCGCTGCAAAATGCCCAAGAGTGCATTGCAGCTGGCATGCGAGTTCTTTATGTGGCGGTCAATCACCAACAATTCCACCAGATGCCCCTTCTTAGGCAGCAAAATGGGGTGGCGCACCGAGTACGGCAAGCTAGCGTTGCGGAGCCGTCCTCCAACCCGGAGTGTACCCGACTCGTCAATGAACGGGTTGAGGCGTGCTATCGCCTTCGGTAGCTTAGGACGTCCCTGCCGCAGGGGCTTCAATACGTCCCCAAAGTGTTCTTCCTGCACAACCCTAATCCAATGATGTAGGGCGGCATTCCGCTCTTCTGTGGCGAGAACTCTAACGCGTGACCGGTTGTCAGGGTGGCGACAATTGTGTATAAATCGCTTGACCCAGGCGGTCACTCCAACAAGCTTGTCGAGAGAGCTATACCGTTCTAGCAACCAAGCAGTGTCTGACACTGGAGCGGTCTCGACAAGGTGGACACCCAAGCCAGAGGATGGGGTCCCAATCACACAACTGGCAGGCCAGAGTGTCTCCGGTTCCAACAACCAATCTGGTCTCCACCACAGTGAGTGGGCAACAAGCTCAGGTGCCGTGCAACCCCTGGACGCCACGTCCGCTGGGTTCAGTTCACCTGGCACGTGTCTCCAAACCAAGGCAGTCTCCGAATTCTGGATTTGCGAGACCCGGTTGGCCACAAAGACCTCCAAAGTATGGAATGACGACTGCAGCCAACACAATACAATTTGGCTATCAGTCCATGCGTAGACACTCTCCTCAAGGTTCACGGTGTCCTTCAAGGTAGAGGCCACGTGGTTCAGTAGGCGTACAAGAAGAGCCGCTCCAGATAATTCCATTTTTGGGATTGTCAAACGCGTGCGAAGGGGAGCCACCTTGCTCTTCGCCATTACCAAGTGCAAATCGACCGATCCGGCGGAGCTGACCGTCCGCAAGTAAACGGCAGCTGCATACCCTCGCTCGGAGGCGTCGCAAAACCCGTGTAGGGTTACTCGGCATTTCCCTGCCGGCAACAGCTTACGCGGCAGTTCGACCTGATTTATCTCCGGGAGCGTGGAGAAGAAAACCTCCCAATCGCTCAACAAATTTCCGGATAGTGGATCATCCCAACCCAGTTGGACCATCCACAGGCGCTGCATAAATGCCTTCGCCGTGAAGATGACCGGCGCGATCCATCCATTCGGATCGTACGTCCTGGCCACCGTGGACAGCACAAGCCGCTTCGTCCAGACCCTCGGGGAATCCAGTTCCACCCGATAGGTGAACACATCTTGGACTGGTCGATATTGCACGCCTAGGACTGATAACATGTGCGGGCTCTCAACATTTTCGAACAGGTGCGGATCCTGCTGGTGATCCTCGGGGAGGCCGGCCACCACGGCCGGTGAGTTGGACATCCATTTGCGCAATTCATATCCACCCGTCCGCAAGAGTTCCACCAGCTCATCCCGCAAAACCAAAGCCTCTTCGACACTGTTTGCCCCGGTGCACACGTCATCGACAAATAAGTCCCGTTCCAAAATGGCGGACGCTCGAGGGAACCTCAGTCTCTCTCGAGACGCCAATTCTAACAAAGTTCGAATTGAAATGTACGGACTGCTCTTCAAGCCGTATGTATTCGTATTCAGCTCGTACACCAACATCGGTTCATCAGGGCTCTCACGCCACAAGATCAGCTGATACCGACGATCATCAGGATGGATCACTGTCTGCCGAAACATCATCCGGATGTCGGCGACGAACACCACCTGATGTTTCCTAAAATTTGTGAGGATATCCGTGATATCCTTGTGCAGCTTAGGACCTGCATGCAAACACTGGTTCAATGACACCCCAGTCGAGGTGGACGCGGACCCATCAAAGACCACACGAATCTTGGACTCCGGGGATTTTAGGACCGCGTGGTGCGGCAGGAAGCAGTGCTCCACTGTACTCCAGTCCGTCCGAGCCACCGACATGTGTCCCAAACCCTCGTACTCCCTCATGAAGTCCACATACTTCTGCCGGAAGAGCGCATCTCTTCTCATTCGGCGTTCCATCGAAACCAGCCGCTTCTCAGCCATCTCACGTGACGCTCCAAGAGGAGGTCGGTGGATGAGCAGAGGAAGTCGTGTTATGAACCGACCAGAGCAGAGGCGCCCAGTATTATTTTGGTAAAACCGTTCGCACTCTTCCTGCTCGGGGCTCATACGCGACGCGGTAGGTGGTTCCTCAATCTCCCAGAACCGTTGCACGGCTTCTGAAAGAGCAGTTCCAACCAGACAGCCCTCCTCAGTAGGAGGCGGTGGAGCCGCTAAAACCAAACCCATTACAGCATAGCCAAACACCGTTTCCAGTGTAACCAGTCCGCCAGGCTGTAAGGTACGGTTGCCGCTCAACAGCACCCGCCCAAGAACGTCTGCACCCAGCAACACGTCAATCGGACCAGGTCTGTCAAATCCAGCATCCGCCAGAACTAATCCAGCTGTCAAACTCCGAACCTCTGGAGGCAGCTTCACCTGGGGGAGTCTCCCCACCACTTCATCCAATACTAACGCGGGAGCATTAATCCTCGCGCGTGAAGTGGGACCCGGTCCAAAGGTGAGTAAGGTCTGCCCTACCAGATTTGACACTGTCACATTGCCTACCCCACGTATACTTTCCGGGTGGGGTTTCACAACCAAGCCCAACTGTCGCACCAACCTACTGGATACCATGCAGCCTTGCGCTCCCGTGTCAAGGAGAGAGCGCACGCAGGCTGATCCTCCGCCAGGGCCCCAAACACAAACCGAAGCCGTGGGCAATAACACGGTCTCCAAGGGCGTGGCGGTGGCTGGTGCGTGGGCGGCGTATCCCTAGCAGGGATAACGCGTTGCATCCTGTTCCGCATGGGCGGGCCGCTCGTACCGCTCGAGCGGGTCCCACTCCGGCTGGTACTGCCGTCGCGCCATGCGTGCCGCCTGCGGCCCCTGGTATGTCCTACTCCGGCCGTACACCGGAGGTCCCGACCCCCAGCGGGGTCGCTCCACAAGCGGCGGCGACATCCGTGGCGCCTGCCGGGGTGGAGGCGTTTGCGGGCACCCGCCCGTAAGGACCCCCCGTTGGGGCACGGGTGCGTGCGAAGTAGTCGCGTAGTTTTGGAGGGGGGGGGGAGGGGGGTGTTACCCGACGTCCCCACTTCTCCTCGGCCATGGGCCCCTGGTCAGCCCGCTGCTGACTCCGAACAGGGGAGCATGACCCCTGCGCAGGGGGGGGGGGGAGGTGTATCCCCACTGCGGTTCATGCATAAAATGGGGTGGTGCTTCCCACCACAGGACTTACACGCCTGCGGGTGGGCACAATCTCGCACAAAATGTGGGCCCAAGCAAACAAAGCACCATTGCCGCTGCTTAGCAATGTTGCGGCGTCCCACAACCCGCTGCGCAAGAAACTTCGGACACGCTGGCACCCGATGGCCAGGGTTCTTGCAGCATAGGCAGACTTCAGGGTCCAATGCACTGGTATTATATTGGTGAGGACCCGCTGGTTGTGGGGCCGATTTGCCCCACCCTCCCCTTTGAGGTGCAACTCTCCCCTGGGCCCGCTGGGCCCCAGGAGGCCTCGGGGGTGGAGGTAGATCCGAGGTGTCGGCCCGTCGACACTCAAGTTCCAATTGGTCGATAAGATTGGTGAAGGTCGGCAGATGCTGAGCACTTTCACCACCATACCGGTGCTCAAACCTGGCCCGTACATCAGCCGGCAGCCGGTTCAACAAAAAATTCAACAGTATGTAGGACCACTGGTCCACCGGCAAACCAAGGTTCTCTAACCCTTTGGTCGCTGTCAAAACAGGATTCAGCATTTTCAGCCGGATGTCTGAAGCCTGAGCGATCCGAGGGATATTCCAGATCTTAGTCATAAGAGTATCCGCAAGTCGCCGCACGTTCTGGTATCGGTCCCTCAGCAACGTGCGCGCGATTTCATAATTGTCGTCGGTGACCGACAAATGCGCGATCAAGTCGCGCGGCTCCCCGACGAGAGCAGACATCAGCTGCGCCAACTTCAACGCCGCTGGCAGGTCCGTCCGGGCATGCACCAAGCTATCAAAGAGGTCGATGAAGCTGGTCCACTCGTCCAGGTCTCCTCGGAAGACCGGCATCTGTATGGCTGGCAAGCGCGCTGCCAACCCTGGGTTATAGATAACTGCTTGTTTCGGAACGTCCCGGGCCGCACCATTCCGAACCCGCAGTATCTTAGAAGCCCTCTCGACAATCCTGTCCCCAAAATCCATACATTGCTCAAAGTCCCGCTCCACCTGCTCGGTCTCCGGGGTCGTCCGGCCGGGCTCCGCTAGGTAGAGTTCAACCTGGAACTCCACAGCCTTAAGACGGTCTGACACCTCCTCGTACCGGGTCAACAAAGCCTCCTCCCGGTCATTTCTGTCAACCAAAGCTGCTGCAGATGAAAACCAACGCAGTGCAGACTGGATCTTAGCCTTAGGTGTAGATCCCATTTTAAATTAATTTCCAACAATACCAGAGAAAATTAAAATTAATTTAATTAATGTGGAAATTCCAATCTCTTGGTCACCCTAGTGAATCAAAACCAAATATCAACTCAATTACAGGAATGCCTTACAATAACAACCAATATAGATTCTCAAAACGCAGTGGAAGCTCAAATTATAATCTATAATTGGCTAGTTACATGACTTCTAATAATCTAGCTTACAACTAATATTTATGTTAGCCTTATATTTTTAGCAACCTTGGCCGCTTATAGCAAACTGAATAAAACAAATGCCTTATTACCAAACAACAAGCTATGAAAGGCTTTCCAAATTACAATCAATCAAATATGTGGCTTTAATTTGCCTTCAACTATTCTCCAAATTAAATTGTACCAAACACTGGTAATCACCTTCCGGAGGTTGTAATCTCACTAATTTGCACTGCAAGTACAATAATTTCGTGAAATCTACAGTACAAAACACTTGCAGTGCCACAAAATAGAGGTTTTAAATACTTGTAGCTAAATTTGGTTTAAACAAATAACCTCAAAATGCCCTTTTTTACCCAAAAGGAAAAAACTATCAAAATTCGCGTTTTTTCTTTGTGAGTAACCACGCTCTGGGTACCAAAAGTTGTTCAACTCCTCGCCTAGTGCGAGTGGAGTGAACTGCCACGCGTTTCGCGGGTCATATAAGCCAGTGGATTGGCTACAAAACTTGTTCAACTCACCTGATTCCGGGAGGCGCGATGTTCGCTTCAACTCCGGTTAGTATCTGTCAAGGTTCAGTCAATTGTCAGGTCAAGTCAAGTTCAATCATGAGGGTCACCGGGGCTGAAGAAGCCGCCGTGGTGTACGGGCCGTCTCGCCAACAATCCGCGGCGTCAAATCACCAACTCTTCCGATGTCACCGAAATATCCACACAAAACACTCGGACACCCGTGTGTCTTCAAAGCGAGCGATATTACACCAAACAAGGAAAATGCGTTTCCAAATTATCCAAAAACACTCGTTCCCTTTCGGGTCCGCAACAACGAGGTTATCTTTTTTTTTCTCCGCCTTGACAAAGTGTCACTGTCAAAACCACAGACTCAAAAGAGGCGTACACACGTGAGGAGTTTAAGGGGGCGGGCAGACGGTCGGCCCGAACAGTATTCTTAATTTGAAGTTTCTATGTCTGCTAGAAGTGCCTTAGACTTTTGATGATTGGTGAGTCAGTGAGTGAGTGACAAAATTAAGAAACTTTGACTAGTTAAAGTACTGGTTCAAATTGAATGAAATTTGAAATATATCGTGTTTATACAATGCGTGCTTGGTTACAGAAAATTCAAGCTTCTAGTTTTATCCACAACGAAGTTATAGGGGGGTCGAAAATGGCCTAAACTGCTTCGAGAAAAGGATGGTACGGCCGTGCCGCTGTTTTCCTCGACTTGGCGGGGGCACTACCGTGCCCCCAGATATAGAATTCTTAAATCTGTAAAATTTCCCGACTAAGGTTCCTTCTTAAACTGCCCCCTAATCCAGTTGCCTGTATGAGGCAATATAAGTTAGCTCAAGTATAATAAAGAACTCAGGTTCATTACTTAGCCTGCAGTTAAGACCCCTAGGAGGATATAATCTAGAATGTAGGTCACCTAAGCTATGAGAAGATTGCAGGTTACTCTACGACTTCTTTACGAAGAAGAAAAAATGCATTTTTAGATAAGCGTTTAGTTTGGCGCTTTCGTGTTAAGTATAAGAAATGTTACAAAACCGTTAGTGCAGTTTGTTTCAGAAGTTTTTCATGACGAAAAGTACTTATACTAACCAATACCGAGATCTATGGTCTCATTGTTATCTTCAAGTAGGGTTGTAAAACAATCACACATGAAGGGTCCACGGAAAGAACAAGTCTAGTCACTTTGACAACATTTCGAGATAATTATTGCGGTTTTTAAGTTTAGAACGATTCAATTAACCATACTACCTATCTTCGCGATTAGATTTTCAAGTGCAAAAAAGTTGTTTTATATTAATGTTTACAATTATAGCAGAAGGTGTAGGTAATAGTTCGTTGAGAGCTCTACATTTTGAGATTAACATCTCATTTTTCGAAAAAAAATACTAGACATGTTTTTTCCGTGGACCCTTCACATAAATAATAGAACGAACAGTGGCAACTCCAGTATAGTCACACATCGCCACACTTCGATCAGTTTTATGGCGTGGCGTATCTTTGTTATCTTTTCCTTTCATAACTATTAGCAACCAAGATAAGTTCTACGTTAAATACATTTTTGTCATTTTAACTGGAACAAACCATATACCTATTAACGCTTTTGTGGAAGTATTATAGATTATACCCATCTACAAAAACATTTTTTAACTCCATTTTTCACCGACCATGTTCTAAGCGTTAGAGTAGTCGTCGTTGTATTTTTCTCTAAAGAAACTGTTGTATGGGACTCCATTCCGATCGTAACTATACCTACACACCGATTGCCCAGGCTATTTTAATATTGTCATTAACTAAGAGTAGAATTTAGGTAGTAAAATGTTAATACTAGTTAGGTACTCAATAAAAATGTTTTAACTGCCCATTCACGTCGATCGACAAGCAGGGTGGGTGTTAACAGTTGGATATAATATAAGGCTTGTAAATTATCTGTATTGTATAATATTCGTAACTGACGCTGATCTAATAGAACCTGTTGTTATTCAAAGCTCACAGCAACTGAATGTTTCAGTTTTGTCGCATTTATACTCTTGTCTGTTTAGATTTTGTTTTTTTTTTTATGTTTCTAGCATACAAATAAATGCTTTAACTGCCCATCTATCAAAACAACTCTAGCGAACAGCTTCACTGCCTCTTGCCGTACGTTGAAAACCAAGGTTTTGCAAGACACGCTCGAGCCCATTCACGTTATGTTTCCCGACTCTAGCTTATTTTTGTCTGGGAGGACATCATCATCAGCTTATTAATAACAAGTAACTGCAACTTACAGTTACAGACACTTTAGGGAAATAATATGGTACAATTGTAGTCTACAATATTACTGTAGGTAGGTTATAGCCGGAACAAACAGAGCGTACATTCCTGGGTGAATAAAGGCCTCATGAATATTACTGTTGCGATTAGGTAGGGACTTGTTGAACTCCGTGAATAGATTGCTAAATTGTGAATCTGTGATCTCAATTAGCTGTTAACCTGTTATCTATTGAGGATCATATTTAATTAATTTAGTTACCTAACTTTTGGCATAACATTTATTCCCAAATGTTTTATTTTTTCTCATAATTTTTTTTTTCTGAAACCATTTGATCTTTCACGATTGTTAAAATATAAACCTAATGGACTCTATGCGGTACCTTATAAAATGGCCTAATTTTATCAGAATTTGGTTAATACCTTGTGCTCGAATAGCAAACTCATTTCCTCAATATTTGACTTGTTTCCTCCTTCGTAAAATTCACTCCATCAATTTCACGCGCACAGATTAAGTAACATTTGTTTTACCTTCACAACGAACTAAGGAAAAAATGGATCGGTATTTTTGTAGCATCTATGTACCTATGTATCCCACTACGAATAGACGCAACCGAGATGGCTCCAAGTCCTCTTTCATCATGAAATGTGAATAAATAAAGTATCATTTCTCAATCAAATTTCTCAATATCGCAATAAGCGAATGAATTGGAATTTCTGCCGATATTTGGGCACGGGCGGTAGGGTGCCGGTTAGTGAAAAGATTCCGCTATTAATGACAGGTATCTCGAGCTTGTTTGTGAGTAATATTTGGGTTAAGTACCCTCTTAAATACTAATCCACGTTTTAAGACCGATTAGGCATTGTAGATTTACGGAGCCGGCATTCCTCGGTAAGGGCAAATATTTGTGGTATAAGATTGGGTATAAGCGTGAAGGTTTGTTTCGGAGACTTGGAAGTTTTCTATTTTTTTTATGACTGATAATTATACATCGTTATAGCGGGAGTAAAAACGATTTGACACTACTAAAAGATTATAACAAATAGTCAGTCAAAAGTGACACTCGATCGAGAAACGTTCATATCAACTACGAGTTCTAAAATACATTTTCTTTTTAATATAAAATAAATAAATATTTGCGGACAATCTTACACAAATCGACCCAGTCCCAACAGAACCGAAGCTTGGACCATGGGTACTAGACAAGTTCAATCAGCATCGGCATTATTATTTTATTGTAAATTACCGTTTGACATGTAAAAGTGCCCTTGTGGGTATTTGCAGAATAAATAATTGATTTGATTTGATTTGATTGCAATTGAGCGAGGAAATGCCGCCAGCATCCTCGGTACAATGCCTCGAGGGCCTTTTTTAGATTTAACTAAGTTTTAATTTAATTTAGTTAATGCTAGTTATCATCTTGCATATACTTTAGAAAATAAAAGTATATATATATAAATAATACTTAAATACAAAGAAAATATCCATGACTCACGAACAACTGAATATTCGTGCATTCTTTTTCATGTCTTTCCTACGTAACTTCCTAAATAGATTAAGTACCTACGCAACCTCTTCAATCACTTTTCCTGCTACTTTAGACATTAAAATGGATATTTTCTGCACGACGCCGCATATTAACAGTAGATAATTTTATATAGAAAACTCCCGTGAGAATCAGACATATTGAAATATAATGAAAAACGGGTCGCTCACGTATTTTATATCGAGAAACGCTCGACACGTTTCTAACCATTGTCGAGCGTTTCTCGATATAAAATACGTGAGTGACCCGTTTTTCATTATATTTCAGTAGAGAATTTTGATGAAATTTTGGTCATCTATTACGAAAATCCTAAGTTTACACAGTGTTACACAAGATTGATTGACCTTTTCCAAAAAAAACTTCGTGCTAGAAATAAAGATTAGAGGACTATGTAACAAAAATCCAATTAGCCCCCTAGTAAGCTCAAGAAGGATACTAGACGACGATATATCTACACTAATATTATAAAGAGGAAAGATTTGTTTGTTTGTGTGTTTGTATTGAATAGGCTCCGAAACTACTGGACCGATTTGATAAATTCTTTTACCATTAGAAGCCGACATTATCCCTGATGAACATAGGCTACTTTTTACCGCGGGAAAATGGTTTATTCCTACGGGAAAACGGGTAATCCGTGTGAAGCCGCGGGCTGGGCAGCTAGTTTAATATGTATATATATAAATACTCAGAAATGAGGCTGTCCGCAGGAGAACCAAGGTAACCGATGTGGCCCTCCGGATCGCTAAGTGGCAGTGGGCGGGGCACATAGCACGTAGAACCGATGGCCGTTGGGGCGGAAAGGTTCTCGAGTGGCGACCACGTACCGGAAGGCGCGGCAAGGTGCAGCGATGACCTGGTAAAGGTTGCGGGAGTCCGCTGGATGCGGGTGGCGCAGCACCGGTCGCTTTGGCACTCTTTGGGGGAGGCCTATGTCCAGGAGTGGACTTCTTTCGGCTGATATGATGATGATGATGATGATGATAAATACTTAAATGCATAGAAAATACTCAAGACTCAGAAACAAATATTCATGCACATCACACAAATATTTGTCCTTACCGGGATTCGAACCCAGGACCTTCAACTTCGTAGGCAGCGTCGCTACCCACTGGGCTAACCGGTGGTCTAAATCGATATATAATGAACTTCTTGAAGGCTTCGAATTAGTAGGCAGTATTCCGTTTTTACTAAACAGACATTCTGTTGTTTCTTCTTTAACAGATTGGTTTTTGCATTTTTTGCTCACGCGATAACGATGGGCGTCCATAACACAAGCCTTGTAGAGTTTACCATGTAGCCCCAAACTAAGTAAGATTGTCCCCTAATATTTATTTATTTAATTCAACACAGCCCAATACAGAATTGTATCAATATCGAGACAACATTCCTATTTGCTCAGTGTAGAAGGAATACACAGGATTCAAAATGTCCGGAACGAATCTAAAGGGGACGGACAAGCTCAAACATCTAACAGACGACGTTAAATCGCTCTAGCGAAAGAAGCCCAGATCAGAACATGCAATATACGATACCTCCGCTGGATAAGGCCCGAAATAACTAGTACCTACTTATTCTAATTTTCTCGGGTCTCGACTCTGCGCGGATATTCTCTTGTGTTTTTCCTAATTTCTTTTGTCCTAATTTAAATCTATTTTAAGTCTTTGTCTTGGTATTAGTGATATGACAATGACATGTATATTTCATATTTTTTAAATTCGACATGTAAAACTAGCAATTTGTTCGCCAAAAGGCACATCATGGTTTTGTGACTAACATTGAATTCTAAACGTTGACATCTTAGAATCATATTTTATTATAATTGGCATATTTTCTGACTTTAACTTTTTAAGCAATTATTTATTTGTATTAGAATATTCGATAATTAGCCTACCTTTATTTAAGACTGTAAACAATTATAATTTAGTGCATGCCACTTCTACTACTGAGTGACTGCATGAAAATTCGTATGCCTCCGGGTACGACATAGTGAAGCAAACACCGCTTTTACCACTATCTGCAATATTATGTCATGTATATTGTATACCTATGATCGACGAATAAAGTATTTGTATTTGTATTTTTTTCGAGCCAATGTCTGTAGCAAATCTATAGTGAATTAGTAGAATCAAGTCTACTAGCGCGCTAAAAATCTTGCCACTGACTGAGGCTATTGTTTTCGAAGCACAGTCGGCGTTAGTCAAGATCACGTTAAGATTTTTGTGATCGCTTCAGTAAGGCACTAAGCAGATTTTTGCAAGCGATTGTGACCGGGCGTTATGAGCGTTTTAGAAAATGGATACCATTAGTGTATTTCTTGTTAACCTCACCCAAAAACTCACAAGCGAATAGACTTAAATATTTTTTTTCTGGTAATAGGCCCAATTAGGGATCCATATTAATTAATGTTACTTAAATCATGTAAAAATCTACATAATTATGTACCAAATATGGAAATAAAAAGGCTTATTATTATTATTATAATATGGCTTACACATCGAAATCTAACCTCAGATTCGGATTCAGATTCAGACCTACATGTACCTAAAGACGATATTTTACCCAGTTTACCGGTATGAGTTCGCAAGCTAGTAATCATACCTAACTGGAAAATATCCGAGACTCGGGAACAAATACTCGTGCACAATGCACATCACACAAAAAATATCTTCATCATCATTATCACATCATAATTTCACTTTCCATATAAACGAATATCATAATTTCAACTTTATTAAGTTGCATAAAAAACAAACTGTATTATAACACTTTGCATCATTTCATAAAACATAATAATCAGTTGTCATAAATGATGACTCATAATATTCAGTTCAAAACAAATATTATAATTTTGTATGAAAATATTAATTTTATACAATGACGGTGGCAAACAAGCGTAGGGCCCGCCTGATGGTAAGCGGACACCGCAGCCTATAGACGCATGCAACTCCAAAGGAGTAACATGGGCGTTGCCGACCCTTGACATGTTTGAGGATTCGCTGTGTTGAGAGCTGAAGGAACAAATGTTAATGTTAATGTTTGTTTTTAAGCTTTATGACCGTTATAGCAAGAGTTCTTATATTATACTAGCTGTTGCCCGCGACTTCGTCCGCGTAGAACTTGTCTTAGAAAAATGATTGCTATTAAATGATTGTGAGCGGAACCTCAATTATCGCCCACCCAAACATAGTTCTATCTTAAGGGATGATTTCCGATATAAAAACTATCCTAAGATATCCTTCTAAGGGTCTCAAATTATCTGTACGAAAAATTTCATCGAAATCCGTTCAGGGATTAAGCGTAAAAGGTAACAGTGCGATGAGTTCATTAGTTTAAATTGCAAAATTTCAATTGAAAACTCCGTTTTTACAAATACCTATTAAGAATCATCAACAGACGTTTCTGCTTAAATTGTATATTTTTTCATAATGTAGGTATTTAAAAAAGGTATATGACTGGAAATTTTTGCTTAAATAAATAAATAAATTATAAATAAATATTAAGGGATAATCTTACACAAATTGACCTAGTCCCATAGTAAGCTCAGTAAGGCTTGTGTTATGGGTCTAGACGACGATATACATATATAATAGATATAAATACTTAAATACATAGAAAAATTTCCATGACTCAGAAACAAATATTCATGCTCATCACACAAATATTTGCCCTTACCGGGATTCAAACCCAGGACCTTCAGCTTCGTAGGCAGCGTCACTAACCACTAGGCTAACTGGTCGTCCTTAAATCCGTCCAGTATAGTTTCACTCACGTTAGTTCGAGCTACCTGTATAGTTTTGAAAGCAAACTTATCTACTGCTATAAGACGTAGAACTTTCCATCTCCATCCACCGTCGCCATTTAACGGTGTTAGAGAATAAATTATTTTGATTAAGAGGGGGCGTATCGCCAGGGAAAAATCAGAAATCACCCGCGCGCCCCGTACCTGCCGCGCTGATGCGTCTATTGCTGCCCCGCTCCTTCTCGCATAGTATATGCCCCGACAGTCAGATGAAACATGATGAATACCTATACATAATTATAATAAGTGGAAAGAAAGACAAAATCTGTAAGTACCTATATTTGAAGATATAATTTTCGCTAGTAGCTAAGTCAGTTTCGAGAGCTATAACTGAAATATGACCTTCCGTTTTTTTACTAAATCACGTAAGGGTTGTAATTTAGCATAATAATGTCTCGTAAAAGGCTAAAGCAAAAAAACAGCTATAATCGAATTTAAACTTTTGTGACATATCTAAAATACTACTAATAAATCCACGGTTAAAAAATTAACGTAAATGTCACGGCAGGCGACATGTTTCGAACTCTTCGGGAGTTCTTCTTCAAAACAAACATCGAAAACACTAATCCTGAAGAAGAACTCCCGAAGAGTTCGAAACATGTCGCCTGTCGCGTCATTTAATACGTGAATTTATTAGTAGCATTAAAAAAATACTGTAATTTATTATGAAAACTTCGATCATGTTTATGAAAGCCAGATTTTCAGGCCACTGTGTGGCGGCCAAATTTTTCAATTCTGACCCCGTGTCATGGTCGGCCTTATCACGCGATAAGTGACAGGATAGAGCGTCCGTCACTGGCTGACACCGTTTGATAGAACGAGACGATGCCCCTATCTTGTCACTTATCGAGTGATAAGGCCGGCCATGATACGGGGTCTGATCTCGGATTCGTACTTGAAGACAATGGAGACGCTTTGGCCCTTTAGTTATCAATTTTGAACATACTCGTATTAAAGAAAAACTGCAAAATTGTGTTCACTTTTTTTAATATAAAAATGTCCAACTTCGCAGGCAATAATTCGGGTGCAGACTCGAAAATTATTATTACTCCAAAAGAAAGAAGGCAAAAAAATATGCATAGTGATGAAAATCCCATTCAGATATCTCAAAGAATTACGAAGCTACAACCGTTTTAATATTGCTTGTTAGAGAGAGAAAACGCAAACGGTGTGTGACGTCACATTACAGGATGCTGCCGGCAGGCCGCGTCGACGGCGACACCGACCACGATGCGCGCGGCACGTTGCCGTCTTCTGTGACGTCACATTCTTCCAGCGTCATCGTTTCATATGAAGTTGCGTTTTGCCCCTTCACCCCCTTATTTCACCCCTTTAGGGGCAAATAGATCTACATCACGATCTACATATTATAAAAGAAACCTGCTGTCCTGCTTTCATGTTTCTAGCCACAGTTTAATATGAAAAATCACACATTACTTACGTGAACTTTGAACCCCTTCAAGAGATGAATTAGGATAAAATCTCTTATCAATGTTTTTGACTGTACATTAGGAGCTTGTGGCCGAAGTTTTAAACGTCTAACTCTAAAAACGACATGTTTCCCATACAAACTTTCAACTATTTTTTTACCCCCTTAGGGGATGATTTTTTGTAACATCGCTTAATCATTTGCTTTGCTTTTTAGTAAGATACCTTCATACAAAGATTCAAGTCTATAACTTTCCAAATGAACGATTTCCATACAACGGTTCGACCCCTATTTCACCCCCTTAAGGGTCGAATTTCGAAAAATCCTCTCTCAGTACACGTCCACGTACTGTAAAGAATATATGTTCCAAATGTCATGCTTATAACTTTAGCGGTTTAGGAAATCACACATTACTTATGTGACCTTTCAACCCCTGTCTTAACCCCTTCAAGGGATGAATTAGAAAAATAATACCTTATCAATGTTTTTGACTGTACATTAGGAGCGTGTGACCGAAGGTTTAAATGGCTAACTATAAAAACGACATGTTTCCCATACAAAGTTCAAATTTTTTTTAACCCCATTAGGGGATGATTTTTGATAGCAAAGCTAAATCATTTGTTTTTGCTTTTTAGTAAGAAACCTTCATACAAAGATTCAAGTCTATAACATTCCAAATGAACGATTTCCATACAACGGTTCGCCCCCTATTTCACCCCCTTAAGGGTTGAATTTCGAAAAATACTTTCTTAACACACGCCCACGTATTGTAAAGAATATATGTTCCAAATTTCATGCTTATATCGTTAGCGGTTTAGGCTGTGCGCTGTCTGTCAATAGATTAGTAACGCAAGAGTTATATATATATATATATGAGTATATGAGTTTTATATAGTTCAGCATTATGCTTATTAAAATTATGATAATAGTCTTTATGGTAATCGTTTATTATGTGTTTCGGACGTATATGTTACATAAAAAATACCAAAAAAATATGAGTTGGGCTCATTCCACCTAATTTCCATAACGTATAATACACTAATTACACTAAAGTTCAAATTTCCGTCGGTTCATAATACCTAAATATCGAATTGTCTTAATTGCTACAATGAACAAAATTCATAATAACTTTGAACTAAAACGTCTCATGACTATAATACCTAAATATTAAAATATACATTTGTTTCAAATACCAAATCGCAGATACGACAAATTTTTAAAATACCCTAAGCTGAAAACTCCAGCACATCAAAATGTCGTAGTTTCAAAATGCCTAAATATTTGCAGTCTATGGAGCTTAAAGTAGCAAGTATACATGCTGGTTAACTAGTCTTTTTGAAATTTAGGTATTCTGGTACTTGGTTGTTTTGAACATAGTATGTTTTGCGACTATGGTATTGTGAAGTTTGCCCATTATGAAACATAGATATTGTAAAATCTAGCCATATTGCAAATAAGGTATTATGAAAAAAAAAAGTTAGGTGTTCTGTAGTTTAGGTATTTTGACACTAAGGCCTTTTGAGATCTCGGACTATTGAAAAAAAGGTAAAATTAAATTTAGGTGGAATGAGCCCAACTCAAAAATATGACGAAACCGCTCCCGTCTGTCCTGTCACCAGTCGGTAGATTCAACAATGCTCCTTGATAGCTCGATCCTCTCCATCCCTCAGTAGATGACTGAACCGATGCGAAAATAACTCTATATGTATGTCAGTCTGTTTCCTTTTTGAAAAAATGAAATGAAATTTGGTATGGAGATATTTTGAATGCTTCGGCATGGGGATCATAAGGATCGCTTTTAAAAAAGTGAAATGGGGGGCGAAAGTTTGTTTGGAGTTACAATATAATCGAGTTCCGCGCAGGCGAAGTCGCGGGCAAAAGCGCGCGCGCGAGCGTCTTTCATATATATTTCTTAAACGTGGTTGCAGGTTCGCGGACGACATCGAGCTGATGACAGGCACCCGGCCGGGGATCTACTGGCTGATCTGCTGGAAGTACCTATCTCCACTGGCCATGCTGGCGATCCTCGTGTCCTCGTTTTTCGAGCTGGCTACCGAAGGATCCGGGTATGTCTTCCATACATTCAACACAAAACAGAACGCCCAGGATTGTGCAAAGTGGAGAAAGGCGAGTAGGAAAGCGGAACCTAGAAAAAGCCGGGATTACGCAAGGTAGAAGATTCACAAGGCAGAAATTTTGCATTCATCGTTTAGTAGATGGTCCTGACCTCTTTACAGTCTTGGCACTGTGATGTCTGTACCCAGCGACTATCAAAGCATTTTCGGAAACCCTGAATACAGCAAATCAGGATGAAGTGTCGTCATCTGGTTTCGTCGGTAGATCGATAAGGGCCATGTGATTGTGTCAAAAATGGTTCAGGGCAGGAGCTATTTTGTTTTGTACATTAATACTTCGATGAAAAGTTTGGTCTCCTCAAAAGTCCTCCTGATTTCTTGCCACTCAAGTGACTCTCCCTGGCAGGTACGACGCGTGGATAGGCGAGCTGGGCGGCACGGTGCGCAAGCCCTGGCCGACCTGGGCGGTGCTGGTGGTGCTGCTGCTGGTGCTGGCTTCTGTGCTCTGGATCCCAGCCTTGGCTATCTTCAGGTAACTTAATAATTAAAAAACATTTACAAATTCAGTTTTTTGATACGTAATGGAGAGATGGTCGAAGACTCGACGCAGGCTCGCTCAAAAGTGAGCACGGAGACTTTGACAACTTTGTGTCGACCTCGTCATCATAGTCGTGATATACTAGCTGCCCCCCGGCTTCACGACCCAGGCAACTCCACGGGATAAAATATAGCCCAAGCCCATTCTGAAAATCCATTCTATACACTAGTGAAGCCAAGTACTAAATAGAGCGTCCCAAAAGTCACGCAATAATATAAAGAGAGCTGAGAAACATTTTTCAGGTTGTTTTCATTTGTGACATTACTTCGTACAAACTTACAAAGCTACAAACTTACATTTCACAGATTACCTTTTACAAGAATATACTATTCTACTTTCCGATCAGTGAAAAATTTCAAAATTAATCGTCACGAGTGGGATTCATACCCACGACCGACCTTTGCATTCCGTGCATTCCTCTGAACCAACTGAGCGAATCCCACTCGTGGCGATTTATTTAAAAAAAATAACTTTGATCGGAATTTGGAATTTCGTTAGCGGACGTTTCTGCTTAGTAAACATTTACTGATAGTATTCTACTGTTACAAGTTCCCAACTGACTCAATGCTCACGTTGCAGATACTTCGGCATCCCCATAATCGAGGACGAGGAGCGCGCCTGGTTCCCGGCTGAGGACCTGCGGGACTTCCACGGCATCGAGCCGCGCCCCGTCTCCACTTTGGAGACCGTGCTCTTCTGCACCAGGCCTGACGGCAGCGATGGCGGCTGCTGGCCGGGCTGCTGCGAAACTGACGACGAGGAGTAATCTCAATGTAATTATAGCTCCCTCGGCCGCTGCCGCGCTAGCCGTCACTTAGAGAACCGTGGCCTACGTCGTCAGGAGTCAACTGTTCCTCTGCACCAGGCCTGACGGGAGCAAGGGCTGCTGCTGATAGTCCGGCTGCTGTGAAACTGATGACGATGAGTAATTTCAATGTACTTATAGCTCCCACGCCTGGTGTTATGGAGATTTTTAGATTTTGCCAGGCTTGTTAGAGAGCCTATGTCGTCAGTAGTCTCTGCTCTGTACCAGGCCTGATGGCGGCGAAGAGCCTGCCCTGGCTGCTGCGAAACTGATGACGATTATTTACTAGTTGTAGCCATTAAATACCTTTACAGTACATATGGTCCTACTTTCCTGCACTAGTGCGGAAAAGAGCGCTTTTCGTGCATATGTCGAAACTTTAAAGAGCCATATGTACAGTAAAACGTTGTACCATACACATGCAAATAGGTAATTCGCAATTCGTGTCGATTTGAAACACTCCCTTCGGTCGTGTTTTAATTTATCACCACTCGTTGCGAATTTCCTATTTTCGGCACTTGTATCGTAAATAACTAATGTAATGTATGTTTGAATAGGTCACAACGTACTTAAGAGAGACCTTTTTAAGTTTTACCTATACGTATGCAAAATTAGCCGCAGGCGTGTGAGTTTAAGACCCAAAGTAATCTTGATTGCAGCCCTTTTACATTACTTTTGCATATAAAAGAAGATTCGCTACTCCGGGTTATAACTAGGGATCGCAGAGCAATATTTTTGGATTGATCTTGATTTCAGGATTAAAGGTAAACATTAAATTTAACGTATTTGCATTAAAGGAAAAAAAAAATGTAAATGAAAATTATTTATTCGTAACAAACAAAACATATTTATTACATACATACATATAAAACTATTTGTTTGTTAAGAAATGGTCCCGCCTCAGCATAATGCTGGCTCGCGAGCCAGCGCTGGCCTACCAGCGAAACCATTTGAGTACCACGTTCTGTGCTGCACGTGCGACACGGCATTACGTACTCAATAATGTTGTACGGAACGAGTAATACCTACTTGGATTCGTATGTTTACCTAAAGAGCACGCAACCGTAAGTATATTACCTACCATAAAAGTGCACAAAGAAAA
This sequence comes from Epinotia ramella, assembly GCA_947578815.1. Lineage (NCBI taxonomy): Eukaryota > Metazoa > Arthropoda > Insecta > Lepidoptera > Tortricidae > Epinotia > Epinotia ramella. The sequence continues at coordinate 461,264 of OX388210.1, forward strand.
GAACATGTCTCGGATGAAGTCGAATACTCCAGTAGTTTTTGCCATATCAGTAAATAAAACGTTTCCATTTATCACTAGATATATATAGACGATGATTATACTTAATACTGAATTATACTTAACTCTAGTAGAAAAACTGGATGAAGTTTTTCGAAAAAATATCAAGTGTCTTGTCATATCCACTCCGCGTACACATTAGGTAGTCATACCTAGGTAATCTTTTTTCTAGTCAGTGTTTACATTATTAACTTATATACCGATTATCGTTATACGAATTAAAGAAATAGTAAATACTAAAACTATTTATAAGTTTTTTTTATAAGTTTTATATCGTAATTTATATTGTTTTATATGTATTGTATCATGTTTTAACTTTTAATCCTGCACAAAGTTGTTGCATAAAACGACTCTGTCTTAATTTAAGTAGTATTAGCGATATAATAATGAATAAAAACACATCTTGAATATCGTAGGACTATAATTTTATATTGTTGTAATTTTTTAAACGTTTTAAACTGTTATACCTAATTGACAATAAAAATATACAAACCAAAAATGACAATAACAGCAGCTATTTACTCTATTTGAGTAGTTTTTAAATAGTTCACAAATAATTTATTAGGGATTCTTGTGTCTATAGAAATAGTTATAGATCATGTTCTAATAAGACAATAAATATACCTTCTTGGTCGCCAAAACTTTGATAATATTGTTATACCTATAAAAATGCTATAAAATCTGTCTTATGTGATGTGTTACTAGCCCTAAAACCTATATAAAATGTTACCCGCTCTCGGTGTTTATCTTATTTATAGATATATATAATATAAATATTATCTTAATTACTAATCTATTTGCATTGTAAGACAATAATAGTACCTACGTCACTTGACTGCGGAATAGTGTCAAGTTAAGATTGGATGTGATAATTATTGTTGTTATCAGTCTTTCTCATAATAGAAAAACTGTAAAGAAAAGTTACTGGGTTCGTGTACACATTTCCACACAGGTAAACTATTTAACAGTCTTCAGAAAATTAGACAGTGATTCTCGTCGACATGCGACAGTCAGCTGCCAGTCTCAAATTCGGCAATATTTGTTACCGGAAATGTAGAAGGCTGTTGCTGAAAAATGTCCAATGGTCCAAAACGGCCAACTTGTTTCATTTATGTGGGTCGTAAGTTTGAAACAGTGATGTAACCTTGTCATGTCATGGGCTGTTATATAGAATGGTTATTAATCCATTCATGGCCAATGACTCTCATATGAGTCATGCCGCTACGTGCGATTTCCGGTATAGAGCGGAATAACGCTGCTACGCGCTACGACGTAGCGTTGCGTGGCCTTGAATGGCTTAACATTCAATGCCAAGAATCACTACGCGCTACGCTCGTAGACGATCCCGAGGTTTTTCTCGTATGTAACGGAAAGCGAATAGGCACGCTAGGCGGGTTCCTGTTTTCATTTCATTAAAAACATTTGTTCTTCATAAACAGTAAACTTTTCAGGATTGTTTTAAATAAACCTAACCTAATGTGTTCCACACAATTACCTTTTAGCTTTAGGTACCTAAAAGTAAACGGTTTCTGAGAAAAATAAAGTTCGATGAAATGGAAAGCCGATGAAACAAAGCATTCAGTGAAACTTTTGTCAGTAAAATAAGGGGATCCCCACTTTATGTCTTAGCAATATGGATTAAATTCGAGCTAAAATGATTTTTCTTAATTCAAATTTAAGCCACGTCACTGACATAACGTGCGCATGTCATACACTAGTGCGACGTCGAGGACTAGGACGTTTGTTTATAGTTTAGAACCAGAAACGAATTTAAAGTAAAAAAAAATCTAATTTGCATATTATGCTTGACATAGTATTTATTGTTCAAAACAAAAAAACAAACAATGAAATTGTTAGTAACAACGAGATGACGAGTGTATCACTGTTGAATGTCTGTGTGAATGTACCAGAACCATGAACCATCATACATTGACAAGGAATGGGACTCAACACTCGAAAATACAGCTTATGTTGTAGACTTAATCAAAGCATTCGTCTGTTACTTCAAAGTATGAAAATGCGAGAGGGACGTATGATTTATGTCCGACATAAAATCGATCATGCTGGCTAAGATAATAACTAATGTTATAATCCGCCCTATGGGCCCGACTACACGGTGAATATTACCATGCGATACCTCATATCATAATACGTATCACATGCATATTGGCGATGTTGAAGTTTTTTTCTATTCAATTTCGAGTATCGTGATAATATTGTCATAAAAATCGCGTGATAATAGTCACGTGTCGTCTCCTATGGCCACAACTATTGTGAATGTATCGCTTCCTCACATATCTGTTGTAAATTATGTAGAAATATCATAAGTACCTTATCAATAGTTAGATAACTGTGTCGGCAACTTTACACGCTCTCTAGTATAGTGTCACATATAGGTGACAGAGTAAGTACGTGGCCTATAAAGCTCTATTTAATTGAGATATGAAAAAAATATTAGTAGGAGCTCATTTTAAACGGGTCTTATCGCATAATGATCAAACACAATTTCAAGCCCTTTCCAGCATTCGTTGTCAAGGGCTCAGGTCTGTCTACCCGCTTGGCCATCCCTAAATACCCCCTACATACGAATTGTACCTCTTTATAAATTAGTTATATTACTTACTAATATAATTAACAGCATATCGAACTAACATTAGCGAACAAATGGGGCTATCGGTAGTCGCGTTTTGTATAGAAATCATACCACCTTCAAAATCACAAAATGTTGCAAAATAATGAACGTTCGGTGCAGCTCATAGTTGGGTAAGGCCGTTGAGATTATCACTTATAACACAAAAATAACACAATCACTTTTGTGATACCGTAACACAAATATAACACAAAAGTAACACTATTTTTTGTAAAGGTTGTTTCATAATAGTATTAAAATAAAGGGTAAGGAAAAAATATATTTTTTTTTACGTACCTATGTTAATATATTTATAATGACAACATTTTAGAATACGTGATCGATCGGTATTTGACTAAATCAGTATTTTTTATGATGATCTGTTTTTATAAAAAAAAGAATTTCCTTTTCTGTATAAAAAATAGATCATCATAAAAAAATACGACAAATTGAGCATTATTCCGGGGAAACAAAAAAGTTTTCAGAATTATTGCAAACATAAAAGAATTTAAAAATATATTTCAAGTAGAAACTAAATGATTCATAAGTTCACGTGGTTGTCTGAAATAATAATAGCCGCGATTCACGGAATTATAATAGAAGACCTAATTCAAGTTTGATCGAATGCGGCATCACTGGTGTACATCGTCCGGTGAGAACCTAAACTGTCTAATTACACGTAATAGCAGGTACATGAAAACTCGACCTTATTTCTACGTTAACACAGTTGATATTTGTTTTTTTTGCAAATGCACTAAATAGTGAGTTATGGTTGTCACCCGACGACCATACTGTAAGAATAATACGTTTAGACTGTAAGTACTATTCAAAATAACAATTCGAATAAATCTCACGATAAGATGAAAATGTTTTTCTTTACTATTACAGTATTCTCAATCTGCATGACTCTTTACACTTGTTTTGTGTTACTGAACACAAAAATTTGTGTTATGCATAACACAAAACTAACACAAAACGCCATAATATAACACAAAACCAGTTTTTTACAAGCGTTTTAGGTTATAAAACCAAATTAAGTCAAACTAGACGCAAATGTACATGTTTCATGTAAGCTTTAAACATAAACGAAAACAACCATAGTAAAGTGAACTTCTGAAACGCTTACTTACTTGAGATATTCATCAACACAAATTCTGACGAAAATATGCGACTCACTTTCAACTTTTCTCATAGACAAACTAAAAATGGCAGTTTCTTTTTTTTAACATTGATTGACAGCTTACGGTGTTGCTGTGCCAAACTACGTTTTTCCCCAGTTTTCTGTTAATATTTAGGGGTAATTATGCATAACACAAAAATTTGTGTTACGAAAGCCAAAACTCTGCCCACTAATTTAAAGACCTATAAAATACGCAAAACAAAGTATTTAAACACCATTCTTGGTCTTACAGAAAGCAATGTGTCTCACCTTTCAAACGTATTTAAACGTTTTTTTCTAAATGTTTAAATATGAAAATAATTCGTAGTTGAAAAGTACTCGGAAAAAAGCGACACGTCATTTTCGACCAAAATTAGGGGGGTTTGATGAACATAAATGCAAGTATTTTATAGAAACAACAACTTTTATTCAGTTTGCAAAATGGGGAAACAAGCTCAATAATTGCTTTATAGAATCAACTAACAACAACGGCAGTAGTGCTTACATATTTGGAGAAAACGTGCTGGAAAGTTTTGTTCCGACCAAAACTGACAATGTCGGCGGCCTTACCCAGTTGCGTGTGATGGCCGATTGTATAGAGGAGCCTTAAGCCTCACCCACGCCACTCGTACTTACTCGATCATCCCAATAAAATAAGTCTAAATGCCTATAATATCTAATCACATAAAGTATCATAACCTAGACTAAAATTGTTAAAATCTTTAGTAGTGTTGTAATTAAACGTAAGAATACGGCAAATATAATAGCATAGATACTGTTGTATACTCGATATAATAATAGGTGTAACATTTGCTTTTGATATACCGACTCGCATTCGAATCAAGAAGCTAGTCTCATTTAGTACCTACTTTGTTTTCATGTAAATGTATGAACTGTTTTACGCATAGGTAGAGATGTGCAAATTGCGGAAAGTTTCCAAAAAGTTGGAAAAGTTCTCGGAAATTTCTAGAAAGTTTCACAAGGGATTAAGGAAATTTCCATGTTAGAAATGGAAAGTTTCAATTCCCATACAAAAAGGAAGAAAATTTCCGAAATTTTCCTATGTTAAATTGCAGAAACATTTCGCAATATAGGAAACTTTCCGTTGGCACATCAGTACGCATAGGTACTCTTACCCAAGTACCTACTTATTATTAATGTAATGAAAACATCTAAATACAGTCATAAATAAATAAAAGTCAAGTTTTAAGAAAATTTAACAAAACTGCGAGAGGAAAAAATGTTTTGTTTACGTTAACTCTGTAAAATAATTACTGTATAACTTAATTATGATTATGATATATCTTTGTATAATCAAGATGTTATTCGTAAATTTTATGTTGTTTAAAAGTGCAAAACGAACTCGATTGAAGTTCATAAGCTTAAGTTAGTAGATATCCCCTTTCTCCACAGACAAACAAGGTATTTTATGACATTATACTTAAGGAGAAGCTACACGTACGAAATTGGCCGGCATTGCATGCAGGCGGCCGCGTGATTTCGACCCGTGTGCCGTCGGCCATACAAGATTTTCTGTGACCTTGCTTGGCCGTCCGCCAATTTCGTAAGCGTATCGTCGCCTTTAGTCGTACATCATATTATCACTATCAAGAAGTAGACTTATGATACGCAACACGCTTGTTCGCAATCGGCCGAACTCACTGTTGATTTCCCCAGCTATCGCTACAAATTGTGAATAATAATTTTAAACTTTCATACAATACTTTGCTGTTTTATAAATGGTTCGTACAATTCGTGTCAATTACTACATTTTAATGAATATACGCTGTATTCGGCACGACGAACGTAGTTTGCGATTCTCGAATATACCTACGAGCAGCGATACGAATGGATTGGACCTAATGCCGGCTGTACACATTGGGCCAACGTTGGCGCGTGAGCAGGAGGCAGAGAAAGTAAACGAAAGAGATCGAATTATAGCCCTCTCCCTCTAACGCATAGCTGCCTTTTGCTCACGCGCCAACGTTGGCCCAATGTGTACAGCAGGCTTTAGCTAGTAAAGGGCGTACGTCTTATATAGATAGGTACACAGTGTATGTACCTATAGGTAAGAAACGCGCTGCAGCGTACGCATCGTTGTTTTGCGTACGCCTTGCCATAACTAAAGACGGAGCGAACTTACAAGAAACTCAGCGTACCTACTTTAGAAATGGTGTGTACGCCAGAAACACACGGTGTACCTACGCTAAAAACGGAAACTAGACTAAACGTTAGACACTCAGCGTTTTTATTGTGTAGGTATATTATATTGATTTAAACAGTCACGATTCTCACACATTATATTTACTAAACGGGACTTAAGCCAGTTCGTCCCGCGACCAGGGATGTTGTGACACATCCCGTTACGTTGGGAAGCCTCACAGGTACCTAAATAAATACGTTAATTATACGCGATTAAGTCCCGTTTAGTATATAATATATAATTTTGTATATTGTTCGTATATTCGATGAACGCTAACATCAACGCGTTGCCGGTAAGCTTGAAACAAATTATCAGACGCGTCCGGCGGACGCGACTCACGTCCGCGACTGATAAATGTGCACAGTCAAAAACGGGATCTAGCGCGCCAGATGCCTGTCGGACGTCCGAACGCTCAAGGTTACGTCCACGGCTTACGTCCGATAGTTTGCACAATTCAGTGTATATTCATTATCTAGATACCGGCTGTGTGCCGCGTCCGATAATTTGTTTCAAGCTTTATCCACTGCTTCTGTTGTTAGCTATTGTTATGACTATGTAAAGGAATAAATAGGTCTAGCTGTAAGGATTGTATCAATGTTGCGTCCAGGGGCCTCGGTAAGAAACTTAATTGGATGATAAGATATGCCATGACAAAACAACTTAAATTACTCCAAGTTACACACAGTTTACAAATACGCTTCCACGCAACTTTTTGTCTAAATAGTTTACCTACTAACACCACTATGGTGTTGGTAGCAAAGCAACTCAAGTCTTTGGAGTCTTCATTTCTAAGAATCGTACCTATTATTTCTAATTGTTGCGATATTAGACTTGCCAAAAGCCTTCAGAATGGTTTGAAAGAGGCCTCCGGTAAATATAGAATTTGGCCGTGTATCTGCCGTGCCAGGAACGAATAAGAGGAAACGCACAACGAATGGTGGCTCTGTCAAGTGTTCGAATATGTACCCATGTACTCAATGTAGGTACTCGTTTTGTGTTCATTTTTATCGAGTCTTAAAAAGTTGGTCTTTCTAGTACTTATTACATGCCTACCTACGACTAGCCCTTCGACTGGTAAATGAGCGGAAAGAGGTCCACTGCTGAACAAAGGCCTCCCCCAAAGAGTGCCAAAGTCGATCCTGCGCCACGCTCATCACTTCCGCGACCCCATTGACCAGTATAAATAATTTATTTATTTGTACTACTTATTTGTAGTATAATGCGTCCAATCGCTATGACAGCAAGGGTAATATTTAATCTCCCAGAGTTATAGTTAAGTAAATGCTTCACGGGCCGATATCGGCAGGACTGCATGCAGGCCGCCGCGTGATTCGGCCCGTGTGGATACGTGTCGGAAGCACGGCGGTCAGCCAAGTAGTTAGTCCTAAATAAATTATTTTTAATGTTGTTAAATTTAGATTAAAATCAAGGTCACTCCATACTAGATTTTCTGTGACCTTGCTTGGCAGTCCTGCCGATTTCGCTCCTACATATATTGTCTCCTTCAGTGTATCAAAACCTCATACCTACATGCTACCGTGCATGAGTTAGTTACAGGGGCGTAGCGGCAGCGAGGGCGAAAAGTGTGTGGGTGTCACCCAGTGGCATAGCTGAGTGGTCTCCCGTCGATTGATCTACACGGGCCGATATCGGCGGACGGCCAAGCAAGGTCACAGAAAATCTAGTATGGAGTGATGTTGATTTGGCCGGCCGCCGTGCTTCCGACACGTATCCACACGGGCCGAATCACGATATCGGCCCGTGTAGTCTCGATATGAGCTTTGCGTCGATGGTGACACTCTCGGGTGACACCCGGGGCAGACCGTCCTCCCCCCGACTTACCAACTAGCATGACCAACTTTTAAACCTTTGTTATTTTCGAGACGTGTAGTCCGTCCTATATGGGTATTGGGTACACCAACCCCCGTCTCGTGATTTTCATCAAATCGCACTTGCACTTCATTTATAAAATAAACGGCCATTACACACTTTGTAATTTGTCACAACAACCGACAGAGACGTAGCTATAACTGGAAAGAGACAGAAATCATTCAATTCATTGCTAGTTGTATTGTAACTGTTGTGACAAAAGGCCTTTCTAAAAACTCTGACTTATAAAATATATATATATATGTATCGAAAGTATACGCTCTACATTCCCCTGCAAAGAATTAAGGATTGGAATGGTTGTTACTATACGGGAGTGTGGAAGTATTATTGCAACCTAATCATATTTAACGACATATCTAAAAAAAAAGTATTGTAATAAACAACCAAGCATTTGCAATTGTAAACCATTTTAGAACCTTGTCTCAGCTAAATAATAATGTAGGTCTGTTCATATCTTTAGGCCATGCATCGACTGTCGTTAATTGCTGAATGCGACAGGGTTCAACAGCGGTCTACAGTTGATTGTAGCGTATATAGTATATAGTCCATTCGGAGTAAGACATGCCATGCGATAGTAAATCATATCTATAGCACAAATAAAGTCGAAATTTGTATATCATTTAGTTTGGGTCGACTCGTTGTTTCTGTGTATTATAATATCTATTATATTAAAGTGTTGATGGTAATTAAACGTTCTGGAAAAGACTTGGTCTTTATTACTTCTATCCTAGTTATTAAAGAGGAACTGCCCCTCCCCTTCGTCCCGCGTTGCGCACGTTATTTGCCGGCACCTGTACCGTCCTCCCATGGTCAGACCCCCCCCCAACCCTGTTTTGAAATGACGTAATATATGGACAGCCCCATTCCCTCCAGCATGCTAGCAGCTACGCACACCGCAGCGGGATAACCGCCTTAGATTAGAGGTAAAAAGTAAGACAACATTTTTAATCGTAGGTTATATTAGGTACGTTTCATAAGGTACAGCGCACAAATTATACTAATTAAACAATTTAAGCTTACTAATTGTTTTGACAACCCTTCCTCTCCCGCTGACCCATATATGGGCCAAAATACTTTTAACTCAATTATATTATATATCAAAATTCTAATTTAAACAACAACATGGAAAAGTCCGGGACTTGAACACCTTTCCAGTTTCAAGGTCACGGGAGAGGAGGGTAACTTTGAAATAATAAGTTTTTCAACGTCACAAAAGCACTATTCAAGACGAGTGTAATAAGGTAAACGTCAGAGTACTCGACGCTGTACTAACATGGGCACTCTATGTCAAAGCAATGTGGGTTAAATTCGAACAGAGGATTTTTCTTTCGCTTTGCCATAGTGCCCAAGCCATAGGCTAGTACAGCGTCGAGCGACGTTTACCTTATTTCGGTAACATTCAAACAATCGAAGGCATTTCCAGGTGTCAAAATTACTTCTACGTTTGGTGGGTTAAGGTCATAGACGGCGCTGCACTTTGGCATACGTATTGATGCACAATTTATGGATCTAGGATAAGATACTTGCGAGATTACAGTGACATAAGCTTGTCATAACATAACGTAGCTAAGCGTCATATCGGACGATAGGGTTGACTCAAATTTTATTATTATACCTACTCCAACAAAAATTCGGTTTAACAAAACATTAATTTATAACAGCGCTTTTGTGTTTATTTCTGTTTAATACGTTATTCTGTGATAATTTATTCAAGAATCCAACTAACTTTCCACCCGGAAGTAATTATATAGATATAATATAATACATCATAGGTACAACATATTTTATAGCAAATGTAAATTAACCAAAATAAAGATTAAAACAAAGTCCCTAAGCTCTTAGATTTTAGACATTTATAACTTTGTGATAATTTATTCTTTTGTGTTACTTCTTCCATACATCTACGTTTAAATAATTTTTCGAGAAAATTATTGATTATTCAATGTGGGTTGGAGCAAAGATGTCCTTATGTCCCGCTGTCCGGCTGTTCGCTTCTACTGGTCGCACTTCTCAACCAATACACTAGAAAAAAAAAAGATCAAATTCAATAAATACTTACCTAGTTTTTTTTGTTGATAGGTAGTTTTTCAAAAAACATTTTTTTGGAAGAAAAGACCGTCTTGTGATTACTCCATCTCCACTAGTTAACACTTTTTCTAAAAAGTATTGATTATTTTCTTTGGTGCCAACATCCCTATTGGAAGCATTGGCGGGTTAACCAGTAAATGTGAGAGCCTCGTTATGAGAAGTTTATATCACTGTGATCTCCCAAATTGATCCACCCCACCACGACTAACATTTTCAGTGGCAGTGCCAGGTACCACTAGGCGGGCGCTCTTTTCGTAAGCGCTTTCCTCTACATACGGGTTTTCCCGTGTTATCGGCCACGAGCTATGTTAAGCGCTACGAAACTTTTGGCAATGAATGTGTTTAAAAAAATGTGTAATTTAATGTCGTCGCGCCACCTTGTGTTCATCTGCCAAAATCACGATGTGAAATAATTTGGTATCCTATGCTGGAATCCAATATTCTATTACAATTTTATTTGGTTTAACTTTAGACCAAGAATTGTCTCTTAAAAAAAAAAACTATTAAACCAACACAACATTACAAAAGTGGTTAAAATTTATTTGATATACGCGCTGACGACTATACTGGCCAATAGAGTTACACTAAGCAGCAACTCGGACCGCCCGTCCGATTGAGTCGCAATTACGTTGCTGGACCTTCAATGCCGCGGGTTTCATACTCTAAAAACATAAGGGCGCGTTTACATTAAGTCAGGCGAAGTCGACAGTGCCGAATAAAGCATTTCGACTGTAGACCTCGCCTGACCCACTGTAAGGGTGAGAATCCACCAAAGCAAGAGCGAGGAAAAGATCCAACAAGATATACTCAGGACAAGTTATGGTAATAATAATACCACGTCCGAGCGAGATGGCAGCATACAAATCTCAATAAGTGTGACAGAAAGGGAAATATCATTCGTTGTCCTTGCCATACACATTTTTTCTTATTTGCCGCAACTGATTTAGTGTGAGGTTGCGGCAAATAAACCATTACCCGCCTAAATTAACACATTCACTGCCAGGAACTCGCCTAGCGGGCGCCTACGCCGCAGTCGCTTTCCGCTACATATGAGGAAAACCACGGGATCGGCTACGAGCGTAGCGGTTCTTGGCAGTGAATGTGTTGAGTGGGTTGTTTATGGTAAGCTTTCTTAATTTAGCTGCATATGAGCGTTTCCGTCCCTCATTGTGGAAACACGTTAGCTTGTCCTGAGTATTATAGGACCATGGGGGCCAACGCTCGCGCATCGCTTCCTATTGGTCCGTATTCCTCGCTCCGCCTCGCACGCCTGTGGTGGACGCTCACCCTGAACAAGCCATTGTTGAACTAACTACAATTACATAGTTGCTATCTACAAATTATATCCAGTCTTATGTTACAGGCACGTATAAAAATAACTATTCGTTTATAGCATTCGGCGGAGCTGGCAAGGCCTCATTCATGAGCGCGTGGCGTGTACCAAACACTGGTGTATAAAGGTCAATCAACTTTCTTGTTGTTTAATATTGTAAGCCAGGAGACAATAGTAACAGAGTTTCTAAGAAAAGTACTACATAATATATTGGACATATAGCATGCTTAGATGCCCACGGAATGGTAAACCCATTGTGACAAAAACGTGTGTTAATTGGATTTAAACACTATAAATGATGGTTTAAAAGAGTGACCCAGGAGACCATACCATGGCAACAAGCAACAAAAATAGTAAATTACATCGCCATTTTTGCGAGTGTAGTGTTGGGTGGAACGCGTCGCGCTACGCCACGCTTGTCTAAGCCATAAATGAGACCTTAGACCCAGCGTACAATCAACGTCAAATATATGTTTACTCTATTGTAATAAGGCGAAAAATGTACACATCTTTTTGACGACACTCAATGACTTAACTCGTTCAAGGCCAACACAAGATAAGTAGCGTTTAGCGATTTTTTCCGCGTTTTAGCGGAAATCGCGTGTAATGGCTAATGGCACATATCATACGACTCATTGGCATTGAATGTGTTCATTAGTATAATACAAGTACAAAAAGTAATATTTGAACTAGGGTCATACATATTATTGAATTCATCCCTACCGTCACAATGACTTTGTATCAATGTCTTTCAAAATTAATATATAATTAATCAATTCATTATGCTGAAGTTCAGTGGCACTCTCTAAAAAACTATAGGGCATAACATTATCTATTTAATTGAAGAAAAAAAAAACAGTTTGAAACAATACACAACTTGGCTTCTGAGGTTATAGCAAAACATCTTTCATATAAGAATTATAAGGACAAATCTTATTTATTAATTGTTTAATTCATGGTATCTATCTAAATTGCCTACTGATGTGCCAACGGAAAGTTTCCTATATTGCGAAATGTTTCTGCAATTTAACATAGGAAAATTTCCGAAATTTTCTTCCTTTTTGTATGGGAATTGAAACTTTCCATTTCTAACATGGAAATTTCCTTAATCCCTTGTGAAACTTTCTAGAAATTTCCGAGAACTTTTCCAACTTTTTGGAAACTTTCCGCAATTTGCACATCTCTAAAATAGCCTATAGGTATATACTAAATAGATGTGTCAAGTCTATCTCACTCTTAGTAAAAATACCATATTTTTAATAGACATCTGTAAAAATAAAGAATTACTTAAGATAAGTTATTTAGTCCACAATTTCCAAGACACTTTTTAAGGTGCTCAATAATGTCTATATTTTTTTTGTGAGTTTTATTGTTATTATGCCTATGGTTATGGCAACTGTACTAGACTCAATGCAAAGCCTAAGACTTTCAAATATCTGGTTTATTCAGTGTGAGAATTATGCATTTTAAACAATAGGGTATTTTCAGGAAGAGTGATCTACTTCTATGATATGATTTGAACTACATTTCATTTGCACCACAGCCTTGGTTACTTCAAATTTACAGTCACAACGTAGGTATACAATTCAGAACTCATCTCAGGAAATGAGCTCAAAAGTGCATACATACTTGAAGAGTTAGCTGTACAGTCAACATGCTCTTGTTGGACATTATTTTGTCAGATTTAAAACTATCTAATGTCCAATCAAAGAATATCCAGCAGTTTTGCTGACTGTACAAAATATTTAGAGGAAGTTTAGTGTGATTCCGTTTAGTCTCTACAGTCTTACTTGAAAGACAAAAGTAACAATATAACATATCCTAAAAGCCTTGTTTTATTGCTTCAATGTTGCATGGTACATGGTATTGCTATCGGATTAAGTAATTTCTAGAAGCTGACCACTAAGTTGGGGCATTTTCATTTGCCAAATCGGCCTCAGCCTTCCTCATTTTCTTGGCTTTAATATCAGCCATGGTCTGTTCAATGGAGCGCTGGTCCTTCTTATTCTCACTGGGAACCTCTCCGTAGCTCTTATTCATGTCAGTCTTCTTAGCCGCTCTTAAAGCAGCATCATGACCGATTAAGTGAGCGTACTTCTGTTTGTAAAATGTACCACTAAGCTCCTCTGGGCCTCGCTTACGTTTCCTATTTTTCTCCTCTTCCGACTCTAAAGCTGCCAGTTTCTGTCTATCAACACGTTCCCTAGCCATTACAATGGCTTTTTCATCATCCCAAGTACCGCCTGCTCTACGGACTGTCAACTCATCCTCTGATGGTGGCCGTTCTTTGGTGTAAACAACTGAATATCTATCAATTCCGTCTTGACCAAATGAGAACACTTGAAGTCCAGCAATTTCAGACACATCCCTGATTATTGCTCTGTAGGTTTGGTCCATTGGTTCAAATGCTAAGTGACGTCTGGACACGTCTTTGACAAAATCACTTATTTTATCTTCAACTCGCTTTCTAAATCTGTGCAGCATGTTTTTTTCCTCCTTCTGCTTGCGCTCAAAAGCCTCTTTTTGCTTCTTGGCAGCGTTTTTTTGTGCTTCACTTGCTGAAGGGGGTTTTTGCATGGAGTTCAAAATTGAACCTAGTAAGTCCATTGTTAAATCTGATTTTCAGCACAGAATGATGTGTAAGCAAGTATTTCTGGTATGCGTCTGTTCCAGTCCCCCGAAATTTTAAAGTTCTCAACTAAAGAATCAGATTTGAGACCTTTAAAGGTAAGTACACTTATGGAGGTTTCTATCTGAGCGCAGACTTGACTCCCGAAAGTCAAAGCATCATCAGCAAACTCTAGAAGCTGCTGCAACGGAGGCTGGAGGGGGGATCCCTTGATGAGAGTAGTCTGTTCAGTATTATCTAATTCTTCACAACTCTGACGGAAGACTTTGTGTTTGTTGCACAGTTTGTCAAATAAATCTTCTATGATGGACCTGGAAAATAAAGTACAGATAATTAGGTTGGGTAAGTCAGCTGCTCTTTAAGAAAAATTGTTAATTCAACCAATCACAAGACACTTGCATTGAGGGCTAAAGGAATTTTTCACTACATGCTACTTTACAGTGTCTGTGAATTTTGCTAATTTAAAAATAGTTAAGTACTATGTTTTATTTAAGTGCTATGATATGTTTTTGCTTGGATTTCCTGGTTAGATTAGTATATTACTTGTCATACAGCAATTGTCAAGGTATGCATGCAATAATAATGAAAAATTTAAATTTATATTTTAAGGTATATACAACAAATGTATATACCTACAATTCAATTTAAATTAATAAAAAATAAAATGTCAAACAATTCATATTAGCTATTATCCCTGTGTATAAATCATAATATCAAGAGAAGTGTTTACATACAATATGAGGTACTACATAATTAACTTATCTAGATGACAGTAGGTATTGTTTACAAGCAGCACGGGCTGTGTAATATTGAATAAGGGATGTTTTCAACTATGTCTATTAATCAATAGGTATCTAACATCAGAATTGTATGTACATCTCTGGATATTCTAACCTCCAAAGGGCTCATAAGACCCTTACTTGGGGACTAAAATACTTTTACTTACAAATATCGTTTCAGTTCAACTATTTCCTCAGAAATAAGGTTATGTAGAGCCGCACATAGCTTGCCTTGCAGCCCTTCGTACTCCTCCAATGGCGTTCCAGTCACCTCCGCACTGGAAAAATATCAGAATGCTAAACCCATTCATACATATTCCAATTCCATATGAACGAAATTAACTCACTCTCTTATGTTTTTACACCGATTAATTAATTTATTTATAGTAACTGCGCACTTTTGGCAATCTTTCAAACACGTTTTGGAAACGGTGTTGAATTCCTCGAAGAACGAAAAGAAGTCAATGATATGCTTTTGTATTTTCGATTCCATGGCATGGATAATACATTTTCAATGTGACTTCGATTGTTTTTTAGTTTTCATTGGTGTGAAAACTTGAAAAGTCTTTAGATCAAAACAATTCAAGACGAAACGAATACAAAACTCAAGAACAAAATAATATACGCACACAAGCACAAGGGTGACTGAAATATCAGTTTACGGAGAATGAAATTGGAATGCACCTTTTTTGTGGATCAGGTTTTCCTACGCTGTATCATATTTTAATAATAACGTCAGCGTAACGCATAACATAATCATGCATCAAGAAATCCGAACACAACTAAAAATCCCAAATTTAAACTAAAATTAGGACAAAGTAATTTTTTTACACGTGTAGTGTAGCTATTTTTGTAAACATAGGCAACAGCTAGTGCTGTACCAGTCATGTGAATCGAAAACCGATAACTACAAGCAATACGACAGCAGCGCCTTCGCAGCGCTCCTACCAATCTTACAACTTGGTCTGTCATTGTCAGATGCACATTGCACATGATAAATTGGAAAGGAAATCATTTTCGTTTTTGTTCGGCAAGAGTCGTTTTCGTTCGGCCGCAGGTCGATTGCGCTCTGATGGTGCTGTCAAATATTAACCAATGAAGGAGCTACCTTTCCTTGGTTGCTATTGGTTAGATTTCATGTAAATGCTGTAAATGACAACTGACAACCAGTCTTTGCTTACTTTCGACGGGGAATGTACGTTTGCATTCATTTCAAATTATCTCGATAAAAACAAGTTATCTGCAAAATAGTACAATCGTGCAATTAATCAAGTAATATTCAGTTTATATGTGAAAAATGAGTGTAAGCAGTGCGCTTTGATTGAGTTCGTAATATTAGAAAAGTTGTGCTGCTTGTTTAGTGAAAATGAATGGCAAAATGCACAGTGAAACCGGCGCTTTCTCATCTGATGGCATGCGCGCCGAAATATTGAACCCTTTTGTGCATAAATTGGAATTAGATAACACATATGACAAAATAAAGGTACGAAAATTAAGGCTACCTATGATACCTAATTACCCAATTAGTGTGACCAAGAAGCATGTGATTGTAAATATTTTCAGGATTCATGTAACGCTAAGGCGCAGGCTCAGGAATCACAGACTTATCAGGCTAGGGAAAAACAAGATTAAATATTTAGAAAACAGTATTTATCGATCAAATTTATATTTTATTTAGCATTACCTAAACACGTTTCTTATCCACAATTGGCATTTCACATTATAATTTATATTAGCAGTGTTCTGCGACAACCCTAAATTGTGTAAAACAACGTCACAATATGAAGAAAGAAGTGATTGCCAAAAAAGTATATCAAAATCTCTATCAGGAAAACCTTGAATTCTATTTAAATGGCATGCTAATTCAATTTGTTATGAATCATAGCGATTGTTAAGAAGTATCACTATCCCAATTAATCTTAGATTAGCTTCCATTGAACCAAAAACAAACACATGTTTGTATTTTTGCAGTTACATATATTAAATTATTCGAATTTAAATTTCGTGAGACATCTCTAAATATTACTAATAAATCCCGGTGAAACTCACGTACCTACTATTAAATGTCGCGACAGGTAAAATGTTTCAGTCTTCATCACAGAAATATATAGTTCTGTGGTCTTCGTCCTGTCGTGAAATTTATCGATTTTAACCGTGGATTTATTAGTAGTTTAAGTAAAACATAATTTGTTAAAATACGCTTTCGTTTCTAGCGTGGAAAATACAATTTATGTAATCACTATAACTCATCTAGCTCGAGAGCCACGATAAAGTACCTGCACAAACAGTTATATTACTCTAACTCGGAGAGAAAGTTGTTTCGTACGCACTATTATTTCCATCACACGAGAGCGGTCAAACATCGCATTGACGCCTCTGATAATCGCTAATGTTGGGGAAGGTCGTTTATTCGATGCCGTCTTTTTTCCTCCACTTTTGTTTTTTGCGTAAATTTCTGTACTAGTTCCGTTCTGTTTTGGCAATACGTTATTGCCTTATTTGTCGCATTCATTATTCAGCTATTCAGTTGCTGTTTTTCTTCAACTACTTATCGCTATTTTTACGTTTTGATCAGAATCATAAGACAACCAAAGATGAATATATAGCATACACCAGAACCAAAATTACACGAATTTCAAAATATATAAGTAGATGTTGCAGATTATAGGTACATGACCGAGGAAACGACCGACAAAACGAACGAAGCGAAAAAGACGAATAGGCATCACGAGTGAATACCGAGGGCATAAAACTGTCAAAGTTCCCATACAGTGGAATTTCAACAGATATAACATCGAAACAGCCGGCCGAAAGTCTGGCTTAGTCGTTTAATGTCGATTAGGAACGTGATGTCCGAGAGCTGTAAGGTTTCCCTCCAAGGCGCGACTTCGTGCTCGGATGGGCTCGATCGATGTCATTTTAGCTGCGAGCGACGAGATTATTCGCATCGCTATCCCCTGGGGGCCGTAGACAAGGTTACAATCGACAAGCGCTAACGCTAACGCTAACGAATAAAATGTATGGGAATGACAGATGCCGAACACTTTTCGTTAACATCTGTCATTCCCATACATTTTATTAGTTAGCGTTAGCGCTTGTCGATTGTAACCTTGTCTAGGCCCCCTGGATTATTGGCTGCTAGAGCTGTAGGTATGCTATTATAGTTCGTTTGGACTGTCATCTGATGTGGTATAACTGCTTTTCGGTGCCCTGGTTTCCAAATTATGGTAATTTTTAATTATTACATGCGCGAAATATTATATTCCCATTAGATTTTAACACTTGCATTACATGTGCAAAACTATTATTTTTGAAGAAGGTATCCTGAATATCCTGATGCAATAAATGTTTATCTTGTTTTTGGAATATTGTAAAACGAAAACTTGTTTTAAAGACCAATTTAATAAAAAAAGGTTTTTAATTTTCTATTTAGTATGATGCCCTTATTTATCTCTCATAATATACAATTGACAAAAGTCTGAGTTAAGTATGGTTGGGAATTAAATTAATGAGCGATTCTTACTTACTTTGGTAGATGTTGCCGAGAATGCAAAAAATCTGTGCCTCACACTATTTAAAAGAAAACACAGAAACTCGTTTGTAGAAATAGTTTATGCATGACACGTAAAAAAAATAATATTAGGCACTTATTTGACGAAGACCTAGAAACGCTCGATGTGGCATAAATACCGTTGTATGTGATAAGTTTGCGTGTGGCCTGCCCAGCTAGCGCAATAGGTTTTATCGTCACGTTTTACGGCGAAAATATATAAAACGTCACATAAGACGAGACGATAAAACGTATCGTGCTAAGCCTCTGGTAACGCGGGAACTTATTAAATCTGCTATAACATGTGATACACATACTCGTACATAACGAATGATACATTCGAAATCTAAGAAATACCCAACTCATGATATATGCTTAACATTGGTACTTACACTACTTACGAATCTAGTATATTATTATTCTCCTTTTGCTCAATTTACGATCTATTGACGGGCTTTATAGCCACTAGACACGTTATAATCATGCGCACTAATACTAACTGTTGCAATAGTTATCTGTCAAGGATGAGGACCACTAAGTTCCCTGTGCAAAAAACATGTATGTAATTAACACTAGTTCCGTTTGTTCCAGACGGCGATATTCACAGTGATACTGCTGCCTTTCCGAGTGATCGTCATATGTTACTTGATAGTTACCGCTTGGTTCCTTGCGTGCATCGGCCTCTACGGCCTTAGCGAGGAAGACCTCAGACGGCAACCTATGACGGGATGGAGAAGGTATACCTATTACATTAAGAATGAAGCGAGAGATGGTTGGTTTGCAATTCCTGATAATAAACGCCAATTTGTAGATAGTAATACAGGTGTTTGCCAAGTTACGTCGACAGTTGCCTGTCTAGATTTATTTATAATATAGAGCCGGTTCTTCAATTAACGAAAAGTCTAGTCACGGACATCTGATTAAACTTCAACAAAGCGCAGAAATGGTCAATATTATGATGAATAACCGTAGCCCAGGGCGCCACTTTATACGCTAACGAAGGCATTTGTTAAAACGAAAGTACACGTGCTTTCAAGTAAGATACAACTGTAATAAACATAATTTTCTCGATTTCTTTTACTACTCTAGACACGGCACTCTACGCTTCAATTTTAACGATGATCATTATGATACTATAGCAAAAGTTCTTGAATGTAATGTCGCTTTGGAAATGCAATTAGGAAACGTCTTAAGGTGCTGTTAACAAAAAGTTCGTCCCACCATGAAGGTTGTCTGACGGGTTACTTCATCGTAATTTGGCTAGTCTGTGCCGTTTGATTCAATTCTGACCAAGTCTGGAACGTTTCATAATTTATTTCGTGAAACCAGTAAAGACAGTCAACATAATTATTGTTAATTCACAGATAAATTGATAAAAGATAAGTATCTAATATAAATAAATTACGAATTCGACATCAAATAAATAATTGCTTTAATTGACGTTCAAAACGTTCACGCCTGCGCAAATTACTCGAGCAAAGGGAACTTGATTTATGGCGTGAAACGTGTGTGAACATGGCTACTGCACAGAATCCGTTAATTATTGAATTAACGCTTAGCTCATTGTCCTTTTACCTTCCGAACATATTAGAATGTCTATTATGATAACCGTTTTCGATAAACGTTTGAAAGACTCGTAAGTATTATAATATGGTAAAAGAAATTCAAAGAATGTGGTCAACGATATTACGACAATTGCAAGTAAATTGAGGTTCAAAAGTGACAGACCACTTGTCTGTATTTGTTCGTTAATTTTATTTATTTATTTATCGTGTTGTCTTTCACATCCCTAGTAAGTAGGTACCTCCATGTTAAATATTTTTTATGGCGAGAGTGATGTTTAGAGGGCAAGCGTAGGCAGCGCTCTGTGAAATTGTAGCGGCATAAGTACATTTTTACCCACTTATTATGCCAATTGAACATATAATAAGTAGGTAATATAATATGACTTCACGGCAGTCACATACCTACACAAAACGTTGTAAAATTCCAATTTGACCATGCAAACGGATTACTTAGTAGAAGTTCTAAATTCAAATAGAAACTGTTATATGTATGTACTTATGTAAATACTTTATTGTACACAAGACACCGTTAAAAATACCGACAAAAAAGGTTAAATCGGTACAAACGTGAACTTATCCCTGTAAGGGATCTCTTCCAGTTAACCTTTGAGCAATTGAGTTGAGATCAGGAACAAAAAGATACAAACTAGTGTTAGTTATACACGTGTGTGTACTTACGTAAGTATTTACCTTGCCGGTACAGTAAATTAATCTTAATACAAATACTACATGCAAGTACAAATAAAATAAATACGTATGTATAGTACCTATAATAAAATTGTTGTCTTTCAAAAACCGTAATTTTCGGTAATAATCGGTTTTGCTAATCGCTGTTAACGTCATAAAAAGTAATGGCGGCAAATCCTAAAAATAAAATAACCTCAAAAAATGCCGTTGTGTTGTGTGTGATTGCTTTGTTAATGTTTCCATGCCATTGCCATCATGTTAGATAGCTTAATATTCAAAACCGAGCAAGTGTTTTGGTCATTGCTCTTTTGAAATTACACTTGAGTGCTTGAGTGTTAGCTCGCCTTGCGGTCGCCTATGTAGCTTTATTTAACTGTGTTTTACGATCGAGAATATACCTGAAGTGTGTGGTGCAATCTTTGGCAATTTTTTTTATTTTGTAGTGATATTGACGTCATTATTTCGAAATTTTACGAAATAATGACGTGCAATAAATAGTAATAGGGAATATTCATGATATTTTTTTATTTTTTTTATCTATTCTATAAGTAATTATATAACCGGAAAAAAATATAACACTTTCACAATATTATTAAATAAGCTAAAAAAAAAAAATTAAAACTACTATTATTTTCGGACGATCAAAACGCCACCATTTTGGCGCGCTCATTTGTGACGTCACCGTGCACCTTAGTGCACGGTGGTTCTTAAACAAATTAACAACAAAGTGTTTGATTCACACTTTTAATAAATGTGAGTGATTAAAGCTTATAAGATCAACTTATTGTAATGGAAGAGCACACAAAAGCTTATTATAAATATTGTATTGTCCCTATGTGTGAAAATAACATTAAAACTGCAAATATTTTCATATGCCCAAAGGTGCAAATATAAGGATAAAGTGGTGTAAGGCGATGAGGAGAGATAATTTATCGTGCTTGAGTAGTTTATATTGTTGTGAAGATCATTTCGACGTGAGTATTAAATATGTATGTACCTGAAATCTTTTTTATTACGACTCGCGAACAATATAAGCAATAACCTAACCTCAAAATTGTATTATATACTTATTCATAAAACTATTCTGATTCCCAGTATTTTTAGTTATTAATGTTATATTGATCATGAAACGTTTTAGCTAAGTTTCTTTGTTTGCACTGTTGATCGAAGAAAGTTAAAAGAATTTAATCCTTTTTACTGAGTGACCTACAAAAATTTGTTTTATTTATAAGCCTTGACGAAAACAACCTAGTTTGTTAAAGTTCATAAAGATGTTCTCAACATTTAACATTCCTAATAGGTACCTACATATCTTTCATTATATAATACTAGCTTCTGCCCGCGACTCCGTTCGCGTGGAACTCGTTTATACTAACTATCTCTATCTATACCAAATTTCATCCAAATCGGTTCAGCATTTTAAGCGTGAAGAGGTAACAGACAGACAGACAGACACACTTTCGCATTTATAATATTATTAAGTAAGTATATATAAAATATATAATATAACTAGCTTCTGCCCGCGATTCCGTCCGCGTGGAACTCGTTTATATCGTAGCTCCATACAAACTTTCACCCCCCACTTCATCCCCTTGGAAGATGATTTCCGGGATAAAAACTATCCTATATCCTTCCCCAGGACTCAAACTATCTCTATACCAAATTTCATCCAAATCGGTTCAGCTGTTTAAGCGTGAAGAGGTAACAGACAGACAGACAGACAGACAGACACACTTTCGCATTTATAATATTAAGTATGGAGTATGGATAGTATGGATTAAGTATGGAATATGGAATGGATATAAAGTTATAGTATAGTAAAATAGTATATAGTATGGATAAATATCTACTAGTTTTTTATTCCACTTATTTAACAAAGACGAAGTAGTTTAAAAGTCTAGCTATTTGAATCGCCAAAATAGGTTATAATTACTTAATTGACCAATCTCACGAGTATAAAAACAAGGAATATGAAAATTTATTGAATATCCGTAACTTATTTACCTTGCAGCTTTTACTCCTCTTAGTTCAGCGGACGTAAACTCACAAATATTTGCGAAGTACGTATTTAGTAATCATGAACACATCAATTTTAGGCAGATTATCCGACTGTGCCTTGACAAAACCGCCTTCAGTCATTGTGGCGAGTCTTTTTTCACAAGGAGTCACTGCTTTCAGTTAACATTTACCAAAAAACACTGATTATTTATCATAAACAGCGGCAAAACAATGCGAATAACTTTCAATAATCATACTAACGACGCGACGCACGGTGACGTCACGTTTCGCTCCGCCAATAGCGTTGCGTTTTGGAAATTTGCGAGGGAATTTGAAAAATGGTACTTTTCAACAATTAAATTAATCAATAGAAACATGATAATTTGCAAAAATAATCATGAGTGTATATTTATTAAGCAATATAGATTACACGTGATTTTTTTTGTCCATTTCTAAATCACATGCATATTCCCTATTGCGACAATACAATGTAGTGAGAGACTGAATGGTTTATGGAACTTCATTGTTTATATGCAAGATCGACATAGTGTAATTTTAAATCTTAATCTAGAGCCATTTGCACGGTGAGCACAAGACGGCGCGCGAGCTGTTTTTTTGAACCTATACAAAGCGTGAAAGTATTTTTTGAAGTGAAAACTTCTTTAGCGGCGCTGAGCAATTTTTGGGATGGGGAAAAATTGTTAAATACGCGACAGTGAAGGAGGTCACAAACTTTTATATTTTGCTGCTAGCCGATTCGACTTCATTCAAAACTGAACGCTATTCGTAAGAGTATAAAGCCGTTAAACACTTTTTGCAATAGCATATTCTGCAAATAAATTTGTAATTTTGTCCAAGCGTCCTTCACCGTTTTGCTATTGAGCAAATTCGAATTTGGACGTTATTCCTAAAGAGATAAAGTTTTGAAAAATATTTACCAACGGCAAAAACAAATTGATATTTTGTTTGCCGCCGCCGACGGGCGAGCGGCCCGTCGCACCCAACGCGCCCGCGGCCCGTCCGCCTAAATAATTGATAATTGTTTATAAATTTGCGTCAAATTAATTTTTAGTGTGACACCGTAAGATGTCACGTGACCTGATCGAAAAACTGTTACAATGTTATTAAGTTTTCACTTCTGCCGGCACTCCCGGAGTGCATTCCGGTCCTTTTTTATATATTTTACTTTGCCTATACCTCTTGGGAATACGGGTTTCAGAAAAATCAAAAAAAAAAGTATAAGTCTATAAATGTATATTATGTATGTATACTCACTAAGGTCCTAAGTTCCAAACAGTTACCCTAATTGACCCACTTGCGCACTGTCTATTAATTAATTATTTGAACTGTTGTACGTAAATATGTTTTAATTATTGTACAGTTACCTTTATTTAAAAAAAATTGGGATATCATACAAAATTTGGTTTAGAAAGCGGAGTTTATGGAAATTGCTAGTATTCAGGGTTCGAAATTATCAAGATAATTACGCTTTACCAGTATAAGAACCAATGACACTCGAGTTCGCTCAACTTTATTCCCATTGGGTGGCCCATAAGGCATCTGTGACTGGCCGCCTAGCAGACCAAACAGGAAAAAAAAAAATCGCGCAACTGCATAATCCGAACTGAATTATTCTTGTAAGGGGAAGGTATAGACACTTCGTGCGTTTGGATAGACACAAGTGCCGAAATACACGTTCGAATACTATATGTTATTATCACGATAAATGATAATTATCGTCATAATTATCATTGATAATTATCCTTTCGAACCCTGCTAGTATTTTGCCATATGTAAGCCCTACTACTACTGCCCCTGCTACTCCCAAAATCATGGCAGAATAGTATTACACAACAAGTGTTGTAGTATTGCCGTGGCCGGGAAGGAGCCAATTGCAGGCTGAGTATTTGTTTAAACGGACGAGCTTGCGTAATACGAAGCCTGCAATTGCCATTCCGGCTGAGGCTAATATAGTGCTTTTCTCAAAAATGGGGGAATAAAAAATACTATTTTTATATAAACTTTAAACATCGTTGCACAACGTGAAAATATTTACGATTTCCCGCCTTTTTTTTTAACAGAATCGCAAATGTATTTTTTCACCAAAAAAACGCAAACTATTTGAGACACATACAAAAACGTCGTGTTTGCAACAGAAAAATACGAGTTGAATTGGCTGAATACGAGCTGTGCCGTCATTTATATGCCAGTTACTACTTTAAAAAAAATTGGTACTCGACAAATAATAGTACATTACGTACTAGGGCCGTGAATTCGTGAATGGCCCAGATTTCGGTTCGGGCCATAAATATGCGATCTGGGGCTTTACGAATTACCGCCCGTGGTGAGTACACAATTTTACGTCTTCACCTGGCCACAATGCAAGTTTTACCTTACGCGCAGCGTGCAGTAAAACTCGCATTATGGCCAGGTGTGACGTAAATGAATTTATATATAACATTCCAGGCGGCCTGCAATGTTAATCTGACCTTAAACTATACACTACCTTCCAATATGTAGCGAGTTATGTTCACTTTGGGGGCCATTTTTGAGAAAAAAGCATTGACGGCTATTTTAACCGACTTGAACAAAGTGGAAGTTCTCAATTCGCCGGAATCTTTTATTTTTTGTGCATGTTCCCCGAAGACGCCGGGTGCGATTTGGAAGATCCTTTTTTTTCAAAAGGGTATCCATACAGGTGGCGGTCTGAGGGTCAAAAG
Organism: Epinotia ramella; assembly: GCA_947578815.1. NCBI lineage: Eukaryota > Metazoa > Arthropoda > Insecta > Lepidoptera > Tortricidae > Epinotia > Epinotia ramella. Next base: position 486,551 of record OX388210.1, read on the forward strand.
GTCAGAATCTGATAGCGGGATCCTCGAGAAATCGAGGGAACTCTTCAAATTGTACAGGCCCTCACATACAGCGATTTGGGTGATTTTTTGTAATAGTCAACACATTTTTTATCAGAAAGCAGTTTATTTATGGCACCTTTTCAATTCTTTTATTTTATAACTCTATCTCAGCGGTCGCACAATCTGACTTCTATGATCATTACAAGATCAAGGTCATCATAAACAATAAACGCAATCAAGATTTCATCACCCGCACAATAAGAGCTGCTAAACCCGTCTTGATTCACTACCTCTCGTGTGCCCAGTTTAACTTGAACCCCACATTCATAACAAGTGTGCGTAGCAGGGGTCCAACTTGTTCTGGATTCTTTAATGGCATCGATAACACTTCATTTGTAAGTTGCCCCTCCAAATTTTAATCGGTTAAACTCTATCATTATTTGATGAGATTGGTCGCGCCTTTTATATGCGATATTGATAGAGCATAGTTATTATAGCATTCAAAGCAGTGGTAACGGTGCTTTTGGTGGAATAAAATGGGTTCGAACGGCCTATAACTTTTGCGACGGCGTCGTACGCTTTCAACTCACTGATTACCTCAACCCTCACCGCACCTGTCACCTCAAGACTCAACCCTCATGTGACAACCAAGATATTCTTACCCCGATACGTCATTAATTTGAAAAAAATTAGGCTTCGTACTTGATATTTCACACACAAGATTAAATTGTTGGGACTTGGGACGCAATGCGTGGGACCTAGAGATCGGAGCGCGGTATCTCCCTCGCACTGGCGCTGCCCGCGCAGGCCTGGCCGAGCCCTTACTGGCTGGGTACATTATGTTAAAATAATAAAAACAGCAGAACAAAGTAAAGCAACCGCAAAAAAGTCAATGCGTCTTTGATGTTCAGTGGTTGGTCCCTGATACCGTTACTCAGTTGTTTACACAGCACTGTGAGGTCAGAGATCCAACGAGATTCATAGACTTTATTTGTCCAACATAGATTATTTGAGTTGGCCGAATCGCATCAAAATAGTCCATTCAATAAGTTTCTGTCAAAAATTTCATTTTTGGTACAAGTTTTTATTGCCAACTGTACTTTTCTGTATACCGTCATCAACTACTCGTTGAGACGATCCTAAAACGTTTCCCCCGGCGTGTCCCTTCGGGACGCGCCGGCGTTCATGCATACAGAGTGGAGGAATCTCCAAAAAGAGTTTGGGAGAAAAAACATAAAACTAAAACGTCTGCTAGACAGTCGCCAACACGCCCCTCCGACCGAGCGACCTCGGTCCGGACCGACTGCGAAATTCTGCTGCACACAACTGTCTACACGGTCGGTCCGGACCAAGGTCGCTCGGTCGGAGGGGCTTGTTACGTCTGATAAAATAGATATCTCTCTGATTCCTTCAGATAGCTGTGTCCCTCTCAGTCCGCCGGACCGTTCGATCGTCTGTTAACACTATAACAGACGTTTAACGCGCCGAAACTCAACGGGTTACGTTTGTTAAGTCCTGAATTCCCATGGCCACCTTCGATCTCCATCATCAGATTAGCTCGATATTACCATAATATTTAATAGCAACTCTACTACCCAGGGTAGAAGTTTCCAATTCCAATGAGTTTTATGAAAAGTCGCTCACATTCAATAATCTCGACCATTCGTAGGTACCTACAGTCAAGTGCAATAGTTATTTACAGTACATATGGTGCTACTTTCCCGCACTAGTGCGGAAAGAGCACTTTCCGTGCATATGTCGAAACTTTAAAGAGCCATATGTACAGTAAAACGTTGTACGATACACGTGCAAATAGGTAATTCGCAACTCGTGTCGATGTAAAACACTCCCTTCGGTCGTGTTTTAATTTATCACCACTCGTTGGGAATTTCCTATTTTCGGCACTTGTATCGTAAATAACTATTATGATACAAGTGCGGAAAGTAGATAATTCCCACCCTAGTAGCATTTTAAGTTGGCATTTCGTAGGGCCATTGATCACCGAATGGTTGGTCAACCGTTGCGAGTGAAACACCTGTTTTCGGTAAAGCCAACGGTGTCTCCCAACATTGGGCCTACTATGATGACTATGTTGGGCCAACCACCGTTTCCGGCTGTAGGGCCAATTTACATTTACAACGTAGGGCCTACAGCAATATTACTACGACAACTACGTTGGGCCAACCACCGTTTCCGGTTGTAGGGCCAATTTACATTTGCAAAGTAGGGCCTACAGCAACATTACTACGAGAACTATGTTGGGCCAACCACAGTTTCCGACTGTTGGACCTAAAGCAACATTGCGTAAGAAGGGCCTACAAAATAAAAGCACTCTGTACCAACTGTAGAATAGCCGTTGGCAGTTAGTAGGGTTAGGTACAGTTGTTTATCTGACGAAGGCGGGTTGGTCTTACTTATGCACGATCTTCACTGACCGGGTGACGCCGGGGCGCACATTGTGAGTGCCAAAGGAAATTGAAACTTCTCTGCTGTAGTTAAATTCCATATTTGCACGGAATTTACGCAGCTTGCCACCTGCGCGCGCGAGTAGTGGAATTTAACTGAAGCAGAGAAGCTTCAATTTCCTTTGGCACTTACAATATGCGCCCCGGCGTCGCTCGTGGTCGGTAGGGATCGTACATTTGTTGTGGGGTGGTACCTATTTAGTGCACATGTCCATGGTTTCTAGGTGCGTAATCTCGAGAGAGATTCTATATTGGCCGAGCACACAACAATGTGCATGTGCATAATACTCACAAACCGCCTTCGTGAGAATAAACATCTGTAACATACAAAGTAAACGTCTTTAAATAACCGAATTTACAAACGTAACTGCACATTAACTGTTAACGGAGATTTAAATGCCTTCTGAGACTTTTCACATTTACTTGCGTTACCATCATTTTGTACAGCTAGACCGTAAAATAAAACTTCACATAATACGTTTATAATTTTATTGTAAGGAAAAAAAGACAACCTCGATTTATAATCGATATGTTTCTATTATAATTAATTGTATTTGAATGCTGGCCCTGTAGCACGATGCTTTTTGACCGACCTTAAAGCATTCATCACTTTCTAGTAAGTATGTAAGTGAGAAAGGGACACATTCTTTATGGCGAGCCATAAAAGGCATCATACTAGCCCAAATTTGTCAACATCATGACTGGACTAACATATTTTGACCTCCGATTCCGAGCAGTTGCACTCCGTCATTTCAGTGGGTTTAGGTGTCAAAAATCCAATGGTCCGCTCATCGCGCAAGGTCCAAATAAGTTAATTAGACGCTGGATTATTCAGCAACTTTAATGTGGCGTCCTCACTGGCCAGTTTCGTCAGCCAATTGACAAGGACGCAGCCATCTGTTAGAAGAGAGATGAACACACATTTAAATGACACAGACAAAGAGGACTGTGATGAAATAGCTAAAACTAACCTTTTCATAAAAACGACAAATAGCTAAAACTATTTATTATTACCTATGTACTTATAGAGAAATGGCAGCTCGAAACTTTTGCCAGCATCAGTTTTAAACAGATATTAAATCAAAATGAACACACGACGTTACAAAACTAAATTGACCTTGTGATTTAAAAATTAAATTAACTAATATTAACTCACCTGTCTCGTACAATATGCGTTTAATGGGATACACATGTCAATTCTTGTCCGGTAATATTTTAGTTGTGAGGCATAGGTACTGCACTGACGATTTTATGAGGAGGCCAAAGGCACTCCTTCTTGCGAGGCGTGATCCACTCTTCTGTTACATAAGTATTACACTAAGACCACGCCGTCACCATCAGAATCATTAAATTCCACCACTTTGATCATACTGAACGTGATTTTGAAAGGATTGCTTAATAAACACGATATATTCTTATTTGATTAGTGAATATAACATGTAAGTATTAACTTGCACACTATTTTTTATATATATTTGCTAAGTAAATATGCAACCCTTTCAAAAACAAGTAATACTTTATACCATGCACGCACGCACTCAAAAGAAAATATAACCACTAAGTATATACTTATACGTTGACACGCACTATTCACGATGGAGATCGATAACAAAATGGCCGATCGAATTCGCGCGCCGCGCGTGCTCATGTCCACCGCCCCCCGCACCGCACTTTGTTTCCGAATTCCCCTCTCCTCCCGCTGCCATTGGATTCATATGTGGCCCACTGTTGGCCCTATGCTGTTTTCAATATGCAATAGTACTAATGCTATGTGCTCTCTGGTGATGAATAGCGTAAAAAGTACTTGTTTAGCCTATGTCCAGGCCCGTGACAGATGAGCAATGCCTCTACTCGACACGAAATAGCGCTAAATTCCAATTTTTTGGTAGGAAAGCCAACTAAGTCGGCGGTAGGGCCTATGTTGGCTGCTCGTATGGGATTTTCTGTTGGAAATCCGACTAAAACCGCGGTAGGTTGTATGTTACATGATCGTATGGATTTTTTGTTCGGAACGCCGTACAAAACCTCAGTAGGGCCTATGTTGGCTGCTAGTAGGGATTTTTTGGTAGGAAAGCCAACTCAGTCGGCGTTAGGGCCTATGTTGTATGGTCGTATGGTTTTTTTGTTGGGAACGCTGCGCAAAACTGCAGTAGGGCCTATGTTGGCTGCTCGTATGAGATTTTCAGTTGGAAAACCAACTCAGTCGGCGGTAGGGCCTACGTTGTATAGTCGTATGGATTTTTTGTTAGGAACGCTGCGCAAAACTGCAGTAGGGCGTATGTTGGCTGCTCGTATGGGATTTTCGGTTGGAAATCCGACCAAAACCACAGTAGGGCCTATGTTGGCTGTTCGTATGGATTTTTTGTAGGAAATCTAACCAAAAACGGTAGTAGGGCCTACGTCGTTTGTTCGTATGGATTATTTGTTGGTAACCCAACTGATAACTGTGGTAGGGCCTATGTTAGATGTTGGTATGATTTTGCAGTTGGAAAATGAACCATAAATAGCATTAGGGCCATTGTTGGCAATTCGTTACATTGCTACTAACGATTTCCCAACTTTTTCCCAACCGTTAGCTACGGTTGGCCAACGCAAAATGCTACTAGGGCAACGAGTGACGATGACCAAAAACACGACCGCAAGGAAGAGTTTTTGATCGACACGAGTTGGAAATTACCTATCCGCACGAGTATCATACAACATTTTACAATGCATCATGGGAGGAAATTAAAAAATTATACATAGAAGGTGAAATTTTTACTGATGTGAAATGTCATTCTTGCACGTGTGTGGGAATATTACGCTGTCATAAGAGCGATGGGACATATTTATGAGTAAGTTGTGTTTCGCACCCGTATTTTTTACACGTGACTGTATGTACAAGGTGTTACATTTGTTATTTACTTTATGATATGATTGATATGGGTCATTCCAATACATGTATTAGTACCCTACATGTCATCATGTGTAAGTGATCAATTCAATGAATTAGTCAGCTGTGCCGTTTATTTAGACTAGCTGGCCGCGCGGCGCCGTCTGCCTATACAAAGAACCTCTTCACGCTTAAACCGCTCAACTGATTTAAATGAAATTTGGTATAGAGATAGTTGGAGTCCTAGGGAAGGACATAGGTTAGTTTTCATCCCGGAAATCATCCCCCAGAGGCGTGTAAATGTGTATGGAGCTACGATAAAAGAGTTCCACGCGAACGGAGTCGCGGGCAGAAGCTATAGTTTTATATATTTTGTACGGCGTTAAGATCCGCGACCGAAAACGTCATCGGAAACGGTTCTACAGTTTCTTGCTAAAATTAAGTCATATTTTTACCAATTACACACAATCCGTACACGATGTAAATTATACACAATTTGGACCAGAAACCAGTTACTTACTGTTCAGTCTCGTTTGCTCCGTCTTCCAAAAAATTGCGGAACCAGCCTTAAAAGTAGAGCAAGTTATCATATCTCGCACTTCAACAATTAAGGGAGAAAGCCGACCTTTAAGTATGTGATTGTCGCCTTTCGATCGATAATTTAGTGCATTAAAGTACTGTGGAGCTAATAAACGATGATAATGTACATTTCAATACTTATTTCCACCTTTTATTTAAAGTTTTAAGCTGAGATTTGGTATAATTAAACAGACCAATGTGTACTTTCACTTTTCAATGATATTTATATGCAACCAAGCTAACTAAGGAATTCACTTATGCGCTGAATTATGCAAAAAATTACACTGCTGTACTACTTGCTCTACGGTAGAGAATGCCTAGTGGCCCTTGTGGCATTGAGTTCACCCTTTGTGCTTTTATTTGTGCAATAAGGGTTGCTTGGCCAGTAGTTAAGCCTGGTTAATCGGTAGTTACAATCGGAAGAAGTGAAAAAAGTTCCGTTGTGACACAAAAAAAAAAATGAGTGAGATAAGCAGGTCAAGAATTTGGTCTTTACTCATAAAGTATATCATAATCATAAATCATTTCATAAATCATTTATTCAGTCACAGCGTGGTTTACAATTGTTATTTGATGGTGCCTCTTTTTAAGTATACAATACCTGTGCTAAGAGGCACCGCTCTTCCTTAGTTGGTATTGGACATGTGAAGAATAATTGTATTATTAAATAGTCATTAAAATTAAAATAAACTCAAAAGAAATAAAAGAACATCATTAAGAAAAATAACAAAAGCGGTTTTATCTTACGCGGTATATATAAATAAATAAGTACCTACCTACGTCACCTACGTGGCGTGTCTATTCTATTACACCTAAAGCCTGCTGTACACACTGGGCCAACGTTGGCGCGTGAGCAGATGCAGCTATGCGTTAGAGGAAGAGGGCTTTATATAGAAAGAAAGAAAATAAGTTATATCGTTCTCATGCGTTTGCATAGCTGCACCCAGCTCACGCGCCAACGTTGGCCCAATGTGTAAAGCCGGCATAAAGCCTGCTGTACACACTGGGCCAACGTTGGCGCGTGAGCAGATGCAGCTATGCGTTAGAGGAAGAGGGCTTTATATAGAAAGAAAGAAAATAAGTTATATCGTTCTCATGCGTTTGCATAGCTGCACCCAGCTCACGCGCCAACGTTGGCCCAATGTGTAAAGCCGGCATAAAGCCTGCTGTACACACTGGGCCAACGTTGGCGCGTGAGCAGATGCAGCTATGCGTTAGAGGAAGAGGGCTTTATATAGAAAGAAAGAAAATAAGTTATATCGTTCTCATGCGTTTGCATAGCTGCACCCAGCTCACGCGCCAACGTTGGCCCAATGTGTAAAGCCGGCATAAAGCCTGCTGTACACACTGGGCCAACGTTGGCGCGTGAGCAGATGCAGCTATGCGTTAGAGGAAGAGGGCTTTATATAGAAAGAAAGAAAATAAGTTATATCGTTCTCATGCGTTTGCATAGCTGCACCCAGCTCACGCGCCAACGTTGGCCCAATGTGTAAAGCCGGCATAAAGCCTGCTGTACACACTGGGCCAACGTTGGCGCGTGAGCAGATGCAGCTATGCGTTAGAGGAAGAGGGCTTTATATAGAAAGAAAGAAAATAAGTTATATCGTTCTCATGCGTTTGCATAGCTGCACCCAGCTCACGCGCCAACGTTGGCCCAATGTGTAAAGCCGGCATAAAGCCTGCTGTACACACTGGGCCAACGTTGGCGCGTGAGCAGATGCAGCTATGCGTTAGAGGAAGAGGGCTTTATATAGAAAGAAAGAAAATAAGTTATATCGTTCTCATGCGTTTGCATAGCTGCACCCAGCTCACGCGCCAACGTTGGCCCAATGTGTAAAGCCGGCATAAAGCCTGCTGTACACACTGGGCCAACGTTGGCGCGTGAGCAGATGCAGCTATGCGTTAGAGGAAGAGGGCTTTATATAGTAAGAAAGAAAATAAGTTATATCGTTCTCATGCGTTTGCATAGCTGCACCCAGCTCACGCGCCAACGTTGGCCCAATGTGTAAAGCCGGCATAAAGCCTGCTGTACACACTGGGCCAACGTTGGCGCGTGAGCAGATGCAGCTATGCGTTAGAGGAAGAGGGCTTTATATAGAAAGAAAGAAAATAAGTTATATCGTTCTCATGCGTTTGCATAGCTGCACCCAGCTCACGCGCCAACGTTGGCCCAATGTGTAAAGCCGGCATAAAGCCTGCTGTACACACTGGGCCAACGTTGGCGCGTGAGCAGATGCAGCTATGCGTTAGAGGAAGAGGGCTTTATATAGAAAGAAAGAAAATAAGTTATATCGTTCTCATGCGTTTGCATAGCTGCACCCAGCTCACGCGCCAACGTTGGCCCAATGTGTAAAGCCGGCATAAAGCCTGCTGTACACACTGGGCCAACGTTGGCGCGTGAGCAGATGCAGCTATGCGTTAGAGGAAGAGGGCTTTATATAGAAAGAAAGAAAATAAGTTATATCGTTCTCATGCGTTTGCATAGCTGCACCCAGCTCACGCGCCAACGTTGGCCCAATGTGTAAAGCCGGCATAAAGCCTGCTGTACACACTGGGCCAACGTTGGCGCGTGAGCAGATGCAGCTATGCGTTAGAGGAAGAGGGCTTTATATAGAAAGAAAGAAAATAAGTTATATCGTTCTCATGCGTTTGCATAGCTGCACCCAGCTCACGCGCCAACGTTGGCCCAATGTGTAAAGCCGGCATAAAGCCTGCTGTACACACTGGGCCAACGTTGGCGCGTGAGCAGATGCAGCTATGCGTTAGAGGAAGAGGGCTTTATATAGAAAGAAAGAAAATAAGTTATATCGTTCTCATGCGTTTGCATAGCTGCACCCAGCTCACGCGCCAACGTTGGCCCAATGTGTAAAGCCGGCATAAAGCCTGCTGTACACACTGGGCCAACGTTGGCGCGTGAGCAGATGCAGCTATGCGTTAGAGGAAGAGGGCTTTATATAGAAAGAAAGAAAATAAGTTATATCGTTCTCATGCGTTTGCATAGCTGCACCCAGCTCACGCGCCAACGTTGGCCCAATGTGTAAAGCCGGCATAAAGCCTGCTGTACACACTGGGCCAACGTTGGCGCGTGAGCAGATGCAGCTATGCGTTAGAGGAAGAGGGCTTTATATAGAAAGAAAGAAAATAAGTTATATCGTTCTCATGCGTTTGCATAGCTGCACCCAGCTCACGCGCCAACGTTGGCCCAATGTGTAAAGCCGGCATAAAGCCTGCTGTACACACTGGGCCAACGTTGGCGCGTGAGCAGATGCAGCTATGCGTTAGAGGAAGAGGGCTTTATATAGAAAGAAAGAAAATAAGTTATATCGTTCTCATGCGTTTGCATAGCTGCACCCAGCTCACGCGCCAACGTTGGCCCAATGTGTAAAGCCGGCATAAAGCCTGCTGTACACACTGGGCCAACGTTGGCGCGTGAGCAGAAGGCAGCTATGCGTTAGAGGGAGAAGGCTATAACTCGATCTCTTTCGTTTACATAGCTGCCTCCTGCTCACGCGCCAATGTATGCCCAATGTGTACGGCCGGCATAATATATCTCGACGCCCAGTTTGTCGTAGGTAACTAAGCGTAATCAAGGCTGTTATTCGGAACGCTCTAATGCGCCTCTACTCACCGCGCCCGTCACGCCTAACGAAGTAACGAAACTAGACCTCTACCTACGTATACTCTGTTTTTTTTAGCATTAGAGAGACCTTTGCAGAACGAGATATAAGGTTTTTTATCGGGCACATTCTGCGGATCGAACAGTGAATACGAGTTAATAAATATCACGTATTTATTATCATGTTTTATTAATACATACATTACTCAGTGTTGTGAACAGATAAGAAACATAATATTAGTTAATTTATAGTCTAAGATGAAAAGACAAGAATTTTAATAAATTGGGTTTGCAATTTTTCATGGAAAGGTTGTACATTAAAAAACCTAAAGAGGCAGAGTTCTCACACAATGGTCTATTTTTAAACGTCACTGTCACTATCTGCCAACTATCACTCACGTGGGTTTTTCATTCGAGTTCATATTGTGGTCGGTTGAGTCGGTTGTGATTTCTATTTATTTTATTTCTATTGCCGCCATCTTGCTTATAAACACTTATAACTTACAGTTTTGCCAACAAATTAGTAATAAATGTGAAAACTATGCGTTCAGCTATCGGTAAATATCAAATGATATGTACTCGTATGTACAGTCGAGGTCATAAATATGTTTACACTTTTGCACCTTATTACAAGGCAATAAGGTGCAAAAGTTTAAACGTATTTATGACCTCGACCGTACATAAGTTCCGAGAAATTCAGTGGTATCGGTCGAAATCGAAGAAGGGAGGTTTACGACCACTGCTTCTTTGTTTACCCGTTTGACAGATAATTCTAATCTTAAAAAAAATATAGTATAGTTACTACGAAACGCGTCGTCAAGATATATTTGTGGGTGAACGACGAGGTAAGGTTACAAGTTACAGAATGCCGGGGCAGAGGTCTGGTTTACACTGGTTTCGTTTGTGGTGAGGGGAAACGTACAGAATAACAGCTCTGTCCCGCTATTCTGTAACTTGTATTGATCTCACCCGTCACCCACAAATATATCTTGACGCCGCGGTCTGTGAGATTGTAGCATTAAGATAAGATAAGATAAGATTCATTTATTGTCCATTTATTATGTGTTGTGTTGTATTGTAGCTGTAGCTTAATCTCACAGACTTTTCCTCTTTATAATATCATCATCATCATCATTCTCCTAGCGTTGTTCCCGGTTATGCCCCTAAAGGAGCTCGGGGTCCGCTTTGACACCTAATCCCAAGATTTGGCATAGGCGCTAGTTTTACGAAAGCGACTGCCATCTGACCTTCCAACCCAGAGGGAAAACTAGACCTTATTGGGATTAGACAGGTTTCCTCACGATGTTTTCCTTCACCGAAAAGCTAACGGTAAATATTCCGTACATAAGTTCCGAAAAACTCATTGGTACGAGCCGGGATTCGAACCCACGACCGCCGCTTGACAGCCGCATGCCTGAACCACTAGGCTACCGTAGCTATCAGTAGGTATAAATCCTGTTACTCACTACATACTTACATAGTATAAAACAAAGTCGCTTCCCGCTGTCTGTCCCTATGTATGCTTAGATCTTTAAAACTACGCAACGGAGTTTGATGCGGTTTTTTTTAATAGATAGAGTGATTCAAGGAAGGTTTATATGTATAATATAGTACCCGTGCGAAGCCAGGGCGGTTCGCTAGTATAATATAAGTTTAGCAGATATCTGACTCGCCTGCAAATAAATATAACGATAAAATGTGTTATACAGCGCCGCATTTTACGAAAGTCTGCATTCAACCGCACCCGAGTCTGATGGTATCGTGGGCTTATCTCAGAGCGGTTCTCGAGACATTCTTAAACATAACTGTTAAGTTTACTCGTATTATCCTTAGTGGTTACCTTCTCACATCTTGTCAAAGTTATCTGTCCATTAGCTAGAGCTAAACTGGCTACTTTTATATCGAGATCTGAAGAAAAAGACGGTCCACTGACTGATTCGCCAGCACAGCTATCACAAGACGGCGCGCGACCTCTCTCGATTTTTCTCGCACTATCCGTCTCTCTTTTCAGAAAATTTAGAAAGAGAGGTATAGTGCGAGGAAAATCGTGAGCTCGCGCGGCGCCTTGTGATAGCCGTGCAGGGTTATTTTATAATTTTGGATAGAAAGAAAAGAAAGAAGAAATTTATTCACTACGCAAAAGACACACAGAGACAAAGGGAGTACAAATAATAGAGAGAGAGATGTAGAGATGTTTTGGGCTGCCAAAAAAGCGAACGAAAAATCCACATCTAAATAGAGCGCCGCAAAGTGGCCCCACAGAATAGGTGCCATTGCCATTATGCGAGGATGGGGGGCGGGCTGTTAAAAGTTCAAAACGATGCCTTGGCAGCTGTTTAGCGCGCATGCGCATACCGGGTTTTAGGCACGTGTTTGGGTAGTTTGTAAGGAGTTCTCATTCTATGGTTTTGCCATTCGCTGTGCCCAAGTAAATAATCAACAACTTATAGACTTTGTTGAGACGTAGGTAAGAACCACCTCGATCACGTCAGCTTTCGGACAAAAAAAACCGCATTAAAATCGGTTCATTCGTTTAGGAGCTACGGTGCCACAGACAGACACACATCACGTGAAACGTATAACACCCCTCTTTTTGCGTCGGGAATTAATAAAAAATAATGAGTTGGCTTCGATCACAGATTACATATTTATTAAATTATTGTAGAACAATGCAAACAGAATATCAAAACTGATCATTACCGTTGATGTCAAAACAAGGTTTGGTTGAGATTATTTTACGAGGCCGACTTTTTATATAACTGTTCTTATAACTGGAATCTTATAACATTTAACGGTAGAGCTGCTTTTTGAACAGACTACTTTGATGCAATTCCGCCAACTCAAATAATGTCAAGTAGGTATATGGAAAGTATATTGATTTAAACTTTCACGATTCTCACTGCACGATATTTTTTTTGTCCCACTGCTGGGAAGGCCTCCCTCTTCTTCCACTGCTCGCGGTTTTTAGCTTGATGTGGCCAGTCCTTTAAAAAGGAGTCCAACTCATCCCGCCGTCGCCGTCGCGGTCTGCCGCGTCTCCTTTTCGAGTTCTGAGGTTTCCACTTCGTTGCGCTATTTGCCCATAACTCACCGGGCATGGCATGCGGTAAATAAATAAAATAATTGTATGCAATTAAGTTCTGTTTAGTAAATACATACTTATATAAAACATATATAACAGCAAATAATAATATTACAGCAATTGCGACGACCGGTTAGCCTAGTGGGTAGTGAGTGACGCTGCCTACGAAGCTGAAGGTCCTGGGTTCGAATCCCGGTAAGGGCAAATATTTGTGTGATGAGCATGAATATTTGTTTCTGAGTCATGGAAGTTTTTCTATGTATTTAAATATTTATATCTATTATATATATCGTCGTCTAGTATCCCCCCTCCCTATCACAGGCCTTACTGAGCTTACTATGGGACTAGGTCAATTTGTGTAAGATTGTCCCCTAATATTTATTGATTATTTATTTATTTATTAATTGTCATTCAAAACAAATAACGTGACAATAAAGTATTATTCATGGCTATTATGAATATTATGTAAATACGGCAATTAGTAGAGACTATGGGTTTGGCCGACTAGCCGACTAGTCGGCTAAGCCGATCGTTGGACTTCGGCTAAGTTCGGCTGCAATCGGAAAACTTTGTTTCGCTTTGCCGTCGCGCTATTTGCATGCGTTCAAAGTACCAAATGTGATAATAAATCTGTATTTGAGCAAAAACTCAAACGAATGGTAAAAAACGGCAGTTTACTTATTCTATGTCTCGTTTTCCTGTATTTCATAAAGTGCCGACTAATCGGCACATTTGCCGACTAGTCGCCGACTACTTACAAATGAGGCCGGATAGTCGGCTTTCCCGACTAGTCGGCGACTACTTACAAATGAGGCCGGATAGTCGGCTTTCCCGACTAGTCGGCGACTACTTACAAATGAGGCCGGATAGTCCGCTTTCCCGACTAGTCGGCGACTACTTACAAATGAGGCCGGATAGTCCGCTTTCCCGACTAGTCGGCGACTACTTACAAATGAGGACGGATAGTCGGCTTTCCCGACTAGTCGGCGACTACTTACAAATGAGGCCGGATAGTCGACTTTCCCGACTAGTCGGCGACTACTTACAAATGAGGCCGGATAGTCAGCTTTCCCGACTAGTCGGCGACTACTTACAAATGAGGCCGGATAGTCCGCTTTGCCGACTAGTCGGCGACTACTTACAAATGAGGCCGGATAGTCGGCTTTCCCGACTAGTCGGCGACAACTTACAAATGAGGCCGGATAGTCGGCTTTCCCGACTAGTCGGCGACTACTTACAAATGAGGCCGGATAGTCGGCTTTCCCGACTAGTCGGCGACTACTTACAAATGAGGCCGGATAGTCCGCTTTCCCGACTAGTCGGCGACTACTTACAAATTAGGCCGGATAGTCCGCTTTCCCGACTAGTCGGCGACTACTTACAAATGAGGCCGGATAGTCCGCTTTCCCGACTAGTCGGCGACTACTTACAAATGAGGCCGGATAGTCGGCTTTCCCGACTAGTCGGCGACTACTTACAAATGAGGCCGGATAGTCGGCTTTCCCGACTAGTCGGCGACTACTTACAAATGAGGCCGGATAGTCCGCTTTCCCGACTAGTCGGCGACTAGTCGGGTACATGTCTAATTATAACTTATATTTCACGATTCACACACATTATTGTTACTAAACGGGAATTAATCACCATGGATGTTGTGACACATCTCAAACACCGGGAATCCTTAGAGGTAAATAAATAATTTAATTATACGCGATTAAGTCCCGTTTAGTAAAAATACTGTTGTAAGGGTCTATATTAAACAAATGGTCTACGCTACACCGTGCATACATTCCACATAATAGCTTCCCCCACCTTAGCTAATCGGAGAAAACCTGAGGAAACGCCAGGTCAAGTAGGTACTCTAACTAAACCAACGAGCATATATAAAGAATGTAATGAAAGTGAATCGAGCCAGATTATTCATAACATTTGGCATTCGATTTTTTACAATGTTAGTGACATCAAATCTGTTTTTAATGATTTGCACGCCTCCTCGCATAGACACACTATGCGTACATTTTTTGTTAGAACCCTCTGACTATATCTGAGCAAATACAATTTCTGATATCTAATTTCTGAAGAAAGGTTTGTCAAGATCGTAGTAAGTGGAAATCCGTGTTCTCTGCATACACCTCCGGGAAATAGGCGTCATTATATGTATGTATGTATGTAATAGCTTTAGTGGTGAAACGTGCAACATCTTGTATGGCAAAGCTGCGACAATACGCTCTCACAATCGTGAGTTTATCATTGACATGGTTGTTGAACGGTGCCTTTTAGCCACAACAATACAAACTAGGTTTCTATTCTACAGACATTCATAGTTGTCGTTAGAGGTCCAAATATTATGTTTTTTGAATACTAGGACTGTGTGAAATGACAGTAGATACTCGTAGTTGTAAAGTATGCAATCTTAAATCGACTACCGTAAAATGGGGTGAGTAGGGTTCGCGGGGAGAGTTCGGTTATGAACGGGGAGAGAAGGGATGAAAGGGGGGTGAGATGGGATTTTAAGGCTACTGCTACAAAAATAATGTATTCCAATTTAAAATGGAGCTATAGTAATACTCATAATAAAAAAAAACGATCCAACAGTCTTCCATAATCACCTTTGTATGAAATCCCATCTCACCCCAATTACGAGGGACTACGGGGTGAGGTGGGATTTCCTGTTTATCGTCAAAGTTATGGGTAGTTCACCCAAAATAAAATAGAAACTAAAATACAAACTTCCGGAACACTTATTATATACACCATTCAGTTTGCATATGTAAAAATAAAATAAAGTTTTGCCCCTACTCACCCCAAATTACGGTATCTCAAATTAACCCAAGAATTGAACTGAAAGGTGCTGTGACTGTGAGCATTTAGTTGCAATACTTGCAATAAGCATTTTATCGAATTTTACATTGTCACAAAATAAGCAGGAGCGGTTAACCAAGCATTCTCTAGCGAGCGTTTAAGGCTACGTACGCACTTAGCGGCTGGCCGCATGCGGTTGCGGCCAACCGCATAGTGCGTAGAGGTTTTGCGTTTGCAGGTTCATGTTTTGTCCAACCGCACGGGTAGCTAGCCGCATAGTGCGTTCCTGGCCTTAGCGAGTATTCTAGCGATTCGACAGTAAATTAGCTTCGAAATGTTTGCCGAGCGGAACACTTTTGTTAATTTTCTGTTGCCGCTGCCGTACCTCTCCGCCCACACCTCGCATGCCGTTTACTAAGTTGCAGCGTTTGCTAGAAATTAGAATTATCGTGAAAATATTCGTAGCGATGTTTGGCTCTATGTATGCAAGCACTTTATTGTACACAAATGACACAATAACAGGTTAAAGAATATACATGTCAAACAATAGATCAAAGTACAAAGGCGAACTTATCCCTATAAGGGATTTCTTCCAGCTAACCTTTGAGCAATTGATACGAAGGTACGTAGAACGAGACTCTATTCTTGGCTCCGTTCGTTGTTCAGTTAGATTTAAAACACGGCGAATGTACGATGTTCTGTTGTGTGTGGGTCAGGCATGCGGCGGTCGTGGGTTCGAATCCCGGCTCGTACCAATGAGTTTCTCGGAACTTATGTACGGAATATTTACCGTTAGCTTTTCGGTGAAGGAAAACATCGTGAGGAAACCGGTCTAACTAATCCCAATAAGGTCTAGTTTTCCCTCTGGGTTGGAAGGTCAGATGGCAGTCGCTTTTGTAAAACTAGAGCCTATGCCAAATCTTGGGATTAGGTGTCAAAGCGGACCCCGGGCTGCTTTAGGGGCACTACCGGGAATAACGCTAGGAGAATGAGGATGTCCAATGTTCTGTTACATGTAAATGCTCAAGTCGACCAGCGCCTTTAGGATCCGAAGGCGCGCCCAAGAAATAACCATTAAGCCGATACGAACAAGTAAATATGGCAATCGGCAGTTCGACCCCCGCTACACGGGTTATATAATAGTTTAAAACACCCGGCCGGCGGCCCTTAAACTCTTAAGGCGCCGTAGGTTCAGCGAAGTTAAGCGAACAGAGTTTTTGAAACAATATAATGCGTCTGTTTATAATAATATGGTTTCAAAAAAATACGAATAGTAATCTTGAGGCTTTTTTGCAGCGAGATCAGTGCTTCGAAACATGATTAAGGAAATTTCGCTCGATAGAAAAAAATCACGAACATAGGTCTAAAATACACAAAAATACACTCAAAATATTCGTAAGAAATTATGCACAAAAGCTATAAATATTAAATTACTTCTAAAAATTGGCAATATCATGTTCGAGGAAAATCAGTGAATACATTTTTATTTATTTAAACGGCCAAAAAAGTCAAATTAAAAAACATGATATCCGCGCTTCCGAGCACGCACTTCCATCTCGCTCACGCTTATGCTCAGTGAGAGGGAGAGAAGACCATGAACCTACGGCGCCTTAACTAGTAATTTTCGTGCTGTCTGTTGTAAATCACTAAATAGGTATAGCGATAGCATCTAGCGTCTCTATAATGAGTTTATTGGCTCTGGGATACTGTTGACCTCCTCGAGACTTTCCAATTTCCACGATTGAGGCCGATCGTCAATACTCTAGAAACACTCTATCAACAAACACTTGTCTATGATTTGAGACCAAACATTAGAGTGAAAATGGCGTTTTTATTGCATACATGTCTTTGTACGTTCCATGTTAACGAGCGCTTTGGCCTAGTTGCATATTGTAACTCTACTTTTTGGTAAGGCGGAAGAATTACGGAACATACGAAGTTTCGCCGTGAACCTGGCTTTCCTGGGGCAACCTGTATGTCAAATTGAGGGCTCAATCTTATTCATCAGGAATACCGGATATAGTGAAAAGTTAAAGAAGTAGGTTTAATTGGATATGGGGGCATCGTCTTGGCAAAGGTCGCGAGTAGCGGATGCGTATAGCACAGGACCGGTTGTAGACATCCTTGGAGGAATCCAATAGCCAGTAGGTAACTTCCTTTGGGTGAGATTTAATTGTCGACGAATGTGAAATTTCTGAGAGGTTGAATATTTCCGACACACTATCTGACGAGGTCATTATCAGTATCAGTCAATAGCTAAGGGTTAATGTTTATATACAATATGTTTTTATCGCATTGAATTATTGAAGAGGTGACGCCGTTCATGCGGATTCAGAGTTCGACCAGAATTAGGCTTTATAGCCCTTAACTTTGGCAATGTCCACTGAAGAGACGCGAACATAAATCTGACAATGAGAAGACATCTTTGACGACCATCAAAATAAGCCGGTAATAATTAGATCGGTAGCCCTTGGGCCCTTATATAAACTAAACTTAAAAGTTAAATATCTCGGCTCCGATATTGATTAACGCGATTAATTTTATATATCTATGCGTATCTAAAAGATTATTACAAATCATCCTTGGCCGCTGCAAAAAATAAAAACGACAATTATCCTCATACCCAATGCCCTTATTGAAATAATTCAAATTTAATAAAGATTTTAATAAATAAAACTTTGAACTACTTACCTTTCGAGCGAGGGAACTTTTCGAGCGTACAGTCGACAACACAGCTAAGTGACCATCGGAAATCTAATCTGACCTTAAGTGCATTGTAATAAGGTTCTAGGTTTTCACGGTATGGTTAGTTAGGTGTGTTGCTGTGTGTACGTTAGGACAACTCAACTGTCACTGTTCCATACAAAAAATAACATTTAAATCTACCTGCTGCATGGGCAGTGCGTTACGCAATTGACCAGCAGGCCAATGGCCAGCCGCATTGCTGCATTTGACAGAATGTTCAAGAGTAACACCCCGTTCACACTGCGTCCGTTTCCGTGTCCGGGAGGCATCCCTCTTTTTCTCGCTTGCGATGTTTCGCCCGAGTGCGAAAGAGACGGATGCCTCCCGGACACGGAAACGGACGCAGTGTGAACGGGGTGTAAGGGTGGGTTGCACCAAACCGTCTGCTACTTGTTATAATCAAAATGCATGGAAAGTTTCTTTGGAATGACAGGGCCTCTCTAGCGCCCGTATGCAATCATTATCCTAGCGCCCTCTAGTAAACCGGCGCGCGCGGCGAGTGGCGCTCGGCGCCCGCCAGGATCGCTGCGCCCGTGTGCAACGCACACCCTACGTCATAGGTAAGGCCGCCTCTGGCTGCCGGGGCGTCATATTTCGTCTGTAATCGTAGGCGCAACCTACTCTGAAGTTCGGATCGCGCCCGCACATATAGCTAGAATCACCGTCGCCGGTCACGGCGTGGGTAACTATATTGGTCGGAAAGGAAAGTTAGGTCTCTAATTGCAACTTTAAGGGCTTTGACTTGACCACCCTGACCTTCTCTAACTGTTTTCAGCAAGCTCCGTTTCTCGATCCTATCCCTGATGCGCCTGGTGGTGGTGATCGCTGGGTTCCACCGCGTCAAGATCCTGGGCACGCGGCACGCGCCCAGCGACCACAGGGAGGCGCCGGTGGTGGTCATCGCGCCCCACTCGAGCTTCTTCGACGCCATTGCGATAGTTTGCCTCGGCGCTCCGAGCGTCGTGGCTAAGGCGGACACGGCGAGGCTGCCTTTTATCGGACGTATGTTGTAGTCGGCTGTGCTATTTGTGTGCTTTCGAGGCGATTGTGTTGTTTAAACGCTGCATTGACCAGTAATACGGCCCGGCCACGGCATTGCGCGAATTGCGGCGCGGGAAGCGTTTTATCCGTTCATTGCGCAGTCGAGACGCCTGTGGTCAGTTGGGATCACACGCAATGAATTAGAAAAGCCGCTGCCGCTGCCGCCGCGCAATGTCGTGGCTGGGCCGTTACACCTTAAACCGTCGCATTAAAGTTTAGTAATGTTCAGTTAATTGTGTTGTGAATGGTTTGCTCTTAGAAAGGCTAGCGCATGTTACACGGTAGGACCCGTTTCTTTGCACTTTAGCGCGTAGACATTGATTTGCGGTGTGATAGACTTACAGTACTTAGTCGAGGTTTTTTTTTTAATTACTCTCCTAGCAACACTAGCACGCTAGCGCTGTCTAGCAAGATTCAACTGTCATTTTCCCGTATAAAAAACGACTTTTCAGATTCACCTAACGTATGTAGGTACGAAAAATCATGCGGTCGACCTGAACATCGGCTGGTTTTAATGTGATCCTCGTAAAAGAGTCGTTGTCGAATAGTGTGTATTAAGCTTTTAATCCGCTACGCAGTCTGCGCATGTTAATGTGTTAACAATGTGATTTGCTCCGCTTCCATATTTAGTTTTTTTTAATGATTTTGGAAGCATTCGCTTGCTTTTGATTTATAAGGCGTGACTTTAATCTGAGTAGGTACCCATTGAATTTTCATGACTGTGCTTTTTTCCTCAACAGGCAAGCTCATTATTGACAACTTATCATACTTCCGCTGGACATAGTATACTTACTAGATTTAACCAGTTATTTTGTTGAATTATTAATTTAATACCAGTATCACTAAGTAATTTAAAAATGATTAAATTAAACAGAGTAGGTACCTACATAATATATCAGTATACTCTATTCTATACGCGCGAACAAGTATCCTCTATTAGGGGTGACTTTGAAAATGGGGTTATTTTGACAGAATTGTTAAGTAACACAATTATTTCCGGGAACATGAGACTTCAAAAGTTAGTAAGTACCTACAAGTTAGTAAGTACCATAAGGTAGGGAAAATTTGCAAAAAAAATCATTACCATAGTCACCCCAGTTGGTTATGTGGTAATATTTAACACGAACCTAGACATGATAACAACGTAACACAACATGCAGTTAACGTTATAGTCATAAGATAAGGAAACTACAAGTTCTTGGTTCAATATTTGAATTAACCGCTCAAATAGCGTTGTGTAAAGAGCGCGACTCCCGCGCCGGGTTGTTTGCGCATGCCTCGAGCCCTGTTAGTGCGACGCGAACACTGTAATTTGTCCTCAAACTGACATACTTAATTCCAGTCTAAGATTTTTTTCGTTATCAGTTACTCTAACTAAATACTGCCGGCGAACAATTTTTTGTTTACGAATTTAAGAATAGTTAAGTTCTTTGTAACGAACACGTCATAGATTATACCTACAAGTTGATCTGTTCTTCTATAATGCATCGCATTTGATTATTCACAATTAGCAATGCACTCACGAGAACTTTCCAAAGTTGCGAAACTTTCCACATGAGAATTTCTCGGTAACTTCTGAGAATGTTGAATTTATTTATTTATTTGACACGAGTGACACGACACGATCAAAGAGTCCAAAGACACGCATCAAGAAATAGTTCGGTAACTTAGTTTAAAAAGTCAGGGCTAGTGTAAAGTGTGAAGTCCGCAAGTCGAAATGTTCTGAGAAATACAGTGAGAATTTAAGCAACTTATTGGTAACTTATCACTTATCAACAAAATAGCTAACTGTAATAGACAATAACACATGCATAATAACAATTAGTTTTAAGTTATGCCTATTTAAACTTTATTTCAAGTAGATTCTCTTGTTTAAACAATAATTTCCATGTTGCAGGAATGTTCTGAGAACATTCTCGAGAACGTTTCCGCTTTTTGGGAATGTTCTGCAATTTGTACATTGCTGTTCACAATGTTATCTGTAATTTTCTATTCGTTTCCTCTGTAAAAGCGGAAACGATAAAAAAGTATATGTATACCTATAACTTTCAAGTTACCAGTGACTACTAAAGGGTGTTCAAAACTATCAAAAGAAATGGCAGTTTTCATTCATCACAATCACAACATAATCAATAGATTTTTTTAAATGAGGAATATTATTTTAGAACCTTTCTCCTTAAGGCTGTGCATTGGAAATTATCGCTTGCTTTGAAACGGCGTTCTGACTAGATTAAAAAACAATAAGGTCTGATTTTCAGATATATGATTCTTGACTATATGATTGTTCATCTGATTTTATGGATACATGATTGCTTAAAATTTCCTCGATAGAAAAAAAATCCAAAGTTGGGTCTGTATTTTCCTTTTTTTACTCAGCCTACTTAAACGATACATTATTTTACGACACAATCAAGTTAATACTATAATATTTTATCTCATCTAAAATCTCATTTTATGAAATTTAAATAAAACGTCTCTAAGTTAGGTATTTATCGAAATTTGTCCAAAAAAGCCTTTCTCGAAGGGTGTTACATCTCTTTTCCTCGTGCGCGGAAGGCATCAGCGTGTCTCTAGGGGGCGTGTTTGACTCAAATCAAGGCATCGCCAATCAAACAAATCTAGAAAACGCTCTTTTCGAGCACATACATTGTAAAGTATATTTTTAACTCGTTTTAAATGATTACTGACGTTATCACTTGACGAAAGTATTAAGAAATGAAAAGGAACTAATAATATTTAAATGCGATATCCTCCTAGCGTTATTCCCGATTGTGCCATAAACGAGCCCGGGGTCCGCTTTGACACCTACTTCCAAGATTGGGCATGGGCACTAGTTTTACGAAAGCGACTGCCATCTGACCTTCCAACCCGGAGGGAAAACTAGACCTTATTGGGATTAGACCGGTTTCTTCACGATTTTTTCCTTGAAATTAAATGAAATGTTTTGTAATGATTTATTTGCCTTCACAGAAAACCTAACGATACTATTATAGAAAAATATGAATTGTATAATCTTTCCTTGGATTTACAATTTGCCACTGACAAAAACCTGTGTAATACCTAAACTAACCCAATGACAAAATCTGTTATCTTTTTTTATTGCCAGTACAGTACTCAATATACCTACATATTCTATACCCGTACCCGTACTTATAGACTGTGAAAGCACGTCAGTCAAATATAACTAGTGCTAATTATTGACATAAATTATAGTCGTTTTATTTTGTAGCTTTAATACGAACGCTTACAAATTAAAGTAACTGTACAATTAGAATAACGAGTCTGTCTGTCCGACCAGATGCGAATGCTTTTTTCTAGTTATATATAAAACGCATTAGCATTTATTTAGTTGTTCCAAAAATAAGCTTATATTTTTGCTAATTCTAAATTCAAACTATGAATGATTCACTTACTTTCGTGTTTGCTCACATTTGCCAAATACACTTAACTAGATTTATTATAATAATTATACCTAGGTATAATAGATGTAAAATAGGCATTGGTTTTGATAGGGTTACAAATTTTAAATACGTATTATAATGTGTGACAATTACACACATTCACACTAGATTTTAATATTATAATTATCACGCAAAAAACGCCTGCTCGGATTTAAATGAAATTTGAGACAGATATATTATCATCTTGAATCATGTAACGAAGACACGAAACCGAGGACACTGGAGTTGTAATGTAAATGGATTAAATACACTAGAATGAAGTAGTTAGTTACGGTTTGTCTTATGTCTGCAAAATACTACCCAATATGACCAGAATCACGACAAAGATATATTGAGTGAAATTCCGGAAGCATAAATAGCACGGTCCGTCAACAATAGTCGTCATTCGTTTTTTGCAAGTTTTGTTTTGCACGGTAGTCTATTTTTGCAAGTTTTGTTTTGCACGGTAGTCTATTTTTGCAAGTTTTGTTTTGCACGGTAGTCTATTTTTGCAAGTTTTGTTTTGCACGGTAGTCTATTTTTGCAAGTTTTGTTTTGCACGGTAGTCTATTTTTGCAAGTTTTTCAGCCTCAACTATTGATGTGCATCGTTTTGTTTGTCATATTGTTCATAGATGTTTGTATTTTTTATTCTCTTTACTTCATGCTCTTGACGATATACTTGAGGACATCATAAAAACTGTTAAGTAATTGTAAATAAAGGGCGTATACTTTGAAAAAAATATCAAAGATAGTCTTAAATAAAACTCTGTAAGTTTAGTTTTTTCTTATCAGAACACGATACCTGTTATACCCTTGATCGGTTCACATCCCGTTTTTGCTACGCTCTGTAGGGTAATTTCGCTGGTTACGCGACCACCTTCGGTTAGCGACCACCTGAAGGAGAAGGTTTTTTCTATTGAAGATAACATCAATTCTACACACCCTATTGAGACAATTACTTGTACATGCATTTTTTTGTTGTTTTACAATAGATATCTACTAAAAAACGGAGAAAATATCCTTTCAGTTCACCAACTCAGCTTAACTGGTCGCCCACCGGCACATTAAATTAGGTGGTCAATAACCGGCGAAATGACCCTATAGTATTGTACTATATTTTGACTCTTTGCACTCATGAAGATGATGATGAAATAGCGACATTGCCCAGCCAAGTAAGTACTTTAAGTTTTTACAGGGTACTGAGGGTACTATATATTTTTTGTTTTTTATGGAAAATACTATGTATATCTCGCCCAAAAAAAGTTTGCTATCCTGTTTTGTGTTTATTGTCAAGGCAATAACTATAAATAACTTGCATACTTAACGAGACGGGTCGTGGGTTTAGGATACCTTTCGTGTTTTAAGTCACAGTGTTATAACGTGTGTCTTTTATTGATTGGTCACATTAATGGTCACATTACGCCGCTAAAAGACTGGCGCGGCCTGGTGTGATTCAGACCTCAACTGATTAATTGGACAAGGTGGACTGACGACCTGGTAGAGGTCGCCGGAGTCCCCGAGGAGGTTAGGTTAGTCGAGGCCTGGTTATTCGAGCGTTTCAATCGACTCAGTTTCGTGGACATATTTTTGAAGAATTGGGTGTATTTTGATGCCGTTTCCGTATACTTGCTATTAACCTATTTATTTATTTAAACTTTATTGCACAAATATAAAAATAAAAGTACAATTGGCGGACTTAATGCCTTAAGGCATTCTCTACCAGTCAACCATTGGGCTAAACAGAAACTTTAGTGGTGCAGGATCCTAAATATATAGACTCGAATGGAAACACAAATCAATTAATTTCATTAATATACATACATTATAATGCATACAATATAAACTTACTTATACATACACTAACTTCTGCCTGCGACTCCGTCCGCGTGGAACTCGTTTATATCGTAGCTCCATACAAACTTTCACCCCCGCTTCATCCTCTTGGGGGATGATTTCCGGGATAAAAACTTTCCTATGTCCCTCCCCAGGACTCAAACTATCTCTATACCAAATTTCATCCAAATCGGTTCAGCGGTTTAAGCGTGAAGAGGTAACAGACAGACAGACAGACAGACACACTTTCGCATTTATAATATTAGTATGTATAAATACATACAATTATATGTAGCTGAACAAAGATATTATGAGGATCAATCTTTAATAATTAATAAGAGATGCTTACGCAACTTACATTTAAAGGTGAATTTGCTCTAAGCATGCCCTGACGGTAAGAGGGAGATCATTCCACAGACGAATAGCCTGAACAGCGAAGGTATTCGAGAGGAAACCAGTACGGTGAAATAGGACAGAGAGTTTAAGACTCCTGGATGTACGTAGCTCGCAACCGGACGGGGTGTAACAAGTTGAAATTTAGATTTAAGATATTCCGGTGTAGCTGGGTCAAATAAGATGGTACAAAGTGTGCACAGAATCCTGAAAGATCTGCGCTCGCGAATGGGAAGCCAGTTCAGTTGACGGCGGAAGGCGGAGATATGGTCATAAACTTAGATACCTACCTAACAAGAAACGAAATCGAAAATGCAGCCACTTCTACAAAAATGTGACCACGAAAGTGATTCGGAACAAACGCTCGAATGGCCCCTCCTATATGTCCAGCAGTGGACGTCTTTCGGCTGATATGATGATGTGATGATAATGAACGGATTAATTAACCAGTCCATCTGTCACGTTAACAAGGTTATATCTATGTATATGTTAACATATTATGTTTATTTTTTCGGTTTTTACATGTCAAGAATTTTAAATTGTACAGTGCTTTGGTTCCTTACCGTCAAACTGTATACATTATGTTTGATTAAATAAATAAATATCCCTGTTAAATCTATACAAGTGTTCCGAACTCACTATACCCAGTATATGTACATTTGCAAGATATTAAACCAGCTTCAGTATGAAACATACAAAACACCCTAATGGCCTAACCATAGAACGAGAGCTTTTGCATTACCTAATATAATTTCCTTCATGGATCTACTTTTTTTCGTAGCTAGCTGCGGTCGATGTTTGTGTTGTATTTTTTTCATTAGCATGGTTTTAATCGTTTCCTTTTCAGGATTATTTACAGTGGTTTTAGTTTTATCAAAGCCTGTATTGTTGTATAAAGAATAACTAACACGCGGATACGTATTACACTCACCGCACCAGTCACCCACAAATATACCTTGAGGCCGCGATTCGTTAGTAACTAACCGTAATCAGAGTACTCCAGGCAAAATACGGTTTTGAAAAACATTAATTTATAATAGCGTTTTTTTTGTTGATTTCATATGAAAATGTTATTCTAAGATGATTTAGTCAAGAATCCGACAAACTTTCCATCCGGAAGTAATTATGTAGATTTAAATGAAGCATGCATTATCTTTTTTTGTACGATTTATCTTGAATATTATAAAGCAAATGTAAGTGAACCAAAATAAAGTCAAAAACATTTATTAATATTTTTACTGACATTTTAGAAGCCAGTTAACTTATCATTTTTTCGATGTCTGAAATTTTGCCGGATTTTGTCGCTGGGTAACTATTTAATTGATAATATATCCGTTATACATAAAAAATGAGCTATTATAAATTATTTCCAAAATTGACATTTTTGCCATACAAGTTGTCAGTTCATTGCCTGGACTAGAGGTCAAGTGTTAAGCGTGACGAGTGAGGCGAGGCGTATGAGCGCGTTCCGAATAACTGCCCAGGCCTAAGCGTGCATAATGCGTACGTACGGGTTTAATTTCGCGCAGATTATTGTAGAATCCAATTGACAGAGGAGAATGATTTGATAGTCTGATACCGTTACAACGTTTATTAGCGGTTAATCATCTTATCATAGATGTAGAAGGCCAGTGATGGTGATGATGACGACTTTATGGTTCCAGCTGCCCGCGTGGCTCCACTAGCGTATTACAGAGAACCCGGGGGAGCCGCGGTATAGAATAAAAATATATTATTATGTGAAGGTCTCTGATCGCATGAATAGTTCCGGAGATTACCCCCTGCATACAAAGTTACAAAGCCACAATCTTACAGACTTTGCTGCAAACTACAGTTTGTACTATGCAGCTATAATTTGACTAGCTACTACATACGTAGCGCCACGAAAATAGCGGCAAATGTGTTAAAGCACTTCGTATAGGAACATTTACTTTATACTTACATCGTGGTTTCTGGTACAGCCACAAATTTTAATTTGGGACCCACTTAAGGTTGACAATCCCGTCATATTGTATAGGAATCCAAAGAATATTTTTGCGAAGCGTCATAAATTATTTTTTTTTTTTTTTTTTTAATAGCTTAAATTGTGTCCCACTGCTGGGCAAAAGCCTCCCCTTTTTTCCGCCACTCGTCTCGCTCCTGTGCTACTGTTCGCCAATCTGTGCAAAACGTATCAAGGTCGTCCCGCCATCTCCTTTTCGGTCTGCCTCTACTTCGGAAGCCATCTTGTGGAAGCCATTCGGCGGCTAATTTGGCCCATCGCTCCGCGTGCATCCGGCAGACATGTCCAGCCCAGTCCCACTTTAGCTTCGCGGTCTTAGCACCCACATCCACGATGCCAGTTTTGGCACGCAGCTCCGTGTTCCTGATCCGATCGATCCTACGAACTCCGAGTATGCGAAATTAATATAATTGTGACTAAAGCGTGTATAACTGTGCCTAAAGCGTAATATATAAAATATAACTGACTGCGCTGGATTCACACCCTGAGGCTTAATTTCTCACATCAATGGCACGCTTAATAACCGGAGATATTGCAATTCATAAGATGAGACTGCAAGTTTTCTCTAACGGAACTGTATTGTGTCATTTGTGTCTCTGCCGCCACCGCCAACTGTTTGATTAGGTCAGACCGATTCACAACGGATACAACCACTCGTTTTTAGCTAACCAGCTTAAGTCTGAACTCCGATCAAGTTGGCACATGTATCGGACGATTGGTTCAAGTTCAAGGATACGGCCTAAAGGCTGTGGTAAACCGACGACCCGGTTTAGCTTAGTGGGTGAGCCTGCCTACGAAGCTGACAGTCAAGGGTTCAAATCCCGGCAATGGCAAAATCAGAGGCTAGTTTGATTACTGTGAAGTTGTCCCTTATTTTTTATTATTTATTTTTAAAACAACTAGTGCAGGTCAGACCAGACGTCCAAATAAACGTTATTATTAAGACTGGAGTTAAAATATACTAGTATTTGCGGTTAGGTGGAAAGACAAAAAGTTGTGAATAGCGTAGCTGGTATTCACAACGCCAACCGATACGAGTAACATCATCCCCTTAAGAAAGAAGAATAGCTAGCTGTTGGCGACTGACAATACTGCCCTCATAAGCCAAATAGCGGTATCTCAAAATGAAATGTCATTGGAACATGCAATTTAAAATCTACGTCTAATGACATAACTTACAATGACATTTCATTTTGAGATACCGCTATTTGGCTTATGAGGGCAGAATAGGTACTTTTTATATGAAACTTCCATTTCGGGAGAAAACATTTTCCACTAACTAAATCTTAACAAATCACTTTGATTTTGATGCCGATCGCTTCAGGATAATAATAATCTAGGTTTATAGGTATCGCTTATATAAGGTGCTAACAAATTAGGTACCAATACTTTTAGAGCTGATAGTACTAGTCTCTAGGAGTAGAGTTAAGTATGAAACATTTAAAAGTGTGTATCACTTTTTGGAGATAATTAGATTAATTAGGGATACAACGTTACTGCGTAAAAACACCCTGTTAATGAGATAGTCAACAATCAATCATTGACGTTTGTCACAAACGACGATGTTCACTTGACAGATAGTGTTTTAACATCTCGTCAGTTGAATGCACAGGCTGATTATGTTTGGTCGAAATTTTAATTTATTTATTTTGTACCGGAAATTAAAACAAAAATATCATATGAAAAGTTTTCTTAATTTCTATTTAAAGTCAATTGTTTTGATGTAATGTAACACCTCTTAAAATATTGGTACTTAATTTGTTAGCACCTTATATAAATAGGTACTTATAAATTTGAATTATTGCAAACTTTGAAAAAAGGAAGACCTAGGTATAAACCTATTCTTTAATTGTGTCAATAACGTACTAAATAATCATTGAGATTGGTAAATATTTAGAAGTGGAAAAACGTTTTCTCTTTTTGTATGGACGAGTATGTAGTATTCCAAAGGTATACTTCCCTCTTAAGAACCTATTACCTAAAGTAAAGTCTGACCTGCAAGATCGTTGCATAATTATTCAGAATACCGGAGTCACGTTATACTCGTACTAGTAGTAGCCTGTCAAGAATCGGTGGTCGAGACGCAAAGCACTCGACCTGGTTCCTGCATCCGGGTTTATTTGTGTTCACGATAATGACGGGAAATAAGGTATTATTTATTTTCTAAAGTATATACATACAAGGTGATAACTAACATTAACTAAATTAAATTAAAACTAAGTTAAATCGAAATAAAAGCGGCTAAGTGTGGGTTGGACCACGTTTCCGTGCCTATTAAAAAGGTCGTATCGTTACTGAAATCTTACGGCACTTACGTCCTTTTCTTTAAGGAAGGCAGTTTTTTAGAAATATCTCAAAAACCTTTGAACCGATCTTGTTCAAAATAATTTTCGCTGAAATAATTGAATAAGCCCTATGTCCATGATTTTTTTTTCATATTTTTAAAATACACGGTTCAAAAATTAGAGGGGGGGGGGCACAATTTTAGTGACTTTCGGGGCGATTATCTCCGACTCCATTCACTTAATCAAAAAATTGCTGAGAAACCTTATATTTATTTTGAAAGGGCTATCGATTAATGTGCCACACGTGGGCTTGCAATGAATTTTTTTTTTTGACTTTCTGTTTTATGTATGGAGTGCACCCCTGAATTTTTTTTTTAGTAATTTAATTACATAACTATTTAGCGGTAACAAAATACACCTATCCTCAAAATTTTATTCAAATACACCTTATATTTTTCGAGTAAAATGCCTGTGATATACGGACGGACAGACAGACAGAGATGACGAATCCATAAGGGTTCCGTCTTTTGCCATTTGGCTACGGAACCCTAAAAAGGTCCTCGAGGCATTGTACCGAGGATGCCGGCGGCATTTCCTCGCTGAATTGCAATGCTCGTTTGTCAAAGATATTAATAGTCAATTTTACACCTCTAATTTATGGCTAGTCTAAGCGTTGTCCCGGTTGCATCCTGATGCCTTTCTTTAAGTCCGCACAGCAGCCTCCGTGTTAGAGGTTTATAACTCAGAGTCAGAGATGCAAAGTTCTTCCAGAATGGTTTTTGGGCAATGTCAATTGAATTGAATTGTGTGATGTTGAATAAAGTTTTCCTATTCTATTCTTAATATATAAGTTATATTCATATTTAGGTAGGTACTTATATAAATATTTACATGTGGTAAAGTACAGTAACTTTAATATTTTTAGATACATAATTATAATAACGAAATAAATAAATATTAGTGGTAGTAAAACAGTTTGTTCAAAGCCCTCTTAAGCTCTGAAGCTTCACAGTAATCAAACCCCTCTCGAATCGGAGTAACCTTGGTTTTGCAGTAAGTATACTTCAATTTGGTCGGAATCTTGTATTTTTTAGAATGTGTTTAAAATTAACACAATGCTGAACATAATGCCACTCAGGAAATTAAATGATTACCAAATAATTATATTCCAAAGCAATCTAATTGCGCACAGCGTGTCGTTATTAAGCTAAAATGAATACCCTAAGTATATTTTTTTGCAAAATACACTGACCATTAGGCACGAATTTCAAACAACACGGCTATCACGCGACGGCACGCGAGCTCTCTCGATTTTTCTCGCACTATCCGTCTCTCTCTTATTGGAACACTTAGAACAAGAGGTATAGTGCGAGAAAAATCGAGAGTATGTCGCGGCCGTCTCGTGCTAGACGTGCAGCACTCCGTAACATAATGCCGAGAATTGTGGCGTATTGAAAGTTTAATTACGGCGTGTTTAGTTTAGACGGGGTCAATTTCGCCTAGGTACAGTTAGTATAAGTACCTACGTAAGCTCGGGAGCTTTTTTCATGTCTGCAAAAAAAGGTTTTTAATTCGACTTTTTGTCGGTGCCGCAATATTTAGGCACTTGTCCCACCGCCGGCGAGTAGCGAGTACTCTCATAGTAATTCTTACTCGCTTTTACTCGCGCGAGTAACAATTACTATGAGAGTACTCGCTACTCGCCGGCGGTGGGACAAGTGCCTTAGTCTAAGCAAATTGCGAACTTAAATATTTTCTGACTTTAATAAATAACTTGCAAATACAGACTTTAGAAAATTCACAATTCCCATTATTTCAATACAATTTTAGATTATGCTTTTATCATCATTCTTACGCGGGGCCTAAGCTACCGGGTGGTCAGAACGACAGAGAAAGGAACCTCGTGACTATCCGCGCAGTGTCCAGGACCGCCTTCTGTATTAGGCCATCTAGTGAGTCTCTTGAGATGTTGGTCGAGTCGAGACTCTTCGCGATTAGACCGTTCGCAGAAACGACTGTCGGGTCAATGATCTCCGAATCAACATCTCACATGGCGGTTACCTCGACAATTTCATTATTAATTAATACTAATCTGATTTTTTCATAAATTGAAAGATCTCTTTAAACAATTTTATTGTTTGACCTCTGGCAGCAGAAATGCCGAGTCATGATCAAAGAGTTGAACTTAAACTTGTAATCAGGTGTCAAATCTTTAGATTGGAATCTTCTATTGTATATCCGCTGAATGAATGTTGAAAAAAGTATAATTAGGACTGGTATTAAGAGTCCGCAGTAAGTTCGATTCTCCATACAAACGTAGATACGCTTTCATTTTAAAAACACGTGTTGGATTGTAACGAAACTTTGCATGTACAATGACATGAGGTATATCTAGGCCCCGTAGCATGGATGACGTTATCACGCGATAAGTGACAGGATAGGCGCGTCGTCTCGTTCTATCGAACGGTGTCAGCCAGGGACGGAAGCTCTATCCTGTCACTTATCGCGTGATAACGCCATCCATGCTACGGGGCCGTCTGTAATTAGTTTATGTAGCTTCAGATACCATAGTAAAAAAAAATCAGCGAATTTGTTTTTCATACAAAACTTGTTTCTGCTGTATTTTGTTTGTTTTGTAAACTGGAACCATATAAACTAATTACAGACATAGATATACCTCATGTCATTGTATATGCAAAGTTTCGTCACAATCCAACACGCAGTTTT
The DNA here is from genome assembly GCA_947578815.1 of Epinotia ramella. Taxonomy (NCBI): domain Eukaryota; kingdom Metazoa; phylum Arthropoda; class Insecta; order Lepidoptera; family Tortricidae; genus Epinotia; species Epinotia ramella. The sequence goes on from OX388210.1 coordinate 518,435, forward strand.
AAAATGAGAACGAAACTCCGTTTGTATGAGAAGGTGAAATCGGCCGCGCTTGCTGCGAGATACGCCTTTAGAGCCATATCACACTTGCGATTTGCGAGCGTATTTTCTATACAATTATCAGTCGCGGCGTACACGCTGCGTCAACGCCTTCATACAAAATACGCTTGCAAATCGCAAGTGTGATAAGGCTCTTAAATTAAACGCAGCCGCCTATACTCGTTAATGTTTTATTAGGTCTACAAATGTACAGTACCTACCTATCTCCGAAAGTATCTCCCATTGGGAATCGTAGTTAGATTTATTACTCAATTCAATTTTATAGATTGCTGTGCCCTTAGGGGTTTTACACTGACACGTATTTTTATTTGTTAGATCTATGTATATATGTAACATATAATGTAATAATTGATTATGATTATTTGGGAATTCTATACTACTTAAAAGAAAATAGGAGCCACAAGTACTTACCTATGGTGATCGTTACGTGAAAAAAAAAAATTTTTTTTTTCAGTTATTAGACTTACAGACCGGCAGGAAAGAGGTTGGATTCTGAAGGATGCGGGACATCATTAATAGCCACTTATCAATTAGTTTGTTTTCAATAATTATAAAATAGAAATATGTAAGTGGCTCTTTTTTGTTTTAAGCAGTATATAGGGTTCAGCATAGTTTTTATTCCAATATAATGCGAAAGCTTCAGTTTACATATAATTTTATAATTTCGACATAAGGATTTATAAATAAGCTTTATCATTCGGAATAAAAGCGTTGGTCGCACGCTTGCATAGGCTACGGTGTCTGCTTTCCACCGGGACCGTATGCTTGTTTGCCACCGTCGTAGTATAAAAAACTACAAGCAGACATTTACGATAGAACCAGTAAGATGACGTAACCGTCGCCGCGCCGTATCGATCAAACCTGCGGATTTCATGAAGGTACAAAGCTCTGCGTTTGCTAAGGTGTTTGTGTAAGAGTGTTAAAATAAATAAATGATTGATTGTAAATATCTTATATTTTTCTAGATGAGCGGCCATTTGGAGTAGTTATACCTAGGTATATTTAAAATAAACAGACACCATTGGACTGGATGTATTTCAAGAATACATTTCCATAGTAAAGGTTGGTGATAACTTATACCTAAATTAATTTTGTATTTTAAGCAGTAACGCTGCTAAAGAAATTTATATATACCTTGAAGGTTAAAGAAAAAATTGTCGACATACGCCTCCCTAAGGTAGGAACTTATTGAAAGATTTAGTGGCCGAGACCGATTGTTCCGATAGCTCAGTTGGTAAGTTGTAGCGAGCGACGGGCCATTAAAAGGGTTCTCGGGGGTATAATACATGAACCATGCTTTGCGGGTTGGGTTGGGCGGTTGGCAATTTAGGGGTCAGATAACGTATCGTATTAGGCAAGTTTTGTATGAATAGAAAAGTATCCTAAATGCATAGGGTAGATACTTGATGAATCAGTCGCTCGTTTTAGAAAATGCCTAAAAACGCCTAAATCACACCTTTATTTTAATTATCTTAATAATAAATCAAAGTAAAGATTTCGTATGAATATTTAAGAAAATTTCTGCATCCTGTTTTTTTTTTGTTCAAAAGCTTAATTGAACGAGGGAGCGAAGCGAACAAAGTGTTCTCCTACAGCTTGGGCCAAAATTATTTCGTATGTCCGTTAGTCCAGCTGTTCTCCTATAAGGTCGCCTTTCTCTATCGATACTGGAGATTTTCCTTGAGCAGGTTTTTTTTTTTATACAACGACGGTGGCAAACAAGCGTATGGCCCGCCTGATGGTAAGTGGACACCGCAGCCTGTAGACGCAATATTATGACAGGCTCGCCAGTTCTACAGCTCACAGAGGAAGAATGTAGGTAAAATATTATTTTCAACATTCAACACAGACAATGTCAAGATATGTAAACAGATGTTATTGGTTAAAACATTAAAAAAAGTATTGAAACAAAATAAATAAATAAATATTAGGGGACAATCTTACACAAATCGACCTAGTCCCATAGTAAGCTCAGTAAGGCTTGTGTTATGGGTACTAGACGACGATATATATAATAGATATAAATACTTAAATACATAGAAAATTTCCATGACTCAGAAACAAATAATCATGCTCATCACACAAATATTTGCGCTTACCGGGATTCGAACCCAGGACCTTCAGCTTCGTAGGTAGCGTCACTACCCACTAGGCTAACCGGTCGTGAATTTACATCAGAAATATCTGGTCTGGAGTCTAGACTTCATTTAAGTCTTGGCTGCGAGCCAGGCGTAGAATGCACATTGAACAACATGGCAGCGCCGCTCTGAAAGCTTTGATGAATTATAAAAACCCTTGAGGCCAAATTTCAATTTGCTTTTTAAAATATTGTTCCATCCTATTTCTTGCTAAGTCGCTGATATATGTCGTCTTATTTTAAATTACGAAGGCAGCAGGAGTAGTATTGGTAGTATAGGCCCCTTTAAGGGGCTACCCGAGGTTTTCATCGATTTTTGTCAAGTTGTGAATCGTATCTTCTACTTTTGCACTACAGATAGAATTATAAATCAAACGGCTATCGGTTCTTGAATCTCTTATCTCCATTTTGGTCTACCGGATTTTGAAACAAATGAATTACTTAATTTTGTGTGATTTGTTAAACATTGTCTAAAAAACACTTATTTCGTATCTCTATTGACGTGAAAGATCTAACATGTACGAAATTTACATATTTGGGTTCGTCTATGACGTCTCTATAAACTGGTCCAGGGTTTTCATTTTAAACCAATTAACACAAAAGTTATGGCCAGAAAACCAGTTTTTTGGCCTAAAATTGTTCAACTTTGATGCCAAATATCTCGAAAACGAAACTTTTAAGTAAATATGGGATACTATATTGCTTAAAGCCGTTGTTGTTAATATAATAAGCTAAGAAAAACATTAGAAAACTAAAGGATTCAGATCGAAGGTCATTGGCGTATGGGAGCCCCTTAAGGTAATATTATTGTGTTAAATTCAAACTATCTGAATATTATAAATTATAATCACTAGGTGCACATCATAACATTGGCTTGGTAAGCTTTCATTGATATTTTAAAACGAAGGCTACGTAATTTTATTCTTGGGAAATCAAGATAAAGTTTTAGTGCATCCATTTTTAGGGTTCCGTACCGAAAGGGTAAAAACGGGACCCTATTACTAAGACTTCGCTGTCCGTCCGTCTGTCTGTCACCAGGCTGTATCTTAAGAACCGCGGTAGCTAGACAGTTGAAATTCACAGATGATGTATTTCTGTTGCCGCTATAACAACAAATACTAAAAACAAAATAAAATAAATATTTAAGGGGGCCTCCCATACAACAAACGTGTTTTTTTTCGCCGTTTTGTCTGTCGCCAGGCTGTATATCAAGAACCGCGATAGCTAACAGACAGTTGAAATTTTCACAGATTATGTATTTCTGTTGCCGCTATAACAATAAATACTAAAAACAAAATAAAATAAATATTTAAGGGGGGCGCCCATACAACAAACGTTTTTTTTTTACAGGCTGTATCTCAAGAACCGCGATAGCTAGCAGACGGTTGAAATTTTCACAAATTATGTATTTCTGTTGCCGCTATAACAACAAATAATAAAAATAAAATAAATATTTAAGGGGCCTCCCATACAACAAACTTTTTTTTTTTTACTGTGTTTATAGATAATGGTACGGAACCCTTCGTGCGCGAGTCCGACTCGCACTTGGCCGGTTTTATTAATTACTAGCTTCTGCCCGCGACTCCGTCCGCGTGGAACTCGTTTATATCATAGCTCCATACAAACTTTCACCTCCCATTTTAGGGAAGTGGGGGGTTAGAAAGAGACAAAAAGTAGCCTATGTCACTCTCTATCCCTTCAACTATCTCCACTTAAAAAATCACGTAAATTCGTCGCTCCGTTTTGCCGTGAAAGACGGACAAACAAACAAACAAACACACACACTTTCGCATTTATAATATTAGTATGGATAAGGAGCCTAGTTTTCGCCTTATCGAGCAATCTGCGACGAGATGTATGTTCCGATTCCGGAATCATCAGACGTTAATATTTGAATAAAATATGTATCTGACTCATCTTACCGTTGCACTCATCGAGCCAGGGGTCTGGGTGTTCAAATAATATAAACAGAACTAAATTAAATCGACTAATTATATGCAGAAAAAATAAAATAAATCCAAACAGTACGACAACTATGGATCTAAACGCAGTATTTTGCAACCGAAACAGCGATTTTACACAATTCTAATTTGCACAGTGCGAGCGAGACTGTAGTCACCAAGTCGCGCGCGACACGACTTGGCAGCAAATTATGGCCGCCACTGCACTGCAGGCCGCGCCTGTATATGTCTATGTCCGTGTATGACATTCTGTATGTCGTAACTATTTTCAACCGTTATTTATTTAGGAGCTTTCGCGAGCTTCAGCACTTAAACTACTCCCCCCCGTCTACTATGATTGTCGTAACTTATAAACTTGTTGACTGATGAAACACCTATCGATCGTCGCTACTCGTATCAGTCTGGGCTTTACCTGGCTACTAGATGTTGCCCGGGCGACAACATCTTAACACTTTCGCTACCAAGAATCGCTACGCGCTACGCTCGTAGCAGATCCTGTGGTTTTCCTCGTATGTAGCGGAAAGCGACTACGGCGTAGGCGCCCGCTAGGCGGGTTCTTGGTTGCTAAAGTGTTAAGGTGCTTATCGACTTAACCATTCACTTGTGATGAGTATTCTAGCGAATATATAACATCACAGGTAAACGCTCACAAAATAAACAGGAGCGTTTCAGCGAGAATTCTAGCGAAACGGCAGTAAATTTTCTTCGAGCTGAGAATTCTAGCGAAACGGCAGTACATTTTCTTTTAGCTGAGAATTCTAGGGAAATGGCTGTAAATTTTCTTCGAGTTGAGAATTCTAGCGAAACGGCAGTAAATTTTCTTCGAGCTGAGAATTCTAGCGAAACGGCAGTACATTTTCTTTTAGCTGGGAATTCTAGGGAAATGGCTGTAAATTTTCTTCGAGTTGAGAATTCTAGCGAAACGGCAGTAAATTTTCTTCGAGCTGAGAATTCTAGCGAAACGGCAGTACATTTTCTTCGAGCTGAGAATTCTAGCGAAACGGCAGTAAATTTTCTTCGAGCTGAGAATTCTAGCGAAACGGCAGTACATTTTCTTTTAGCTGAGAATTCTAGCGAAACGGCAGTCAATTTTCTTCGAGCTGAGAATTCTAGCCAAACGGCAGTAAATTTTCTTTTAGCTGAGAATTCTAGGGAAATGGCTGTAAATTTTCTTCGAGCTGAGAATTCTAGCGAAACGACAGTAAATTTTCTTAGAGCTGAGAATTCTAGTGAAACGGCAGTAAATTTTCTTCAAGCTGAGAATTCTAGCGAAACGGCAGTCAATTTTTTTCAAGCTCTTTGGCGTGCCTGTTATTGTTCCGCGGCCGTCTCTCCGCTCACACCCCCCGTCCGCCGTTTACTAGCGTTCGCTAGAATGGTCATATGAACATGTTCGTAACGATGTTTGACTCTATATTGTTCAGTTCGACGAATTTAAAAACGGCGATTGCTCGATGTTGTGGTACATGTGCAGCACCTTTAGACGAATTATACAAACACCAGTTTCCCATTTACCCGAATGATGTCCGTGATAAAAAGTCTCCATAATGCAGACTTACCTACCTTTCTTTGGGGCAGACTACCAGTGTTCCATTTCACGAAGCTACAAGTTACAATTATACAAGTCTATATTGGCAACACTAAGACGGCCATTTGACCCGTGTTGCCTTTGTAGACTTGTAAAATTTAGCCTGTAGCTTTGTTAAACGTGCCACTGCATTACATTTTTCTGTAAAATGGTTTATTACTTTCGTGCCGATGCCGGTGACAATCCTTATATCCTTTTCTCGTATCCTAAAATATTTTAGAAAATAAATAAGAATGAAAAGAAATGAGAAGAAGAAGGGTGGTCACGAATATGTTGAGCATCGAAAAAGGAAACAAACACCTTTTTAGGGTTCCGGAGCCAGAATGGCAAAAACGGAACCCTTATAGTTTCGCTATGTCCGTCCGTCCGTCCGTCCGTCCGTCCGTCCGCAGCTTAGCTCAGAGGCTCTTGGTACTAGAAAGCTGTAACTTGGCATGAATATACATATTAGTCATGCCGACAAAGTGGTAAAATAAAATCTTGAAAAACATTTTTTTTAGGGTACCTCCCCTACATGTAAAGTGGGGATGATTTTTTTTATTGTCGTCTACCCCATAGTGTGGGGTGTCGTTGGATAGGTCTCTTAAAAATATTGGGGGTTTTTGAAAACAATTTTTCGATTAAACGATCCGTTTGTGAAATATTAAGCCTTAAAGTGCTAATTTTTGTTAGACTCCAGTGTCCCCACCCCCTGCTAGCTAAATGGTTGTTTTGGGATATGTGAAAAAATTCATGGTAGTAGTACATATAACGAAGTTAAAAGGAAAACTATCACAGCTAAGTAGGCTTTACACGTTTACGAGTAATAGTCGACCAACTTATAAAATGTACTTCAAGAAGTAATAGTTTCGTACAAATTCTATTGTAACTTATTATTATATATAATGGTACGGAACCCTTCGTGCGCGAATCCAACTCGCACTTGGCCGGTTTTTAATATTGGAATACTGATACAGCAACCTAACCGTCTCATCTTTTCTAAATAGAACAAACTTACTTGTAGGAACAGCATGACCTGACTCTCCATCTTTTCTTTCTAGGGCTCTCAAGCCGCTAATATGTTTCATCGGCAAGATGTCCTACCTAGCCGGGGGCATGGCGATCAGCGTGCGGGGTCGCCAGGCCTCTCGCAAGGAGGCCCCCATCCTCGTCGTGGCCCCGCACTCGTCGTTCCTCGACAGCTGTATCGTGTACGCGACCAGGATGTCGTCAGTGATCGTCAGAAAGGAGTCCATGGACAACTATGTTGGAAGTACGTTCGGTGGCGGTTTGCTGGTGCTGGTGGTTGGCTTACGGGAATATCTAAATTGTGGTTATAGTTTGTACGTTACGGTGATTTAACTCTTCAATTGAATCTACCGTCACAAGACGCGCTCTTGTTAACTAAAATGTTTTTCACCTCAGACAAACAGATAGCAAAACTGCATTTTATCCAAGAGAATGCCAAAAATATTTGAAATCCGAACTAGTATGTAGTTACATATACTTTTTTAAAACATAATAACATGTAAAAACCAGTAAAGACCTACAGACAGGAGCAGGACAATTTTCGCCCATCAGTATTTTTTCTTTTCATAAATGTTTTTTTAATGCTTTTTATACTTTTTTAAAGTTTTATCCTTTTTTTTTTTTTAATGTTTTTTTTCTCATTTTTTATATATTTTTTTCTTATATAGCGTTTTTGTCGCTTTAGTGAGGTGAAAAGATTTGTGTTACAAACGGGACAAACTATAATCAACTTTTTTTCTTATCGCTGGATTTAGTGTCTTCCTCTTATTGTTTCTCTTGGTTCTTGATGTTGTACAGGTTGCATTAATTCTTTAATTAAGACTTCCAGTCATGATTGAGATGCTTTTGGTGTGATGTTTCTACTAAAGACTTCTTCTGCTGTATTTCACAGTTCACGTATCTAACATAGCTTTAAAAATGTTGACTTCAATAATGTGGTCTTAATACGCTTAAAGTGATTGAGTAAGTACATTCGTCGTCAAATATATGTGTTTTGCCGACTTCGGACAAAAGCTAAGCTCAAATCGTGGCGGCGCGAGACGCGTGTTGTTAGACGAGTATGAAAACGCAGTCACATCCGTATATAAATTAACGCTACATGTTGATTGATGTTGGTTGTTCCTTGGGGGACCTTTAACGCGCGCTATACTGTAACTTAAATTAACCTCTCCTCACCGTTCCCCACAAATATGTCTTGACGGCGCAATTCGTAGTAATAAAGCGTAATCAGAGATCTAGTTTAGTGACGAGTGACAGGTGAGGCGAAGCGCATTAGCGCGTTCCGTATAACAGCCCGGGGTTCTAGACAAGTCATTGCGTTAGCATCTGTCCATATGTTCTGTGCTTTTCTACTAACTAACTACACTAACTATTTTGGTGCAGTGATCTAAAAGTCTCTTAAAAAAAGGGTCTTGGCCTCCGAAATGAGACCACGCTATTTATCCTGATCCTGCGCCACTTCCTGCCTTTCAGCTTAAAGATGCCGCAGATCCGCACGCTACCCCACTCAGCCAGCGATACCTGATGGGCGCCCTACTGCGCGGCGACCTGTCGGTCGGCCCAAGTACGGTCTCTTGAATGCCCCATCCTCTACCATTACCACGTGGCTTTTCTACTGGCTAATGTGACATATCTTTGATGTCAACTTCCCACCATCTTAGTTAGCATGATCACGTTTATGACTGACATAAAGCATCGTCCCTCTCGCACTTACTTACTTGCCAGTAAGGGACGAAGTATGCCCGACATACGAATCATCCGTGTGGTGTCGGAATCATATTTAACAACCCCCTTTCTTCCCGTAGGTTTCGTAAGAGTCGACTAAGGGAGCAGGGTTGAACTGTGTTGTGGTCGATGGACTGGCAACCTATCACTGCAATATCACATATTGACGATCTTTTATATCCACATGTATGCTAAAAGTGGCACTGGAACAGTTCCATGTGCTCTGCCTACCCCTTTTAGGAATAAAGGCGTGAATCTATGTATGTATATGGATCATGCAAGCTAGCCTGATCTTTCTTTCTTTCTATAGATCTGTAACAGTTATTCATAACGTTTGCTTTCGTTTGGCATAAAGCTTTGGTCTCAAACTCTCAACCCCAATTGTTAAGCCTCGTCTAATCCATTATTAAATGTTCTTTTTATTTAGACACGTGTGGGTACAAAGAATTGAAAGAGACTTTCTAGGGCCATAACAGCTGTTGTGTTAGTATTGTGTCGCTGTATTTACCATTGATGAATGACTATATTGTTGAACAGATGTGAGTTGCTATTGTGGTTGTTGACTTGATGAATGTGTCGTTTAACATGTTCTTTGTATAGTACTATGATGGTACGGTTGTGTTTGGAAATGTGTGATTTTTACGGTTGTTGTCAATCACTATGCGAAAACACAATACCTAAAAGAATACAGCTAGCTAAGACAGTCTACTATTTAGGTTGAATATTTCGGAAGACATCAGGTAAATTTGTGCTTTCAGTGTTCTATAAATGTGTAATTTTGGACTCGGATCTTACACAAATCGACCTAGTCCCATAGTAAGCTCATTACAACGGCAACGTAAGTTAGTCATAACTCATAAATGACGAAATAGTTCCGTTAGTTTACTTCTTTCCCAATTTTACCATTGTCAATAATTTACTTTAAGGTGGTTCGGCGACCATACAAAACGTCTTTTGACATTAGCAGGCTAACGGCATGATATTTTATGAAACTTAAATTGGCTTTCCATTTGTGCGAAATTCCCCCTTTCCTAGAATAAACTTGTATAAACTAGAAAGCCAGGTTATGAAAGTGAGTTACTTTATTTTCTTAAAATATCACGCCGTTAGCCCGCGAATGTCAAAAAGCGTCGAACCACCTTCAGTCGCTTCAACTGAGCGTATACAATTTGATTAGTTCCCTCGATTTTTCCAGGATACCATGATCAAATACTGACCTGATAGATGACCATTGAACCATCTGGTAGGGATACGCTTAAAAAAAAACAAAAGCGAATCGGTCCAGGCGTCTTCGAGTAATCGGGGAACAACATAAAAATTAAAGATTCCGACGAATTTAGAATCTCCTCCTTTTTTGAAGTCGGTTAAAAAGGTAAACAATCTTCTTTCTACCCGCGGCTGCCGTAAGAGTCAACTATGGGAATAGGGCTGCGGTGTGTTGCGGGCGATAGTTTAGCAACCTATCACAGCAAAATCCCATTTTCGCTTGGACTTAAAAAAATATGTTTAGGTTTTTATGTAGGTACGTAGATATAAAAATAATAATAAAAAAAATATATTAGGGGACAATCTTACACAAATCGACCTAGTCCCAAACTAAGCAAAGCTTGTACTATGGGTACTAGACGACGATAAACATACTTATATAGATAAATAAATACTTAAATACATAGAAAACAATCCGTGACTCAGGAACAAATATTCGTGCTCATCACACAAATAAATGCCCTTACCGGGACTCGAACCCAGGACCTCTTGCTTCGTAGGCAGGGTCACTACCAACTAGGCTAAAGCGGTCGTATCTTTGGCAATTTCTGCTCACATCGAATATAGTTAACTAGATGTTTTAGTCCTCTAAATTATACAGCAAAAGATAATACAAAAACAGTACTTTACTAGGCACTTGGTGCACGGAGGGGAATGCTCGCTTTATGTAAGAAATAAAAGTCTTTATGTAATCACGAAAACTACGGAGTATCGATCCGACCTCGTTAGTTTAACCAAAGGTTAAGGTTGATTTGGAACGATATTGCGAATTAAAGGCTTCCACACACTACTTTTTAAGGCGGATTTATACTTATCTTACGTGCATCGATATCGTTATATAGGTTATAGGTATTCGCGGGCTGAGTTTCCGCAACTCGACGTCGTAGGTAATTGCGCCTATTTTGCGTTTGGGTGGTTGTACTACTATTCATGCCAATCCAATTCCACCAGGAACCCTATCAAACCCTTTATGTTGCCGACGGCCTCCGGTAGCGACCCTGGTCTTCCGGGTGTTTTGCCCGGTATTCTGCCACGCTGGGCATCTCAGGATGACGTGGGCGGCTGTTTCTTCGTCTCCCGTGCAGGCTCTGTAGAGAGGACTGTCTAAAACACCTAGAGTAAAAATCAAAAGATTTTTTGAAAAGCCAACTGCTTTTTTACAAAATGCCTATGTCACTCCTACGATTAAGAGGAATCCAACGACACGTCATATGTCGGAATCCATGAAACGGTTTAGGCTGCAGGGCGTCCCAAATAATAAGACATACACACATACATAACATACATACGCTCGAAAAACATAACCCTCCTCTCCTTCAGCAGTCGGGTGAAAAGTGTTTGTTAGTAGTCTGGGAATGATGTCGGTTGTTCATATTGTTTCTACATTTAGTACAGTCAGATTCACACTCAACTGATGCCCTCTGACTTGATGGCACGTTTTGTGTCCGCAGCAGAACTAAGGTACCCGATATATTATATATAGCCCTCCGAATTGTTAAACTTAGTGGCAGTTGGCGGGGCACGTAGAACCGATGGTCGTTGGGGCGAAAAGTTTCTCGAGTAGCGACCACGTACCGGAAGACGCACCATGCCCTGGTAAAGGTCGCGGGAGTCCGCTGGGTGCGGGTGGCGCAGGCCCGGCCACTTTGGCACTCTTTGGGCTCCCCCTATGTCCAGCAGTGGACGTCTTTCGGCTGATATGATGATGGTGGCGATGAACGACTCAGCTGTTTTTAGGGCCGGTAACGCGACTATAAGTGTCACTGTCTGGTGTTAGACGAGTTTTGTTGAATTTGGATCTCGGAGGAGAGGCCACGCTTTGCCGAAGTTGCAAGTGGGACTGAAAACTTCTAGATTAGTGTGCGAAGGCCCTAAACAGCAGTTACATACTGCGAGGCGCGAGGAAGCCGTACCACCTCACGTGATTAGGCCGCAGACGTGTATTTCTAGCCAACTAGGCTCATATACTTATGTTTTAAAACTACTGAAACCTATGTATGGGCTACACAGAGATTTAGGTTCACGTCCTTCCTGTGAACATAGCCAAAGTTAAGCCTAATTTTTGGTTGGACTCTTAACCCGCAAAAACATTTTAAATATGCACGTATAACCACTTGCATTGATCACAGGACACGACATTTATTGTTGTTTTTATTCTGTATGGTCTTCTGAGTCATCATCCTCCTAACCTCCTAGCGTTATTCCCGGTTGTGCCCTAGAAGAGCCCGAGGTCCGCTTTGACATCTTATCCCAAGATTTGGCATAGGCACAGGCACTAGCTTTACAAAAGCGACTGCCACCTGACCATCCACCCCAGAGGGAAAACTAGACCTTACTGGGATTAGACCGGTCTCCTCACGATGTTTTCCTTCACCGCAAATAAGTTCCGAAAAACTCATTGGTACGAGCCGGGATTCGAACCCACGACCGCCGCTTGACAGCAGCATGCCTGAACCACAGGCTACCGTAGCTTCTGTATGGTCTTCTGAGTGTCATAGGAAACTCAGACAGATTAATCTTGCTCGTGCATAATCGCTATGAAACCTCGCTAGGTATATTAATTGTAACGGATTTTTTACGAATTCCAAAAAGGAAATAGATTCATTTTAGGATTTATTTTTTAATGCATAACTGTATAGAACCTAGAACTTCGTTTTATATGTGATTGTACTAATTCTTATCTAAACTGAAATTTGATGATGGGATCAGTAATAAATGTACCTACCAATCAATCAATCGAATCATTTATTTGCTGTAAAACAGTTAAATGCATGCAAAATACAATGTAGTTCCACAACAGGAGTAGTGGCCAAAACCCTATGTAATAGCTTGAAGACCCTTCAGATCCCAACTCAAATTATAGTCGGAACCCTAAAAAGCCACAATTTTAAACACATGCCGCATAAGAAGAAAGTTTTTGACATCATCGATCATATCTGATAGTAAGTAGTGCTTAGTGATAGAAGTAGGTATGTGTTTCGTAAGTGTAAGTAAATTCACTAATTTTTGATATGGCATGGCCCGCGTTTCAAAGCAACTACCCTGTAAAAAGGAAAAAAGAAACAAAATAAATATAATAATAATAATACAGTGGAAATAAGAAGCAAGAGTTGAAAGAATATATAATTATACAATGCCATAGAGAAAAACAGGACCAAATAAGCCTAGAAACAAGCAAGAGTAGGTAGCCAAGCGTTCCAGTTTTATTTATAAAAAAAAACCAGTGGTTTCCTAATTGATCATGGATGGGAAAAATCAACATGCATCATGAAATATTTATTTATACAGTTGAGTACAGTGCTTGTTGAAATTGAATAATGTTTATGACATAATACAATAATAGTCGACTATTGCTGTTCTTAATAATGTTTATGACATAATACAATAATAGTCGACTATTGCTGTTCTTAATAATGTTTATGACATAATACAATAATAGTCGACTATTGCTGTTCTTAATAATGTTTATGACATAATACAATAATAGTCGACTATTGCTGTTCTTAATAATGTTTATGACATAATACAATAATAGTCGACTATTGCTGTTCTTAATAATGTTTATGACATAATACAATAATAGTCGACTATTGCTGTTCTTAATAATGTTTATGACATAATACAATAATAGTCGACTATTGCTGTTCTTAATAATGTTTATGACATAATACAATAATAGTCGACTATTGCTGTTCTTAATAATGTTTATGACATAATACAATAATAGTCGACTATTGCTGTTCTTAATAATGTTTATGACATAATACAATAATAGTCGACTATTGCTGTTCTTAATAATGTTTATGACATAATACAATAATAGTCGACTATTGCTGTTCTTAATAATGTTTATGACATAATACAATAATAGTCGACTATTGCTGTTCTTAATAATGTTTATGACATAATACAATAATAGTCGACTATTGCTGTTCTTAATAATGTTTATGACATAATACAATAATAGTCGACTATTGCTGTTCTTAATAATGTTTATGACATAATACAATAATAGTCGACTATTGCTGTTCTTAATAATGTTTATGACATAATACAATAATAGTCGACTATTGCTGTTCTTAATAATGTTTATGACATAATACAATAATAGTCGACTATTGCTGTTCTTAATAATGTTTATGACATAATACAATAATAGTCGACTATTGCTGTTCTTAATAATGTTTATGACATAATACAATAATAGTCGACTATTGCTGTTCTTAATAATGTTTATGACATAATACAATAATAGTCGACTATTGCTGTTCTTAATAATGTTTATGACATAATACAATAATAGTCGACTATTGCTGTTCTTAATAATGTTTATGACATAATACAATAATAGTCGACTATTGCTGTTCTTAATAATGTTTATGACATAATACAATAATAGTCGACTATTGCTGTTCTTAATAATGTTTATGACATAATACAATAATAGTCGACTATTGCTGTTCTTAATAATGTTTATGACATAATACAATAATAGTCGACTATTGCTGTTCTTAATAATGTTTATGACATAATACAATAATAGTCGACTATTGCTGTTCTTAATAATGTTTATGACATAATACAATAATAGTCGACTATTGCTGTTCTTAATAATGTTTATGACATAATACAATAATAGTCGACTATTGCTGTTCTTAATAATGTTTATGACATAATACAATAATAGTCGACTATTGCTGTTCTTAATAATGTTTATGACATAATACAATAATAGTCGACTATTGCTGTTCTTAATCCCATCTAAAATAAGGTTCAAATTACAATATAACGCAAGATTCAGAAAGTAAATGATGATGTGATGTGAAAGCTTGCATTGATAGATTTATTTATGTTATTCAGCCTAAGGAATCAAGTTATACCATAATTAGTTACGTGATGTATCATTATTATCACAGACTTGTGACAGATTAGGACAGGTGACGACAGATGTACCTACCTATTCACACTTTAGCGTTTTATTCAGTTGTAATAAGGCCAAAAATGTAATCATATTTATTTATGATTCGAAGAGAAATTTCGGTCTAATCTATTTGATTGATTTATTCGACTATAGGGAAGTAGTTTTCGCCCAGTGGAATAATCTCTTACAAGGCTATCCGTCTTCTAATCTCATAGCCACGGGCACATAGCTATATAGTGATTGCCTACAACTTGTAGGTTACTGAGTAAGAATACTTTGGCCGTGTTTTTGGGCAGGCGAGGCGTTAGGCGGCGCGGAACGAGAGCGGTCAGAGCATGGAAACGCTAACGCCTATACATTAACGCGGCGACTATGGCGTTTTTATGATGTATATCCTGCTTGGCGCCGCAACAAATGCTAAAAAAGGTTTAGGTAGGGCCCTCTTTGAATGGCGATTACGTTACCTCGCTGAATGGCGATGCCAATTCTTTGACCGAGGAACAAGCCAGCCCTATGGTCAGCCGTGTGCTCGAAGAGACGTTTTTTTTAGGTCCCGGTATAATTTCTGGGCGTCTGGACCCCACGGGCCAAGCGTCTCTACTGCGAAAACCGCAAACACATGGTTGCCTGCGAGGCGCGTGTATTTGCGGCCTGCCTCTGCCGATGCTGCCATTGCGTCCGCCCTCTGCGAAGTGGTGGGTAGGTGCATGGGACGGAGCCAATGTGTCGACGCAGGTGGCGTCCCAGACTAGGGGTCATCCCACTTGCCACGGAATGAGCAAACTAAATTATATATATACCTACTAGCTTCTGCCCGCGACTCCGTCCGCGTGGAACTCGTTTATATCGCAGCTCCATACAAACTTTCACCCCCCCATTTCATGCCCTTAGGGGATGATTTCGGGGATAAAAACTATCCTATGTCCTTCCCCGGGACTCAAACTATCTCGATACCCAATTTCATCGCAATCGGTTTAGCGGTTTAAGCGTGAAGAGGTAACAGACAGACAGACAGACACACTTTCGCATTTATAATATTAGTATGGATATGCCGGTAATAAAAACTTGTAAATTTCCTCAACGAAAAGCGCGAGAATATAAATAAAACACTTATTCAATTAAAAAGAGATTTTAACGTGAAATTGCTAGTAATGGGACAATTTCCCGCACATATTCTTCGTAGTCTTGATCCCCGCCTACAGTTCGTGTTGCGTGTGGCGTTAGAAAGTATTTTCGTAATGGCGTAACGAATTTAAAATTACGTTTTTATTTCGAGTGTGCCTTATATTTAAGATTCTACTATGAAGGCACAAAAATTGTCCCTATTGTACATGTCACGAACTTTAATTCGGGACCCACTTATGGTTGTCAATCTTGCCAAATTGTAAAAGGGGTGAGTAAGGCTATACCAGGCCAAAATGTTGTCTCGCTTGCTCTATTGTTATCTCGGTATGCTGCGCTCTCGAAACCAGCGTTAAATATGGTTTTTGACCATTCACCCATCCATTTGAAATGAAGAAAAAATAAACTTTATGATAATAAAAAATGCAGTAGTAAAATGGATCATTAAATATGGATTGTGAGGAAAGCTTCGTTACTCTTTCTTGCATATTGTGATATATATTTTCTGATTATAAAATTGAAATAGCTGATGTAATTCTAAAACGGTTAGCAAAATTTGATTTTTACGTTACTTTACGAAGGACAAGCCTTAAAATAGCACAGTACCTAAGTGTGCATGCAGCCGGTCGATGCGGTGAAACTGACCTGGCCGAACCCACGTGGGGTTGGTCGGACGAAGCGTATTTACATAAGCATAAGTACCTACTTACAATACGAAGAACACGAACTTGGCTGGTATTCACGACGCTTATAACTATATTAACTATGTCGCACGAAGTACTACTTACCACTCGAGTTTCAAATTATGCGTTGATGTCGTAAGGGCCAATTTAGTGGCACGAGGGGTGAGTATCAGGTACCCAGCTTTCGGGGGATGAACGGGTAATGTGGTATCTATCCACTAAGTTCCACGGTTGTTAACATCTGCGCTCTTATGCTATTATATATCCCGGGATCTCATACCATACTGAACGGCGACGTATCACATACAAAGAGTGTGTAGCCAAGCGACGGCAAGTAAGTTAACCTCCATACATTTATATATTCATTACATGTGCTTCGACAGGTGTTCAAATAATTCCATCTTAAATAGAAAGGAGTGCAGAGTGAAAATATTTATATACACTCTTTATTCATTAAGAGCACAAAATTGGACGAGCAATAATTTCTTGACAGAACTTAGAAATAACTTATTTAAAATGCTAGCTTTGTCATCCTTGTGGTCTTTAAATCCGATGGCAACTCATTATAGATCTTAGGAACCAACCCAACTTATCTATTTATTATGTGACAAAAGTACATACAAAACATTTCCACAACGCAGGTTTCGTCAATACAACCAAACAGCATCTGCAACATGCTTCGTCAATTATCTACGAATTATAAATCCACCGCAGGTTTCGTCACCTATATTTAACATTACCACTAGTTCCTTACTAGTTCACATCCCACTCCGATACTCACCCAGACCAAACGTGCCAAAAATACCGGCAGCATTACCACGCTGAATGGCCAGTGATATTCGTTGGACCAGGTAAGAACCAGAGCGAGGGTCGCAGCCCCTTTCTCTTAAGCGCCGCCCTATGTCTTTGATGAACTTCTTGGCCTCGGTACACCACGGTCCAGCTGTCTCGACAGCAACCGGGACAAAATCATACACCAGCTCAAGATTTGCGTATTTATCGTGCTTGTATTTAGACGCATTTTCAGCCGCTCCACCCGCCTTTCTAACCGTGTGGGCGAGGTGAGTAGGAGCGAAAGTACTCACACACGTAGCATCCCAAAGCAAACTACGACCCTTTGCCCATGGAACCAGTGTAAGACCGTCCGGCCTCTTACCGTCCGTACGGCTCAGGCCATGGGGTTCCATCACACATGGCACGTTCGCCGAGACTAAAGCGCGCCTTATCAACTCATTGATAGCGCAGTGCCTGGGTATCCTGCCGGCACATCGCACGCAACTTAGGCCGTGGTGTCCATCTGTCTCGACCATCACCCCACATCGACAACGGTGTGGTTCGCAAACCTTACTTCCGAGTCTTAGGGCCACCGCCACCCGCAACGTGTCGTTGTCCAATAAAGTCCCCAATTGTGGCGACGGCAAAGCATGCAACCATGCACCGGACTCAGGTTCCGCGGCAGCTTTCAGCCGGGCCACGTCACTTCCAACAGCGTCATGCAGCAGACTACTGTGTATATCTCGACACAAAATATCGTCCCACAACCTTTGTGACGAGGGATTATCCGGCCATACAACTTCAGCAAAACGAGATGACCATTCGGACCGAGCTTCCTGTAAATACGTGATACAGATATTGCCACCATCAAAAGAAAGGATTCTAGTGACAAGATCTGACGCCGCATGAGATGATGCAAGGAAAGCTACTATACCGACGTCATGCATGCAACGGACCCCTAATCCCCCATAACGAACAGGAAGAGCTGCCTGGCGCCACTGTGTCTCGTTGAAACTGACGTTTAAAACAGTTTCAAGGCCACGCTCAAGCACACGATCAAAGTTCTCTACATCCTGTCCAAACATCCAAATAGGTGACGTCCTTAGGATATATGTAACGCGCGGCATTGCAAAGCAGTTGCGTAATAAAATTAGTGACACGTGCGCTGACAATTGTTCCAAATTCAAAAAAGCAGACTCCATTGCCTGAGTTTTAGCCTGAATCGCCGAACTCACCCCCTCCGTAAAGATGGGCGCTCCCAGAAGAGAAAACGAAGACTTGTCTAGCAGCCTAACACCTGGCAATACTGACTCAAAATTGGGCACAGAATCAAACGCCAAAGAACCACACGGATACAGCTCACACTTTGAGGAATTCACTTCCATCCCAATCGATCTCAAAGCCGGTAGCAGCCTGCTTATATCATCGAGAACAGCATCAGAGCTTCCCCCAATAGTGCCATCATCCAAATACCATACATTCAATGGTGACTGCAACGATGCTATACAATTCTGCATCGCAAGACAAAACACCAGAGGGCCCAAGGGATCCCCCTGCTGAGCACCTACCTGCGAAGAGATCGTGCTGTCACCAAAGAACAGGTTACTAGGAGTTGAATAGCACTGGAAAAGAAAGGGATATAGTGCAGGAGTACGGGTTTTCACCTGTTCTAAAAGTACGTCCCTTTCCACAGAATTGAAGGCGTTCCTGATATCCAGTTTCAATATAACAGTATCACTGCCTTCACGAGACATAGCAAAATGCCTTGTTGCATGGATTGCCGCTTCACAACCCAATGGGGTTCCAAAACCTATCTGACGCGGCTGAAAATATGCGGCCATCTCCTCCCTTACTGAACGGCAACCCAATTTCGCAACGAGTCGCCGCAAGGTTGTACCAATTGCAATGGGCCTTATGCCTCCATCTTTCTTCTCTAATGCACATAAAGTCGCACCATACAAATAGGGACATACTTGAGGGTTAAGCATGCCCCGTAAAAGAAAATTACACAGCTTAGTGAGTGACTCGAGAAGTTTGTATCCATTATCTCCCGCACTTGGTGAAGTGAGTTCCTTTACATGCTGTGGACGAAGGCCATCCAAGCCAGCAGCAGACCCATTGTAAAAAGATCCTATCGCGGTAATCACGTCAGAAACCGTCACCGTAAGGAAAGGACTCGACAAGTCAGGTTCTGGTGGGAAAACCAACGGTCTAGACGGCCCAGGGTGCTTAGATCTCAAAGCATCTAACGTACCGGCACCAGACGGAGCAAGAGCAGAATCGGACAACAGTAGGCGAACTGCGCCTCTCAAGTCTCCATCATGGACTTTGCTCTCTATAGCACGGTATAATGAACGAGGTTTGTGCTCATATTCATCAGGGAAATATAAATTCAAACTTTCAATATTATCCTTAACTTTTGATGTTAAAGATTTGCCCGCGCCACCCTCAGGGACTCTTAACGCCGTAAAAGAAAACGAGAGAAGAGCGAACCAATCATCAACCTCATTAGTTCGTAAACACGCATCGACCAGGTTAGTCAACTTGCCTGCAGCCAGGCACCTCGCACCCTTTGGAATGTGCTTCAGCACACGCACATTATTTTTCAAAGCCGGCAGGCTATGAAGACCTGCATCACTTGTGGATGAACCTGGACCTGGTGATGCGGAACTGGAACCTGAGGGCACGGCATTCCCCTTGTGAACTCGACTGATATGCACATTAAGACCCCTTGGGGCTACGTACAATTTTGATAAGCCAGGACAATGCGGACACGGTACTTTTGCGGGGCTGCTCATTTTACCATTAATTAAAACTGGGCCAGAGGAACAATTAAACAATAACAAAAGAACCCTTCTTCATTCAATGTAAATGCACAATGTCAAAAAAAAAAAATATATATATACATAAACAAGGTAACAACGTCCAGTCGTCCACATGTAAAAATTAAGCTATAACGTACAAATCAAACAATACAGTAAATCGTGCTTAAAAATAATATGTCCGTATTAAAAATTAAACCTTTTCTACACAACCGATACAAAATGTCACAAAGTAAAAAACCCCTGGACTACAAAATGTCGCAGCATATTATGCCAATGTCTACAAAATAAAATTAATTAAAACTCAGTCAAATGGAAATCGATTTCATAAATAAAAGATACTTAAAAAAAACCCTGCATGTCATTAATCAAGTAATTGTTGTGTACTAAAATAACTCAATAAAAAAAAATATATATATATATATATCAATTAAAAAAAACGGTTGTATATTACAAAACATAAGATTCGAACCCACAACGTCTCAAGTCTGAAGTAAACACTCCGGCGCGCGGAACCACTGCGCCACGACGACGATAGTCTAATTGCTCGAAACAAGGCCACATAAGCAACGACTCGCAATAATGTTATTATTTTTTTGCCAGCCTTATCACTTTGACTTTCACCATACATCACACAATCCTCCCGCCATCGCCATCACTATTTTTATATCACCAAATGCACTCAGTACTCACAGACAGGAGACTTCAATCACCTCCAATACACAACACAAATAAAAACACCGTTCGCCCATCGTTCGTAGCGTTATCGCTCGCTCAACGACCGCCTGGGCTACATCTTCACTTATATTCGCGTAACGGGCGGTTGTGACGATAGAATAACATTTGCAGGTGATAATTGCGACGTTTTGAACACAGATGTATACAATTTGAAGCGATTAACTGGTAACTTCCACTTTTTATATTAATATTTTACGGAGATTCAACTTTGTTGATGTTTCCTCTCAAGGTGGGTAGTCCAAAAAAAAACCATATATATTATCATTCATTCATTTTATATATTATCATTTGTTTGGGGTAGTCGGCCATGGCGTCCCGGTGAGGCGCGGCGCTTATGCTCTTTCGGTAATTTGACCTAGTTGTTTGAGATACCAATAAACCAAGATTCCACGATGCGATAACGACACCAAAGTTACTGATTCGTCGCCAAAATAAAACATATTTGGCCCTAGCACGATGGGTTTTATCGTCACTTTTTATATTTTCTCCGTTTCAGTAGTTTTTCGCCGTAAAACGTGACGATAAAACCTATCGTGCTAGTTGGGTAGGTTCCTATTTACACCAGAATATAAGATTCATAAACTAAATTCTCTTACAAGCGTGGAGACTAGCCCACCCCCTCTCATGCAAGAGAAGAGGTCTGTGCCCAGTGGCGGGAGTCAACGTTGAACATTTAGGGAATCTGTTTTATTAGGAATCAGATAACTGCACTAACTTACTAATACAGCACCGACTCTGTTTTTCAAATGAGGAAGTGACCTAAGTTGTAAGCAACATTTACGTAAGATATCAGACGAAATTAGAATTTTGTCTCTGCTTGTAGACCTACAATCGTGGGACACCTGTATAATACAGGGTCAAGCTGCCCCGTGGGAAGCCAGTCCTGTCAAGCTGGTCTGAGACAGACATTCAGGTGTACTCTATGAGTAATAAGTCCAAGGATTAATACTTACAAGTCTCCGAACAGTTTACCGTGGCGTCGTGGACGGTTAGCTGACCTCCCTATTTTTTGTCAATATTTACATCACTTCTGTAAATATGCTTTGCTTTCCTAGTCAGCTAATAGTGGAATTGAGCGCGCATGCCTTTTAGAATAAGTTTGTTTTCGTAGTGGTATGGTAGTTTCAAAAATAGAAAACTCCCATTGAGTTTCGGTTCAGACATAAGGTAAACGTCCTAGTGCTCGAAACTGGCCCAATACTCGACACTTTCAATCTTAAATGAAAACAATATATGCTGCATTAAGGTGTCAAACATCGGGACGTTTACCTTATTAGATATTTTTTCTAGATAATATAACCACGTCTCAGTACCAAATCTTGTGTAAAACGATGAAAGTTTAAATCACTATGTTTTTAGCATTTCTAGTTAATATTTTCCAAAAAGCCGTGACATTTTTGTCACGACTTTTTTGCAGTAGACTGTATCATACTTGTCTTGCCTAAATATGCGGACGGAATTTGTCTCCAGAATTCCCATATTTCCCTACCCACAGGCTTTCAGTGTGTCTGTCTGTGTTGCAGAGCTGATAAACTACACACAGCCGGTGTACGTGTGGCGGGACGACCCCAACTCGAGGGCCAACACGATCAAAGAGATCATCCAGCGAGCGACTTCCAAGGAGGACTGGCCTCAGGTGAGGATATTGACATACATAACACATACATACTTATAATTACGCGATGCCCGTAAAACTGGGAACTTATTCTTAAAACTTACCTAACTATGCCGGTAGTGCCCTATTAGTGGTCTGCTTTGGTCCCAATATTTGACGAATGAAAAGTACCCCTTTTATTTAGCAAAATGAAGTGGCATATTGCTTGAGATCCTCTGACATCATCATCATAAGACCTTATACATCTTGACAGATGATTCTGTAGGTACGCGAAGGACAACGCTTCTCGTGAATATATAAGCCAATCCTGGTTCGACATTTGCGTCCACAATTAGGCCACGCAAATTGAGGGACCGTGTCGGCTATTGGCGATTATGCCTCTTAGCGCGTTTGTGGGCTAGATCTTGGAACCAGGTATCATCGTGGATTTCGCGGCCTTTTGAGATAGTGTTCTTCCACTCACCGCGGTTGCCACAGTAAAGTCTTCTCAAGTGCTGCATGTCGCGCGAATGCAACTTGGCTCAACATAATCTGCCTAGGCTAACGAGAATGTCCATGCGTTGCACATGTCCAAGTCACCGCAAACGTTTCTGCTTCAGCAGGGCAGTGATGCTGTGGAGCTGTGCGATCTACAGCACTCTCTGCCAAGACTAACGATATCACAACCTGTCAAAAACCAAGTCGAATGGCGGCCCCGGGGCGACGGCCGTGTAACAGTCATTACTGCCGCGGGCCGCGGCTTCTAACGGCGTTGCGAAGGTCATCACGAGACCGTTTTTTTACGCACTGAATCAGAGCATAATTTGTTAGCACGTGCCAACCGCATACCTATATTTAAGCATTGATTTTATACCCTATTGTAATGAGATAAGGTGGACATTACAGGCATAAGCTCGGGATAGTCTTTTGTTAGGGTAAAAACAGGACCCTATTACTAAGGCTCCGCTATCCGTCCGTCCGTCTGTCACCAGGCTCATGAACTAGTTAGACTGTTGAAATTTTATGTATTTCTGTTGCCGCTATAACAACAAATAATAAAAAAAAAATAAGGAGGCTCCCATACAACGAACGTGATTGTTTTGCCGTTTTTGTAGATAATGGTACGGAACCCTTCGTGCGCGAGTCCGACTCGCACTTGGCCGATTTTCAATCAATTTCAATGGTACACTAAGATCTTTGGTGAGACGGTCGACAGTCAAGGGGCTTGACAAAATGTGCTTCGCGTCAACTAAAGGTGTGCTGATACACTCGAGCATTTACATTTTACATGTTGTTACATCGAGAAATAGCCGTTTTTAAATTTGTCGAACCGAACAACGAACAGAGCCAGACATCGCTACAAACATATTCACGATCATTCTAGGAAACGAACTAGTAAATGCTGTGCGGGAGGTGTGGACGGCCGCGAAACAACAACAAAACTAACGCCTTACACACACTGACGCTTTACACAAGAAGCCGTCACGTCAGACCGCATCAGATCAGTCTGAATCTAACCGTATTAAATGTATGAAAACAAAATTCTTCTATCACGACACGTCAGATAAGTAGGAATCCGAATTAATTTTGTTGAAAAGAGTTCCTTAATTCTCACTTTTTGAGTGCATTACCCACATTATCAGCTATGGGAATCAATGGATACTTCATTATTTTCAAAGCAAGCGTCTAAAAAGTCCACCATTTTAACCTTTTATGATTGTTCGATATTTTTTTACGATTTACGGTTAAAGTCACGCATTTAATACGTGAGTTGAACCGTTCAAAATGTTCGAATTCGATTATTTTACGATCCAACGGATTTCAAACTGATCAGTTTCTTACACTAGATTACATTATTCAAGAATACGTTACTTTAGATATAGTTGAACGGATGTTAATTAATAATTCTTGTAATTGCTTTTATCAACTCGCTTTCATTATGATATTTATCTAATTTATATGTTTGTATTTTCCCCAGATACTAATCTTCCCCGAAGGCACATGCACGAACCGCTCATGCCTCATCACCTTCAAGTCCGGAGGCTTCTACCCTGGCGTGCCGGTGCAGCCTGTCACTATTCGGTACCCGAATGCGAGGGACACCGTCACTTGGACCTGGGAGGGCCCTGGAGCGTGAGTACCCTTCATCAAGTCCTCAGCTGGTCTCAGTTGACACAGCTCGTGCATCATTAACAAGTCCGGGGGGCTTCTACCCTGGTGTGCCGGTGCAGCCTGTCACTATTCGGTACCCGAATGCGAGGGACACCGTCACTTGGACCTGGGAGGGCCCTGGAGCGTGAGTACCCTTCATCAAGTCCTCAGCTGGTCTCAGTTGACACAGCTCGTGCATCATTAACAAGTCCGGGGGGCTTCTACCCTGGTGTGCCGGTGCAGCCTGTCACCATTCGCTACCGAATGCGAGGGACACCGTCACTTGGACCTGGGAGGGCCCAGGAGTGTGAGTACCCTTCATCAAGTCCTCAGCTGGTCTCAGTTGACACAGCTCGTGCATCATTAACAAGTCCGGGGGGGCTTCTACCCTGGTGTGCCGGTTCAGCCTGTCACCATTCGCTACCGAATGCGAGGGACACCGTCACTTGGACCTGGGAGGGCCCAGGAGTGTGAGTACCCTTCATCAAGTCCTCAGCTGGTCTCAGTTGACACAGCTCGTGCATCATTAACAAGTCCGGGGGGCTTCTACCCTGGTGTGCCGGTGCAGCCTGTCACCATTCGCTACCGAATGCGAGGGACACCGTCACTTGGACCTGGGAGGGCCCAGGAGTGTGAGTACCCTTCATCAAGTCCTCAGCTGGTCTCAGTTGACACAGCTCGTGCATCATTAACAAGTCCGGGGGGGCTTCTACCCTGGTGTGCCGGTTCAGCCTGTCACCATTCGCTACCGAATGCGAGGGACACCGTCACTTGGACCTGGGAGGGCCCAGGAGTGTGAGTACCCTTCATCAAGTCCTCAGCTGGTCTCAGTTGACACAGCTCGTGCATCATTAACAAGTCCGGGGGGCTTCTACCCTGGCGTGCCGGTGCAGCCTGTCATCATTCGCTACCCGAATGCGAGGGACACCATGAGTATCCTAATTCAAGTCCTCAGTTTACATGGCGATCTCAGTTGACACAGCTCGCGGTTCATCACCTTCAAATCCAGAGGCTTCTGAGAGAGATGCAGCCTGTTACCATTAAACTACTTCATTGCACCGCTTCTACAGAGTAGACCATTCAGTTCGATCTTAAGCTTTCCTCCCCAGACGCAACTAAATACTCGTGTATGGACTGTATCCATTAATCACGCTAACACTTCCGAGATAAATAAAAGCTCGAAACATTGAAGTTTCTATGCATTCTATTTTTCCAGACTGAAGCTGCTCTGGCTAACCCTGACGCAGGTGCACAGCTCGTGCGAGATCGAGTTCCTGCCCGTGTACTACCCCAGCGAGGAGGAGAGACGCGACCCCAAGCTGTACGCCAGGAACGTGCGGGACGTCATGGCTAAGTGAGTACCAGTAGCTCTTTGGTATGACTTCAGTTACGCTAGCTTAGCTAGTTGGAACTGTTATGACTAACAGTGACAGCTATAAGTGGCGGGAGTGCTTTCTGAGGAAAGTTCTGGCAGAACCGTTCGGTGGTAACCTACCCCCTAACCTACTAATAATTCTGTGAGTGGTTAAGGGGCTACCTACCCGAGGTTTTCATCGATTTTTGACAAGTTTTGAATCGTATCTCCTACTTTTACACTACAGATAGTCAAACGGCTATCGGTTATTCAATCTTTTATCTCCATTTTTGTCTACCCGATTTTGAAAGTAATGAATACTTAATTTTGTATGATTAGTTTTAAACATTGTCTAAAAAATCACTTCTTTCGTATCTCTATTGACGTGAAAGATCTAACAAATACGAAATCTACATATTTGGGTTCGTCTATGACGTCTCTAAAAACGTGTATAGGGTTTTAATTTTAAACTGATTAACACAAAAGTTATGGCTAGAAAACCAGTTTTTTGGCCTAAAACTGTTCAACTTTGATGCCAAATATCTTGAAAATAATGAACTTTGAAGTAAATATGGGATACTATATTGCTTAAAGCCGTTGTTGTTAATATAGTAAGCTACAAAAAACATTAGAAAACTAAGGGATTCAGATCGAAGGTCATTTTCGTATGGGAGCCCCTTAATAATAATGAATGTGCATTGTAACCAGTTTGCAATTCCTGGGCATACGATGGATAAAATTAATGCCCCATTTGGCGGTAGCGTTATCAGTGTAAACACCATTCAATCATACGTTTGTTTGTTTTGTAATAGCGTGAAAGGACACAACCCGTTTGAAATTCAATCGTATCTCAATGTAATTAACGATTCGGGGAAAAAAAATCTTACTTTATCTGCATTGTCAACAAGCATTCGTAACGGTCAGATGAGTTAACAAAGACACCATTACGATCGCTGCAGTTTCGTCGCGGCCGCGAGACGTAGGTCACAACTATTACTTCATTTTACGGTAACAATACATTCTAGACTCGTAATAGACACAACAAATGGCCTTGCCTTTGTTGTGAGATTTGACACTCTGATTTGAAATATCTTTATTGTGCGTTTGTAATAAGTAAAACTGACGCGTTAATACCGCACCTACCCCACGTATACATACACCTTACAGATGTTAGAGTGCCTTGACAAAATTATCGTAAAAACCGAAAAACCTGCGCGGTGATGCCTTCATAGTATAGTATAGTTCATGTATTGGCCCTGTGGCCCTGAGGCTAGAGCCTCGAAGGCGACTGCGTGAAGTCTTCAACCTTCTAGACCTTAAAGTAGCGCACCTCCACCATGTAAGGGGAGTACTCGTTGGTGGAATGATGAAGACGAAAGCCTTCTAAACTTTCTTATTTCATAGCGAGATGTATAGGCCCTGTGGCCCTGAGGCTAGAGCCTCGAAGGCGACTGCGTGAAGTCTTCAACCTTCCAGACCTTAAAGTAGCGCACCTCCACCATGTAAGGGGAGTACTCGTTGGTGGAATGATGAAAACGAAAGCCTTCTAAACTTTCTTATTTCATAGCGAGATGTATGGGCCCTGTGACCCTGAGGCTAAAGGCTCGAAGGCGACTGCGTGAAGTCTTCAACCTTCCAGACAGGTTGAATCAAAATAAAAAAGTGCGGAATGTGTATAGCCAGAATTGTAGAGGGAGTTGTATGCTGAAACAACTTCTACAGTACAGTAGCTAGTTAGTTTTCCTGGGCATTTTTCGGCACTAGGGCGTCCTCCCGGGAAATACCGGTTCTCAATTTCCCGGGAAATCCCGGGATTTATTTCGAATCCAAAGAACCGGTACCGAGCACCAAGTCCCGGTTCTCCCGGTTCCTTCCATAACGTCAAATAAATGTGAATTTATGTTATCAGTATGTAAATGTAACGCACCGGCAACGTCGCGTTTGTCGTGCGTGAATCGTGAATTCGTGAGAAGCGTAAAGCGTGCGGTGCGACGTTGCAACATCGCTTGTCTCAACTATGCCGCCCCCGCCCCGCCACGCACGCCTGAGTTTACCTTATTCGCTCACTTCACTTGCTAGCAGAACAGCCACGTTATCGCATCACAATTCACATCGCATGTCATAATTTCTATCCTGATAATTAACGGGAACCTGGTTTGGAATGTTAACGTTTTAGTTTCGTATGTGAACCAGTGGTTTGTGGTGACGGTGAAACTTGTGTTGTGAAGTGGAATAAAATGCTAAGAATTATAATTCTGAGTCCAGTTACGGTAAGCAAAGTTGTTTTATTTATATAGCTTTTTTTGTTTCACTTTTAATACCTATGCAGCTATGTACAGTACAGACAGAGTTGGCCATTAATCGATTAATTTTTTAATCAACTAATTAGTCGAATAATCACAAAATTAGTCACGATTAATTTAGTCTCGATTGAATTAGTCGTCGCAGTATTCGATTAACCATTGATAAATCGTCATTTTAGTCGACTAAGTTTCACGATTAAATTTCGATTAAAAACGGGAACACAGCACATTACAAAAATTAAATAAGTTTTATCATGTATTGTGCACTTGGAAAATAATTCTAGTAGAGTAGGTGTACTGTGTAAATTATGCTTTAAACTAGTTCCAGTAACACAAGATGTTTTTACAGTACAGTCTAGGGTCTCCTAGATAAGGGGTTACGGCTTAGATGAACCTCAGGTAGAAAATTAGAAAGAGAAAGATGTATGAAAAAGCGAGAGAACTATCTTACTTACCCGTCTTATCAGTTGTTTACTAGTTTGTTTCTATTCGCAAATGCAGTAATTCGTCACTTCACTTCTTTTGAACGTTACTACTTTGGCATGTTAATTATCAAGCGATAACCACAAATGTATGCTTTCAGTCAGCCCTGGATACTGTTATAGGTACATTCCTTAAGATGAAGTAATCTGTCAACGTAACCCGAAACTTACACTTACAAAAAAACCTTATTTAGTCCTAATTTTAATCGAGAACAAATTAATCAAATTGATTAATCGATTAAAAACTTAGTCACTCGCATTTAATCGTGACTAAATTAATCGAAATTCTTACGACTAAGATTAATCAATCGTCATTTTTAATCGTTAGTCGCGATTAAGTAGATTAATGAATAGTTATGACTCTGTTTTGTAAAATAATACATGAATGATGAACATTTTACTGGCGATTTCTACACCGACAAGAGTGTAGTTCTTAAATGACAGAAAATAAATAATGTAATCCGTAAAGTATATGTCTATTTCTGAGTTTAACGTTAAATTTCGTCAGAGTTACTTTATATTGTCAGAGGTTAAATATTTATTTTTATTGGGTTCATTACTAGTAGAATAAATAAGTTATCTTTATTACAGATACAAAAATAATAATGGAGTATGAAGAGGTCTCAGGTGATAAAGCACGTGTTTGGCAACACTTTGTTCGAGCAAAAGATAAAAAGAGTGCCAAGTGCAAAATTTGTAGTAAAATATTAAAATGTGTAGGAGGGAGTACAAGCGGATTGCATAAACATTTTAAGAATGTACATCACGAAGAGGTTCAAAAAAATCCTCCATTGACGAGCAAAACAGCCAGCCAAAATCTAGATTCGGAAGTAGCTCTCCCAACTACAAGCAAAAAAGCGAAGCTCACGGATTACTACGAATCAGAAGAAAACCCTTCCACAGCTACTACCTAGAATATCCCGCATGGTCGCATTGGATGGAATTCCTTTTCATACATTGGCAAACTCTACAGATATTAGACAGGTTTTTGAAAAAACGGGCAACAAGATTCCCAAGTCTAAAACCTCAATCTGTGAAGTTGTTTTACAACACCACAAAGAAAAACAAGATGAAATAAAGAAGGAGCTTAACAAACTAAAAAGTGAAAATGAAAAATTTGCAATTTCGTTTGATGAGTGGTCCTCAAACAAAAACCGCAGATATATAAGTTTAAACTTGCATTCACCATCACTCAGTGGCCCCTTCAAATTTAAAAATTTGGGCCTTATAAGGGTCTACGGCTCATTACCCGCAAAAAAGTTTATTGAACAGATTCGACAAAAACTTGAAAATTTCGGCGTGTACTTAGAAACCGACATTATCGCAGAAACGACTGATGGTTGCAGTGTCATGGTGAAGATTGGAAAACTTCTCAGCAAATCTCTGCATCAACTATGCATAGCTCACGGAATACAGCTGGCTTTGTCGGATGTGTTTTACAAAAAACCGACTACCACATACAGTGATTCCAATGAAGCTGAAGCTGTCGCACCAAACGAATCAGACCTTTATGACTTTGAAGATGAGATAACTTTGGCCGAATTAGTCAGGCGAGATGGAATTAACACAGATATTTTTTTTCACGGAAGTTCTAATATTGATACTGAACACGATTTTGACGATGATGATCTCAATGATGATGATGGTGGTGTTTTATTTTTAGAGGAGATAAGAAACTATGAAAACGAATTGGACCAATCGAGCCTAATATACTTTGATTTAATATCTAAAGTAAGGACTGTTGTTAAGTTATTTAAAAAATCACCCACAAAAAATGATGACATTTTGCAAAAGCATGTATTGGCTGACTTTGGGAAAGAATATTCCTTGATTTTAGACGCAAAAACGAGATGGAGCAGTATGCCGACATGTTGGCTCACTTTGTGAAGCTTAAAACATGTATCAACAAAGCACTGTTGGACCTCAACAGTGACATAGTTTTCAGTCAAGAAGAATGGAAAATCTTGCATGAGCTAAATGAAATCTTAGACATAATAAAAACCATTGTCGAGAGTTTATCCCGCCGCGATGCTTCATTATTAACAGCGGATATTGCGATAAAATTTGCAATAAGAAAATTAACGGAAATGAATACAACTATTAGCGAGAAAATGACACACTCATTGAAGAAAAGATATAGTGAACGTCGATTAGTAGAGGCTTCGACACTTTACTACCTTACAAATCCGAAGCAGTATTTTGAAGATGTAAGTAATGAAGATATGGAAACATTTCCCAGGCTCACCTCAGATGAAATGTGCAGAAGCATAGTGAAACTTATTTTTAAGCCTTCTACTGAGCATGAGGAAGTCATTGAAGACGAAATACAAACTGGCAATGAAAACGTTTTAAATCCGGTCCCGGTTATAATAATGAGTAAAACTGATGAATTAAACGTAGAATTGAAAAAAGTTACCAATATGCAGAGTACACCTCGACAGCAAGAAAACGACTTAGATGATTTTGAAAAAGTCAAGATTGAAATGGTTTTGTTCGAGAATGGTGGTGATCGCGGTAAAAATCTATCATTAGCTTATAAATATCTGAGTGCTATTCCACCGACAAGTGTAGAACCAGAAAGGATTTTTTCATCGGCAGGATATATTTGCAATCGATTGCGAACATCTCTAAGTGACCGCACCATAGATGCCATTAGTTTTCTTCGGACATATTACCAAGAAAAGAGATGCAAATAAAAATCTTTAACTATTCGATTTAGAGATTTAGACTGATTTATATTATCTTTAACTATTCGATTTAGAGATTTAGGCTGATTTATATTATCTTAAGTTCACGTTTAAAATTGAAGTACCTAATCATTAGCGTTTCGTCAAGTTAATTCGACGTACTAAACTTACATAACTAGTCAGGTTTAGTTATTAAAACTTGTATAACTTTGCGAAAGTTGATTATTTTTTAAGATTTAAATGTTAGAATTTACGTTTGTTTTTTTTGTATGGTATTTGCCTATTTGGCAATGACCTTAATACCTGATTATATTTTAATACTTATATATAAGTTAGTTTTCGTAATGTTGATTATTTTCTTCACAGAGTTTAATAAGTAAATGTTATACACAAGACTTGTTATTTACCTTGCTACAATACAACTACAATGTTTTTGTATAAATAACATTCTTAATTCATTAAGTTCTTGTGTCTTGTTGATCTCCAGTTTTCCGCTTTTAAGCCAATGATTAGATTAGGGTTAGTCCTTTATGTTGAATTATTTGTAAGGTGATTTTATTTTTATTAACAAAGACTGATATTTGTTTTATGTAGATTATTATATTACTGCAAATGTTACAATTATCTTAAGTTAATCACATTTCAAATTGAAGCCATCATTAGCTTTCCGTCAAGTTACCTAATTCAACAATCAACATACTTACATAATTTGTCAGATTTAGATATTAAAGCTTGTATAACTTTGCAAAAGTTGATTATTAAAAAAATATATAATTTTATGATGATGAGTAAAAATTATAAGAATGTTAAGAATATGGTGTTTGTAAGTATTACTTACTACTGTTACTGTTATGATTACTGTTATGATCTCCAGTTAACTGATTTATTAACTAATGGTGAAGACTGATTAAAGTGTCTTATTACTAAAACTATTTTTATTTTTTCCCCATAACATTTTCCGAATTATTCCAATGATTTATTTTTAATATTATTACAGTTACTTACAAGATTTTTAGTTAAATTACGTCTTAAAGAAAAAAAACTATGAAAATAAATCAGCTAAGCATAAAGAACCGGGAGAACCGGGAATCCCGGTACCGGCCCCAACTCAGAACCGGGAAATGAAAATCTTGGAACCGGTCCCGGTACTGGACGCCCTATTCGGCACCTATTGTCCGTGAAAAAGAGGGATAGCGCTACTAAAACTAAACTACCCCAGATTCTCTAAAAAGCTTGTCAGTGCCTTGGTATAGTTGACTGTCTCCTGTAATGTGTTAGGAGACTCTAGGTTTATTTTCCTATATACAGGGCGTCCCACGCCTATGCCACTTGGACAGAAAGTACCTTGAATATTGTAGATGGAAGATAATACTAAAAGGAGACATTATTTTAATTTAAAAAACAATTTAAACTGCATTCATAGATTTTTAAATAATTACATGGTTGCACCGGGAATCGCACCAGCTACACGAGAAAAAAAAATACCCTGTAGGTCTATCATACCGATCCAAAGGCTTCATCATAAGGATAATTTTTTGCTAAATAAGATAATGTCAGAAATAAAAGGAAGACCAATTTTAACATTTTTAATTCAAAATAATCAATTTAATTATTTACTAAGTAATTATTTAAAAATCTATGAATGCTGTATAATTGTTTTTTAAATGAAAATAATGTCTTCTTTCAGTAAAATGTTTCATCTACAATATTCAAGGTACTATATCCCTCCATGTGGCATAGGTGTGGGACGCCCTGTATATCTACCTAACCTAAACGAATCCTTAGATGATGTATAACCATACCATCGTTTCAGAGCCCTCGGGGTCCCAGTGCTCGACTATACGTACGACGACTGCCGGCTCATCGCCAAAGCCAAGCAGCTCGGCATCCCGGTTGCAGCCTCGGTGCGGGAAGTAGCCGAGCTCAGGGCGCAACTTGGGTAAGGGTCTTTTATTTTTATACAACGACGGTGGCAAACAAGCGTACGGACCGCCTGATGATAAGCGGACACCGCAGCCTATAGACGCATGCAACTCCAAAGGAGTAACATAGCCGCTGCCGACCCTTGATATATTTGAGGATTCGCTGTGTTGAGAGCTGAAGGAACAATTCCCTCGCTCTCAACACAACGCATCCCCATCGTTTCTCACATCGCATCGTTTTTGGTTTTTAACCGGTCATCGATTGTGCAATCACAATAATTATAGTTTTCCTGAGTTCGCAACGCAGGGTCGATATGCGGTATTATCACACTGCGATTAGAATGTCGTTGGACGTGACGGTTAAGACATATAAATACTTCAAAAGTTTATATAAGCTGACAGCTATTTTAATTCGAAATATTACACTATTGTATTACATTTGAGCAGTACTTATAATTAGTTTGTTTTAACAGCCGATGTCTGACAGCCGTCATCTCGGTACAATAAACTTGAATGATGACATAAATTGTAATGGGAAGACTGTTAAATGTCGGATGCAAGCAATTTTCACTACAGTGAATATCATACGAAATAATGAATAAAATCCCCGAAACTGTTAAACAATTAAGTGACATTAAATTATTTAAAAATAAATTAAGGAAGATACTTATCGAGACATGTTATTATACCGTAGACGAATTTTTTGAGGACCAATCCTTAGCTAACATGACATTATATACTGAATTATAATTAATTTATTAATAGCTAGCTGTTGCCCGCGACTTCGTCCGCGTAGAACTTGAGAAAAAAGATTATTAAATTATTTTCGGCGTAACCTTAATTATCGCTGTCCCAAACAAACTTCTAAGAGATGATTTTCGAGATAAAAACTATCCTAAATCCTTCCAAGCATATCAAATTATCTCTATGCCAATGTTCAATTCCGTTCTATTGAAAGTTAAATTATCATATGCCAAAAGACGTAGAACTTTCCATCTCCATCCCCAGTCCCTATTTAACGGTGTTAGAGAATAAATTATTTTGTTGTTAAATTAAATCCTAGCAATTACAATCACAAGATAAATTTCAGTCATTTATTTCATATATCACACGCACCACATGTACAAGCGCGCGCGCACACACACACACACACACACACATGTATAAACATTGACATACACACCCACACATACAAAACACACTGTATATAAGTTTGTAAGTACTATTTTTAAGTTAGTTTTGTTTGTTACCCGCTTATTCTTATTCTCGTTCCTTCTCGGCAAACATCTTGGACCGAGTGGGGGCACATTGAAAATTAGCGCTGGTGGTACATTTATGTTTATCCTTTTATCTTTCATTTCTTTTATCCTTCACCGTTTTGCTATTGAGAAAATTCGAATAGTTCGAAATTGGGCGTTATTCCTAAAGAGATAAAGCTTAGAAAAATATTTACGAACGGCAAAAACAAATTGATATTTTGGTCGCCACCGTGCACCGCCATCTGCTGTTCTTGCAAATTTGAATAGTTCGAATTCGACGTTATTCCTAAAGAGATAAAGCTTTGAACAATATTTGGCAATGGCTAAAACAAATTGGTATTGTGTTTGCCGCCGCCCGTCGGCGCGCCGGACCCCGGCACCGTTGCGCCGCGGCGGCGCGTTGGGCCCGTCGCACCCAACGCACCCGCGGCCCGTCCGCCTAAATAATTGATAATTGTTCATAAATTTGCGTCAAATTCATTTTTAGGGTGACACCGTAAGATGTCACGTGACCTGCTCGAAAAACTGTTACAATGTTATTGAGTTTTCACTTCTGCCGCACTCCCGGAGTGCAACCCGGTCTTTTTTTAATTATTTTCAGTGTTGACAAATACCCTATAGTATGTTTCCGTTGTGTCGCAGGCTAGAGCGATCCCAGATAGAGCTGCACCTGATCGCCACGGGCGCGGCGCGGCGCTCGCGCTGGCTGGCGGCCGGGGACTTCGAGCGCCGGCTCGGCGTGCGCGCCGGCGAGGCAGCCGCGGAGCGCCTCGCGCAGGTCTTCATACAGGTAATACTAGAGTGACCCACTTTTCCCGGTTCGCATATCTTACCATGAACTCGCATCCTCATGCCGGCTGTACACACTCGTCGAGAGCTTCTCGCCGAGAGTCTCGGGCGAGAAGCTCTCGACGAGACCACACCATGTATAACTCGGTTACAATATCTGTGGACCTGGCGTTGATGACGTCACATCGGCGCTCTGGTACGGTGCGGGGCGAACGCGGATAAAAGAGAAGGGGGAGGAGATTCCAGCGAGGTCCACAGATATTGTAACCGAGTTGTATATACACATTCGTTGCGTCATTTGAACAGTGAAACAACCCTTTGACTCGGCATTAAAAACCGACGCGCGACCGAAGCGTGCAAGCGGGCGAGACAAGGTGAGAGCGTCATGTACATACTCGTTCTCGGTCTGTCTCGGGGTGTCTCGACAAGTGTGTATAGCCGGCATCAAATACTTCGGACAAGTCTCGAAGCGAGACGGCGACTCCATCAAGCGTCTTGTTGTGCAAGACAGAGTGGAGAGTCCGACCGCACGGGAGAACACCCATCCGACGGACATAGTATCAAATCGCCAACAAACTGCTCCGCAGTTTGGCGAAACGCCACGGTATTACAGTACAAATATTTTGTATTTTCACTAGCTTTTGCCCGCGGCTTCGCCCGCGTAGTAAGTGTAATTTTGCAATAACTGTTGAATTGTATTGCCGGCAACGGCCTACTTACTGACTTACTTCCCTTATGAATAACTATTCGTCAAAACCCGTTATGGTAAATTATTCTTTATTTCTTTTTTTTTATTCCCGTGTGGTGTCGAGTTAGAATTTCACCACCCCCTTTCTTCCCGTGGGTGTCGTAAAAGTCGACTAAGGGAGCAGGGTTGAAGAGTGTTGTGGGCGATGGGCTAACAACCTATCACTGCAATATACCCACATTTATGCTAAAAATGGCACTGGAACATGAATTTCATGTGCTCTGCCTACCCCTTTTGGCAATAAAGGCGTGAATTGTAGTAACTAAAGTACTTATTTTGCATCTTAATAAGTAATCTTCCTACAAAGTTTCAAGTCTCTAGTTCAATAAATAATGTTTCTGTCATACAAACTTTGGACCCCTATTTAACCCCTTTAGGGATGGAATTTCCAAATATCCCGTCTTATCTCTTGCCTACGTCATAAAAGGAAGTTCTGGAGTAAATTTCAAGTTTCTAGTCCCAGTAGTTTCGGATACAAACTTTGCACCCCTATTTAACCCCCTGAGGGGTGGAATTTTCTAAAACGCTGACAGTTCCTTTTTGTATTCTAATAAGTAATTTTTCTACACAGTTTCAAGTTTCTAGCTAAAAAAACAAAGTTCCCTCATACAAACTTTGCACACCTATTTAACCCCCTTAGGGGTAGAATTTTCAAAAACGCAAACAGTCTTTTTTGTATTATATTAAGTAATCTTACTACAAAGTTTTAAGTCTGTAGTTCAAAAAATAATGTTTCTCTCATACAAACTGGACCCCTATTTAACCCCCTTAGGCATGGAATTTCCAAAAATCCCGTCTTATCCCTTGCCTGCGTCATAAAAGGAAGTTCTGGTGTTTTAAATTTCAAGTTTCTAGTCCCAGTAGTTACGGATACAAACTTTGCACCCCTATTTAACCCCCTTAGGGGTGGAATTTTCTAAAACGCTGAAATTTTCCTACAAAGTTTCAAGTCTGTAATTCAAAAATAATAATAATAGTCCCGTCCCGATAGTCGTTTCGGCGAACGGTTTAATAGCGAAGAGTCTCGACCATCACCTCAAGAGACTCTCGCTAGGCGGCTGGATCAAGGGTCAGATACAGAAGGCGGTACTCCTGGATACTGCGCGTATAGTCAGGAGGTTCCTGTCTCTGTCGCCCTGACCACCGGTAGCTTAGGCCGCGCCTCGCTGCCGGCTGCACCCTAGGTTAGGTTTTTATAATGATTTTATGTTTTGTATGTATAGTTTTATATTTTACTTTTTAGATATAATTATTGTAAAAACCTAGTCTAAGACGAAATTAAAATAAAGATCATAATAATAAATACTCTTTTCTCAAAAATGCTCGGAAATGTACGCGTTAATATCACGAAATGAAGACGTGAAGTTTCTTGTTTATTAAAAAAAAAAAAAAAAATTAAAATTATTTATTTCGTAAAATACAGCACGTGTTTATAGTCTAGGGGATGGTGCCGCCCGGTAAGCAAAATATTGCCTGTGTTGGGAGACACCGCTCTTCCTTAGGTTATCAGGATGTTACATGAAATGAAAAATTATACTAGGTACTACTTGAGCAACTAGAAAAGTAAGTAAACAAAAGCACTTTTATATATAACTAGGCCTATGTCCAAACAGTGGACGTCTTTCGGCTGATACGAGGGTCAAACTGAAAGTTCTTAGAAAATCAAAAACTGAGCAATCAAGCAACTTATTACTTTTATTATATCTTTTCAAAATAGCCTCCCTTCACATCAATACATCGCTGCATTCGATAGAACCACTGAGAAAAGCACTTTGCCCACCCGTCCTTAGGGGTCTCTTCGACGGCCTTTTGAAACGCAGCCACTGCTTCGTCGGCGTCCATAAAATGTTTTCCTCGAAGTTTTTCTTTAATTTTTGGGAATAAATAAAAATCACAAGGTGCAAGGTCGGGGCTATAAGGTGGGTGACCCAGTAATTCCACGTTTGCCGTCGCCAAATAGTCGATCGTTTGCTTGGCGGTGTGCGATGAGGCGTTGTCGTGGTGAAGCAGGATCCTACTGCGAGGCCGTTTTTCTCGAACTTTTTCCAAGACAAGTGGTAAACAATTGTTAGTGTACCACTTCGCAGTAACTGTTTTTTGATCCTCTAAAATAATTGTTGCGTAATGACCAGTCCTTCCGAAGAACGAGGCCACCATCTTTTTTCCCACACTTCGACCTCTCTTCACTTTAGTAGGCAACTCCTCGGAAGGAAACACCCACTCAGCAGACTGTCTTTTAGTTTCAGGATCATAACAGTAAATCCAGCTTTCGTCACCCGTAACTACGTCGAACACAGCATTTGAGTCACCTCCGTTGAATCTTTGACCCATTTCACGGCACCAATCAACACGACGGACTTTTTGGGCTTCTGTCAAATTATGAGGTATCCACCGGGCACAAAGCTTCCTCACCGCTAAATGTTCATGGAGGATTTTGTGGACTTGACTCATACCAATGGCTAAGCTTGTACGAATCTGCTGATAGGTTACTCTTTTGTCAGTCTCTATCATACGCCGCACAACACTGATGTTATCTTCAGTAGTCGCCGTAGAAGGCCGGCCCTCACGCAGATCATCAGTGAGATTAGTGCGGCCACGTTTAAATTCATTAAACCAGTTGTAAATAGTAGCACGAGATGGGGCTTCATCGTGAAAGGCCAATCGAAGTCTATCATAACTTTCTTGTTGACTTAAATTACATCGAAAGTCGTAAAAAATCATTGCTCGAAAATTTTCTCGCGTTAAATTCATGCTCACGTAGTAGTACACACAATTTTCAATTTGCCGCCAAATCGTAAAACAAATGACAATCGAGTGGAATTCGTACACAAAAATATTAAGAAAGAGTTCCATTTTCAAATTTTGAACTTATTTTTTATTATATTTATTACAAGTGGCCAGTTCTAAAGACTTTCAGTGTCGCCCTCGTATGGTGAGCTAAATATCATTATCATATTTTATTCAGTAATGGTTCGTCTGACGTTGACGACCGGTTAGTCTAGTGGGTAGTGACGCTGCCTACGAAGCTGAAGGTCCTGGGTTCGAATCCCGGTAAGGGCAAATATTTGTGTGATGAGCATGAATATTTGTTTCTGAGTCATGGATGTTTTCTATGTATTTAAGTATTTCTATCTATTAAATATATCGTCGTCTAGTACCCATAACACAAGCCTTATTGAGCTTACTATGGGACTAGGTCGATTTGTGTAAGATTGTCCCCTAATATTTATTTATTTATTTATTTATTCGTACCAGCCAGTAGATGTTTATGTTTATGTGTGTGCGTGTGCATGTGCGTGTGTGTGTGTGTGTGTGCGTGTGTGTGTGTGTGTGTATGTGTGTGTGTGTGTGTATGCGTGTGTGTGTGCGTGTGTGTATATGTGCGTTTGTGTGTGTGTTTGTGTCTGTCTGCATTAAATAAGTTGTTGTGTAAATGTCGCGTAGCTTAAATTATTTTGTTACATTTTGTAAGTTTTCTATTTCCTGGTAGTTTTTTGATTTCAGCCACTGTGTAATTATTCTTTTGCAATCGTAATATGGTTATGGGTAAATGTTTAAGCATTTGTTGAGTTTGTTGTAAATGTGCCCAGACTTAACATTGTACTGTGAGCGCGCAAACTTAGTTGTTGTTTATGGCTCCCTACATTACTTCTTGGCCTTACGCCAAGAAGTAATGTATGAAAACCCTAAGTAAAACCATTATTGTCCGCTACTCTAACTTTTTAAATTTGCTTACTAATATTAAACTGACAAAGGAAA
The DNA here is from genome assembly GCA_947578815.1 of Epinotia ramella. Lineage (NCBI taxonomy): Eukaryota > Metazoa > Arthropoda > Insecta > Lepidoptera > Tortricidae > Epinotia > Epinotia ramella. The sequence continues at coordinate 558,285 of OX388210.1, forward strand.
ATTTACATACTGCCAACCACCACTACACTGTACAGGGTTGGGCACATTAAGTGTCCTACTTGAAAATATCCATAAAATGAAAACAACTCGACAGATTTCAAATATTTTTTAATAAATATATTAAACTTATAATATAAATTACAAAATTAATTCATAAGTTCAAATCTCTCTCCATTTGCTTTAATTACCTTCCGCATTCTCCCATAGAAGGAATTACAAGCGGCACGCACTACCTCATCTGGAATATCGTTCCATATCTTCACCAACCGATGCTTGAAGGAATTTAAATTCATGCCGTGTGTGCTCCCAATCTTACTCAGCATAAATCCCCATATTGAAAAATCCAACGGATTCAAGTCTGGTGAAGATGAAGGCCATTCTTGCCACGGAATAAAGTCTGTCAAATTCGTTCGACACCAGTCTTGAGTGCGTTTGGCTTTGTGAGATGGGGCACTGTCTTGCTGGAAACAAAAATAATCACTCCCATATAACTTTCGGGCATTATCCAGCAAATGACCCTGCAATACATTCTGAATATAGTAATCTTGGTTGATTTTGACTCCTCGATCAATGAACAGCAGTGGTAACTTGCCTCTAGGCGATATCGCACCCCACACCATGACGGCCGACGCACTTTGAAATCGCTGTACAGCTAATTTGTCCACTGGTATGTCCCTCAACGAAACGCCATACACGCGATCATTTTGTTGATTGTGGCTATCTTGTAATTGAAACATTTTTTCATCCGAAAAAATAATGTCATCACCCTCGTGCCATGCTAGTAGCTCCTTGCATTTTGTCACTCTAGCTTTTTTCTGGGCTTCCGTTAATCCGTGAATTTTTTGTTTCTTGTAGGCTTTCAATCCAAGATCATGTCGCAATATACGACTCATTGATCGTCGGGATATTTTCATATCTTTCGCGAGTTTACTTGCACTTTGAGCTGGATTTCGCCTAATACGCTCACGAACACTTTTGATCACTTTTTTGACACGAACATATGGTTTACGTCCAGGTTTGAGCCTGATTCGTGAAGACCCTGTTTCATTGAATCGCTTGATGGTCCGCGATATGAACCTAACATTGATATTTAAATGTTTCAGCTTCCTTAATATCTCGCACGGGCGAAAATTTTTCATATACAAATTGACAACGAGCTCACGTTTCGCGTCCATTGTTGAAAACAAAAGAAAGACAAAAAAATGTCCAGATAAAGTCTAGACATCATAAAGACGAATAAATTGTCTATTTAAAAACATATGTATACGGTAAAAAAAGTTGGATTATGTTTGAAAAAAATACGATATAAGACTAGGACACTTAATGTGCCCAACCCTGTAAGCATACTTGCTTCATAGAAAAATAGTAGATTACTGCAGAGGCCGTGAAGTAAGGGATTGCTGGACGAGATTGGGGTAGACGGCCGAGTCGTAGACGAGGCCGGATACAACGAGTCTAGCAATCCCTGTTCCGGCCGAGGATTGTATAGTACTTTTCTCAAACGATGTGAGGAAATATTAAAATTAAAATAAATACTAGGTAATCAATTAAATAATAGGTAATTTGCGCCTTTTTTATTTTTTAAACATGCCATTTGAACAAGCCGTTCGAGCACCATGTTTAACCGCACATAAAGTATAGTACCATAGATTTTTTTTTTATCCACCTTGTTCACCGCAGCCGGCTGTACACATTGGGGCAACGTTGGCGCGAGAGCAGATGCAGCTATGCAAACGCATGAAACCGATTTAAGCCCTCTTCCTCTAACGCATAGCTGCATCTGCTCACGCACCAACGTTGGCCCAATGTGTACCTCAACGCCACACCTGCAAAGCTAATAGTGGTATTGTTATGGCTGCGGTCTTTTGTAAGTTAGTTGTTCAAAACGCCCTTAAAGCGTCTTTGACGCCTCACGATTCGTGGGTCAATAAACTTACTACCTAAAACTGGTACTTAAATTAATACTTAACCCTAAATAGACAAAAGTGATAACTTACTGAGGGTGCCGGCGTTTTCGCTACGGACAGTTCGGTCACAAAAGTAGGGTCAAGTCAAATGTCGAGTACCAGTTAAAGTATGTCGCCCGCCGGTCCTCGTGTAGGCCTGCAGAGGCCCGCCGCATGCCACGTAGAACTCCACTTCTCGCGGATCCGCCTTCAACACCAATATCACACTCGCGCCTAGCGCGGACAAGTATTAAGAATTCTGAACCCAAGACCAGGTTTCAAACCAGATTCTAACAGTTATTTCAACTCCGCTCACGCATGTTGTATGCTGTCCGAATCGTGAGGTTATATACAAGACCGGGTGCCAACGCGTGGCATTCAATTCCAAGTCCTTCTGTCCAACTGACAGCTCACTTTTTTCTTTTTAATATTCCACAGGTGTTGCCATGGGAACAATACTAGAGCCCCCTCACATGAGCCCGAACAGTGGTAGTACCAATTTTCCCAGTTGGGCAGCTCCACGTATGAGCGAGATAATATTCCGCCTCAAATAAATGGGACCTATGGGACGGTTCCGCCAAGTATCAGTTAGCAGCTTTGGATTCAGTTGAGTGCCGAGCTCACAGACCAATTGGTAACGACTCCACCAGAGCCCAAACTAAACAGAGTCTCGAACACTGACGGCGGCCTATCGGTGTTTTATCGGATACATTTTGGAGAGTGTGCGCAGGAACTGCACAACTTAATTCCACCTTCCCCGTTCCATCACCGAACGACCAGGCGTGGGGAGGGAATGCATCCTTATGTTGTCAACGTATCATATATTCGCACGAAGCGATTTGTCCCGTCTTTTCTAATGCGAACTGCTAAGTAATGGAATTCGCTCCCTTCATCTGTATTTCCTGAGAACTACGATCTAGGTGCCTTCAAAACAAGAGTGAATAGGCTATTACCCACCCAATTGCTTGTGCAACCACAGTTGCCAATTTCGCAGACCCCTAAACTGATGGTGGTAACTGTGATTGCCAATCGAAGTATATGCCTTGATGATGAAAAATCGGAAGCAGTTTAGGCTACCTTTTTTAAAATCCGGAATCAAGTGAGCGGTCACTGAACCAGAGTGAGCTTCATTTTAGGCTCTGTCGTCGCTTACCATCAGATCAGACTGGGGTCAATCACTGGACAGTCTTTTATAAAAAAAACACCAATTTATTGACCTTTTATTTGTTTCATTTCCAGCCCGCAAGTGGTCTGATCTACTTCCCCGACTACCTGCTGTGCGCAGCGTTCTTGATCCTGCACAACGCGCCGCTCACACAGCTCCTGTCCTACGCCTTCAAGGTAACAATCACAGTACACCGGGCCGAGTACGAGCGCCGACCGGAGCTCGGTCACCAAGTTTCTAATGTATAACTACAGTGTTCCTCTCCGTGCGCGGGCCAGCAAGTGGTGGAGTTGGGGAGGAACTGATTGAATCACGCGTTGCTTTGAGGAAGACCATAAGAACGGCGAATTGCTATTCCGCTTAAAAACGTGCATGTGTATTAAATACGCAAATAGGTGCATGCCTACATCGCTAATAGATCAGTAATATTGTCCACGAAACTTGAGAAGGAACCCTTAGGAGCTATTTCATTTAAATATAATTAAAATATCAACGTTCACTACGATGCTGACAAAGCGTCTGTGTAGTAAGCGGTAACCGTAGCCTGTGGTCGCCATTTGGAGTTCTAAAGGTGTCAAATGCTCATACGAGAATTTCTTTTATAACGTTAAAGGGGTATTTTTTGCTCCGAGCAGAATTCGAACCTACAACCTTCCGCGATACGCGACCCCACCGAATTTAACAACCAATTCTCTCTTGAAATCACACTAGACCTGTTGCCTAAACAAATAATCCACCTCCGCCGGTCAGGGTATATACTTCACATACATAATTATAAGTATAACTATTGACCCGCCGCGGCTTCGCACGGGTACTATATTATACATATAAACCTTCCTCTTGAATCAGTCTGTCTATTAAAAAAAACCGCATCAAAATCCGTTGCGTAGTTTTAAAGATCTAAGCATACATAGGGACGGACAGCGGGAAGCGATTTTGTTTTATACTATGTAGTGATTATGTTGTTTTCAGCTATATGACAGCACTGGCACGGGCCGCATCAACGCGGCCACGTTCGAGGAGATCGCCGGCCGCTGCCTGGGGCTGTGCCAGGAGGACGCTCACAACACCTTCGGACAGGCGGACCTGGATGAGAAGGGCTGGATCACTTATGGTAAGAAAGAACAAATTTCTGACAAAATTTTCATCTTTGGTACAAGCTTTTATATCCGACTGTATATACCATCATCAACTACTCATTGAAACGATTCTAACGAGCCCAAACATAACGGTGTTACGTCGGTTAAGTACTGAATTGCCATGGCCACCTTCTGTCTCCATCATCAGATCAGCTCGATGGTATATTGAATTGTCATCCAAACTTTACTTATACCCAAAATTTCAGCTCAATCGGTCACCGGGAAGTGGGTCAAATTGAACTTGCAAGATTTGATGATAAACAGGTGAAACTAAATAAAGCTTGTAAAAAGCTTCGTAGCTAGATTTATGGTGATGTACTGTGTGATGACGTCACCAACGTAGCTATATTTAAGGGTGGGTATCCAGAGCTGTGCCATATAGCGGAGCGGTGTGCGTGATAATCCACCTATAGTATTGCCAGCCAAGCACATCTCTTCCTATTAGTGCATTCTTTCCTATATTAGGTGCATTGGCCATGTCAGAAGGATTACGTCACCAAACATCTCTAGGCTGACTGACTTACAGAAGCCAAGCCGCACGATGTCTTTGTCCATTTTCCAATACAAATAATATACAGTGTGTGGCCTGTAATAGGGGCAAATATTTAAAAGGACGCTTCCTTAGAGCATCTTCAGTAACCCCTTGTGTCCAATATTTGATTTGATTCGAAGAAATGTTGATCTAAAGTTATAACCTCCAAGTAATGTATCTTGACACCACGACATCATAGCACAGCAGTGAATGCAGATTTTATGAGTCATAATAGTTTTTGCATTTTTGTTTTTAAAAGATACTTTTGTGATTTTATTGTATTTTAGTGTTTTTAGAAGTGTAAAAAATACACGTAAACTTACTTTGAAGAAATTTTTTTTTAGAGAAATATATATTTTTTAGTTAACACCACCTGGAAATAATTGCTCACAAGCTCAATAATCAACCGACTTTTGCTCCTATTCCAGGCCACACCCTGTTTAAACAAGATCTCTTTGCTTAGTTATCTTCATTGTTAAGACGACATTCCCAGGGGTCTAACACTACTTGCTCGCAAGTCAGTGACTCCTATCTCACTCGCACTGCGCAATTAGATAGAGGAGTCAATACGGGTGTAAACTCAAAATGTATTAATACTCCAAAAGAAAGAAGGCAAAAAATATGCCTAGTGACGAAAATCCCATTTAGATATCACAAAGAATTAAGAAGCTACAACCGTTTTAACATTGCTTGTTAGAGAGAAAACGCTCGCAGATAGTGACGTCACCGTCTGCGAGCGTCATAGTAAATGACAATAGTTGCATATGAAGGTGCGTTATACGGAAAAAGGACAGAACATACCCCTTCTTAAAACTTTGGACACTCATTACTTCGTGATTATTTAACCTCTCGCGTTGCTTTTTTCTCCATTTGACCACATTTTAAATCCTTTTCCGAGAAAATACAACATTACCGATTATTTTATGACACCTATTGTGCTCAGTCCCAAAAATACGAAGCTGACAGCGCAAACTGCAGTATATTTTCGGGCCACCCTGTAAATAGGCACCTATAACTGTACCACTACACACTACACTAGCATCTCTTATTCTGCAATGTCTCTTTCCAGACGAGTTCATCTCATTCGCGCAGAAGAAGCCGTTCTTCGCATTCGTGTTCTCGAACGAGTGCGCCTGCAAGCCGAAGTCGCAGTGATCCGGATCCGCGCCGCTGCCTTGCTCACGGGCAGCCCAGGGCCAGCTCGGCGGACTGGCTATAGCCACGGGATTCATGAGGGTACATGGACAGGTTACCTAACAAAACCATGTTTGTGGTAGTAAGCTTCACGCATGCCATCCCGCTGCTATGGTAATACCAGGACCGAGCAAGATGGTATACAAATCTCAATAAGTGTGACTGAAAGGGATACATCATTCGTTGCCACTTTTTTTAATTTGCCGCAACTAAACCATTACCCGCCCAAATTAAGTAGGTAATTTATCAGTCAGCCATTTTAAAACCAGTTCTTAATAAAACTGCATAAGATCTTTTCCGTTTGTAATGGTGGCGCGCGAATAGCTCCTTTGTAGATATCTATACTGGTGGCGTAGATGGCTATTGTCGATACAACCGCCATCAAGAATCATGATGGCAGTGAGATTTGAGATTATATATAATGCTTGGCACGGAATATACTCACTTAGATTCAGAGGGACATTGCCTAAGAACTCTTTGAATTCCCATACAAAATAATCACATTAAGATCTTGGTACCTAAGGCACGGACGAAACATTACGCAACGGAATAGCTGATGGTAAGAACTCAGATAATCTTGCCATTGACCTAGGCATACATATAATCACGCCTATTTCCCGGAGGGGTAGGCAGGGATCACGGATTTCCACTTGCTTCGATCAATAACATTCTTCATAGATGCTCGTCGGTTTGAGGTATTGATCTGACCTTTCTGCGCGTAGAATAGCGCGTATATTCAGATAATGATCAATTTAGGTTATATTCCCGGAATATACTGGCTCTTTGAGCGGTGGCAACCGTGGTTATTGGCAAGGAATATACTTACCGGTAGGTACTAAATTCCAGTTGCTGGTCAATTTGAAATGAATGACGATGGTGAGAATTCGAGTTTTAAAACCATTGACGAGTATTCTGGATAAATGTAAATAGCATATAATACATTGTTATGATATTCATAAATGTGGATTGGCATATTGTTTTATTGGGACAAATATAAACTGATGACGTCAAAAGTTTCATTTGTAGTTATTGAAATATACCTAGTATGACGTCATCGAGTAATGGCAAAAAAGTCAGTCAAAATTATAAGTAAATATAATTATTTATTATTAACAATGTATTAGTTGACACTGAGCATTCTAACAATCCTTTGCTGATTAAAAGTGTTTCATCCATGTATTTGTGGATCAAAGAGGTCATCCAATATAGCGAACTAGTGATTTGGATAAGATACTGACATAATAATAATTAAGATTAATGAAGAACGTAAGGCATGCATTATCCTACTAGAAAATATGTTTTTTACATTTACGAGCTGTGTCGCGGCGTGATAGACTATCCGTCGTTTTCTAATTAGAACACTTAGATAGAGATGGATAGTCTATCTTGCTGGTTATAAGAGTAATATTAAAGATCGACCACTCCTAATGCCATGACTTATACCTTATGGTACAAAGAGTGGAAGTTCAAAGAATGAGCGCATCGGTATTTCATAAACAACATTGTCGATAAATATTAGGGTGGTTCTTAAAAATCGAAAGGTTGAATTTTCATTGAGCTCAAAAAACTAGCAAAAAGTTAAAAATTCAAACAAAATCTCAGTATGGAGAAATGTAAATCATAAAAAGTTAAAAAATTCAGTCGCGACCCCTAAACCTTATCGAAAAATAAAAATAAAAATCATGTTATTTTTTCGCGTATTAGAACAATATAAGAGGGCCTCATTGAAATTTAAAATTTTCGGTTTTTCAGGACCACCCTAATAAATATGTAGATTAGTAAGTAAGGATCGAAATCACCTATGATTCGATTCGAAAGACGCGGTGTGCATGGGCTAGGAAAGCTCGAAGCTGCTTAGGAGCAATAATGCTTCGAACTCAATACCTCGTTTATGGACGAGCACATTTTCATACACGTTTAAGGGTGGTAATTCTACTTGTTTAAAATCTTTGTCCGACAATCATTGTCTCACGTTTTTTTAAACAAAATGTGAGGGGCAAATACATTGGACAAAGATCCATCTAATTTATTCGCATCCCATTTTGATATAAAAATGCGAAACGCAATGATTATTGGACAAAGATCTTCGACAAGTGGAATACCACCGTAACACACCGCGTCCTTTCCATAAACAAAACCGTTTGAAAGATTGTTTGGCATGAAATATAACGAGCAAGTACAACGTACTGCTATTGGCATTATCTAATTTATTAAATAGTTTTAAACCACGAGATACACGAATAAGTATAGTTGTTGAAGTCATTCGATAGAGGCTACTTATTTATTTCGGTTGTTTACTCAGTGCAGTAGAGATTCCATATTTTTATATAGTTACTCTAAGTAGCTTATAAGGTACCTGCTGTAAGTACTTTAAGATTTGTGTCGTTTCGAGTAAAAAGGACATTAGTGCGGTTGGCGATTGACCACAATAATAAGATATCTGTTGGTCAATTATATACGCTTTAGCAGTCCATGTTTGTGTTTCCGTGTGTTCCGCTTTAGCTTTTAAGATACTGAACCGATTTTGAAGATTGAGGTGTCAATCGATTCGAAATTATGCTCTAGGTGACATAAGTTACCTTATGTATGAAAAATATTTTTTTCAGTTAATTTTCCGTAGTCAAATTAAAGCTGTTTGATATTTTTATGCTTCTTAGTTATTTTGGTTAACATGTATTCAACCCTCACAATATTATTACCTGGGCCAGATTTGAATTTCGCTCTGAAAGGTTCATTCCAATTATACAATTTTCATTTTAGACTTCAACAGAAAACTACCTCTTTATAATTGTGTACAATTCGCCTTATAATATTGGAATACGTGCAAAAGTTTAAATATGCCTTTGACGTTGACTGTAGTGCCTACGGTACAATTAATCTGGAATATTCCATGTTCGTTCTAACGTATATGACTTCTTAAATGCCGCCTTGAGCTCTTGAAGTATTAAATAAAACAGTATTCAGTCAAACACAGACCCGGTGAAATTAAGCCGTATATCAACATGAGATATAGTTTGACATGTAATGTTTCCCATTATCATCATCATCATCATATCAGCCGAAAGACGTCCACTGGCTGGACATAGGCCTCCCCCAAAGAGTGCCAAAGCGACCGGTCCTGCGCCACCCGCATCCAGCGGACTCTCGCAACCTTAACCAGGCCCGGCCTTTCCCATTATACACACTTTTATTGCTTGAGGTTTTCCAGTATCGCCATTTTAAGTGTGATAAAAAAGTGCATTCAATTTAAAATTAATTGTGAAGAGGAAAATACAAGTTATAAATCTAGGTGTAGGTTCATATATTTATAGTTTAAAATGCTCATAGTGTAAGTAAGGAAAAGTGTTTGTTTTTGTGTTTGTTTGTGTTTTGTTGTGTGTTTTTGTTTCTGTATTATTAAAATGATATATTGTATTTGTAAAATGAGGCTACCCAGTTGAGCCATTCCAAATAATAATTGTAGTACTTACGGACTTAATGTAATTTTAATTGCTGTATGTATCCGTATTTTGCCCTACATTTCATTGAGAAGTAATGTCTAATTTAGTAATTTTGTTTATATTGTTTTTAACTAATTAATTTATTTATTGCGTAATTAACTTGACAGTTATTTAAATAATCCTGCAATATCGTCGGCCAAAACCGTCGCAATTTTCCAATGTCCACTTTGACAGACGTCATATGACGTTATAGGTAACATCCTTATCGAAGGGTTAAATAATACTATTGCTCTGTAAAAGCGACTTTCTTACTCAGACCTCATGCTCAGAATAGACGCTTTGTAGCCGTAGTATTAAGAGTAACTAATAAAAACGCTAAGTATTTGCAATTTTATATTGCCAGTAGATATGCTGTGAATATTGCATTATAATATTGAGATATCTAGTGATAGTTTTACTTTTAGAGGGCTTTTACTGTATAGTTCTCACTCTTCCTTTTCATACGTCACTTCCAAACTCAGCCATTTTATTGAGTATAATACGCGTAATACAATTATTCAGTCAATGTTTAAGTTGAGTGGAACTCTGACACGCTCTACAGTGCTCAGCGTAATGAATATACAGGACATGTGCTTAAGTGCAACTTAATAGTTCAAATGAATAAAACGAACGTGATTAAACGTCGTGTAAAGCCGAATGTTATTTAATTTTATTAATTTGTTGACATTATTTAGTTTATTACATTACTGTTTTTATATGAGATTATTTTTGGGTAGATTTTATGGACCATTTTGTTTGCTATAAGACTAGTTTTACAAGGCTCCTGCCGTGTATTTTAACTATAGGTGTATGACTTCCAAAAATACTTACATGGCGTATTGTTAACGCCATGACAAATGTCCAAGCCGTTCATAAGGCTATACTTGAGACTATTTGTGTTGGCCGAATTGCATCAAAGGCAATTCAAAAAGCAGCTCTACCGTTAAAGGTAGAAGATTCAAATTCCAATGAGTTTTATGAAAACTCGGCCTCATTGAATAATCTCAACGATACATAATGACGGAAAGGCTGTAAATGAACTCGTGTATACGTAACGTCTATACACGTTATTGATGTGTAAACGTTAAGGTATTGGTAATCCTAACCGTTAAAACAATGAGTCTTTCAATTGGGTTATAACTTTAATTATGTATGTTAGGCTATATTTTCGCAAATGATGAACTATAATTTATATCATTACTATTCAGATGATTGATGTGTAGATTCTGTTGTTTACACATTTTAAACGTAGTTTTATGTTCTAGCATTCCTTTGTTATTGTTGTATAATTTTAGGATATATGTGTAAATTGCTCCATTTAAAATAAATAGGCACCGTTTAGTAATATATCGTTTTATTTCGGAAACCGTAAACGTGATAAGTATAAGTAAGTTTTGCGTCGTGACGGTCGACGGTGAGTAAATTAATTTTGCATAAAAACGAAGCTAGAGGTCCTGGGTTCTGAGGGAATTTATTTTTGTGATAGCCACGAATATTTGTTTCTGAGTATATTCTCCATGTATTTAAATATGTATTTATCTATATAAGTATGTATATCGTACAAGCTTTGGGATTTGGTCTACTTATATTACTTATATATGTGTGAGATTGTCCCCAACTATCAAAAATCAACAAAAAATGATGACGTAATTTATGGACAAGCCCCAAGCGCTGGCACATCACTTATTCAGATTTCTGGGATAAAAACTATCCTATGTCCTTCCCCGGGACTCAAACTATCTAAATAGGTTCAGCGGTTTAAGCGTGAAGAGGTAACAGACAGACAGATTGACACACTTTCGCATTCATAACAATAGTAAGGATGTGTTGTTTATAAAGCGACAACCCATTCCTTTCTGTGGATTTTATTTTATTGCACAAAACACTTAAATGTATATTAGGTATACAAATAGCACGCTAATTGCCAAATGGCTACCAGCTAACCATTGGGAGGGTAGCTTAAGTACTGTATAGGTATTATCCTTAATTAATTAATAAATACATAAATATTAGGAGACAACTTTACACTAATCGACCTAGTCCCAAACTAAGCAAAGCTTGTACTATGGGTACTAGACGACGAAATACATACTTATATAGATAAATAAATACTTAAATACATAGAAGACATCCATGACTCAAGAACAAGTATTCATGCTCATCACACAAATAAATGCCCTTACCCGGATTCGAACCCAGGACCTCCGGCTTCGTAGACAGGGTCACTACCAACTAGGCTACAGAGGTCGTCTCCTCGGTCAATTCTTTCTAATTCGAGAAAAAAGTGAGAGTAAGTGAGTGAAAGCGAGAGGGGAGATACAGAACGAAAGACTGTTCTACACCAATGAACGAGGCTTATTTCTCCTATAAGTGTCAAAGGAGTTCATGTTTCACATCGCGTTGTAGTCCAGAGGTTGGGTGTAGTTGTGTTTACCCAGGGCGCCGTTCAGCGCCGCCAGGTGCACGAACCCCTCCTTGAGCCGTTCGTTCAGCAGGTAAATGTACTCCGTGTTGCTGCTCACGTCATACGCTATGTTCAGGAGTTTCTCGTAGTGGAACACGTACCTGCAACCAGATTTATTGTTACTACAGAGGGATAATAACGTGGAAAAATTTAAATCTCCCGAGATTTTCATTTCAAAGTTCGATATTTAAAAATCGGCTGAACCGATTTTCATGAAACTTAGATAAGAATCTCGTTCACGCCAGCTTTCGGAAAAAAACGCATTAAAATCCGTCCATTCGTTTAGGGGCTGTGATGCCACAGACATACACATGGTTACACAGAAACGTCAAACTTATAATAATAAATCAATAATAATAAATATTAGGGGAAAATCTTACACAAATCGACCTAGTCCCATAGTAAGCTCAATAAGGCTTGTGTTATGGGTACTAGACAACAATATATTTAATACTTAGAAAATACTTAAATACATAGAAAACATCCAAGACTCAGACACAAATATTCATGCTGGTCCCACAAATATTTGTCCTTACCGGGATTCGAACCCAGGACCTTCAGCTTCATAGGCAGCGTCACTACCCACTAGGCTAACCGGTCGTCACTTATAAATATACATATACGAGTATATCGATACATAGATACTCGTAGCTACTGACCATCCGAAGTAGCTCTTTTTGTACCTAATCTGGGTTTAAATATAGGGATTAGTTGTGCCTTACCACAACATGCTTATGTTAGGAGGCATCCTCTGCATGGTGGCGAAGATGGCTCCCGCTGTGGTCCTCAGCTCCAAGTTGTTTAAATATAGGGATTAGTTGTGCCTTACCACAACATGCTTATGTTAGGAGGCATCCTCTGCATGGTGGCGAAGATGGCTCCCGCTGTGGTCCTCAGCTCCAAGTTGTTTAAATATAGGGATTAGTTGTGCCTTACCACAACATGCATAAGTTAGGAGGCATCCTCTGCATGGTGGCGAAGATGGCTCCCGCTGTGGTCCTCAGCTCCAAGTTGTTTAAATATAGGGATTAGTTGTGCCTTACCACAACATGCATATGTTAGGAGGCATCCTCTGCATGGTGGCGAAGATGGCTCCCGCTGTGGTCCTCAGCTCCAAGTTGTTTAAATATAGGGATTAGTTGTGCCTTACCACAACATGCATATGTTAGGAGGCATCCTCTGCATGGTGGCGAAGATGGCTCCCGCTGTGGTCCTCAGCTCCAAGTTGTTTAAATATAGGGATTAGTTGTGCCTTACCACAACATGCATAAGTTAGGAGGCATCCTCTGCATGGTGGCGAAGATGGCTCCCGCTGTGGTCCTCAGCTCCAAGTTGTTTAAATATAGGGATTAGTTGTGCCTTACCACAACATGCATATGTTAGGAGGCATCCTCTGCATGGTGGCGAAGATGGCTCCCGCTGTGGTCCTCAGCTCCAAGTTGTTTAAATATAGGGATTAGTTGTGCCTTACCACAACATGCTTATGTTAGGAGGCATCCTCTGCATGGTGGCGAAGATGGCTCCCGCTGTGGTCCTCAGCTCCAAGTTGTTTAAATATAGGGATTAGTTGTGCCTTACCACAACATGCATAAGTTAGGAGGCATCCTCTGCATGGTGGCGAAGATGGCTCCCGCTGTGGTCCTCAGCTCCAAGTTGTTTAAATATAGGGATTAGTTGTGCCTTACCACAACATGCATAAGTTAGGAGGCATCCTCTGCATGGTGGCGAAGATGGCTCCCGCTGTGGTCCTCAGCTCCAAGTTGTTTAAATATAGGGATTAGTTGTGCCTTACCACAACATGCATAAGTTAGGAGGCATCCTCTGCATGGTGGCGAAGATGGCTCCCGCTGTGGTCCTCAGCTCCAAGTTGTTTAAATATAGGGATTAGTTGTGCCTTACCACAACATGCATAAGTTAGGAGGCATCCTCTGCATGGTGGCGAAGATGGCTCCCGCTGTGGTCCTCAGCTCCAAGTTGTTTAAATATAGGGATTAGTTGTGCCTTACCACAACATGCATAAGTTAGGAGGCATCCTCTGCATGGTGGCGAAGATGGCTCCCGCTGTGGTCCTCAGCTCCAAGTTGTTTAAATATAGGGATTAGTTGTGCCTTACCACAACATGCATAAGTTAGGAGGCATCCTCTGCATGGTGGCGAAGATGGCTCCCGCTGTGGTCCTCAGCTCCAAGTTGTTTAAATATAGGGATTAGTTGTGCCTTACCACAACATGCTTATGTTAGGAGGCATCCTCTGCATGGTGGCGAAGATGGCGCCCGCTGTGGTCCTCAGCTCCAAGTTGTTTAAATATAGGGATTAGTTGTGCCTTACCACAACATGCTTATGTTAGGAGGCATCCTCTGCATGGTGGCGAAGATGGCGCCCGCTGTGGTCCTCAGCTCCAAGTTGTTTAAATATAGGGATTAGTTGTGCCTTACCACAACATGCTTATGTTAGGAGGCATCCTCTGCATGGTGGCGAAGATGGCGCCCGCTGTGGTCCTCAGCTCCAAGTTGTTTAAATATAGGGATTAGTTGTGCCTTACCACAACATGCTTATGTTAGGAGGCATCCTCTGCATGGTGGCGAAGATGGCTCCCGCTGTGGTCCTCAGCTCCAAGTTGTTTAAATATAGGGATTAGTTGTGCCTTACCACAACATGCTTATGTTAGGAGGCATCCTCTGCATGGTGGCGAAGATGGCTCCCGCTGTGGTCCTCAGCTCCAAGTTGTTTAAATATAGGGATTAGTTGTGCCTTACCACAACATGCATAAGTTAGGAGGCATCCTCTGCATGGTGGCGAAGATGGCTCCCGCTGTGGTCCTCAGCTCCAAGTTGTTTAAATATAGGGATTAGTTGTGCCTTACCACAACATGCATAAGTTAGGAGGCATCCTCTGCATGGTGGCGAAGATGGCTCCCGCTGTGGTCCTCAGCTCCAAGTTGTTTAAATATAGGGATTAGTTGTGCCTTACCACAACATGCTTATGTTAGGAGGCATCCTCTGCATGGTGGCGAAGATGGCTCCCGCTGTGGTCCTCAGCTCCAAGTTGTTTAAATATAGGGATTAGTTGTGCCTTACCACAACATGCATAAGTTAGGAGGCATCCTCTGCATGGTGGCGAAGATGGCTCCCGCTGTGGTCCTCAGCTCCAAGTTGTTTAAATATAGGGATTAGTTGTGCCTTACCACAACATGCTTATGTTAGGAGGCATCCTCTGCATGGTGGCGAAGATGGCGCCCGCTGTGGTCCTCAGCTCCAAGTTGTTTCCGTACATCATCCCCATTTTGAACACTGCGCTCTGATTGTATCTGTAATAATCAGCAGTATAGTACAGGGTGTGCGTTGCACACGGGCGCACGGTCCTCGGGGGTGCCGGGCGCCACTCACCGTGCGTAAGTCACCGTGCGTAACTCGCCGGGCGCCACTCGCGAAGATACTTTATAGCCTGCATTTAAATTATCGTCATCATCTTCACCATCATATCAGCCAAAAGACGCCCCCAAAGAGTGCCAAAGTGACCGATCCTGCGCCACCCGCATCCAGCGGACTACTGCAACCTTTACTAGGTCATCAGTCCACCTTGTGGGGGGCCTACCCACGCCGCGCCCCTGACCCCGCTGGTACCCTGGCCGCTACCACAACTAGGCGCCGAAGCCTCGGGGCCGTGGTTTTTTTGTACCTTCCATAATCGCCACGCTTGGCATGCGGGTTGGCGATCGCAGTATTTCCACCGCACTTCTGGGATGCTGCTGCCCATCCCCCGGTGGTCTTGGTCGTAGTTTTAGGACGTACCCGGGTATTTAAATATAGGATCCACCAGACAAAGTCGCGGGTGGAAGCTAGTTGAGTCATAAATTCCCCTTTCGTACCGTGCTGCTAGGTATATTATAAAATTAAGCAATAGTTATGTAAGTACTACGAACTTACCTCCTTCTCAGGTTGCGTAACTTTCTGATCTCGAATCGAGAAGAATAAACGGAGTGTTCCAGAAACTGGAATACTTTTTGCCTTGTTTGCAAAGTCCAAGTCCACTGTAAGACATAAATACCATGATATAGGTTAACATTTATACACTTATTTATTACATTAACTTGTCCTTGTGTCATACACACAGCTTTTATGTCTGTTGCATGATTAAGTTGTTTTCTTAACATAATTATCATAATATTAATAAAAAAGCGGCCAAGTGCGTGTCGGGCCACGCGCAGGATAGGGTTCCGTAGTTGCCCGTCTGTCACAGAATCCGGACTTAAAAGGGGCTTTTGGGGTTTCTAGTAGCTTACCCTCGTAAATAATCGTAAATGTGATTATTTTTATAACACACCAATGTATAATTAATTAGCGACCACCTAATATTACCAGTTAACTAGTTATGTCTACTACTCGTTAACTAGTTACGTCTGCTTAACTGCGATAGTTTTCCTTTTAAATTCATTATATGTACTACTGCCACGAATTTTTTCACGTCCCCAGTAGTAGCCATTTAGCCGGCAGGGGGGGGGACATGACTCGAACAAAAATTAGGGCTTTAAATCCTATTATCTCGCAAACGCATAACTGAGTTGAAAAATAGTTTCGAATAACCCATAATATTTTTGAACAAGCTATCCAACGATACCCCACACTATAGGTTTAACGAGAAAAAAAAAATACATCACCAATTCACATGTAGTCGAGGTACCATAAAAAAAAAAAAAAAACAGGATTTTATTCTACTGTTTTGCCGGCGTGATTGGTTTATATAGATACCCACGCCGAATTGCAGTTTTCTAGTTGTAAGGGTTACTGAGCTAAGCCGAAGACGGACAGACAGACAGACACAGACAGACGGCGAAACTATAAGGATTCCTTGTTGACTATGGAACTCTAAAAAAATTGTAGGCCTTATATATTTGTTTATGCGACTGTGTATTCTAAATCACTAAAAAAAAACTATGTAGGCCACTATCTATAGCAATTGGCGGTCTGGCATCGGTATGCGGTATTTTGTTGTACCGACAGCTTACTAATGCTACCAAGATTTCCTTACTTGTCGGTAAATAGTTAGTATTACATTGGCGCAGTAAGTAGGTACTATTATATTGCGCAGAAAAGGGGCGATACGCAATTAGGTATCATGGTGTACGAGGGGCGTCTGAAAAGTTCTAAGCCTAAGGTATTTCGAGGTTATATATGCGTTTATGATACTGGCCACTAGAAAGGCCATTAAAAAAAAAAATTACTAAAAAATAACATGTCACGTTTTTATTATTCTGTTTCGAGATATTCAACGGAAAAGTACATCATGTGTGAATTACCAACGAATATTACGAAAGTTGAGCACCGTGCTGTAATTAAATTCCTTACAAAAAGTGACAAATCACCGCAGTGTATTTTTGAGGAAATGGCTATTATTTACGGTGATTCTGGGCCTTCTTATGCCACAGTCAAAAAGTGGAGTCGCTTATTTAAACTCGGACGGGAATCGATCGAAGACGACCCCCGCTCAGGGCGGCCAATATCGGTAGTGACCGAAGAAAACGTAGCAAAAGTCAAAAAGCTGGTATTAGAAGATAGAAGAATGAAGGTTTGGCAAATAGCTGAGGTCTTAGGTATTAGTAAAGAAAGAGTCGGAGAAATTTTACATGAACATTTGTACATGAGTAAAGTCAGTGCTCGTTGGGTACCGAAAATGCTAACGGCCTTCGATAAAGTACGTCGTGTGGAAACTTCTCGGGCGTTTTTAGAATTGTGCGAAGATGATTCAGATGAAGTTTGTTCCCGAATAGTAACTGTTGATGAAACATGGATCAGACAGTATGATCCGGAGTGTAAGTCTGAGTCGACGCAGTGGATTGAAAAGGGTGAAAGGCCGCCGAAGAAATTTAAAGTGCAAAAGTCGGCCTCTAAGTTAATGGCTACGGTATTTTGGGACTGTGATGGCATTCTTTTAATCGAATATTTAGAAAAAGGCTCTACGATAAACGGAACTTATTATGCAAATCTAATAAGACAGGTGCGACAAGCCATAGTTGAGAAAAGGCGGGGTAAACTAAGGAAAGGCATTTTGTTTTTGCAAGACAACGCACCCGTTCACACCGCTAATGTTGCGAGGCGTGCTCTGAAGGAAGTTGGTTTTGAGGAAATTGACCACCCACCCTACAGCCCAGATCTAGCCCCAAGCGATTATTTTCTATTCAATAATTTGAAGAAAGAGTTGAGGGGAAAGCGATTTAGAAGTGACGAAGAGATGAAGGCGGCTGTACAGGAGCATTTTGAAGGGCAAAATAAAGATTATTTTTTTAATGGCCTAAAAGCACTGTATAAAAAATGTAAAAAATGCATTGATTTAGGAGGAGACTATATTGAAAAATAAACACGAGTTCATTTTTGTAAATTGTTTTTTTCTATCTTAGGCTTAGAACTTTTCAGACGCCCCTCGTAGGTACCTACATCACAGCTATCATAGGAAGGCCCGCGAGCTGTGTTGAGGCGAGATATACTATCTTTCTCTTTCTAGATAGTCTATGTCGCTGCGACAAAGCTCGCGGGCTGTCTTGTGATAGCCGTGCTGTTGTCATGCCCCGTTTCCGCGCATCCCGCAATCGGAAAGCACTTATTTAAATTGCCTTTGGGGGATAAAGATGATCATGGCTGATCAAATGCTCTCAGTAAGTATACACCATCATTATATCAGCGGAAATATGTCTATAGGCCTCCCCCAAAGAGTGCCACAATTACCACTGTACACTTTGGGGGATGCCTATGGATGTGGGTGGCACAGGACAGCCCGCGACGTTTACCAGGTCGTCAGTCCACCTTGTGGGGGGTCAACCCACGCTGCGCCTGCCAAGACGTGGTCGCCACTCGAGATCCCCAGAAACATTACCACCAGAATAATTACCTACGTGATAATACTTACGGAGAAATTTTTGTAGGTAAATATCTCCTGTGGTGACCTCCTGCCACTCAGAGGTTCGGTGGCAACGAGCTCCTTGAAGCGTTTGGCATCCTCTGCCAATTTTACAGCGATCTTCAGGTTCTCGGAGTCTAGGACACCAAATTCTAGTCTCTCTAGAACCTTTGTGAGGTTCTCATTAAGATCTGTGTGAGTGTTTACAAGAACTTTAGGTTTAGATATTGTATGCAAACTGCTGCAGGTCAAGGTATAGCTTCATAAATGCTCTACTAGCTTTCAGAATGGAATGAACAGAACAAAATAACATTTTTATAATTATGGATAATTTGTGTGAATAATTCACTTCTACATTTGTGATCGTCATCATCATCATATAAGCCGAAATACGGCCACTACTGGACCAAGGCCTACTTCAAAGAGTGCTAATGAGGCCGGCCTTGCGCCACCCGCATCCAGCAGACTCCCGCGACCTTTATCATGGTATCAGTCCACCTTGTGGGGGGGCCCACGCCGCGACGTCTGGTACGTGGTCGCCTCTCGAGAACCGTTCCACCCCAACGGCCATCGGGTCTACGTGCAATGTGATAGCACCTAAATTTCATCTCGAAATACCGTGAATCTATCTCAACCTCGCGTATAACCAGCGCTCTATATGTAGACTAAGAAACCTGTGAAATTCCCAAAGTACTCCACAAAGGACATATCTCTTGGCTTGTCCGGGAAGAGGCCGCGCCGTATGATCTCTTCCATACGATCTGCGTTCGGCAGCGCCTGCCCACGCGGTGGAAGCGCGCCCGTTGCTATGGCAGCCAACCCTGGAAGACACTAATTATAGGACCAGCGGCAGGTTATAGGTCACAAATAGCTATAGTATAGAGCTCTTTGCTATCAGTTGGCTATTTTACGAAGTTTTGTTTGCTCTGTAGCTCTTTACACTGGGCCATTTTACGGAAAGTAGTACACTCGACTTTTTGAAAAAAAAAATGATTTAATCGGGTTTTTTCTACTCAGAATCGAGAGCACTTTCGAATCTAATAGGAGAAAAAAACTGTCCAAAATGTTACATATAATTTTCGGTTTTCCGTTCCGTGACCACCATACAAGCTTAGTATGGAATCGGTAACGGAAAGGAATAAACAATCTTGGTACACTTTTTTTCTCGTATTCCATTCGAAAGTGCTCTCGATTCTGAGTAGAAAAAACCCGATTATATCAAAATTAAAAAAAAAAGTCGAGTGTACAACTTTCCGTACCTAAAATATAATACACGTCAGACAAAAAGTAAATGTATTAAATATTTGTTTGCTTTGTTTGACAGTTGTATAGGTACCTAAATCTAAAATAATATTGTGATGAGGCGCCTGAGTCTTAGCCTTTTTGTATTTTTTTTGGGGTCTTTTTGGGAATTTGAATGTAGGGAAGGTCCCCTACATTTCAATTGGGGATGTATTTTTTTTCTCGGTAATCGCATGTAGTGGAATATCGTTGGATAGCTTGTTCAAAAATATTATGGGTTTTTAAAACCGTTTTTCAATTCAGGGACCGGTTTGCGTGATGGTGCATGGTGGCCCGCAATTGCCAGTGTCGGGTCACCGCATTGGACGAATTACTCGTGCGCGTTGGGCCTATCTTTACGAAGTAATATATATATCTATAATGGGCATGATCCTTTTCACATACCCAGAAGTAACCATTTAGCAGCTAAAGTCAGGCTACAGTCACTTTAGCTGCTAATTGGTTACTAGCCAAATGGCAAAAAACGGAACCCTTATGGATTCGTCATGTCTGTCTGTCTGTCTGTCCGTCCGTATGTCACAGGCATTTTACTCGAAAACTATAAGGTGTATTTGAATAAAATTTTGAGGATAGGTGTATTTTGTTAGCCGCTACATAGTTTTGTAATTAAATTACTAAAAAAAAATTTTTTTAGGGGTGCACTCCATGCATGAAACTGAAAGTCATTTTTTTTTTCATTGCAAGCCCTCGTGTGGCACATCAATCGATAGGCCTTTCAAAATAAATATAAGGTTTATCAGCATTTTTTTTAATTAAGTGAACAGAGTCGGAGATAATCGCTTCGAAAGTCACTAAAATTGTGTCCCCCCCCCCCCCCCCTCTAATTTATGAACCGTGTATTTTAATAATATGAAATTAATCATGGACATAGGGCTTATTAAATTCTTTCAGCGAAAATTGTTTTCAACAAAATCGGTTCAAAGGTTTTCGAGATATTTCTAAAAAACTGCCTTCTTTAAAGAAAAGGACGTAAAGTGCCATAAGATTTCAGTAACGATACGACCTTTTTAATAGGCACGGAACCCTTCGTTGTGCGTAGTCCGACACGCACTTGGCTGCTTTTTTTTATTTCAATTCGCATGCATTGCCACCGCATTTACAAAGGGCAGTGCGGGGAAGTCCTGACCTAACTTTCTACATTGACATCGACCTGTAATGCAGCTGCGACATGAACACTTCGTCAACTCCTTTATGGATGCCGAGGTTTTACTCCATAGCGGAATATAAACACCATTTTCTTTCTTCCATCCCCAATGCTCGAAATTAGGAATTTCAGGGCTCTGATCTGACCCCAGATGAATCCCGCTTGGAAACATGCTCGTTTTGTATGCTCTAAAAGAGCACCAAATGTAGGCAGCTCATCCATGGCCCGTCCCTTAATAAATAGTCCTCGCTTGGTTGATGTCTTCTTCGTGTTCTTCGTCACTAGTTTTATCATACGTAAACGATCCAAATGATGTCTCAAATTGTAGTGCATTTACGAGGCTTGTTTATCTTAAAAGTCGCTTTGCTGTACCTAGGACACCGAACACACTACGTACCTTGGTCAGTGTCCAAGGTACAACGGACCTGTTGAACCTTGGGTCATGAAAATAATTTATTGTTTATTGCAGGGTAGTTCAACATTTTTGTAAGCATTTGTGTTTGAATATTTTTAGGAAAATGCCGCGAAGTAAGGAAACAAATAAAAGAGTTGAACACGACGAGGAAAGTCAGCTACGCAATAAAACTAGTAAAAGACAAAAAAACCAAGCTCAATGGTGCTGCACGACACTTCAATCTGCCTGGAACCACCTTAAGACGCTACTACGAGCACTGCAGCAAAGAAGGTACGACGATAAAAGACCTGCATAACAATCTTTGGTCAGCCAAAAAAGTATTTGATGAGGAACTAGAAAGTATGCTTGTTACTTACATTTAAGAAGCTGCTCTCTTACAATACGGATTAACTTTAGGAGAAGTGAAAGTGCTAGCTTACCAATTCGCCAAGGCCAACAATATCCGACTTCGTGGGATTCTGACAGAATGGCTGGTGACTTCTGGCTACGTTTATTCAGGAAACGCAATCCAGAACTTCCGCTTCGTAAGCCAGAAGCTACAAGCCTTGCTCGTTGTTCAGCGTTTAATAAGCATATAGTAGGGATGACATTTGATAATTTCAAAAAGGTGCTCGCTCAGTGTCCATCAGGTCAGGAGTAGTAGCAGTTGACATTTGGAATATGGATGACACTGGTTTATCCACTGTTCACGTTCCTCCCAAAATTTTGGCACCAACAGGTGTCAAAAAAATTGGATTTGGAATCGGACAATGACTAGCGGCAAAAGAGGAACTACTGTAACAATGATAGCGGCTTGCAATGCTGGTGATGGATTCATACCACCAATGCTAATATTCCCCAGAGTTAACTTCAACTATTTTATGTTGCTTGTGGGGCACCTGAAGGCAGTATTGGTGGTGCGAATCCATCTGGATGGATTCATGGAACATTTTATAAGATATGCTAAACCTAAGGAACGTAAGTAAATTTGGTCTTTATCGTCCCATCAAAAAACTCAGTATTTCATTGTTTATTATTGAATATAAAATAAAATAGGTCGATTCCGAATAACGTGGTCAAAAAGACTGCAACTAGTGAACCATACAGTTGGCCGGTTCTTTAAATTCTAAAGTGAACTCACACAAGACAGCCAACATGGTAGTGCGCATGATCAGCTGTACCTACTGAATGCTAAATTACAATTATTATTAATGTGTGATTAATGGCTACCCACCTAAGTAATGGATGCGAAAATGTAATAATTATTTTCCAATCATAAATTACAACGTCGTTATTACTAAATGAGCAATGGTTTGGTTTTACACTAATACAATACAATACAAATACAAATACTCTTTATTGCACACCTCACACAAACAAAGCAGTTAAAAAGAGAAACAATACAATAACATGTAGGTAGAGGTAGACAACAGGCGGTCTTATCGCTGAAGAGCGATCTCTTCCAGACAACCTTTGGGAAACTAATATTGTTTTTAATAAATTTGTTTTTATCCTTAAATGAAAAAAAAAAAAAATTTTATTCAGTAACTTATAAGATTTTTAACTAAATACAGGCTGGCGTCTCTTTTTAAGTATCGAGATACCTGTGTCAAGAGACACCACTCTTCCACAGAGTGTAACTTGTCATGTACAGAAGTGCACAAAACATGATGAAATTTAAAAACTAAGTTTATTTGATAAGGAATATAAGATAAAGGAGTATAACTCCTAAAACGAATACTAATACTTAAATAACCAAAAATCAATAACAATCACAATAGAATAACGAATAATGTAGAACTTAAAATAAAAACGCTTTCAGTAACAGAACTACCATGAAAATAAGTTTCGGTCAAAAATTTATTTTTTGGTACAAGCTTTTATTGCCGACTGTACTTTTCTGTATAAGTACCATCATCAACTACTCATTGAGACGATTCTAACGAGCCCAAACTCAACGGGGTTACGTCGGTTAAGTGCTGAGTTCCCATGGCCGCCTTCTGTCTCCATCATCAGATCAGCTCGATGGTACCATAATATTGAATTGTCATCCAAACTTTACTTATACCCAAAATTTCAGCTCAATCGGTCACCGGGAAGTGGGTCAAATTTAACTTGCAAGATTTGTCCCATACATACGTACATACATACTAACAGAGCAAGTTAAATAAAAGCTTGTAAAAAGAAGCCTTCTCGAAACTTTTCCACTGTAAAAAGTTGTGAGATACTCGTAGTCTGAGTACCCAATCTCAGGCATTCTTATTAATCTTTATTTGCTAGCTAAATAAAATTCTGCAACTTGGCAATCACACAACTTTACTACATTTATGGATTTTTGCATACCTAAAACTATGCCATCATCATCATATCAGCCAAAAGACTTCCACTGCTGGACATAGGCCTCCCCCAAAGAGTGCCAAAGTGACCGGTCCTGCGCCACCCGCATCCAGCGGACTCCAGCGACCTTTACCAGGTCATCAGTCCACCTTGTGGGGGGGCTACCCACGCCGCGCCTTCCGGTACGTGGTCAGCACTAGAGAACCTTTCCGCGCCAACGGCCATTTAAAAGGAAAACTATCACGGTAAAGTAGGCAT
Source organism: Epinotia ramella (assembly GCA_947578815.1). Classification (NCBI taxonomy): domain Eukaryota; kingdom Metazoa; phylum Arthropoda; class Insecta; order Lepidoptera; family Tortricidae; genus Epinotia; species Epinotia ramella. The sequence goes on from OX388210.1 coordinate 582,529, forward strand.
AGGTAACTAGTTACCGAATAATTGTCGACCAACTTAAAATGTACTTAGAAAGGCCAACTTTCGTACAAATTCGGCTGACGCAACTGCACCATTTAGTTAGAGCGCGCGTGTCTATGTAACAAAGTGTAGAAAGACTAAGCTAGCCTCCTTTAAATAAAATACTATTTAATAAGTTAACTAAAATACTGGCCATAAATAAAATACTTGTGATCGTCTAGTTCAAGAAGTACGAATAGGACCCTCTACGTTGTGTTAAAATCTCGTCGTAAAACGCATTGTATAAAATGTCAAATGATGTTCCAAATGAAACCGTAACAAACGCAATAAATAAATGTGAATAAATAACATTCGTAATAAATAAAACGAATGAAACTAAAATTTCAAAATGAATCAGAACGTAAATGTAGTTCAATCGACGCATTAAATAATGCGTTTAAATAAACGTCGAAAATCATACGTAAATGTATGATCATAAGCCGCAAAAAACCGAATCAAAACACGTGAAAGGTCTTTTGAGTAATCGTAAACATTACTGTAAATTATAATCCGTCAATAAATTTTATCGTCCGCAAATCAAATCGCACGGTAAAACAAACCGTAAAAAATCCGCAATAATTAATTAAATCCGCAAATCAAAATGAAAATTTAAAATTGAGATCAACAAATAGTCTATCTACATAAGTGAACATGCGACTCACCCGATCAGGTACAACTCGAACAAAGATAATTGATTTAATTAGTTAATTACCGTATACGAATTATAATTATCTAATACTAATTACATACATATATTTCTAACTTAGAACTAACTAAAATTATACTATAAAAATGCTCCATCACGATGAACGACAACGATGACCTGTAAAAAAACAGGCTACAAGGGGACCTTGGGATTCTAGACCTTAGGTCTTGAAAAATGGGGCCTGTACCTATTGTTATGTCTTGAATCGTTCGAGGGCTCCCAACGCTCCTACACCCTCGCCAAACCAACAAATCCGTCATGATGCAACCTATCAACCCTTACTATCTATTTGATTCAAACCATCTCTCCTACACATTCATCATCTTACACGAATCTTAAGTACTTTTAAATGTACTTTTAAATTTACTTTACGCAGATTGCCAAGATTAATTTTAATAATTACGCAAAGCATAACGCGCGGCAGAATTTACGCATACCCTATACGTTCGTGCAGCCACGGTATTTATAACAGAGATAGTGATTGTTGTCGATTATGTACATACATGTATGTGCTCTGAATACTACGTATACGCTATAACATAGTCTGTACTGTAGACCCCTTAAATTGGACGGAGAGCTCTCTGCCTTCACACACGACATCAGACGTCAGGGGTCAGCTTTATCGAAAGGATGCGCCCCAGGGAAAACAGAGAATACGTTACAGACATATACACAGCTCAGGCCTTGGATGTATACCTATTGTGTATGAAAAGTTCACAGCTTCTAAGGAATTGACACGTCAGATTCCTTAGGTGTAAACTCGAGTCGACTCCAGCAATCCAGGATCTAGTATCAGCCAAAAAGCTTTGCATCGAGTGTACCTAAGTGCGTGTATTCAAATGAAATGTAAGCTCGTGGTGTGTCAGCTAATGTTTGTCGTGTAAATGTGATATGTGTAAGAGTGTATGTCCATTGAAATCAGGCTAAAGCCACGAAATACAATGGGTGTGTATTGTTATTAGTATATACATAATATTAAAATTTAGAATAATATCTGGCCCTATGGCCTCTATTAATGTTCGATTAAACGTCTCAGCGGACCCGTTGAATTGCAGAAAAGAACTAACTATACCTTTAATTTATGAAGCCTTGGAAATGACTATCTCAGCAATTAGCACGCAGAACTATATTTCCAGCTAATCTCCCGAAGCGACGACCTAATTATTACAAACCAAAAATAAACACTTTACTCTTAAATAACTACATAGGTAAATTTTTATAAATACTTAATGTGAACACTGACTCTATAATTATTAACTATTCATATAAAAACAAATCAAACACTTAATGTTTCACACTCGCACTATTGTCAATTGTTTTAAAAATACGTGCCTACACTAAATTCACTTATTCGTCTCTAAAATGTCTTAAAATTGTCTCTATAAATATCACTATAAAATCTCTAGAAATTGAACACTATTTCATACAATTAAAACGCGAAACGCGCGCGGAAATCTAATATCAAATTTAATTGATGATTAATTATAAGGGATACCGAATGAGATAATTCCAACCTGTCGCGAGGTCCAATCTCGACTGCCCTATTGTAAAAGACTGAATCTGTACATGAATTCTTGTGCAATATCAAAAAGGTGTAATTATTTTACATGCCATATTAACATACGGCATTTTGGTTTACAATAATTAATAGTCCTACTATAGATTAGTCAAAAGACATATGTGTTATATATTGCAACTAATATAAGTCCTTTCGGATCTAAACCCATCAACTGTTTTTGTTATCGTCTGGTCGCATAGAGTTTCAAGAGTTTAAAACACTTGAATGGTATACATGAGATTATTTAAGTTGGCCAAATTGCATCAGTGTTTCATTCAAAAAGCAACTCTACGTTCGAAGGTAGAAGCTTCTAATTACAATGACAGTTTTATAAAAGGCCGGCCACATTAAGTAATCTCAACCATAATACAAAGACGAAATAGGAGACCAGCTCTGTGCTTTATTGTTCCAATGTTGACGTAAGGTCAATTTCAAGGAGCGCCGGCCGTGAGAAACGTTTTTTATAGAATTAGTCTGAAGTAGGTACCTATTTTTATAAATATAATCAACAAGTACTGTACGCTTGCAGTTACAAAAGACAGACAGGCAACTACGGAACCATACACTGCGCGTGGCCCGACCCGCACTTGTCCGATTTTATTAGGCTTTAATATTGTCAATTATTTAAATTAGAGAGTTCAAGTAGACTGGTATTTGGAAAAAAACTGGATCGATTTGTCTTTGCTCTTAAAAGATTAAAGGATAATTTCCACTAAACGGCACGCATCGCATCGGACCGGAAAGGATCTTACAATCTTTAAATGATATGATTAGTAGGTACCAAGCCGCGCACAGCGGCTTGACAGCGGGCGTCTTCCGCGACACGCGATCGTAGCCGAAAGTATGCTGCGACGCGTGGCTTGAATATAGACTTTAAATACTGTGTAGGGTGCGACGCGATGCGTGCCGTTTGGTGGAAATTATCCTTAAGGGTAAACAGTGTCACTAGACGAAGCTCTGACAGTGTACCACGGCTACGTTTTCCTCTGTCCTTAACTATGGACTATTGTTATGGGGAAATTCTGTGGACATTGTCAGAGCATTCAGACTTCAAACAAGGTGTATTAGAGCCTGGGCCCTGGGCAACGCATGGTATCTAGAAAGTTCTAAATCCATTTTGTTTTTTAAATTACTTCCTCTGCCCTGTATGTATATAAGAATAGGGGCGACGACACTCAATAAAATAATCAATAATGCGATATTTTCTCGAAAAAGGATAAAAAATATAGACAAATGGAGAAAAAATCGACGCAAAAGGTTAAATAATCACGAAGTTATAAGTGTCCAAAGTCTTAAAAAGGGGTATGTTCTGTCCCTTTTTCGCAAAACGCAACTTCATATGTAACGATGACGCTGGAAGAATGTGACGTCACACATCGTTTGCGTTTTCTCTCTCTGACAAGCAGTATTAAAACGGTTGTAGCTTCGTAATTCTTTGAGATATCTGAATGGGATTTTCGTCACTAAGTAGGCATATTTTTTTGCCTTCTTTCTTTTGAGTAATAACAATTTTCGAGTCTACACCCGTATTACAGGCCTGTTTGTTAAGGACCACTCTAGTTATTTGACGATTCGTTGTGACGCTACTGCAAGACATCTGTTTATAACTTTATACATATAATAAAGCTGAAGAGGGTCGAAACTCGAATGTCTGTACATGGAAGATATTCGAAAAAAAATTGGCTGGGGATACTTAAAATCGACAACAGAACACGTTCCAACCGTTTTTAGAATTGTTGTCTGTTTATCTGTTTGTCTGTTTTTTCGACCACAGAAACTATTCGAAAACAGCTGACCGGATTTTGATACAAACTTGACTAAATGGGGGGAGAAAATGTGATATTACAGCGATGGGTTGCTAGACCATAGTCTAAAACACACTTGAACCGTATTCCGATACCAGTAGTCAACTCTAACGGGAAGAAAGAGACAGGTGGTATTCTAAAGCTAAGGCTATTAACCTAGGCGCCGCGCCGTTTGTCTAGGCGTCAAATGGATGCATCCTAATGGATGTAAGTGCGTAATATTTTGGCAAAATAATAGCTCGCCACATACACATGCAAGGCTGTGCTGGTCATACATTTTATATGGAGCAGCTACGGGCGGAATCAACCGGGCTGAATTCGGCGGCAGAACTCAATCTGTAGTGTATATGTGGTGCAAAATAGTTTTTCTCGAACATGCAATAAAATATTGACGTTACATTCCTTAGTTAGTTCCTGCGACGTATCACGTTTAAGATGCGGCGAGACAAGAGGCCTATAATGCAAGTTCATATAAAATTGGGAGCTCTGGCCTGCAAAGTGACCTTCTTTTGTATCATCGTCAATTGGTGACATAACTAAAGACTATCCATACCTCGGCAGAAACTAGGGATTGCCGGCTTCTTACTATTAGCCAGCTCGCTATGACCTGAGTCCATATGACACTCGGCAGGCAGTCCCTTATTTCCCGGCCTTCCTTGAAATGCACTATTTAGCCAGCATGTTGAATGTTGAACAAAGGCGTTGGGCGTCCGTGACATCGCCCGCAAGATCCAAGAAAGTATGGCTGCGATGGTATGGTCATTTGAAGAGGAGGCCACCAAACTATTTTGGTAACTTGGCACTACTTCTTTTCGTCTCTGGTCGAAGATCCAGGGGCAGACCCAGAACAAGATGGAAGGATGTAGTGCTAAGAGGCTTGAGAGAGTGCAAGTTATCCGAAACCAATATCGACGACAGAGCGAATTGGAGAAGTAACACGAGGAAAGCTGACCTCACCACCATGTGGGGTATAAAGCTAAGAAGAGAGAGAGAGAGAGTTGAATGTTGAAGAAAACACATTTTGTTTGCACAGTATATTGGCTCCCTCTCGTCCAGGCTTCACTTCTTTGGCAATTGCCCCGGCGTGGGCGACACGTACTGCGTCAGGAACATCTCCCGCTTCCAGAAATACAGTTTGATCATTTCCACCGTGTCCTTCATGTCCACATCCAGGTTAAGCATCCGCTCGTAAAGTTGCAGGACCAGCTTGAAGCTGTGGGTCTTTGTCCGCCAGTTTGGCCGGTTTTGTAATAGGCGTACAGACCTGGTCGATGGAATATTGATTAGTTTCTCATCTACTTAATTGTACAATTTTCGCCTCGTTATTTCTTTTTTATGCGCTTACGGCTACCAATATAACTTTTCAGATAGGATTGTTCTAGCAAGTGCTTGAAGAGCTTATACGTTTGGATATAAACTTCCCAAGCAAGTTATCTTGTCTATCGACAGAGGGAGTGCATTCCAGAGACGAATAGCTTGTACAGCGAATGAAGATGTGAGATTGCCACTATGGTGAGGTAGTACAGATAATTTAAGGGATCGGGAGGAAAGAAACTCGCAGCCTGGGCGAGGGGTCACAAAGTTAAATTAACATTTGAGATATCCTGGAGTGGAGGGCTCGAAAAGTATTGAGAAAAGCGTGCATAGGGTCCTAAAAGATCTGCGTTGACGTATAGGGAGCCAGTTAAGCTTCCTGCGAAGATGGGAGATATGGTCGAACTTGCGTAGGCCAAAGATAAAAGAAGATAAGAAGAGATAAGATTGTTCGTAGTCACACATCAGCATAGTCGACAAGACGTAGGACTAACCACCGCACAAGTAAGGTCTTGGTGCGCTCACTGGTAGGAAGTTTTTATAGGTTATCTCAAGACGCACGAGCTTTGTCACGGCGAGATATAATATTTGTCTCTTTCTAAGTGTTGTGTGAAAGAGAAGGATAGTCTAGCTTACCACGACACAGCTCGCCCGCTGTCTTGTGATAACCATGCTGTTAGCGATGGGCGAATCGAGTTTTCTGATTCGAATAACTCGGACCAGAGTTTGAACGAGGTTCGAATCAACTGTTGATTCAAATCAAGTTCCTTCTAAAATCAAATCAACTCGCCGTCTTCATTTTCGGTTTGACTAACACACCTAACTCTAGATCGGATAAGCGGTTAATGAGACGGCAAGTCAAGTTAACTCGAATCAAGATAACGAATAACCTTCGCTAAACTCGACTCGATTCGCCAGCTGGCGGTTCTGCGGACCACGAAGCGGATCCCATCCAGTTGATGCGAGTCGAGTCTACTCGGGTGTCGATTCGAGTTAGCGGCCGAATCAACCGAGTTATCCGACTTGGAAAAAATCGACTACGAGTCGATTTTTACCAGTGGCCCGGTTTATGATGCTACAAGTAAAAATTTTAGACGTCAGCAGGAACACTGATGAAATTGTCAGTCGTTATTGATCGAAAGCCTCAATGTTAATGAGACAACAAATCCTCAAATCAATAAAGGGTTGGCAACGCGGTTGTGATTCTTCTACCATCGCTTGAAATAGGAGGTTCTGGTAATGAAAATGAAAAGTCTTGTTTAATAACTGGTTATGAAGCAATAAAAAAAAAATCCTTATTCATAACCAGTTACGAATGTGAACGAAGGGTGCGTAAGTAGGATAAGTTACAGCTATCGATGCAATTTATCGGCATATTTTTTAAATTATGCCTGCCAAAATGCAGTGGTGATGGGTAATTAGACATTAAATAGGACCCGGTGGCGGTGGGTGCACGGGTCACGAGACTCGCGAGCGTTCAAAATGGCCTGTAGGTATGTTGAGGATTCCATGGATTTAAAACACACAACTCAAGATATGTATGGCTTCGAGAAAAGGATGGTACGGCCGTGCCTCTTTGTTTTGCTCGACTTGGCCCCCGCACTGCCGTGCCCCCAGATATACCTAATATACTTTGAAGGTAGTCAAAATTAAAACGATATTCTGAGCCCTGCTGCATCGGGTGACATAAGTGTGCGATTTACTGACATTCGCAGACTGTTCATTCAAATAAATAAATGTAAAACCTAAATTTATATGTATGTTTCCTCTTTTATGTATGACACATTGATGAAATAATAAATATTAGGGGACAATCTTACACAAATCGACCTAGTCCCATAGTAAGCTCAATAAAGGCATGTGTTATGGGTACTATACGACGATATATTTAATAGATATAAATACTTAAATACATAGAAAACATCCATGACTCAGAAACAAATATTCATGCTCACCACACATATATTTGCCCTTACCGGGATTCGAACCCAGGACCTTCAACAATAACAATTGTTACAAGTCGAGGTAATATTGAGCTTTCAATAGTTTTAAATAAGTACAATTAATTACAGTTTTTTCATGTTATAGGTATGTCGATCAATTATCTTCATATCATATTAGAATATTTTTATAAATAAATAAAAATAAAATAAAATTATTTATTTTCAGATTGCATAGATCCATAGTTTGTTAGTTACAAAAAACACTTATAAAACTACATTAGTCAACTTAAACTACTTATTTTTAGGCCTTAACACATGAAGGTCGGTGTATCGGCGGAGAATATCCGAGTCCCACCTCTCTGCTATCATTCTCAGTATGCTATTTGAGCTCCCCCTCGTCTGCATCACCACAGATGCCGTCTTCTTCCGTACTATCGCATAAAAGTCCTCTACGCTAGCATCGGCAAACATCCCAGAGGCGCTGCAGAATCGGGGAAGCCCAAACAGCGTCCTGAAAATGTTGTTATATTGGATACGCAGGGTATTATATGACTTTAGCCTGAAACTAGCCCACAGGCCACACGTGTAGAAGCTTTGACAGTAAGCTCTAAACAAAGTCAGCTTCACTTGGGCACTACAGCGTGCGAACCTGTGCGCCAGTATCCCGCCTCGGACCGACAACGCCCTGCGCTCCCGCTCGATATCGAGGTCATCTTTCAGGTCCTCGGTCACTATATGACCCAGGTATTTGAAATGCGTAACATGATTCAGAGGATCTCCGTTTAACATTATTTTGGGTGAGTAGGCTGGACACTTAATTTTACCCTTGAACATCATGAACTCGCTTTTGCCCGCGTTGTATTTCAAGCCGTGCTGTTGCGCATACCTCTCGCATGTACCGATAAGCTTTTTTAGCCCTGATACTGATGGGCTCAGCAGCACCATGTCGTCCGCATAGCTGATATTGTTTACACAAATATTATCTATTCTGCATCCTGCACGCATGCTGCTGAGCCCCTCAATTAGTTCATTTACATACATATTAAACAATCGAGGCGAGGTTAGCCCCCCCTGCCTCACACCACACTTTAGCACATATGGGTCAGAATAGTCTTTAGCCCATTTTACCACGTTTATCTGGTTACTATACCAGTGCGACATGATTTCTGTCACAGCCGGATTTATGCCTGTCTCCTTCAACTTTGACCACAGTTTATCATACGACACGGTATCAAAAGCCTTCGAAAGATCTAAGAAACAGGCATAAATAGGCGTATTCCTCTTAACACAATAGCTTACTGTATGTTTCAATGCTAATATTGCACTTTCCGTCGATAGTCCTTCACGAAAACCGAACTGGGCATCATGTAATTTAACATGTAGGTTCAAAAAAGTGTCAAGAAACCTATCTAGTACGTTTGCGGTGACTGTAGCCAAAGAAATCGGCCTATAATTACTTTTATCCGCGAGATCTCCTGTAGGGTTCTTAACTAGGGGAATGACCACAGTTTTTATCATATCAGGAGGTAAATATGTGTGCCTCAGGCAGAGCGTGAACAGCATAGATAGTAACCTCCCAATGTGCGAGCCAGCGTGTTGCAGGTGCTCAATGCTGAGTCCGTCGTGCCCCGGAGACTTACCTCTTTTCATATTAGCTACAGCTAGTCTAACGTCTTTAGCGGAGACTACGATTGACGTATCATTAAGATTGGACTCAGCATTGAACCCCTCCCCCACGGGCTCATAGGGGGGCTCCACCTTAAAATAATCCCTGAAAATGTTAGCAACATCATTGGGTTCACTAATGCCATCCACACTAGCCGACAGACTTGGTTTACAATCATTCATCATTTTTTTGGTACTTTTCCAGAACTTATTAAACTGTTTACTCGCATGTTGTGCGGCTAAAATGTCAAATTTAATCTGCTCTTGATTGTTTTGACAGAACTTAAGCCGAGATTTAAAAATTTTACGACTAGAGCACATCTTTTCATAAATAGGACCGCTCTTGGGTTTCCTATGTAATACATATGTCAGAAAATCCAACCTAGCTTGCTTGTGGCTGTTTGATACATGTTTATTCCAGCCTAGAATACTTTTAGCTTTATTATTCTCATTCGGCTTACGTACACTACTTTCTACAGATGCTCTACTTAGTGCACTATATTTTATCATCATCATCATCATATCAGCCAAAAGACGTCCACTGCTGGACATAGGCCTCCCCCAAAGAGTGCCAAAGCGGCCGGTCCTGCGCCACCCGCATCCAGCGGACTCCCGCAACCTTTACCAGGTCATCAGTCCACCTTGTTGGGGGGCTACCCACGCCGCGCCTTCCGGTACGGAGTTGGTCTAAGAATGAACTATATTTTATACCTTTACAGACTTATAGTTAGACTTTACAGACTTATTAGATAACCAAACTATATACATATTTACCTCATCGACTGCCATTCGTCCATGAGCCGGTACATCTGAGTCTTCGTCTTGACTAGCTTGTAGAAGAGGTACCCGATCTTGTAGCCGCTGTAAATCTGGTTCGCCCTATGACAAACATACAGATTGACAGTACATCCTTTGATTCGACATGAAAAAAGGTAATGTAGGTACACGTAGTTAATGCCACGTGGACGCCGATAATACAAACGAAAAAGAAAGAGAAAAATATTCAATAGTCCGAATATGCATAATTTTGTTGCTCCGAATCATGTTCACGCATAAAATATATGAGCATAATTTTTTTTTGTCGAACACTTCTCGCAGAAATATATATTGGTTGTTTGAAAATGTTTTTTTTTTAAACAAACATTATTTTAACCTAACCTAATCCTAACATAACCGCCAGCGTGTCGACGTCACCCCGCTTCGCGGGGTGCCTATTTCCGCTCTAAGGGACACAAGCAGACCCTAACCTAACCCACTAATGATACCATTGTTACGATTAAGTATTAGTTTATTTTTACTGTGGGGGGCTTTGCCACCCGAGCCGCCCCCCCCTCTGTGGGAGGCTTCGCCCCCCCGTCCCCCCTTTTTCTAGCTGCCCTAACCTAATCTACTATATTATGATCCAATTATATTGTTGTTATATCTCGTGAGACGCACCCCGTTTTAGTATGCTTAGGAAGTCTGATCAGTGATCAGACAATCGATAATGCTTCGACGCAAATGTTTTTTAGAGTATAAATTAGTATAGGTTCTCTGAAAAAGTATATTTTGATATATGTAATGCCATCTCGTGTCACATATAGATATTAAAGATTGATAAAAACGTTGGTGGGTAGCGAGCGCAAGTCATGCGCAACACATATAGTATACCACGAGTCAGTGCATTAAATAATAATAAACCGTATTCGCCGCGTTGGCTACTCGCTCGCACCATAGTTTTGCCTTGTAATTCCAAAATTACGTGTTTTCTTTATCCCGTCACCTACAATAAAAGTGGTCTTCGAACCAAATCTTTACTAAAAGTGATGTACAGAACTCCGACGCAGCCTAAAACGCGTAAACAACATCGGGAATTCGAGCGCACGAAATTGCAAATGGCGAGCGCTTCCAACAACGCACCGGCGGAACCTATAGTTAAAATGCCAAACCTCGGCACCGATAGTGATAAACAGCCGAAGGATTTGGAACAAGTGAAAATGGAAACACCTAAATCTATACGTGGCTCAATTACGTCAGGAAAATCGAAGCGATCGACATCGTCATCCATTGCCAGACGTAAGCAACTGGAATTTGAAGCCGCTCAAGCCAAGGCGCAGATTGAGCTAGCGCTCATTGATAAAAAGCTGGAAGCTGAACTAGCCCAAGTTGACGCCGAGGAGATGGAAAGTGATCACGGCAGTGAAGTTAGTGCGGCCGCACTTAGCAACCGATCGCGAGCTAACGTCGAACAATGGTTAGGCCAAGGTCACGACGAAACTACTTACATGCCTCAGCTGCAAGTACCGCACCTAGCACCACCAGTCAACAGTGCACCCGTCAACGTAGTCCAGCAACCCAACCTTCCTAGTGACAGCATTCAACAACTGGCACTGACCTTGAAGGAAATCATGACGGCCCCGTCAGACCAGCGCGAGGACCGCCTACTCAGTCGCCTGTCTACACCGCGAGACTTACCAATTTTCAGCGGTGATAGTGTTGAATGGTTGCACTTTAAGAGGTCATATATGGAGTCTACCAAAATGTGTGATTTCAGTGATTCTGAGAACCTGGAAAGACTACGCAAAGCACTGCGAGGCGACGCTAAGGACACGGTTACCGCCCTTCTCATCGGTAACACCCCGCCCGCAGATGTGATGAAAGCCCTTGAGTTAAGGTATGGCCGATCAGATGTTATCATCATGAACCTTACGACGCAGCTGAAGAAGCTACCATCGTTACCCACGTCGTACCAGAATGACCTCATTGATTTTTCACTAAAGGTAAACAACTGCGTAGCAACAATACGTGCCCTAAATCAGCACGATTACCTACGCAGCCCCGAGCTCGCGTCAGCTGTTTTGAGCAAGTTACCGAGCACCCTAATTGGTAGATGGACTGATTTTGCCTACCAAAGGTTAGTCGAAAACCAACCAAAGTTGACCTTGATTGCAGCATTTCTCGAACAGGAAGCACAAATGTTATCATTAGTTGGAATAACACAGGTACGAGAACAAAATAAAACGAGTGATATAAAAACAACAGCAAGATATGCAAGTGATAACAAATTCCGACTTAATCGACCTATATTTACTACTAGTAGTGTCGCCGAGGAAAACAAGGTCTGCAAATTTTGTTCGAAAGGACTTCACCCGCTGCCCGAGTGCCGTGTGTTCAAACGTTCAATGCGCCGTGATAAATGGAGGTTCATAAAATCTCAAGGACTATGTTACTGTTGTCTGACGTCACGGCACGACAGAAATGCATGCTCGGCGCCCGTGTGCGACATAGATGGTTGTGGTCTCGCACACCACAAAATGCTACACTGGAAGAAGCCTACGAGTACGTCATCACAATCAGCTGATCCTGACGCGGTCATCGACCCGACGCCCGAGCCGGCCCCGGCGCCGGCACCCTTGGCTCCCGATACCGTGGCACACGTCGCATCGGGTCATAATAAACTTTCATCCACGGACCACGTTATGTTAAAGGTAGTGTCGGTGCAGTTGCGAGGACCTAAAGGTGTTGTGAGTACTTACGCCCTTTTAGACGATGGAGCTTCGGTCTCAATCATAGACTCTGACCTAGCAACCGAGTTAGGTCTCAAATGTGAACAGTCGAGTGCTATAAAATTCATCGACGCTTTTGGACTCGAAGTGTATCAATCTGATGCGCCTACTGTCACCGCTCAGATAAGTGGACAAAATAATAATAACAACATAAGTTACGACATCAAGTTACGGAAAGTGTCTCAGTTAAATTTACCAGAACAAAATTTATCTGTTATTAACAGTTTGAATTGCCAGCATTTATCTCATGTTAAAAGTTATGTTTGTAAAAGTTGTGTAAAACCACGCATTCTTATTGGGGAAGATAATTATTTCTTAATTGCTCCGATCGAAATTATTAATGGTAATAAACATGAACCGTATGCATCTCGATGCAAGTTGGGCTGGTCAATTCATGGTTATTGTGGTCGCACTCACTCTAACGCTGCCGGTGTGTTTCATCTCATTCATACCGATGACAACAATATTAGCGAATTAAATGATTTAATTAAGCATTCTTTTTCCTTAGATTCTATAGGAATTTCAAACTTACGGCGTGAGAATAGTGATCATTTAAGAGCGTTGCAAATATTAGACGATACATCGCGCCTTATCGGAAATCAATGGGAGGTTGGCCTGCCGTTTAAGAACGACGTATGCGCTATGCCAGATACACGCGAAGCTGCCCTTTCGCGACTCCAGTCTTTAATGCGAAAATTCATTAAAGATAACGCGTACGCAGATCGTTACTGACAAGAGGTAAACAAACTGTTTGCTTCTGGCTATGCACGTGAGTTAAGGGAAAATGAACTCTCAGCAGACCAAATATGGTACATTCCACATTTTGGAGTTCAAAATCCGAACAAACCCGGTAAGTTGAGACTTGTATTTGATTTTTCGGCAAAAGTAAATGGAACATGTCTAAATAACTACTTATTAACGGGACCGGACTTATATAATTCGCTGTTGGGAATTATGCTCAGGTTTCGCGAAAATAAAATAGTTATCATTGGCGATATTAAGGACATGTTTTTAAGGGTGAAAATAAGGCAGCAAGATCAACACGTACTGCGTTTTTTATGGCAGGAATCGCCTGGCGCACCCATAAAAACATGTGTTATGCAAAGTTTACCGTTTGGCGGGACTTGTTCTCCCTTTATTGCGCAATATATTAAAAACAGAAATGCGTCAAAGTATGAGGATTTGTATCCAGAAGCTGTACAAGTGATTGTAAACAGTCATTATATGGATGATTGTTTATATTCTACTAACAGCGTGGAAAATGCAGTTAAGTTAATTGAACAAATAACGCAAATCCACATAAGCGGTGGATTTGAAATTCGAGGTTGGTCGAGTAACAATAAGGAGGTATTAAAGAATATACCTATCGATGCGCTCGCGCAAACAGCTGTTCAGTTCAAGGACGGAGCCTTGAATACAACTGAACGCACATTAGGGTTAATGTTTTATCCATCGGATGATACTTTTGGGTTTAAAATCTCTTTTCATCGGGTCCCACAAGAGATATTGAATGGAGCTGAGGCTCCTACGAAGGCAAAGATGTTGAGTCTTATCATGTCTATTTACGACATTCATGGTTTTTTGTCGCCTTTTATTATAAAGAGTAAAATAATATTCCAGAGCGTGCATCGTAGTGGCGTGGACTGGAACTGCCGCATCCAACCGGGTGAACATGCGAGCTGGGTAAGGTGGCTCGACGAGATTAAGCTTCTAGCATCGCTGCGCATACCACGACACTATGCTGACTCCGGCGCATGGACGCGGTGTTATGATGACGCGACGGATGGGGTAAGCGACCCTATAATTGGACGTAGTTAAAGGAAAAGGATCCAATCCACAAAATGACCAAAACATGAGTTAAGTATACCAGATAGGTCTCTGAGGCGTATATTTTCATTCAGCAAAAAGACGCCCCGCTCACATAGTGTTTTCATATTTTAATCAACATGGGATACCATCCCACATGTATGACGGAGTAAAAAAGATATCCTTCATAAAGACCCATAACGCTTGGAACCGTATAGTGATATTAGATCAGTTACATAATTGATTCACATTTGTTTTAACAAAAGAAATCCAACCTGCTTGGACCATTTTTAAGAAAATGCAATTAACACGTTTTACTTTTAATATTTTCAACGAAACGGATCCAACCCGTTTGGATTCTTTTTAAAAAACTAAATTTAGATTCTTTAAATCTTTTAGATATACAACAAAATAGATTCAACTCACTTGGATCAGTTTTGTTGAGTTGTTTTGAATCCTGCAATGGTGTCTTAGTAAACAACAGAAACGATCCTATTACAATATTTTTTTGTTAATCTGTTTTTTAAATTCATTTAGCTTTATTTTTTATCATTAAAAGAAGTTTTCACTATAAAGCAGCCTTTATTACGATTTTTGCTGTCAGTATTATTGTCTTGGATCATTATACGTAAATGTATTATCCGATCCAGCGCACATAAACCATTTTTAGGAAAATGGTTATATTAACAACTAACTTCTGCCCGCGACTTCGTACGTGTAGGTATAATTATGGTTTAAACATGATATTCTTATGTTTAACCATATTACTGACAAATTTGAAAATAAACATTCCATTTCCATACTGTGCGTGTAAGAGTTCAAATTGTCTTCGAATCGAAATAAATACCCTCATAAACTTGGTCGTCTATAATATTATATAGATCCCCAAAGTATCCTTTGAGAGAGCGCTCCCTATACGAGCCCCAGGTCCGAAGGCCCGATGGCGAGCCCCACGGACACTCACTATCACCCAGGTGTCTTGCAAGCGAGACCTGAGGCCAAAGTCCCTAAATCTGAGCGGCGAAGCAAACCTTCAGAGAGTGGTCTTAATTTTTTTTTACGAGGGCCTAAGGCCCGAGGCCGAGCCCCCATAGATACTCGTTATCTCCGAGTAACTTGCAGGTGAAACCTTAGGGCCGAAGACCTGAAGGTAAACGGGGAGCAAACGGAGCCGAAGGCTGAGCTTTTCGTAGGAATGAAAGGCCCTAAGCATACTTTTAGAGAGCGGTCGCTATGCGAGCTCGGGGGCTGAAGGCCTTACTGTCCCCAGGTGTCTTGCAAGCGAAACTGGAGACCAAAGTCCCCAAGGAGAGTGGGCAGGCAAGCGATGCCGAAGGCCAAGCTTTTCGTAACAATGAAAGGTCCCAATCAAGCCCTAAGAAAGCGCTCCCAATGCAAGCCTGAAGGCCGAAGGCCGGAGCCCAAAGTCCCCAAGGGGAGTGGGCAGGCAAGCGAGGCCAAATGCCGAGCTTTTCGTAACAATGAAAGGTCACAATCAAGCCTTATAAAGCGCTCCCAATGCGAGCCCGACGGCGAGCCCTCACGGACACGGACATTTCCTATCCCCAGGTGGCAGCGAAGCCAAAAGCCGAGCTTTACGTTCAAATGGAAAGCCCAAAGCATCCCTTTAGAGAGCGCTCTCAATGCGAGCGCCTACGGACACTCATTATCTACGGGAGTCTTGCAAGCGAAACCTGAGGCCCGAATTCCCGAAGGTAAAAAGGGAGCCAAGCGAAGCCGAAGGGTGAGCTTTTCTGTAGGACTTAAAGGCTTTAGCATGCTTTAAGAGACCGCTCCCTAGGCGAGCTCGAGGGCCCAAGACCCGAATGCAAGCCCCCGCGGACACTTACAATCCCTAGGTGTCTTGCAAACGACCAAACCGACCTGTGGCTAAAGTACCGGAGATGAGCGGCGAGGCAAGCGAGCCCTCACGGACACTTACAATTTTTTATTGATAATGAGTCTTTTATTCCAACGAAAAGCAAGGCCTTTGGCCTCGCTTGCTTTGCCACTCACCTACGGGACTTACCTCGGCTCGCCACTCACCAAGCAAGCGAGGCCAAAGGCCTTGCTTTTCGTTGGAATGAAAGACTCATTATCATTCCTTCAGAAAGCGCTCTAAATGCGCCCCCATGGACGGGCACTCATTATCTCCCGTTGTCTTGCAAACGAAACCTGAGGGCGAGCCCCTACGTACACTTACTATCCCCAGGTGTCTTGCAAGCGAAATCCCAGGCCAAAGTTCCGAAGGTAAGCGGCGAGGCAAGCAAGGCCATTTTGTTGGACTGAAAGGCCCAAAGCAACCCTTCTGAGAGCAGTTCTCAATGTGAGCAATCACCCCTAAGCACACTCATTATCTTCCGGTGTCTTGCAAGCGAAACTTAAGGGCCGAAATCCCGAAGGTAAACGGGGAGGCAAGCGAAGAAGAAGCGAAGCGAAGGCTGAGGTTTTCGTAGGAATGAAAGGCCCAAAATATCCCTTTAGGGAGCGCTCCTTATGCGCTCCCAATAATATTTCAGTGTCACGAGAGTTTTCTACATAAAAAGAATTGGCACCTATATACTCAATTCTCCGCGGAATGCCGTTTTGTCCAAATTTTATACCCGCATTTTTAGATTTGTATGGGATTCAAGGAGTTCCCATACAAAGTTCAACCCCAGTTTTGGTCCCCTTTGCACCCTTATCATAATATTTTTATAGCCTAAAACCTGGCCGGGGATTTTCTCAACAGATTAGTAAAGTTTGCATCAAAATCCGTTCAGCCGTTTTCACGTGGTGCGCGTTCACATAAGCAGACAAACAGATAAACAGACAAAAATTCTAAAAACTGTTGGAACGTGTTCTGTTATCGATTCTAAGTATCCCAGCAAACTTTTTTTCGAATATCTTCCATGTACAGACTTTCGACCATCTTCAGCTTTATTTTATGTATGTATAGAGATGGTTTTACATGATTATTATGCCAGTTTTATTTCGTGAATCCTTATTACAAAATTAAACAAAAGGAAGGGTCTATGAAAAGTGTATTTTCGCAAAAAAGATCCAACCCCACTTTTGGTCGAAATCCTGAAAAATATAGCATTTTACTGAATTCTGTGTGAAAGAATGTATAATACACGACTCAACTCAATTTTCATCCAAACATATATTATAAAAAAAATGTACCGGTTTTGAGGAATCACGGTTGAAACTTTAAACCGCCATAACTTTTGCTCAACTTTCTGTGGATTGGATCTTTTTCCTTTAACTACGTCCAATTATAAATACCGAACTGCACGCCTTTTGTGACTCGAGTAGTAAGGCCTTTGCGGCTGTCATCTATTGGCGTTTCACCCGCTCGGATGGAACCGTCAATGTGTGTTTTGTGGCAAGTAAGAGTCGAGTCACCCCACTTCGTCCGGTTTCGATACCGAGACTCGAACTTCAGGGAGCCTTACTTTCAGCACGCCTCGTTGCTACTATTCAGCACGAACACAAAGACATTAAGGCAAATAAAAGGTATTTTTGGACGGATTCCAATACTGTACTCCAGTGGATACGTAGTGATCCTAGGGATTATAAGCCGTACGTCGCTCACCGGCTTGGTGAGATTGATGAGTTGACCACTGCGTCAGAGTGGCGTCACGTACCGTCCTCTCAAAACGCAGCCGATGTCGCAACTCGTGACGACGCACCGCCGCTGCAGTACGACAGTGTATGGTTCCAGGGGCCCAACTTTTTACGCGAGCGTGAAATTGAGTGGCCGAAGGATATTAAGAGTTTTAAAAAACTCGATGAAGCGATCTGTGAGCGTAAGGTTGTTAACGTTTTATCGTCTGCTGACTGTACTAGCTCGTTGCCAGTACCTAACGAGAATAACTTCTCGTCGTGGATTCGATTGCTTATGACTACTTCACGGGTTTTGTTGTTTGTAAAAAAATGTAGACGGCAATGCAATCGACTCGACAGCGAGCTATTGAAGTCAGCAGAAGAATTGTTGATTAAGAAATGTCAACATGATTCCTTTTTATACACAGATATTGAATGTTTACGACAAAATAAGCCGTTACCAAAGGATAGCCGGCTACTTCAATTAACACCTTATCTTGACGATACGGGCTTGCTACGCGTAGGGGGCCGTATCGACAAGACTGTCGGAATCGAGGAGTCTACCAAGAGACCCCTGATTCTCGATGGCAAGCACAGGATCACGAGGCTGCTTGTGGAGTATTACCACAGACGAGCACTGCACGGGGCGCAAGAACTGGTAGTAAATGAATTAAGGCAGCGCTACTGGATTCTGAAACTGCGTCCTACCGTGCGCGCGGTTGCAGCACATTGCCTATTATGTACGTATCGACGCGCCGCACCGCAGCCGCAGCGCATGGCTGATTTGCCCCCAGCTCGGCTGCAGCACAACAGACGTCCGTTTTCTTTCACTGGCATTGATTTTTTTTGGTCCAATGGAGGTGACAATAGGTCGTGGCAGGCAGAAACGTTACGGCATGCTATTTACGTGTCTGACAGTTCGTGCCGTCCACATAGAAATAACGGAAAGCCTAACCACCGACGCCACCATCATGGGTTTAAGACGGATGATGGCCCGCAGAGGAGTCCCTAGTGTCATTTATTCTGACAACGGGACGAATCTGAGAGGCTCAGACACGGAACTTAAACGCAGCATTGCTGAATTAGACACTGAAGCACTACGTCAAGATGGGCTTTTGCGAGGTATTGAGTGGCGATTTATACCTCCCGGAGCACCAGAAATGGGTGGAGCGTGGGAGCGCATGGTGCGCACCGTGAAATCAGCCCTGCGAGCTGTACTAAAGGAACGCGCACCTCGCCCAGAGACTCTGTCAACCTTGTTAGCTGAGGTGGAGGCCCTTGTAAACAGTCGTCCAATCACATATGTATCGACAGACCCGAACTCCCCAGAAGCCCTGACGCCTAATCATTTCTTGATTGGCACGTCATCTAATGGACCAGCTTTTGGAAGGTATAACAACGAAGATCTCCAGCTAAAACGGCAATGGCGGATAGCTCAGCGTCTCACAGACATGTTTTGGTCACGTTGGCTTAAGGTCGAGTATTTGCCAACACTTATTCCGCGGCAGAAATGGATACGCGAACAGCGTAATTTACGGGTAGGAGATTTCGTTCTTTTAGTGGAACCTAACTTAGAGCGTGGCTCATGGCGGCACGGAGTGGTGAGTGCGACCCTCCCCGGGGGTGACGGGCGCGTCCGCGTAGTTGACGTGCGCACTCGCACGGGTACCCTTCGTCGACCGGTCACACGCGTCGCCTTACTTGCACCAGAGATGGCTCGTGATGACTAGTCATCACTAAGGGGGTGGGATTGTAGGCGACGCAAATGTTTTTTAGAGTATAAATTAGTATAGGTTCTCTGAAAAAGTATATTTTGATATATGTAATGCCATCTCGTGTCACATATAGATATTAAAGATTGATAAAAACGTTGGTGGGTAGCGAGCGCAAGTCATGCGCAACACATATAGTATACCACGAGTCAGTGCATTAAAAAATAATAAACCGTATTCGCCGCGTTGGCTACTCGCTCGCACCATAGTTTTGCCTTGTAATTCCAAAATTACGTGTTTTCTTTATCCCGTCACCTACAATAAAAGTGTGGTGGAGGTGCGGGGTATCCGGTTCGAAGGACCACTTTTATTGTAGGTGACGGGATAAAGAAAACACGTAATTTTGGAATTACAAGGCAAAACTATGGTGCGAGCGAGTAGCCAACGCGGCGAATACGGTTTATTATTTTTTAATGCACTGACTCGTGGTATACTATATGTGTTGCGCATGACTTGCGCTCGCTACCCACCAACGTTTTTATCAATCTTTAATATCTATATGTGACACGAGATGGCATTACATATATCAAAATATACTTTTTCAGAGAACCTATACTAATTTATACTCTAAAAAACATTTGCGTCGCCTACAATGCCGAATAAAATTATACGTAAATATAATCGGCCACAGCAATAGTATGCAAATTTAAATTCGGCCAAACACATTTCGGAATTTTAGAAATTCTATTAAGTAAGGTTTCTGCCAGATTAACATTCGGCGAAAACCGAATATGCCAAGTCTGTTATGCGAAAAACGTTTCGGACAATCAAAGTTATGCTAAATAGAGGGAACCCGCCGGCTGGACGTTGTCGAATTAAGGGGTAATTGTTATCTTCTATGTTAAAAAAATGTGTTTGTTAGTCTGTCTTGCACCCACTTTTGTTTGTCGTAATGGTTGACTGATCGGCCAGATGGAATGATGACTTGAGAAGGGTAGCTGGTTTGTGGCGTACCTTGGGAAGACCTTTTTTGTTTTTTACGGGGAGGGGGGCTAGGCGACTACCGACTAAAAACCCAACGAGTGCCAGCTCCGTCTTAAGGGGGGGCCCCCAGTGAGGTTACCTTAACATATTTGTAGCAGGCCGCACTGCAGGCAAAAAAAAAAAAAAAATCCGTCTTAAGGGAGGGGCGCCGCGGGATCACTTTACGCATTCGACCGCGTGACCTTGGGGGAGACCTACATCCTGCAGTGGACTGCAACAGGCTGTTGTTTGTCTGTACGTATAATGGTTGACTAGTCGAGAATGCCTACTTAGGGCAGATGCCCCAGTTCTGGCCACTTTAAGACTGATTGTCTATTCAGACGTCCGTAATTTTGTGTCAATATGGAACTATGACACTCTTTATGTTATAGGTCATTGAGAATACATTACTATAGTCATACATATCTTCGCTATTAATATTCTGGCATTCGTTTTTTTTAATATATAATTAAATGTCAGAAAAGAGCCCGGGAGCCACTTTTGGCCACTTTTTACCCATTTGTGGCCACTCGTATGCGCCAGTTTTGGCCACATTAAAATTGACCAAAAAAAAAACATTAGTTATAATCAAACAGTTTTATTGACATATTTATTTGTAGGTAAGTCACATTTTGAACATTGAAACTAATCTCTGCCATGATATGATATATAATTTGTCTTTGGCTAGTTAGAATCTTAATCAATCTGTGATCCATACAAGGAGATCAATTTCAATTTGCTCGCCAAGAACTGCTTGAGGACAGGTCCAGAAGTTTCAGGTGCATAACCAGAAACCTTGTGTCTCAAGGTTGTTCGAGGCATTTGATAGTTTTTGCTGGCAGTATAGCAACCTTCATTCAATTTCTAATTGCGTCTAACGCAAAGTTGACTTTGTGGGGTGAGGTAGGTACTGAAATATTTGTTTTTACTTCGTTCTTCCTACTTGACCTCTTCTCACTTATTTTTCTAGTCTCTGCATGAAAAACATTCAATTTTGTACGATTCAATTTGGGACAGATACCCAAGTGGCCAGAACTAGGTTAGTATGTGTGCCAGTTATGGCCATTTACGAATTACGAGAAATCCCAAAATCAAGTCGCCAGTTTTGGCCACTAGTCATAACGCAATTTCTCATATGCACGTCAAGAAAATAACCTAAAATATCCTTAGACAATACTTTTGACATGTATGTTAAACAATAAACACAAAGATATATAGAAGGATTCCAAAAATTATAACGGATTACTCACCTTCCAACCTTATTGCTTTAATTAACAATTTAGCAATATACACGTGGCGCGACACAACATGGCTCCTGTCAACTGAATGACAAGGAACACATCACAGATGACAGCGTCATCTGTATTGCCATGGTTTACTCTTGTATCTACTATAAGCCATAGACTTGTAAAGTGTTCCGTTCCTTAGTAAACTCAATTTAAAGTTGAAAATGGCCAAAACCGGCGCAGTGGCCAGAACCGGGGCATCTGCCCTATTTGTTTTGTGCAATAAAGCTTAAATAAATAAATAAGCTTCTGCCCAACATGTGACGTTGCTACATAGATCAATGTTATAAACTTGATCGCTCGTTTCTTTCTCCATATTGAGAACTCAATTAAATAAAGTATTATGGCATTCGGAGTCGAGACCCTTGGGCCTTGGGCTCCAAGTGCTCGAAAACTTTACAACTTGCTTAGCAAATGGCTTGTCGACTACAGACCCCTCATGGTAGGCCTTATCACACGATAAGTGACAGGATAGAGCGTCCGTCACTGGCTGACACCGTTCGATAGAACGAGACGACGCTCCTATCTTGTCACTTATCGCGTGATAAGGCCGACCATGATACGGGGCCAGGTGACCAACGAGCTGGCAGTTTCCTCGCACAGCACAGAGGTGATACTGCCAGCATCTTTAGAACGATGCCACCAGGGGCCCTTTTTATAGATAGTTTGAATTTTTAAGATAGCTTTAGATTCTACTATTATTGTTATTGTAAATAGTTTTATATTCGTTCTCTTTGTATAATATGTATATTTAATGATAATAAATGATTTACGTAATTTATTAAATTGTAATTTAGTTTACTTTAAACACAAAGTTGTAACCGACTTCAATTCAGTACTCCGCCAAGCCACATGCACATTTCCACATTTCCACATTTCCTTCCACTTTACCACAACAACATTGATTATTACAGAAAAAAAACCGGCCAAGTGCGAGTCGGACTCGCGCACGAAGGGTTCCGTAATATTATCTATAAAAACCGCCCAAGAGCGTGTCGGGCCACGCTCATTGTAGGGTTCCGTAGTTTTTGTAATTTTTTTCAAAAACTATTCAACCTATCTAGTTCAAAATAATTTTCCTAGAAAGTTTTATAAAGTTCGACTTTTGAGATATTTTTCATATTTTTAAAACTTATGGTTCAAAAGTTAGAGGGGGGGGACACATTATTTTTTACTTCTGGAGCGATTATCTCCGAAAATATTAACATTATCAAAAAATGATTATAGCAAACCCCTATTTATTTTTAAATACCTATCCAACAATATATCACACGTTAGGGTTGAAATGAAAAAAAAAACACTCCCCACGTTACGTATAGGGGAGGTACCCTAATAAAATAAAATAAAAACACTTTTAATTTTACCACTTTCTCGGCGTGATTGATATACCATTATGCATTTAAAAGTTTTACATTTTATACGCACGCACACCCCTCCACAGACACACCTAAGTATACACGCAGTTATACGCACACACACATACACACATTTTTTGCTAAACTGAATGTCTTATTATTATGTATACAGGGTGTTTGGTAACAGGATGCAAAGCCGAAAGTAGGTGATGTTTAGGCCATACTGAACAAGTTCTACTACCCCGACATCTCAAAAAATTTTTTGGCTGTTTCATACATTTTGACCGTTCGAATGAACGAAACTATCACCTACTCTCGGCTTTGCATCCTATTACCAAACACCCTGTATAAAGTTTACTTACTAATATTTAAAAATTGCTCACAAAAGTTACATATATCCTATGTTTGTTTTAACTTTGATTTACGGACCGCACTTTACTCGGTCAATTCTATGTAGTACGGGAAGTAGTGTCACCCAATGTATGGAAGGTGCAAATTTTGCACCTTGTGACATTAATTACTTCTCGTAAATGTGTTTGGTTTACGTTTGACTACCACAATACAGGCCTAGCGCAGTGTGGGGTCCTTGACTTGTATACACGATAGAGAATATACTGAAATTACTACACGCGTGCCTAATATATTTGAGGAGTTCCCTCAATTCCTCATGGATCCCATCATCCAACTGGATTTTTGAAAAGAATGGGACCAATCTGGAAGCATATACTTATAAACAAAAAAAATTTATCGTATCGTAACGTAACGTGTCTGCGTATTTATTTATTCATTAGGTATGTATTTTAAAGTGTCCTGTTTAGTAATATTTGAGAGATTGATGTGTTAGTATGCCTTCTTGATGAATTCCTGCACTACCGGTTTAAAATTATAGTTTAAATGATTCCTGCTATACAAAGGTTGTCTGGAAGAGAACGCTTTAAAGCGATAAGACCGCCTGTTGTTACCATTATTTATTAAGCAATTCTTTTGTAAGATGTTTTTCTCCTGTCGTGGTGCAATAAAGAGTATTTGTTTGTTTGTTTGTTTGTATCGCCTAAATGACGAAGACAAACATTAAAAATAATAATGATTAAAAAAAAAAATACAACCGAATTGAGAACCTCCTCCTTTTTTTGAAGTGAGTTAAAAAACATCGCGGATCGATTCGAAGCATGTCGAACGGTCGAATTTGAACTTTCGTGAGACATGTTGAAGTATTAGTTGAACAGTATTCGACTTTAAAGATGTGAGTGAACCGTCTCATTCATGTAACATAACTAGTATACGAGTAGGATAAATAACTTAGATAGATCATTAAAATTACTTAAAAAAGGAAAAACGAACGAATAGAGACCTCCGATTCTAAAATGTAGAAACCTCCGGTTCTGAAAACAAAATCCTACTGTGTGTGTCTTGCATATGAACCTAAACTTTAACCTTTTAACCACTGAAGGTCGAACAATATACAGAGTGTTTTTTTTAAATGGGACAGTAGGTATGGGGAAATCCGAATCTAAAGGAGATAGAGGAAAAGTGTCCAAGGAGACATTAGGTGTTTTTTTATGTAAACAAATTTGGCTCGTTAAAATTTTTGGTCAAGCGTGAGTTGTTCTTAAAAAAATATAAAGTTGGTAAATTTTTTTTTTGACGCGGGTCGGCTCTGTTTCATGTAAGGATTATTTCATTTGATGGAAAGAAAAAAATCTGAACAGCAGAAGTTGGTCAAATTTAATGAAAACTAATCTTCATACAGTTGGTTTATTACTTGAGTAACTGTTTGATGTGGCCGCCGTCTTGTCTTATGTACGTACGGTACGGTGCGGACGGTACGAGCACGCTTCAAGACAGTTCTAGTTGCATTTAACAGAGGCTTATGGTGAATTGTGTTTAAAGTGTTGTAAACAGCATCTTTTAATTCTTGTACGGAGTTGCACTCGTATCGGGATTCATAAATTCGACCCTTAAGGTAACCCCATAAGAAAAAATCTAATGGCGTTAAGTCGGGCGATCGTGGGGGCCACTTTATCGGCCCATATGTACCCATCCAACGGTTTGGAAACTGCTCGTCCAAATACAGTTTACTTGCCCTACAAAAAAAAAAAAAAATGTTCTTCTCTTGAATCATCTGGAGCTCTTATCGATTATCGAAATTTAAAAATGAAATAATTTTAAATATTTTTTACATGCCTAGGCACTTGTAACAATATTAAAAGGCGAATACTGCAATTGTATGAAGATTAGTTTTCATTAAATTTGACCAACTTCTGCTGTTCAGATTTTTTTCTTTCCATCCAATGAAATAATCCTTACATGAAACAGAGCCGACCCGCGTCAAAAAAAAATTGACCAACTTTATAATTTTTTAAGAACAACTCACGCTTGACCAAAAATTTTAATGAGCCAAATTTGTTTACATAAAAAAACACCTAATGTCTCCTTGGACACTTTTCCTCTATCTCCTTTAGATTCGGATTTCCCCATACTGTCCCATTTAAAAAAAACACTCCGTATATAGTAGTCTATAGTATTTTTAATTTATCAGACGGTTAAAAAGAACTTCAACCGTTTTCTTAAAATGTTAAATAAAAATAAAACTCAATTTGAATATTTTTCATACTGTCTAAGTAGTAATATCGTCAACATAAGATCAAGACGAGTCCTAAAAACAAACATAAAAAAGCACTGTTACTCACATTTTCAGACGGACTGCCGTATCGACTTGGAATCTGATATGTATCAGATACGTGAGACACATCTTCTGGTAATACCACACCCTCAATTCCACCGGGTCTTTCGACAGCGTGTTTACCTCATCTGGCAGGTTCAACTTTAGCTGTCTCCTCGTCTCGGTCTGGTTTTTGGCTACTAATTCTAGGTTTTCCTTCAAGTCGCCGAGGGTTTTTGATGCTTCGGACAAATCCCTTATGTCGAGGTCCAGTACGGTGCTGTTTAATTTAATATCTAAAATATACAAATTATGAGTTTTAGAAGTTAAGTTTTATTAATTGAATGATTTATTCAATTGAATTGATACGAATCCTTAATCAGACCTAATACTTTTTCGTTTTTACCAGGAAGAAGTTCCCTTTGCAATGTATTTTTTCAGAATCTTAAAAAGAAGTGTTGTCTGGCACGGAGATAATGCTTTAATTTTTCATATTATACTTATCTTGTTTATAAAAAAACAACACACATTTGGAAACACTTCAGAAATAAATTATTTGATTTGATTTGATTTGAAAAACAATGTCTTAAACGGATCCTTCATGGCTTTAATGCGCAATGAACGGAATTATCTTCACGAATCCGAAATGAGTAAAAAATATTTTGGATTCACTGTATCCAACATGGCATAGCACCTTCATATAGCTTAGAGACCTAATTTGATCAACATCTGTCCTAGTGATTTGAGAGAGATTTTTTCTCGTGCAAACGTCTTACTCCACTGCTGCATGTCCTCCACTTCATCCAAGAACTCCTGGAAGTCAGGAAGTTCGTCGTTGTCCCCAATAGTAAAGTCCATATCCACATGAGTGCGGCGGGAATCCTCGGGGGGTATCTGCATGTCCGATATCACCCCGATGCTGCCGTACATCACCTTCAGTACTGGCTTGCTGATTAAGAACCGGGCGGCGGCTACGTGAACTGTTTATGAAAACGGAAAAGTTCAGATAAAAATGTGTCATCAATAAAACAAAAATGCAAGGTCTAAAGGAAGAAAGAAAGAAGAAAGAAAGTTATGTTTACTCATAAACACAGCACAGGACACAAACAATATAATAAACAAAAAAACAGATAAAACATGAAACAAGTGTGTCTGTGCGGCAGTGAACCGCACACTGGCTCAGCAGGTGTCAGCACCTGCAGCGCTGATTTTCAGCCAGCACCATTGGTGAATCACGGAAGCGTCATACAAATGGAATATATAAACGGGAAATTATAAGTGCAGCGACTAAAGTTTTCATTAGCATTAGCACCGTAACATAGTACTTATACATACGAGTATGTAAGCAACGGGTTAATAAAGGACAGATTATTAAAATAATACGCCATCTTTACAATCCCAACAGTATATGAAGAATCCAGCGCCAATTTACTTTAATGTCCGAATCATGACGCATTATTCCCAGTATCCCATTATGTACACAAAAAGGCACCTGCCTCAGTTCAAGCAAGTGGAAGTAACGGGTAAGTGCCTTCGCAGCACCGGAAAACTCGAACCGTACCGCCACAGATTATATAATAGTTGTACCGCGTCACACGGCCGGTGAATCGGGCCGACATAGTACGAGCACCTTCCCGCTGACATAGAGTGAAACATGCGAGGAGACTTTTTTTCTTTTTTTCCTACCTGGCTTCTCAAGTTGGGCCCCGAAGGGGCCCTTAACTAATTGCCCTAACTTTGCACGGCTAAGAGCCAGTTCCATGCGAGAAGACGTTTAAATGCAGACTGAAGAACCTTTTGTTGGATAAGTCACTTTACTCGGTAGACTAAATACATCAAAATTATTAAATAAACTGAGTACCAATTTGAATTATGTTGAATATGGTTTTAATTTTGATTTTTCTGAATTTATTACTTGTTAGTTACATTCATTTATTTGTTATTATTTGTTAGATTTGACATCTTTTCAATTTATATAGTTAGTTGATAGGTACTTTTACCACCACCACCACCACATTTACCACCCACCACATTTTTTATTTTTCATAATTAATTGAAAATGATACTAAAATGTTAGTTATAGTTGGTGAGATCTTAATTTGAACTTTTGACAGCTGTCATCCCAGTACAATAAACGTCAAAAATACATATAATGAAATAAATTGTACTGGGATGACAGCTGTCAAAAGTTCAAAGTAAGATCTCACCAACTATATGTACAACCCGAAATTTGTAAAAATACTTACGCGGGATTAAAAATATGAGAAGTAGCATTCCGCTTTATGTCTTTTCTTCTCCCTTACAACCCTGTTTTCTGAAATGAACATACATATTCAATCCTCGAAGAAGCGCCAATGCCATAGCAAAAACCTGTTTGTATTTAGTTGATTGTGTAGGTAAAAGGAGGCGCTTCTTCGTTGATTGAAAGATCTAATACATTTGCTTCTGGCGACCAGATTTGCCAATTTCGCACATCCACAAGCCCCCAAGTCAGTTGTGTCAAGCAGAATAAAGGCGGCTTTAAAGTATTTTTTTATAAAGTATTTATAATCCGAAATCAAGTGAGTTAAGTATTTAGAAATGGATTATTATCCATTACACGTTGTTATCTGATTTGACCAATTCCGAAACGAACAAATCTATTTACAACACTATATTAAAAACTGGTGATACGTAATAACATGAAAATTAATTCTGAGCCACCTGCTCCTCACTCTGAAGTCGGTTAAATTATGAGGCTGCTCAAAGAAACAGGGAATTATTAAATTCGATTATATTTTTACGACTTATCAAAATTGTTCGGTTAGTAGGTGATTATAGTTTGGACAATAACCACTTACTAAGGTAAATGTCCGAGTGCTCGACGCAGTACTAGTATATGGCATGGGCACTCTATGTCAAAGCAATATGGGTTAAATTCGAACTAAGAGGATTTTTCTTCATTCGAATTTAAGCCATGTCACTTTGACATAGAGTGCCCATGCCATATACTAGTACTGCGTCGAGCACTCGGACATTTACCTTACCCAAGGTAAATCACCAATAACTGGCCCCCTCATACTAAAAATGAATTCTGTTACTAACAGTACTTACAAACAGAATTCAATTTAGTATAAAATGAAGGGTGGCCAGTAATTAACACCTTATACTAAAATTAATTCTATTACAGGCGAATAGATTTCTTTTTTAGTACGAGGGGGCCAGTTATTGAACGGTGGCCAGTTATTGGCGATTTACCCTACTCGTAGTTATCAAATAATACCTTATTTTATTACAAACTTTCTATTAACTTGCAATTAATGTTGTACCTATCTACCTAAACTATGCAACTATGTTTGTCCGGGTGGAATCTTGCAACTCAATTTTGAAGCAGATATAGCTGAAATTTTTGGCAAAGGTATAGTTTGGATGACAATTCAATATTATGGTACTATCGAGTTGATCTGATGATGGAGACAGAAGGTGGCCATGAGAATTCTCTTGGCTCGTTAGAATCTTCTTGATGACGGTTGTGCACGACTGTGCATATTTTCAAATTGAAAATAAAGAAAAATTCATTCCCATCCTAAAATAATCCCAAGAGAAGCGAGGGTCACCGTTGCTAGGAGCTTTATAAAAGTTCTCGATTAATGAACCCATTCAAATACATTAGCGTCATGGGAACAAACACTCCGCCATCGCTAATCACATTCTGCACATCGATCATTCCAATAAAGTTCAAATCATTAACCAATAAAGTTAAGAATCACTGCTCTCACCCCTTTCCGCCGTCTCCTTGGATTCAATCATCGCCGACCCACCAGTCCCACCCCAATATTTTCAAAAAGGTAGAGACAAAAGTGAATGATGGTGACCTTCGCGGCGCCGCACGCATCCTTTTCTCCAGCGATACATCGCCCCGAGGTCTCCAGATACCCTCGCAGCCCTCGAGAGCAAACACCCGCCGGCCCCGGCATTACTTAACCTACCCAACCCACTAGACACCGCTCTGTCAGGTCTCGTTAGACAAAGATGCTGTACTGGCTGCAGTCATGTCCTTCAACAACGGCTCGGCTGTCAGTTTGGATGGCATCACTCCCCAATATCTAAAGGACTTGCTGGCAGCCACGCATGGCGATTTACTTTCAAGAATTACTCGCCTTATTAACTTAATGCTTAGTGGCAAAGTAAATGAGGACGTAACTCAGATTTTATACGGCGCCAACCTTTGCACTCTTCCCAAAAAAGACAGTGTGCGGCCCATTGCTATAGGTTCGACTTTTAGACGTTTGGCTTCCAAAATTTGTTGTAGGTATATCATCTTAGTTTTAAAATTTAAATTTCAACCGTTACAACTTGGTTTTGGCAGCAAAGGCGGCTGGGAAGCAGCGGTGCACGCATGCAAAACTTGATGTAAAAAACGCTTTCATCTCGGTCAACACAGAAATTCTTTTGAGTGAAGTTCAATAAAATGTTCCTGACATTTACCCCTACATTTGCTTACACTTTACATGCTACTGTAAAGTGTAAGCAAATGTTACCCTTACCACCTCAAATACAACAGCCACACTATATTATCCTCTGTCGGCTGCCAGCAATATGACCCCCTGGACCCAGCCATTTTCAGTCTAGCCATACACCCATGCATCACCGAACCTACATCAAAATTTAATGCATGGTACCTGGACGATGGCACCCTGGGAGGTGAAGCGAGTACTGTACAGGACGATTTTGTCGCCATTACATCTAAATTTGGCCTACTACTAAATTCTAATAAGTGTGAACTTTATGTCGACCATAACAGACAATAGGATGGAAACCATTAGAGCGTTTGAAAATCTTTGTCCAGGTATAAAAATTCTCACGAGACTCTCTCCTCGGCGCTCTGGCGCCGATTTTTGATGAGGCCATCCCAGGTTATATCAATAAAAACATAGACCATTTTAATTCTTTTTCGGACCGCTATCTCCAAATTAACTCTCACATGGCCATATATTCTTCCTCCGGTACTGTCATTTTGTCCCAAATCAAATTTACATACGCTATGCGCTGCAGTCCCTTTTGGAACCTTTAAATTTTTTGTGAAAAACTTGACAATATTATTCTGACAGATTGAAAAAAATATAAATATCAAAATGAACAGCAGAATATTTACTGGCATCCGTCCCAGATATGTTCGGTGGTCTCGGGATCAGACAGATTTCCAGCATCGCCCTTCCGGTGTTCCTGTCCTCGGTACACAGCACGCTACATCTCACTGGTAAAATCCTCAACCCGTCACGTCGTGATGGTCAGATAGCATGCTTGTCCGAGGCCAGGGACGCCTGGACGGATGGCCTGTCCAGGCAAGGATCTACCTGCCGGCCTCTGGTCAGTGTCAGCGTGCCGGCCACAATAGAGCCTAATGGCCTAGCACGTGATGACGGCAGGAGACCCGATGGGATGACTCTCGTGCTTTGACAACAGGGGCGGCCCTTAGTCTGGGATGCCACGTGTGTCGTCGAGGGCTGGCGGAGCGGCCGCCGTGGCTGAGGCAGCAAAGCGCCGCACATATGCAACTCTTGGCGAGAACTACGTATTTGCGGCGTTCGCCGGGTCCTTGGGGACCGGATGCAATTAAGGCGCCGTAGGTTCATGGTCTTCTCTCCCTCTCACTGAGCATAAGCGTGAGCGAGATGAAAGTGCGTGCTCGGAAGCGCGGATATCATGTTTTTTAATTTATTTTTTTTGGGCGTTTAAATAAATAAAAATGTAATCACTGATTTCCTTCAAACATGATATTGCAGATTTTTAGAAGCAATTTTAATATTTATAGCTGTTGTGCATAATTTGTTACGAATATTTTAAGTGTATTTTTGTGTATTTTTAGACCTATGTTCATGATTTTTTTCTATCAAGCGAAATTTGCTTAATCATGTTTCGAATCACTGATTTCTCTGCAGAAAAGCCTCAAGATAACTATTCGTATTTTTTTGAAACCATATTATTATAAACAAACGCATTATATTGTTTTAAAAACTCTGTTCGCTTGACTTTGCTGAACCTACGGCGCCTTAAGGCTTTTTAAAAAGCTAAGCTATATGCTCATCCGGTCCTTTGGTGACTGTAGAGCTGGCTCGTTCCTCGCACAACGTATTGGAATTGCCATTTAGCGAGGCAATGTAGCCAGTCTCATGGGCACTCTGCCTAGTAGCATTGATTTGGGGGAAATATGTATATATAGTTTAGGTTCACATAGTTTAAGTTAGTTTTTAAGTTTAAAAAATAATCTGATTGTAGTTTTTTTCCATGGCTATTCTTGTTATTTCCTATAAAGAGAATTATAGGCGTTTTAATCGTGTATCTTATGGAATAGTAGCATGATTATTAACCATTAATTATTTGATCGTATGACGATAGCCAGCAATTTTTTTAAAATTATTATTATAAGATTTACATCCATACATTGTACATCCAGGTTTGCATCCTAGCTCATGAATTATTCGCATGTCAATAAGGTTGAAATCTAAAATAACTTGATTGTAATATAAGCAAATTAATTTAATCAATAAACATTCTATTAAAAGCGGTAACAACCATAGCGGGTGTGGTTAGGTTCCGGTCCTTTAAGATTATTTTCCGAGCAATAACATCGTTGGAGGTCAGAAGATCTTTCAGTATGTCTACGTCAAACCACTTTTCCTCCAACCGCTCAATGTTATAAGCTATGTCAATGAAATGGTGGAACAGACGGTAGGCGCCGTATATCCCCTGTCGCATCATAGAACAGCTTCTAAAGGATTTAAATGAAAGCGAGGAAAAAATTTTACACGCATAATCAGTTTTAGCAAAAAGGTATCCCATCTTGTACAACGCTGTCGCAATGAAGTCCTTTCTAAGATGTTGCATTAGGACCATCTTCTCCCTAGCCGTGTAGATGGATTGCTTCATGAAGCGTAGTATATTATTAACGTTATTTTTGTGTGTTTTGTTTGCAAATTTCTCCTCATCTGGACCAATAGGCAGCTGCCATTGGTCATTCCACCATCGTCGGCCGCTTCGTGCCACCTCCAGGCTTAATAGTTCTTCGGTGGAGTCTAACCTACTACTTAATGAGAAGAATCTTTTATCCTGCGAGTCGTTGCGACCAACAATCAGTTGCTCCTCGTTTACCTGCTCCCAAAACGTCATCGGTTTATATTTTTCCGTAAAGTCCTTGAATTTCCAGCCGTCAGACGGTTCTGAACTGTGTCGTTCAGTTATTTCATTAATCTCGTCTACTCCATATTTTTTGAAGGGATCCTCGAAAACATAGGGATGGAACAGTGCATTTTCATTATTTTTTATTAGGTTATTGATTGTCCACTCGTCAGGTGATTTAAAATCAGCTGGAGTACTAGCCAGGTATCTGTCTAAGAAATTATCGACGGACCAATTGCTCGTTGTTTGATTTCCAAGTCCCGGGTCGTGTGCCAGGGATTTCGTAAGTTTTTCGTGGAGGATCTTGCGGCGCTGTACTGGATCACACTTCCAATAATCCACGGGGGGATCCTCGGGGGGACCCTCGGTCACATTGACCGTGAGGGTAGCGGCATAAGCGAAGAGGAGACCAACTGAAAATAAGGTTTTTTAAGCACCCCGTATACATTTTTGGCAAAATTACTTACGTTTCGACATTTCCGTATTTTGTAATTAGTATTTGCTTAACTGCGATTATTTTCTCATTTTAATCTGTGTTTGCATTATCAATTTTCGCGTTTCAATGAAAAGTTACCTCACATAGAAAATAGAAAGAAGAAAGAAAGAAAGATACTTATTCACAAACACACATGACACATATTAAACAATTAAAAAAACAAAAAAAAACAAGTAAAACATGAAACAAGTGTGTCTCTACGGCATTGAACCGGACACTGGCTCAGCATTATGCTGAGGTGTCAGGCACCTAATACAGCGCTGATTTTCAGCCAGCACCGTTGGTGACTCACGGAAACGTCATATACAAATGACGACAAACTACCTAAATTATTGGGACAGCCTAGGAATAACAGTCGGTTTGTGGCGTAGCAGTAGATGACGATCGATGTGCGACACACACTGGAGGTATGCTTGGCATGGGGGCCACAGCGTCACAATTTGGTCGCTATAGTGGGAAACGACCTCTCGTTGCCAACCATTGTATCGAAAATGCTTGACAGCGCGAGGTCCTGGGAAGCTATGGCCTCCTTCTGCAAGTCCGTAATGCCACAGAAGGAGGCTGCAGAGAGAGAGCGGGAGAACGACCCTTCCGCTCCAAATATCCGCAGACGAAGAGCGGGGCGCGCACGCCGTCGCTATGCGCATTTGCTCCCCCCGCCGTAGTGGTCTGGATCTGCTCCCCCCGCAGCAGGGTCGGGGGACCCTAGCCGTCCAATAATAATTAATTTATTTTGTCAATATCATCACCTCACTATCGCAAAATTAATAATAATCATAAATAATACTTTGTTTTAGCATTTTAAAATTGAATCATTGAATATAACTGTTTGTTTGGTTTCGGAACAATCTTAAATGTCCCGTGTTTAAAAAATATTTTAATATTTTTTACATAAGTATTTTTGGGAATTTGAAGTCGTAAAAAATAGGATTCCGTCTTTTTGAGAACATAAAAAGTTTTGGACTAGAGTGGTACTTTTGTAACTGTGTACTTTTTAAACGTAAAAACGTCGTCATACGATGATAAGCTAGTTTTAGTGAAATGATAACGTCGGTGTTTGTAAAGCATGTCTTTAATCTGATAAAAAGATGGCAATTTATCTGCAAATGGCTCCGACATAAACTTTGCCATCTCGTCTTTATAAATTTGAGGTATTGGCTGGTAATCAGTGATTACCCTTTTCTTCAACCGTAGGATGCTTTCCTCCATCTCATTCATTAATTCATTCATACATTCACGCCCTTATTCCCAAAAGGGGTAGCAGAGCACATGAAACTTATGTTCCAACGCCATTTTTAACATAAATGTGGGTATAAAAGATCGACAAAATGTGATATTGCAGTGAAAGGTTGCTAGCCCATCGCCCTGCTCCCTTAGTCGACTTATACGACACCCACGGGACGGGAAGAAAGGGGGTGGTGAAATTCTAACCCGACACCACACGGGGAATATCTCAATACCCTCAAAATCTTGAACACAATCATGATATGCTTCCCTTAATATTATATTGTTGCTATTTATTGCCAGCAAACCTTAACATGTAATTTTAGTGCTTGTCCACACTGTTGTTTCTTTGTTTTCCCTTTTAAGATGGTGTCTATAGCCACCTCGAATCAAAATTCTGCCACCGCGACTACTTTCAATAAACTTTAATTTTGAATGTGTCATTTAATATTTTTTCTATTTATACGTACAATAAAATTATCGCAAATACTACATCAAACCAGACACAATAAACTTCAATGTCATGGAAAAACATAATAGTGTAACAGGACTCCCGAGAAATGATACAAACCAGTGAAGATATACAACAGCTTTATATTTCTGCCAATACACAGTGGCCCGGTCAAAGGAAATAAGTCCAGAAATCGACAACGACCTGGATGTCATATCATAATGCGAAATCACTCACTAATAGCCATAGCTCACAATACTATATAAGGTTTCAAAATTATTTGCAATTATCATTTATTTTCGGACCTTTTAAGAGGGCACATCATTAAGCGTCGTTAACCTTATCAGTGACACGTCGAAAGTGAAAGTTTGTTTACGACTTATTTTTGTTAATTAGTCGCTTGTTATCTAACTGCATCATTATGGAAGTTGTTGACAAAGGTATGTATTATTACTGTTTATGTTAAATTTTAATGTATTCTTAGACCATATCTATTTATTTGGGGTCTACGTGACTCATTTATGTCCACAAAATATTGTTCTGCTACCTATATTCACTTAAGCTTCTAACAATAGCCCCCTGTCCACCCCGGTTATTTTTTGTTATAATTATGATGAAAATTAAGCCTTATTATCAGGGCAAAAGTATTTGTCCGCCATATTTTGCCGTAGATCGTTCAAAATACCCTCTACGAATTTCGTAGAAGTGCTACGCCGAGAGCTTAGTTTCGAGATGTCGTTGGTAATCATATTTTCTTTTCTTTTCAGATGTGTTTTATCACTGCCAATTTTCAAGAATGTACATATTGGAGTTGTGGAAGTCTGCTCCTGGTTTGCCGATTGAAAAAACACGACAAGTTCTGCAGTTATTACTTGAAAAGATTCCCACTGAAAATGTACAAAACGAGAATTTATGCCATCGTGCATCGTGTTGAATATTTGTGCAAAAAACTAACTGGATATTGGAAGACAGTAAACAGAACCTATACAAGTATGGTGCGTCGTTATTGTGATTGGTTAAACATCATTGAAACTGTCGAATTGCCTAAAACAACCGCCGCGTCTTGTTCAACCCGAGCAGCGGCAAAAGACCAAGAAGAATGTAACAATAGTAATTCGAAGATAGGAAGGCCAAAAAAAAATTTCGAAGAATGTGGCACGCGAATGCAACGTAGAAGATTAACCGAACTTTCAAAAATTGATGAGTCTGCCGTCAGCTCGTTAATGGATACTTCTTCTAGCACTGCCTTAATTCTGGTTATAAGATAAATTCAAATAAGTTTAAGTTGTATGCTATAGATACGGCTCGGCAGCTTGTTCACGAGTATCCTTGGTACAATCTGCCCGCTTCTGTGCATAAAGTGCTTATCCACGGGGATGAAGTCATCAACCATGTACTTGTGCCTATAGGAGAGCTCTCTGAAGAAGCTGCCGAGTCCACAAATAAAAATATAAAGGCATTTAGGCTCAATAATACAAGAAAGATGACACGCGTTTTAACAAACACCGATCTTTTAAATCGCCTTTTATTGAACTCCGATCCATACATTACGGGACTTAGGAAGTTACCAAAGAAGAAAAAGACTGTTTTATCTGAATCTGTAATTAACCTGTTAGATTTTAAGATTTGATTGTGCTTTAATATTAGGTTTTGTTTAATTAAATTTAAGTATGTTTACGATGACAAATCGAATTGTACGATATTTGATAGCCCAAAAGTCGCACAACATAAAGCGACTTTGTAAGTAATGTTTATTGAGATTGTTAATAGTTTTGGTAGTTTATTTATTCTATAAGATGTATTTTATAATAATTGAACAAAACATTGTTATTTAAATATGATTTGTATTTGTTA
This sequence comes from Epinotia ramella, assembly GCA_947578815.1. NCBI lineage: Eukaryota > Metazoa > Arthropoda > Insecta > Lepidoptera > Tortricidae > Epinotia > Epinotia ramella. The sequence continues at coordinate 619,716 of OX388210.1, forward strand.
GACACCACTGAAAAAGAGGCAATTTTATGTTTATTTTTGTTTTTTATTATAATTTTTTTTTATACTGAAATATATAAAATCTAAGACGATTTTTTGTGTTTTTTTTAGACCTTTTAAATCCCAGCAGGGCATATTTTTTGTTTTGAAATATCTTTGATACTTTTCGAGATATCGACTTTTGTCACTTCCTCCATACAACCTGGACCACAGTGCAATAGTTACATTGATTATTTAATCCAAACAATCCAATATCCCTGACTGTCCGGTCCGATGGGTCTACTCCGACTGGCCGGTGGCCGCCTGCACTGCCTACCGCCATACGTCAAATAATAGTATTAACTACCCTCTTCTTTTAATAAATATTTTCAAATCAATGTCAAATAAGCGGCGTTCAGGAGTAATGCTAACAGTCGGCCATCCTGCAGTCGGGATGCCCTCATTCCGATTGACTCGGCCATTCTAAATACAGTGGTATGACCTCATACCTACATATTTAGCTATCGGTACTACAACTTTAAAGGTTTTTCATTCTGTATATTACTTTATACAACATTCATTACTTATTTCAAATCATACTATAATGATTAAGTTAACAAAATGTTAAACGTAAAACATGTTAATAATTGTTGTCAAGTTACCAATTCAAAGATTATTTTAATAAAGATTACATTTAACACATATGCTATATTTTCTAATCATTTTCGTTGCTTTTGTCTTGCTTAGGCCACCCGCAGGCCTTCATAAGTCACTTATCATAGGCCACCCGCAGGCCTTCATATTTAAGTCACTTATCATAGGCCACCCGCAGGCCAGTATCCATTCAGTCTTCCTTTTGGCCATCCGAAAGCCATGGCAATGCCAGTAATACATCTTCAATTATATTGTGACCACCCGAAGGTCATGTCCATCTTCAACCATCTGCATATGCTGGGCAATATCCGATCACCCGGTCTCTATGCTGTAACTGGTAGGACAGAAATGGACAACTGTTATTATAATCATACCAGATTATTACATCAAACAATTATTGTATCATGTCATAATATATGCTAACAAATCACTTTGGCGGTGGAATAAGGATTACAATTGAGCAAAATAGTAAATACTCTAAGGACGGTGTAGTTCGATAAAACCCCATAAATGCTGGTTTTAATGTCTGAACTATCAGGAATACAATATAGGCTAGAAAGTAATTGTATAATTTATTCATCATTTGATTCTGCGTCAGTATTGTCACTAATTTCATTAGAATTGGTGATACCTACGCATATTGTGACCCATGGCTTAAGTTGGTCGGAACTAAAAACATTTTTATATTTTCTCTGAGCATGTCCTCGAATGCTCGATACCTACTTCGTAGCTGTCATTGTCTAGGGACTGCATAACCCTAAAAGATCCATGAAACTTAGGGGCTATTAGCTACTTATTAACTTTTTGCCATCTCAGGGTTATGGATAGGTACCATGCCTAAAATTGATAGAGTATCTAAAAATGCACACATTTTTTTAGTCATCTTTTTGTATTTTTTTCTATAACTGTTTTTTGCGCATTACCTATCTAGCGCAAACGAGACTTGAACGTACGATTTTTGTGTTACTTTGCAAAGTTTAGGGTTAAGTCACCTTTCTTAAAAACTTTAATTATTGACAATTTTTTATCGATAGTTGCCTTAATTTTTGCTTGTCCCTTCTCTATTCTTTCTTGCACAATTTTTGTCATATCTTGCCTTTGCGTATTACTACTACTGTATAGCTTCGCCAATTTAAGCATATTACATGAAGGTTGTAGTTACCACCGGTTCGGAAAGAAAACCTCTGCCACGAGAAGAACCGGCGTAAAAATACTCGGCGATATAAATATTTCATTCAAAACCGTATTCAATAGGTACTTATATAATTTCAACATCACAGTATTATAAAATTACATTGCTACATTTGCTACAGTAGAAATCTTATTTATTATTTTTTTTGCGATAAATTACTCGTGCCGGACGCTATCACTGCCAAATGTCGGTATCCATGATGTAGGTAATCGTTTATCATACATATAATCCTTCCGTGCTTTGGAAGGCACGCTAAGCAGTTGATCCCGGCTGCTGTCTATGACAGTAGTCGTTAAGCTGAGCTAGAGGCCTTCGGGCGGCTTAAGAACTTCTAACAGTCGAGTTGCCCACTCACTTGACAAAGGGGCACAACTGTTACTCGCGTCCGCAGGAGCTACCTACCACAACCTGCACGTGTCCCCTGGGTGGTACTAAAGAGTGACAAACTTTCAAGGCAAAAAATAATGTATATCATAAGATTAAATAAATAAATACATATAATATGCTTTTGAAATAAAGCACGTGCTTCTGGCTTATCAGTCTTCGCTAGGAAGTCGTATACATTCTTCCTAACATACATTATTATTTCAAATACGTATATCGGCAGTCTTAGAACATCTACTCGTATTTCCTTGAAGAAGTCTCTTCATGACTCACGCGACCCCAGGTTATAAATTGTTCTAATAGCCATTTCTGCTAGAGATTCCCGTGTACTTTTATTGATTGTATTATTTAAACTCCACCGCAGTTTAAATATTAACGTGTGTATCCCAGTCTCTCTCATCCAACCCATGGTTCACAGTGTATTGCAAGTTCAAAATAGCCCTGTTGTACCTCTCAATTTGCCAATTTGCCCGAGGGATGGCAACGGTATTTAAAACGTGCTTTGCCCTAATTGAAGCAACAAATGTTTTGAAGTATTTTAATGTGAAACTGGAGCCTTTATCGGATGTACAATAACTTTGCGCCTACAAAAAGATGTGAAAATGTCATATACCACTTTGATAGTGGTTTGAGATTTAGTATTTCTTACTGCCTTGACAAAAATGTACTTGGTGAATCCATCTTATAACACCAAGTATAAGTATTCCCTTTTTTAATTTTTCCATGTGAACTGTGTGAAAATAGCATTCACTGTGGGAATAGGATACAGTAAGTAAACAGATTTCTTGCCTGCCAATACTTGGCTGCATGCACAGTTATTTTAAGCTTTAACGTATTGATGAAGCGATTCATTTTGTGGAAACCAATAATCTGCCGTCGTGATTAAGAGCATATCCTATCGAGCAGAGCTTGATACGACCCATTTTAATTTAGGGGTCATGCGGCTATAAACTTTGGCAACACGGAGAACGTAATTAGTGGTAGGTGGTATCGTCATGAATATTTTATTTTTTTGTTATGTGCTAGATGCGTAGATCTGTCATCTGCACTGTATGGAGCCAATGATTGGTGGTAATATTGAGAATAATCTACCTCTCCTTAAGTGTCTGACGTAGTGACTGGATTGCGGCTTAAGCCACATGTTGCATGTTGAACCCAGGTCTATACTCGATCGTAAAAGTATATTTTTGTAACAGCAGGATCTTGCTATCTTAGTTATCAAGTCTCTCTTTGTCAAGTTGGACCGCAATGGATTATAGTCGGTGATCACCGTAAATTCTAGCCGCAATCGTCTCCAACTTATAGGAGTATTAGCTTTCTTCACGAGTGCAGTGCTTTGCTTACTAAAGTACTTAGTCGATTTTTATCGGCATCCGATACTTTTGGACCAAAATGTATCATGTCCAATGTATGGTTCTTTAGTTTGATTCATTATTAAATTGTTAGTATAGGTTTAGCTGATGTTTCATCAACGATATTATCAACTAATTTCTGGTTTATTTTTAATAAGAGCTTTTTTTTTTAAGTCTCTAATTTAATAGCACGCCCGAGTTATTTTAGCTTAAGAAAAGTGACAGGTTTAGGAGATGGACATAAACCTTGACAAAGCGCCCAGGCGCCTTTAATTTAATTTATTTTTAGCTTAATTATAGAACACTAACCATAGCTCTATGTTTGTAATGTAACCTCTAACACTATGGATTTTATAGTCCGAAATAAATGATTTGTATTTGTATAAACCTCCACCAAAGAGTGCCACAATGACCGGTCCTGCGCCACCCGCATCCAGCGGACTCCGCAGTCTTAAGTAAATAAATGGCCGAAACAACGTATGCCTCGACGTTGGCAACTCGTCTACCCTTATATTTACTAACTCTCACTATGTAAAACCGTTAATAACTACTGTTTTTCTACTAGCGAATCATTAACTAAAGTTCATTGCCCACCGAAATGTATATAACATGTTGTGTTAAAATACAATACAAATACTGTTTATTGTACACCTCTGTATATACATAATTATAATTCTTATATATTATTATCAATAATTGTTATTGTTAAGGAGGAACAGGCCATGGTTTTTGTGTCTTAGAAGGTGCTTTACTGATTTGTGGACAAACTAAACATTTATTAGAAATATTTTCTACTTCAGTGTCTAAGTTAGGTTTGTTATCCATGGGCTTGTCACCGGCTTGTTGAGGTTTAGGAAGATATTGGCACACAGTGTTTATAATAATAATATCGTTGTTTGTTCGCGGGTGCACATAAACCTATTAGGTATTGCGTCTCGTGCCATTGGTTTGCATTACCATCAGCCAACTTTGGTATGGCGTTGAATATTATCTGTCGTTGGCTCCAGCCGTATATTCTCGCAGTCTGTGAATGAGCATATGGGTCGAACTGTGGGATAACATTGTGAGCACCTTCAAAATGGTTTCCTTTGCCTCTCATAATCGTGGCAAACTCCTTAAGGACACCATTCTCCTGGCCGCTCCCAGATCGAGAACGATATCGTCTTCGTTTCCCAAGCCGATGACGATGAGGACTAGTTCGCTCCCGGCTGCTTCTGAATGAGGAATTATGACCGCGAGACAACTAAGTTTGAATTATGCCGCCGTTTCCTACTGAGTACTACGATAGCGCCGACGTCTACTAGGGGAACGGCCTGCCCTGCGATTACGCCGATGAGACTTCGTAAAAATTGTTCCCCCCTGAGCTAGCGTCGCTGCTACTATCGCTACAATGAGATGGCGATCTGGGACGGCGGGAACAGCTACGGTAGGTGGTCCGCGCTCACTGCCTTGTATTTGTACTATTGACCGAACGCCGTCGATCCCTATTACTTTTGGGGCTGCGTGGCGTTCAAAAGGTCTCATATTTGAAAGTGGTGTGTGTACCGCGACTCATCGCTTGAGGACAATGTGTCAGACAGTGGGGATTGGAAACTACAATAGCATATGAATTATGACTCATCAATGTGTCAATTATTAATTTATTATGTAATTCGTATTCGTTATTTTCTTTGTGATGTAGTAATGAGAAGTCATTTAGATTGTGTTACATACATAATTCAACAGGTATGATTATTAGACAGAAAAAATAAGGGAAAATAAAATAAAGCATTTGTAAGATTTCGTTAGTAATAAATCCTAATCGGCTTACGCCTAACAGAAAAAAAACCCATTCTCTTATTTTTCGAGTTTTACTTTTCGCTGTTAGACCGGACTAGTAGCTTATTAGAACTAGAAATTAAATATAGAATACAACAAGCTGCCATTCATTGCCGACTGCACTTTTCTGTATACCGTCATCAACCACTCACTGAGACGGTTCCAACGAGCCCAAACTCAACAGGGCCACGCCGGCAAAGTACTGAATTCCCATGGAGGGTGGCCTCCATCACCAGATCAGCTCGACGGTACCACAATACTGAATTGTCATCCAAACCACACGTTCATCCAAAACCTCAGCTCAATCGGCTGAAGACATCTGGTTCAAAATTGAGTTGCAAGATTCCACACGAACAAACATAGTTATAGGTACATACAATACATTGCAAGTTAATAGAAAGATTTAAAAACTGTATAGAATATGCAAATAAAACTTGTGCTTTTAAATAACATAAACAGAAAACAAAACACTAAGAAATCTGAAAATTACTTCCTCGAGACGTTCAATAGCTAAACAGACATTTGAGTAAAACCCCATTTACTTAATATTCAAATCTGTGTAACAGTTTTGTATTTGTTCATTGTTTTGTTCTTTTGTTTTCTATGTAAGTATTACATCAGTAACCAAGTGTCATTGCAACCAAATCGGGATAGAATTTATACTCCAGGCAAAATACGGTTTTAAAAAAACATTAATTTATAATAGCGTTTTTTTTTGTTGATTTCATTTGAAAATGTTATTCTAAAATGATTTAGTCAAGAATCCGACAGACTTTCCACCCGGAAGTAATTATGTAGATTTAAATGAAGCATGCATTATCTTTTTTTGTAAGATTTATCTTGAATATTATAGAGCAAATGTAAATGAACCAAATAAAGACAAAAACATTTATTAATATTTTTACTGACTTTTCAGAAGCCAGTTAACTTATCATTTTTTTCAATGTCTGAAATTTTGTCGGATTTTGTCGCTGGGTAACTATTTAATTGATAATATATCCGTTACACATAAAAAATAAGCTATTATAAATTATTTCCAAAATTGACATTTTTTTCCATACAAGTTGTCAGTTCATTGCCTGGACTATTATTCCAAGATAAATAGTCAACACAATTTGGTCGTTTATCCTCAGACGTAAACAAAGGAAACGTAAACCCAAATCCATAGTTCTTTGCTCATAGTTATTACGCATTTTAATCTTGTTGCATAATATATTGCACTCCTATAGTAGTAGTACGTCAATATTCCGAGACCTCAAATTATATGGGTACACGTATATTTTTAAAGCACATAGTAAATATAAGGATGCAATATAGGTGAGCATTCGCGTTATAGAACATAGAACATACACTGTATTACACATATATATATACAGTTACGTGAGTACTATTGCTTCCTTCGTTAAAAAATCAATCTTTATTCTACATGTTCTTTATTTAGTACGTAGGTGCTTACCTACGTAGATGCATTATGTAACGAAAATACTTCTTGGTAAAAGACAACGATGAAATCACGGAACAAACATCATAAACTGACCACTGTCCTTATTTCGTTGCAGTAAGGTTCTTGAGAGATCAATTAATTATGTTGTTGGCGGTAATGTAATTAGACATTCATTAAAAATAAACAATAATGGCATAATAATGAATAAAAACATACCTCGGGGTTTTTTCCAAAATTCTTACCACTTCTGACTGTAACAGGACTCCCGAGAAATGATACAAACCAGTGAAGATATACAACAGCTTTATATTTCTGCCAATAGTTACATTGATTATTTAATCCAAACAATCCAATATCCCTGACTGTCCGGTCCGATGGGTCTACTCCGACTGGCCGGTGGCCGCCTGCACTGCCTACCGCCATACGTCAAATAATAGTATTAACTACCCTCTTCTTTTAATAAATATTTTCAAATCAATGTCAAATAAGCGGCGTTCAGGAGTAATGCTAACAATAGGGAATATGCATGTGATTTAGAAATGGACAAAAAAAATCACGTGTAATCTATATTGCTTAATAAATATACACACTTGATTATTTTTTCAAATTATCATGTTTCTATTGATAAAATAAATTGTTTAAAAGTACTATTTTTCAAATTCCCTCGCAAATTTCCAAAACGCAACGCTATTGGCGGAGCGAAACGTGACGTCACCGTCCTTTTGAAAAAAGACTCGCCACAATGACTGAAAGCGGTTTTGTCAAGGCACAGTCGGATAATCTGCCTAAAATTCATGTGTTCATGATGACTAAATACATACTTCGCAAATATTTGTGACTTTACGTCCGCTGAACTAAGAGGAGTAAAAGCTGCACAAGCACAAGGTAAATAAGTTACAGATCCATACTAATATTATAAATGCGAAAGTGTGTCTGTCTGTCTGTCTGTCTGTTACCTCTTCACGCTTAAACCGCTGAACCGATTGCGATGAAATTTGGTATGGAGATAGTTTGAATCCCGGGGAAGGACATAGGATAGTTTTCATCCTGGAAATCACCCCCTAAGGGGATGAAATGGGGGTTGAAGTTTGTATGGAGCTGCGATATAAACGATTTCCACGCGGACGGAGTCGCGGGCAGAAGCTAGTATTCAATAAATTTTCATATTCCTTGTTTTTTTTATACTCGTGAGATTGGTCAATTAAGTAATTACTAATTAGAACCTATTTTGGCGATTCAAATAGCTAGACTTTTAAACTACTTCAAATAGGTGTCTTTGTTAAATAAGTGGAATAAAAAACTAGTACATATTTATCCAGACTATATACTATTATACTATACTATATACTATAACTATATCCCTACTTCCATCCATACTACCCATACTAATCCATACTTCCATACTAATATTATAAATGCGAAAGTGTGTCTGTCTGTCTGTCTGTTACCTCTTCACGCTTAAACCGCTGAACCGATTTGGATGAAATTTGGTATAGAGATAGTTTGAGTCCCGGGGAAGGACATACGATAGTTTTTATCCCGGAAATCATCCCCCAAGGGGATAACGTGGGGGTTGAAAGTTTGTATGGAGCTACGATACAAACGAGTTCCACGCGGACGGAGTCGCGGGCAGAAGCTAGTATTATATAATCAAAGATATGTAGGTAAGTACCTATTAGGAATATTACATTTTAATAGAATAATAAAAGATTTTAAGTACTTACATATTTAATACTCACGTCGAAATGATCTTCACAACAATATAAACTACTCAAGCACGATACATTATCTCTCCTCATCGCCTTACACCACTTTATCCTTATATTTGCACCTTTGGGCATGGGTATGAAAATATTTGCAGTTTTAACTTGTAATGTTATTTTCACACATAGGGACAATACAATATTTATAATAAGCTTTTGTGTGCTCTTCCATTACAATAAGTTGATCTTATAAGCTTTAATCACTCACATTTATTAAAAGTGTCAATCAAACACTTTGTTGTTAATTTGTTCTTAGTGCACACTGCACGGTGACGTCACAAATGAGCGCGCCAAAATGGTACTCCAGGCAAAATACGGTTTTGAAAAACATTAATTTATAATAGCGTTTTTTTTGTTGATTTCATTTGAAAATGTTATTCTAAGATGATTTAGTCGAGAATCCGACAAACTTTCCACCCGGAAGTAATTATGTAGATTTAAATGAAGCATGCATTATCTTTTTTTGTACGATTTATCTTGAATATTATAGAGCAAATGTAAATGAACCAAAATAAAGACAAAAACATTTATTAATATTTTTACTGACTTTTTAGAAGCCAGTTAACTTATCATTTTTTCGATGTCTGAAATTTTGTCGGATTCTGTCGCTGGGTAACTATTTAATTGATAATATATCCGTTATACATAAAAAATAAGCTATTATAAATTATTTCCAAAATTGTCATTTTTTCCATACGAGTTGTCAGTTCATTGCCTGGACTATGGTGGCGTTTTGATCGTCCGAAAATTATAGTACTTTTAATTATTTATTTTTAGCTTATTTAATAATATTGTGATAGTGTTATATTTTTTTCCGTTTATATAATTACTTATAGAATAGATAAAAAAAATAAAAAAAAATCATGAATATTCCCTATTGTCTACAAAATAGTCTTATCTACACGGACAGCTCGCTGAATAGGCAATCATGTAAGTACATATTGGTATGTAATTGGCTAACTAATTCTATATTTGTATCCTAATACTAGTATATATCTGTGTAGTATTCCTGTTGCTCTCCTTCCCTTTCGATTAGACTATACTTACATGTAATTTGACTAACATGTATGGAAATATTGCGTATAGGAAAATAAGAGATCGGAAAAAAAAAATATTCAAAAAATTTCTTCCGTTAAAAATCACAAACCGGTAATTATGCGAATGAGAAATTTTGAGAGAGGAAAATGTGAATCTATGAAAGTAGTACGGTAAAATTAATTACTGGAAAAATAAGCGTGCGGAATTATACAAGGTGTATTTTATTATACTGAAAACCTCAGACACCCCAACTGAGTTTTTTAATCCTTAATAAGATTAATACGTCCATTTACAAATACGTTAATTATTTCAAAAGATATTCGTTGGTTTTCTTTATCAAGCAGATCTACTTGATTCGTAACTCTACACTTGTAATCACTAATCAGTACTTGTCAGTGACGTAGATCCTGACGTTCACCTCACAACAACATCCTCCAACATTTCTCTGATTCGCGTATGTTGCCTTCGTAACTTTTAGACCCGGCACAATAAAAAAATATTTTTCAAAAAAAATACAACGTACCTTAAAAGATGGTGCAATCGATTCAGCTTTCGATTCTGAACAAACTACTTTCAGGTTTTCAGTTATATGATTTACACCTTGTATATGCAAGAAAATAAAAATACTTATCGGGAATTCCATCTAACAAATCTGCGTGTGTGGATCATTATCTACGTTAAGACGCGTTACTACGTTTAAAAGAAGTCATTAAATGTATTGAACAATCTTTGTTCTCGCTGAATTGTGTATTTCAATATTTTCAATTGCGCTCACCGTGGAACTTGCAATTATTATTTTTAATTATCAATTCATAAATTATGTGTTATTTCCGATAAGCAATAATAACAGTTTTAGGCGTTTAACATTTTATAATTGCTGTAATAGTACATTGTGATACAAGTGAGGTATGTTGATAATTACATCAGAGGCGGAATTGTAATAAGAGAGCCGAGGATGTAATTATCAAAGCTCACGCGTTTCATACGACTTTTTCAACACATTTTGCGAGGATATTAATTTATTATAAGATGAAAAATTTATAGGCCTGCTAAGCTATTTTCTGAACTGTGTGGTGGCAACAGGTTTTTACTCACATAATGTGTATCGCCAAGAATTTCCAGTGGTGTCCATTTTATTTATCACTTTTCTAGTCACCACGAGTCAACAATTTCGATAATAACCAAACACGCATTAACAATGTTTACAAATATTTGTGAAATAACTTATAATGGCGCGCAACAGTTTTATTTCCTGAAGTTTGCGCACTGCGCGCGCATGTGTTAAGCCAGTAAGACATACTTAGATGAAATCTTTAAACAGCCAATACAAAATAAAATAAATATTTTCGTTATAATATGTTATCTTTATTAATTCATCTAAAATGTTATCAAAAGTGAATAGTTTTACTAAAATAAACGTTTCTATATCATAACCAAAAAGAAATAGTCAATTAATGAACAAAAAGGATTTAATTTGTTTAGTCGAGTAAGAATCCATTTGCCGAGAATTTTAAAAAAGCTGTACATTCTGTACAACCCCGTTAATTTAAGAATGCACCGTGTTCATGCATACATCTTGCTGCAAGGTGTCAATGTGACTTAATCGGGATATAACCATAACACACGAGTGTCGTAATGTTATAAAACACGCGTGTTTAATACCCAGGATTATGAGCCTAAAACCGACATAATAAGAGGTGCGTTACGGGCGAATGTGTTGAAAAGTAAATTTTAGTATACTTATTTAGTTATTGTATTAATACATATTCATCAAACGATTTAGACAAGTATTTATTGAACTTTTCTTTGTATATTTGGTGTTTTTTTAGGGTTCCGTAGTCAACAAGGAATCCTTATATATTCGCCATGTCCGTCTGTCCGTCTGTCCGTCCGTCCGTCCGTCTTCGACTTAGCTCAGTAACCATTACTACTAGAAAACTGGGATTAGGCATGGGTATATAAATCAATCACGCCGACAAAACAGTACAATAAAATCTAAAAACAATTTATTTTTTAAGTACCTCCCCTACACCTAAAGTGGGGATGTTATTTTTTTTCTCGTTAAACCCATGGTGTGGCGTATCGTTGGATAGCTCATCAAAAATATTATGGGTTTCCTAAAAAAAAATTAATGTAAATGTTATGATTAAATCAATATTTTATTCAGTATTTATTAACAATGAAATTTATGAAGTAACGTCATTGAATTGAAGTAAGTATTTTGTCTAGAAAGTTTACTTAGTTGATTCAAACAAAAAAGGAAAAATAAATACGCAAGGAAATAAGCACAAACATTTATTCGATAAACATTTCATTGAAAGCCTTTGAATATTCTCTAGGGGTCTTTAAAGTTCTGTTTCCAAATATTTTAGCCTTTACCATGTTATCGTTCATCACTATCAAGTCCGAGAGAAGATCTACATCAAACCACTTTGTCTCCATTCTTTCGATGGCATATACGATATCTAGGTAGTGGATGAATGGGCGGTAGACTCCCTGGAGCCCCTGTCGAAGCATGTTGCACATCCGAAACGCCTTCTGAGACACCGAAGAGAACACCTTCCCCGCCTGGTCAGCTTTTGCGAAAAGAAATCCCATCTTGTACAACCCTGCAGTTCTGTGCATCTTCCTGAGGTTTTGCATGAAAGTCATTCTGTTCCTCGCTTGGTATATCGCTTGCTTCATCAACTCGATAATGTACTGGTGTACATGCATGTAGTTGAACTGAAACATGTTCCCCTGAAAGTTGTGCATGCCAGCCCTGAACCTTCTACCGCTGATCTGTACCGGCAACTTCGGTTTGCCGTTTTCTACTGGAAGGCTTAGGAGCTCGTCTGTATTGTCGATGCCACTAATTATCGTCACCATTTCTTGGCGCTGCGTGATATTCTTACCAGTTATTATTTTTTCTTTATCTATTTGCTCCCAAACAGTCGTCGGCTGGTATTTTTCTAAGAAATCTTTGAACTTAGGTTTGGTATTTGATTTACGTAAATGTGGTGGTATTGTCCCGTATTTCTCGTGGAAGGGTTTGCGAGTCCCTTTGGTAGTTACATTAGCAGTTAGCTGAAGGTGATGTCTTTTTACTACGTTTATACTTTCTTCGATCGCCACTTCTTCTTCAGAGGTCAAGCCAAGTGCTTCAAATGCTTCTGGAGGTTCAAATTTGTGTCCATTATTCTTAGTGTTGGACCGAGCGATTTTATCATAAGGGTTCTTTGGCGGATACTGGCTATTTTTCTTGAAATCATTTTTTATAGTCCTGTACAGTTTCCGAGTCTGTTTGTCAGTGGGCAAACTTTCAATTTGGACGGTGAACAGGAAAATAACTGGAAGTAATTTTAAAAAATACTTAATTAACAGTTAATGTTTGATTATAATGTTTAAAAAGTATGGTAACACAACACGTGACTTTGATCCCTTTTAAACTCGAAAGTTTATTTTGGAACCTAACCAAATAGAACAGGCGGCGATGCTGAATAGGTATAGACGGGTTCTATGGACGAAAGAAAACTGCCTTTAATAGGCACGTAATATGCGTTCCGTGATCGACCTGCTGAATTGGTAATCGAGTTTTGTTTTAGTGCATTATCAAACATAAATAATTGCTTACCAAAGTATATATTTGTTTTTGTTTTATTATGTCATCATCGTATCAGCCAATGGTTTGATATTATATATTTATATTTAATAGTCTATTTACGGCAACCCTTTAATTTTATAGGCACGCGAGTGATTTCGGCATTTTCTATTATACCTATCCTCCTCCTTATCCATTTCGATGGAGCCTACCCTAACAAAATATGGATTAGCCCTGTTATGTTCTGACATGACTAAACTTGCTCTTAAGAGTCCGCAGTAAGCTCGGCCGAATTTCACCTTCCCATACAAACGGAGTTTCGTTCTCATAAAAGTACGTCTTGGTTTGTGACGAAACTTTGGATACCTATTCAATGACATGAAGTATATCGTCGTATCGGTATATAGGCTGTAATTAGTTTATATGGTTCTTGTTTATAAAACTTGTTTACTATGTATTACTACTCTGAAGCTATATAAACTAATTACAGACCTGGATAAATCTCATGTCATTGTACATACCTACACGCAAAGTTTGTATTGAATAATATCGACTATAATTCACCGATTCGTCGCAAGTAGGAAAGTATTAAATAAAACACAATGGCGTTCCATGCCAGACTGATTGGCGGTGGATGCAAGACATTTTTAAAGTAAGAGATTTGTAACCTCGGTTTTAGACTGTTTAAAAAATAGAAAACTAATTTCAGTGTTTTTAGACACTCATCCGGGGTTAAACATTTAAGGGGGTTCAAAGTCTGCATGGAGAGCAAGAAACTTTGAAAGTAAGAGATTTGTAACTTCATTTTTACAGTCTGTGTTTAGTCTTTGAAGACTAGAAAACTAAATCCTTCGTTTATGAAATTTATTGGAGGTTCAAAGACATTAATCATCCACTCCTGAAGGGGCTAAAAGGAGTTGGAAGAGAATGCAGAGCAGTTGACCAATACGGTTGTAACGTCATATGTGCCACGGAAGGTAACTATGACAGCGATCCCGTGACTATTAGAGAAGCTTTGGCACAACCCAATAGTGACTTATGGCAAAAAGCGATAGACGAAAAGCTTATGTCATTAAAGGAGAACCAGTCGACAGTCGACCTTCCAGCTGATAAGAAACCAATCCAGTGCAAATGGGTATTCAACATCCAGAAAGACAGCGACGGCAAGGTAACAAAGTATAAGGCTAGACTTGTAGCGAAAGGGTTTACACAGGTTTATTTGCTATTAGTCAAAATACATAATCCAAGTTTGAACTGCGACCCTTTTAGAACCGAACAGCTGCCAGAAATGTAGCTTAGGTTAGATTCGCGATGCTCACATAACCTAAAAGAAGGTAATTTTAGATTAAAACTGCGGATCGTTATGTTAATTTCAAAAGTTTATTTTGGCTTATCAAAATAATTTATTCTCTAACACTGGGAATGGAAATGGAAAGTTCTACGTCTTTTGACATAAGATAATTTTGCATTGAAAACTATACAGGCTGCCCGAATTAACGTGATTGAAACTACTGAACGAATTTAGACAAAACAATCCAGTAATGTAGCTGAGCTGACTTTAAAAAAACCTATAATTCATTGTGAAAAAAATTATTAAGTAGAAACCTTGTTGATGATACTCAAAATATTTATATTTGTAAAAACGGACATTTCAATTTAGATTTAAACGGATTTAGATGAAATTTGGCGTAGAGATAATTTGAGACCCTTGGAAGGATATAGTATAGTTAGTATCTCGGAAATCATCCCTTATATGGTAGAAGTTTGTTTTGGACAGCGTTAATATAGCTTCCGCCAACAATAATTTAATAGCAATCATTTTTATAACACGCTGACAAGTTCTACGCGGACTATTTTTAATATATACTCGTACATGTATTAATTCGTACGAGTATATATTAAAGCTAGTATATAATGTATATTGATAAAATTATTAATCAATATACATTCTATTAAAAGCGGCTACAGCCATAGCAGGTGTTGTGAGATTAGTGTCTTTTAAGATCACTTTCCGGGCTATAATATCGTTAGTGATCAGAAGGTCTTTCAATATGTCGACGTCAAACCATCTTGCCTCCAGACGCTCAATGTTATAAGCTATATCCATGTAATTATGGAACAGGCGATACCTGTTATATATGCCCTGCCTCAGCATAGAACAGGCTCTGAAGGATTTGAACGAAAGCGACGAGAAAATTTTACAAGAATAGTCTGTTTTCGCAAAAAGGTATCCCATTTTGTACAACGCTGTATTCTTGTATTCCATTCTTAGCTTTTGCATCATTATCATCTTCTCTCTGGCCATGTAGATGGCTTGTCTCATGATTAGAAGGTAATTTTCAGTATCATTTGCCTTTACTACTTTGTCATTGTCATTTTGGCCAATGGGCATTTGCCATTGGTCATTCCACCAGCGTCGACCGCTCCGTGGGACATCGAGGGTCAACAGTTCATCTGTGGAGTCCAACTTGTTTACTAATGAGATGATTTTTTTTGTGTGCGTTTTGTTACGAGCCTTGGCCAGGGCCTCCTCGTTTATCTGATCCCAAACCGCCGTTGGTTGATATTTATCTACAAAATCTTTGAAGGTCCACTTTCCCTGATTTGTTCCTTCTCCTTTTGTATCTTCCTTATTCTCATCTAGTTTGCGTTTTTTGTAGAAAACTTCATCAGTCGGCGAAAACAAGTCATAATCATTTTCTAATATATTATTCATCGTCCAGTCATCTGGTTTCTTGCTGCTGTAATCAGCTTTTGCGGTAGCTAAGTGCATGTCTAAGAAACATTCTAGAGACAAGTTTTGGTGCCCTTTGAGAGGACGACCAAGCTCCGCTTCCTTCTGAGCCAAAGCTTTTGCAGTTCTATTATAAATAACCTCGCGGTGGCTGTCAGGGTCATAGTGCCAGTACTCCACGGGAAAATGTACGGTCGCATTCAGCTTGAGGGTAGCGGCATAAACCACGAGTAGGGCAACTGAAAACAATGGTTGCTTTTAAACAACACGCCCATATTAAAAAAAAAACCGGTCAAGTGCGAGTCTGACTCGCGCACCGAGGCTTCCGTACAAACTATCAATTAACTCAAGGTAAAGTTAATGTCCCAATATTTGTTTTAAACTACTTATTTTAACACAACAGAATTCAATTTCAAACAACGAATAACTTTTACATCAAGACCATCAAACTACCAAGACAATTGAATCGCGATTTTTTTTTGACCTGCTATTGGGACGGGTATATTTCAACCCGTCCCAACCCCATTAATTCTAGAAAAATCTTAACAGCGCGAAGTAGGAATGGGGTCAGCGCCATCTATCGGCCCTATTTGGTACTAACGTGCAAGGGCAATCAGCTTAGTATGTATGTTGGTGTTTTAGCGATTATTGTTTATCACGTGAACTGATCTCGATGTTTTTTTTTTAAGGGAGCACTTCTATTAAATAGTCTTATAGGAATTTCAAAACAAAAAAATCCTTATAAAGTTGATTAAATTGCAAACTTAACTAGGAAATGATTTTTGAATTTAAAACAAAAAATACGCTGGATAGGTACAGAAAAAGTTGTACTTTTCCAGGAATATTTATGTTAATCTGAATCACAAGTAATTATTTCAAGTTTTTCGCTTGGATAACTTCGGAGATAAAAGAAAAACTGTTTCAAAAAGTGCAATTCAAGCCCTTTCATATGATACCCCACTTGACCTAATAGTTGAATTTTTTTTTTGCCTCCTTCCCTTCTCATATTCCTCATTTTTCATAGAAATATAAATTTATATTTAAATTTCTCATTTTCCATGGACGTGGATGATTCTCATTTAATACCATTCCAAATTTCAACCTTAGTTTAAAAAAAATTACGACTTCGACAGTTTTTATACAATATTCTTGTTATATTTTAATGCTGATAATTGGGAGTGTAAATATGCAGTGAGGTAATATTCTTCACGTGTAATTTTATGTATATGTATACATTTATTTGGTACAATCTGCAGTCTAAACGATTTCATGTATTTTTGAATTCACACAAATAATGTACGTAATGAAATTAAATAAAAAAAGATACTGTAGGTAATCGATTCTGAGCCGCAGTTCGAGTCCAGATCGCTCAAGATTTTTGGCGGTCGGAGGCAGAAAGGCCGGTCACTGGCTATACATATCAATATAAACTTATTAATAACTACAAAACACACAATTACTGCGACGTGTTGCGCCATTTCGTGGTGTCAGGTAACCGACCGCGAAAACGTCGGAACTTGACTCCCTTCGGCCAAAATTCTTCCTTAGTGAAGGTCGATAGATGGTCCGTTGGAATTCTGACCACAAAGGAATTAAAAATGCAATGCGCCCCCACCTCTCAAAGTGAGTGACGTGACAGTACGTTCGAACCAAGCCGGACTGCGAGCTAAATTCAAACATCGGCTCGCGCAGCTCGGCGGTTTTAATGTCCGCGTACTTAGAATTACACACAACACAAGTAAGGTTGTTGAGCTGTAACTCCGTGAACCTACTCGCCCGTCTGTCACCCTTTTAATACTTGTTGATCTCGAGTTGTCATTTTTCTATGAGAGGGCAGGTGTCGAAACAAACATAACTAGTATTTCTTTGCCTACGAGCTGTCAAAGTAAAATACCTCATATCCAACCCCAAGAAAGCAATTTTGAAAATATTTACATTTTGTATTTTTTATTATTTTTTACAAACAAGACAAGGTGGACTGATGACCTGGTAAAGGTTGCGGGAGTCCGCTGGATGCGGGTGGCGCAGGACGGGTCGCTTTGGCACTCTTTGGGGGAGGCCTATGTCCAGCAGTGGACATCTTTCGGCTGATATGATGATGATGATGATGATTATATTTTAATATTACAAAATGTGATAAAATCACAATTAGTTGAAACATGCATAAAAAGTTCAATTTTAGACACTGAGGATGATAAATACTAATGCGAGAGGAGTTTTGAATCATATTTATATTATTTTACAATGCATGTGCTCGAAAAGAGCGTTTTCCAAGCACTAAAATCGTGCGGAAAGTGCCACTTTTTCGCACTAGTGCTTTTTACTTTTCAATTTTTTTTTAATTTTCAAGTCCGTCGTCAGCCCGACAAAGAGTTTTTATTACTCGAGAAAAGTTTTACAAATATTTCAATTACACGTTTTCTTTCATATAAAAGTTACATAAATACTAATAACGTATAAAATGATTTATTAATGTTTATGAATTTTGAGTTTGGTCAGTAAATACATTAATTTTTAATATTCACTTATGTGTTTGGCTGAACGCATATCTTTCTTATGCCTTTTACAATACGACAGTATGGCGGCTTGCACATGCGCAATGCGCATAATGTTGACCGCGCATGTATCTAAAAGCCCGCCATTGTTGTTTATTGTGAGTTTTGTGTTAGTTATTTTATGTAAATATGTTAAAAAGGTCGAGTGAAAGTGAGTAATCAATAATAATGATTTATTGCGTTTCAATAGTGTCAGTATGTTTCTTAGAACTACGACGGTACAGCGTCTTTATGTTGTTTAATATAATATTGAGTTACTCAAAATTAATTGTGTTCCAAAACCACAATACAATGGTTTTAACTTTTAAGTGAATAAGCTTGACAGCAAAAGATGTGGAGAAGTTTTAAATGCAATTCCAGATAATAAGTAGGTCCCTGACAATCTACCTGGGTTCTTCAATTTTAACCTTGATATATTTAAACCAACATTTCAACATTTAATATATTTCCTCACACAAGGCATAGTAAAATGTTGTATGATACACGCGCGTAAAGATGATTTCCGACTCGTGTCGAATTATACATTCGCTCGCTTCACTCGCTCATGTATAAAAATGACACTCGTCGGAAATCACCTACTTTCCACACTTGTAGCATAAATAACTATTGTTTTATTTATTACACATGTTTCATTTTCTCACATTTTGTTACATTAAAAAATAAAAAATAAATACTCAATGCAAATATTTTCAAAATTGCTTTCTAGTGGTTGAATATGAGGCTATGACATATCATTTTAGGTATATTTTACAAATAATGATTCAACCGTATTATATCTGGAGAAGCCCAAACTTGGTATGTATTGAAAATGATTTTTATTATAATTTAAAACAAGTGACTGAAATATAATGATGTGATATATTTTTTGGAATCGGTTTAGTAAGCCCTTTCATTGAATACCACACCACACACGATAGATTTCAGAACAAAATATATTTTTTACCCATTCAAAAAAAAATTTCGTGCGGGTCAAATTGATTCGTATGGCCTAAAGATCAATTGTTCCGATTTTCATGATTTTAACACCATTTGCAGGTTTTTTGGCGTACCGCTAGGATTTCATCCCGGCAATCATCCCCAAAGGGGGAAAATGGGGGGTGGAAGTTTGTACGGAGCTACGACGTTAACTAGTTCCACGCGCACGAAGTCGCGGACAGAAGCAAGTGTTGTAATAGATTTAAAACATTAAGGGCCAATGACGACACATATGCGTCAGACCGCCGTAGTCGCTTTCCGCTACATATGAGGAAAACCACGGGATCGGCTACGAGCGTAGCGCGTAGCGATTCTTGGCCCTGCATGGGTTAACAGCCCACTTAACAAGGAGAAAAGGTAATGTAATTTGCACCAACAGCATTAGACAATAGAGTAGTGTGTTTCTTTTTAAAATAGAATGACAGGAAACAAATACAATTCTGCTTCAATTTAGGTCTTCTCTCCCTCTCACTGAGCATAAAGCATAAGCGTGAGCGAGATGGAGGTGCGTGCTCGGAAGCGCGGATATCATGTTTTTTAATTTTAATTTTTTGGGCGTTTAAATAAATAAAAAAGTGATCACCGAGTTCTCTCAAACATGATATTGCCGATTTTTAGAAGCAATTTTAATATTTTTAGCTTTTGTGCATAATTTGTTACGAGTATTTTAAGTGTATTTTAGACCTATGTTCGTGATTTATTTCTATCGAGCGAAAATTGCTTAATCATGTTTCGAATCACTGATATCGCTGCAGAAAAGCCTCAAATTTACTATTCGTATTTTTTTGGAACCATATTTTTATAAACAAACGCATTATATTGTTTCAAAAACTCTGTTCGTTTAACTTCGCTGAACCTACGGCGCCTTAAAGAGGAACACCTCTTAAAAGTCTCCTGGGATATTTGCTTGCCGCAAAGACACAGAAGAAAAGTCGTATAAAGCATTAAAAATTCATAAACTGTGTCCTAACTACGAAAAAGTAATAGATTTTTTTTTTTTTCAAAAGTTAGTTTACCCGAGTATATTTTTGAATCGATTGATTGAAACATAAATATCGGTTCACTGTATTAAACGCTACGATGTGACACGTAAATACAAGCATAGACAACTAAAATCATATCCATTCCTTTCGGCTCCGCCGCATTCGGGCAAAAACACAATCAGAACACATATTTGGCCCACAACATGGAACAGACATGATGAACAAACAAATTACATACAATATGTTGAATATAGTAAATTAACCCTTCAGGTATTAAGGCATGTTTACACTGTAATATATATTTTATATTTTACTTCATGTCACAATATGGAAGGGGTGTAGGAAATAGTTACGTTTGAATTTATTTTGTTTGAACAAAGGTCGTTAGCAAAAACTTGCTCTGCTCCAAAGGAAAATTAATGATTTTCCTCAAGAGAACACTCCTTTCAGTACTTTAAAACGTATGATACCATCGGGCTTTTTTTGAATCACTTTCAACTACTACAAACCGCAGCGAACGAAAAAACCATAGAATATGAACTTACGAATTTCTACCCAAACACGTGCCTAAAACCCGGTAGGCGCATGTTCGAACTAAACGGCTGCCTGGCATCGTTTTGACACCCCGCCCCCAACCCAATGGTAATGGCACCCATTCTGTGGGGCCATTTTGCGGCGCTACTTAGACTTCTATGATTTTTCGTTCGCTGCCAAACCGTTAATATTATAACGCCTTGGCCACGACTTTGCTCTTAAGCGACCTGCGGCAGCGCTTTATCTGTTCATTGCGCGGTCGAGACGCGCAACGCACTGTGGTTAGTTGGGATCACGCGCAATGAATTAGAAAAACCGCTGCCGCAGGTCGCTTAAGAGCAAAGTCGTGGCCAAGGCGTACGGAAAGGAAGCAACAATAGTAGACGCAGCGACGCAACGTAAGTCGGTTCGACTTGCATCGTCCACGAGGCACCGATTCCGCTGCGCAGCGCGGACGTCATAAATGTTCATAACAAAATTGACACGCTGCGTTGACGTCGCACCGACTATCGTTCCGTGTGGACCCAATATAAAGTGAATATACTCACTAGCGACGGCGAGCAGCATTTTTCAATGACGGATTTGTTTGAAATGCGCGGAAACGGTTTTGTCGCAATCTGAACACATAAAATTATAATTAGAAACGTGTTTATGTTAGAAATTATTTTGTATTAGAAAGTAATTACACTTTGAATTGTTATTTTAGAACACTGCGAAACTGCAAATAACTGTCATTTAAAAACACCACTGAACAAATAACTCAATTCAATTCAATTATTTATTCTGCAAATGGTAACCTATCGATGTTTCGAAAATTAATTGTCCGATTTTCACTTGTCCGAAAACGGTTATCCGAATTTTTATAAGCCATATACTTTGTTTACCATACTTTTAAAATACCGCTGGTTTGTTTTGCCGCATTAAAGTTATCCCGAAACTCAATAAACAGAAGAACGATTACCAACTTTATCACTTGACAACCAATTTGTTAACCATCTTTTCATAATTCTGATGCTACGTTTAATCGAAATCTCATTATCCATAATATTGTTTCGGTGAAAAAAAAACTTCTGCAAAAAAAACCTATCTACAAATGTACAAATATACCCAAGATAAAAGTGGAATCGCGGAAGGCTTTCCTTTGACAGAGTCCAGTTAGGTGCGACGACGAGCGAAGCGAGGAGGAGCGTGTTAGGTGAACTGCGACCAAACAGCGCGCGAAGCCGAGCGAGCGAAGCGAGCGTGCCGCGGCAGCGGCCGGCGAGCGCCAGATCCGATTTATTTTATTGTAGTACTTCCTATTAAGCTATTGAATTATTGAGTATTGAATAGGAAAATAAAACAATAGTTTTAATGTATATATTTATAACATTTTTTATTTAAATAATTTTAATCATTTCTTTGAGGAATTTAACTTCACTTAAATCTTTTTTCTTGATATAGCGGGATAATAATATTTCGGACTTATTATTATTCGACCTCACAAATTAGTTGGCAAACGTAACTACGGAATTTTAACAAGTGTCGATTTGATCCATATGCGAAATAAAACTGCGACAAATTGAGAATCGGGCAAAAGATAATACGGGAAACGTAAATTCAGGCAAATAAAAATTCGGCGTAATAAAAAAAAAACGAATCGTTTTCGGGATTTTAATATTCGGTATTACATTTTTGTAGGTTAAGATAGGTAACCCCTAATAATTTAAAATTATATATAAAAGGTTAACAAACTAAATGTAAGTTAATTTAACAAAACAAAATTGCAAAATATGACCATTACATTCAATGTTCAATGTGGGTTCGAATCCCGGTAAGGGCAAATATTTGTGTGATGAGCATGAATATTTGTTTCTGAGTCATGGATGTTTTCTATGTATTTAAGTATTTCTATCTATTAAATATATCGTCGTCTAGTACCCATAACACAAGCCTTATTGAGCTTACTATGGGACTAGGCCGATTTGTGTAAGATTGTCCCCTAATATTTATTTATTTATTTATTTAATGTAAAATCTGTATCAGCATTAACAGAAGTTAATGATATACATTCAGTATTCCAGAGATCTGAGCATCAAAATACAATTAATAATGATTCTAATATTCTAAGAGATGTATACGGTCTCTAAGCGTCAAAGCAAAAAAGGAACATTAATGTTATACACGGTGGAATTTAATCGGTGATCAGGAATCCAAAAATCTTAATTAGCAATCTACACAGAAACCAATACGTGAGATTTCGTGCAATATAGCTCACAATCTAATTAATCACACTTAATTAACATCGGTAAAATGTACACTGACTGAATAAATGGACACCCTACTTTTATTGAAGGGAAGTTACTCGTAAGTGTACATACGTCAAGTGCTTGCTGGCTTTGGCGGGAAACTAGACAGATCAGACGATTTGAAGCAATTTGTTATGAATTTGACAATGACAAATTGACAGCTTATTGCTCATTTATGTTTTAAGTTTCTATGGCTGATAGTTTGAAAAGAGGTATTAAGTTTTTCAGACTAAACCAGTAGGGTGACAATAAATTTTAATTCAATCTTAATTTCAACTTAAAAATTAGTTATGATAAAAACAAAACTTGGTTCCACTTAAGTACTACATAAACGTGACCGCCATCGATTACTGAATTAGAAAAATAGGTTCCTGTTCACCGATTAAATTCCACCGTGTATTGTCAGAAATGTACAGGGTCAATAACAATAAAACGTGTCAAGATCAGAATGATGTCTCTCGTCAATACGATAATAATAATAATAACACTAGTATTTAAGTAGTTAATTAGGTACTATGCCCTTGCAAGCATGAACAGTCCGGACTCCACAAACAGCACCCGATCACGAGTATGACGCATATCTCAGCCATCATCAACTAACCCATATTTAGTTATAAACAAACAATAAACAATTTAAATAGTACAAAAACAATTTTAATAGTCGCAGTGCAGTAAGTTATACTAATTTCTAGAAACAGAAACTTGCTTCCAATCTAGATATGACGAATCTCATTCATCTAGCATGTCGTTTTAAAATGAGCACCAAACTACATATGTATGGAGAGTCATGAGTTCTCGCAACCCTTAATAACAAATGAAGGTAGGCAGCGTTGAAAAATGTAAGGTAGTTTGAATTTTTTGTGACAACAAGCACTGCTTTCATATTTTATTTGCCTCGAAAGAAAAGTTGGTCAAATAACACGAGCGAAGCGGACTCGCTCGACGAGCCTATTTTGTATCGCCGTCCCGCTCGCACAGCCCAAACTTGACAAAGATTATTCCGATAGCAGGCTTTGCCTAATACGTTAGTGACTCGCAGAGGTAACGTGAGTTCTTGAGGACCAAATTTTTGCTGAAAATGATTTTTGTTAGAGGGTGAGAGTAGTCACGTAACGTCTCGAACGCACGTTAGGACACTGTTTAATGTTTCCATATAAAAATGGACAGTTAGATCTACCAATCGCGTCCGCTATAATGATCGTGAAAATGTTCGTTGCAGCGATGTTTGGCTCTATGCTTGGCTCTGTTCGTATTTCAGTTTCACAAATTTAAAAACAAGTGCGAGTCGGACTCGCGCACGAAGGGTTCCGTACTACATCTATAAAAACTGCAAAGAAGCACGTACACGCACACCCTTAAATATTTATATTATTCTGTTTATTGATATATTATATTAAGTATTTGTTGTTATAGCGGCAACAGAAATACATCATCTGTGAAAATTCCAACTGTCTAAATATAAGGGTTCATGAGATACAGCCTGGTGACAGACAGACGGACGGACGGACAGTGGAGCCTTAGGGCCGGCGCTCACTGAGGGCGTGGCACGGCATGGCACGGCAGGTTGTACTGCGGCATCCCGCGGCGTTCCGTGGCATGCCGTGGCATCCCGTGGCATGCCAGTGCGTCTTCTCCCTCCCTTGCCCCCGCGCACCGACGGGAGGGAGGGAGAAGACGCACTGGCATGCCACGGGATGCCACGGCATGCCACGGAACGCCGCGGGATGCCGCAGTACAACCTGCCGTGCCATGCCGTGCCACGCCCTCAGTGAGCGCCGGCCCTTAGTAATAGGGTCCCGTTTTTACCCTTTGGGTACGAAACCCTAAAGACGGCGAATGCTGGATGTTCTGTTTCATGTGAACGCTCAAGTCTATCAGCTCCTTAACGAACATCGGTTACGAGCAGACGGTTTGGTGTAATGTAACCACGGTGTAACCCACCCTTGCGGCCGGGCCACCACATTGCACGGCGGCGGCAGCGGTTTTTCTAAATCATTGCGTGTAATCTCAACTAATCACAGTGCGTTGGCGTCTCGACCGCGCAATGAACAGATAAAACGCTTGCCGCGCCGCAATTCGCGCAATGTGACGGCCGGACTCTTAGTGCCTGTCTGCCCCGGCTACTCTCTGCCCTCGTAGTAGTGTAGGGGTGCCCTCCCTCAGTACGCCGCGCCGCGTCCCGTCGGCCGCACGCCATCCTGGACGATGTAGCCGATATTGGTTCAGTGTTTGTGCTGTGAGTGACTGTATGCCGTGGGTAACTTGCAAGGTAAGTTGGTGAAGGGTTTTAATTTGGTCTACCTGTTTTTGTTCGATAAAGGTAAGTTAAAATATAGTACATGGTGTATAGTTGCGCTTTGTTGTTATAAGATAATGGACCATGAAAGGGGTCAAAAATAGGCCGTAATGCGGTAGGAAAGCGGGGCAAATTCAAGACACTCATATATATTTTACTTTGCCTCTGGTACTAGTTTCATATTGACTTTAATGCTGCAATAAAAATGAACTAAAAATAATCAACTAAAAAGTTTGACGGTTTTATTTAAGATGGAATAAGATAACTATTCTTATCGTCAATATTTGCGTGAAACAGACTTCCTATAACTCTGTTTCATTATTGACTTATTTATTAAGCAAACTAGGTCAATAACAAAAACAAGGGTTGTAGATGTTACGAACACGAAACTACCCGATTACTGAAGAAAATAGCCAGACTTTCAACTCAATATCACGTTTGTATGCCGAACCCTTTTCCTGGTAAATTATAAAAGCCCCGTTTGCATTTCTATACAATGTAGCACAATTTCTTACGGTGTCCTACAATTTTATTCCATTGGATGAATCCAATTAAGTTTATCCAATTCTGACAAAAAAAGTTAAATCGACGACGATAGAGAAATTTACCGAATCTAGAAAAAAATGTAAAAGAGCAAACAACGAAATTTTGATGCCAACAAAACGGCTAAAGTAGTTACTTTTACGGTCAACATCATGTTCATATCAGCTTAGTCAGTTATACATTTTATTGCATATTTGGAACAAGCTTTTATTGTTGACTGTACTATTTTTACACATCAATTAACTTCTCACAGCACAGGAGCGAGACGAGTGGCGGAAAAAAGGGGAGGCTTTTGCCCAGCAGTGGGACACAATTTAAGCTATTGAAAAAAAAAAAAAAACTTCTCGTTGAGAGGACGTACACTTACACAACGGGTCACCATCTTGTGTGGTTTAGGAGTTGCTTGACCACTTTCCATCTCCATCCAACAAACATGGTTCATGGTTCGGCATCAAATTAGCAGCTGGTGCCATAATATTGCTTTGCGACCTAACTGCCAAATTTCAGCTCAATTACATACCGGCAAGTGAAAGACGAGTGTAAAAATATGGGTGCAAACAACTTACTCATAAGTATATCCCATTGCTCTTAATCAGGGGCTAGTAGTAGCAACTAGTCGCATGCCAACAAGTTGCTACGTCTACTAATTTACTGATTCCGTTATGTTATCTTTCTCTAGTACTATGTGTTTATTTGTGTCCTGTCACTGCGATATCACATGTTGTCGATCTTTTATACCCACATTTATGCTAAAAGTGGTACTGGAACAGAAGTTTCATGTGCTCTGCCTACCCCTTTTAGGGATAAAGGCGTGAATGTATGTATCTATGTCTTGTTATGCCTTCCGTTCCTTCACCAAATGGACTCGGCGGAAGACCAGCGCTGGCAGTTAACGCCAGCATCATGCTGAGCCGGGTCTTTTTCGTGACGCATATAATATTTCTTTTTTAGGGTTCGGTACCCTAAGGGTAAAAACGGGACCCTATTACTAAGACTTCGCTGTCTGTCTGTCTGTCTGTCACCAGGCTGTATCTGAAGAACCGCGATAGCTTGACAGTTGAAATTTTCACAGATGATGTTAAGGGTTAAGGGGGGCTCCCATACAACAAGCGCGTTTTTTTTTTTTGCTGTTTTTATAGATAATGGTACGGAACCCTTCGTGCGCGAGTCCGACTGGCGCTTGGCCGGTTTTTTTCTTTTCTATGTATATTAATGTGTATTTGCTGTCACTAATAAATGATTGATTTATGATTTAAGTTTGCATTTCACTGTACAGAGGGGCGATCACGTCGGTACCTGATTCCAACGTACGTTAGGACAACTCATTCTGTCATTCTTCCATATAAAATGTAACATATAGATCTACCTAACGTACGTAAATGCGTTCCATGATCGACCTGCAGATAGGTAATCACATAACGCTTCCAACGCACGTAAGGACAGTCCAACTGTAATTTTGTTCATATCAAAATTGTCATTTAGATCTACCTAACGTATGTACGTACAATGTGTTACGTGATCGACCTGCAGGACTACTTACGTAAGTATGGGAATAAAATGTTACTTTTTCATATTGCGGCGTCGCTACGACGTAACCCGCGGCGTAGGCCCTCTACGCCGTAGGCGTCTACGAGTCCGACTTATACAGCTTATTTACTGGTGTTTTTAACCGTAACTTGGGTTGAAGAGGGTTGGTTTATTTCATGCCGAGTAAAATGTTGACTATTTACTGGAAATGTTTAAAATGAAAGCAAAACGGGGGAAAAAGAATGTGAAACGGTGAAGGGTAATAAACTTTGCAAAGTTTTGAGGCGGTCTATCTTTTTCCTGTTATTCAAGATGTTTTTATTTTCATTTAAATTAGGTATTTTTACAATCACTTTCTTGTTAATTATTATAATTATGATAAGTGTATATATATATTGATACATTTAATTTTCTTGTACTGTATTTCTTATTCATGTTAGTTGGTTACCTAATCATAGTAAATACGATTCCAAACCAGGGGACCGATTTTTGACTTTCGGGCACTCGAAATCAAAAGCGAGCGGTAGAAAATATTCGCACACGAAAATGTGTCACTATAATATGACAACCCAATAATAGCTATTTTTGGAAGCATCACTCGAAAGCTAGTGATGGGCTATTAATACTTTTGCGTTTCGTTGTATGCAAAAAGTAGATAATTACCGGTTTATCAAATTTGAATTTTCAACATACCTAATATAGAGAATAGTACTTTATAGGAAGTTTTTTATCTATAATATAGTAAATTGATTAATTATGCGTTTCATAACAGGAAAAAAATCAAAAGTAAGTAGTGAGTAACAGTAACCGAAACGCTTATTTTCCCGCCAATAGACTAACGATCTTGGTTTTCAACCACAAAATTCGGCAAGAAATCCATACTAAATATTATAAATATAAATGCGAAAGTGTGTCTGTCTGTTTCAGTCTTCACGCTTAAACCGCTGAACCGATTTGGATGAAATATGGTATAGAGATAGTTTAAGTCCTAGGGAAGGACATAGGATAGTTTTTATCCCGAAAATCATCCCCCAAGGGGATGAAGTGGGGGGTGAAAGTTTGTATTGAGCTACGATATAAACGAGTTCCACGCGGACGGAGTCGCGGGCAGAAGCTAGTTAACTATAATCGTATACCGGCCAATCACTTAGCATCGAATCAACATATTTTATTTAAATAATATATATTTATAATTTAAATTAATAGTCAATTCAAATAGTAGTATTAAATAGGTACAAGTGAAGTGTCAACATTTTCTACCGATAAAATTTGATACGAGTGGTCAACACCACTCGTTTTTAAATTTTCTATCGCTCGTATTTCAAAAATGGCATTTCATCGTTTTCGACCGTTTTCGAGTGAAAGATTCGAGCGCTCGAAAGTCAAAAATCGGTCCCCTGGTCGATATACTGGCATTAAAATATATATATATCTTCACTAGTTTATGATATATGCCGAAAGTTTTCCACTGTAGGCCTGCCCCAAAGAGTGCCACAATGACCGGTTCTGCGCCACCCGCATCCAGCGGACTTCCACGACCTTTACCAGGTCTTCACTAGTTACTAACGCATTAACTGGGTGATCAAATCTTAATTCGTCACATTTCTATTGAGCTCTAAAAGTGATGACCAAATAGATGTTCGATTACATGTAAAATGGCATGTTTAACCGTTGAAGGTTTAGGGGTTCTGTGATTTATGCTAAACTGGGTAAGGGAAGGAAATTAACTCACGAAAAGTGATCTGTTCTCAAGGCTAGACGAAATCGGACTGGGTTTTTGAATATGGCGCTACAGGCTCCCCCTTCGGGCCATGGGGTCGTCCTCGCCCATGGGCCGACACACAGGTTCCTTCTTGCGCGGTCGTCCTCTCTTCTTCCTTTCATTTGTCACTGCAGGCGGTGTTGGGGCAGCCGGCGTGCGCTTAGGCGGTCTGCCTCTCTTTCTCTGTGGCATCACAGGTTCTGCAGGTATGTCATCACTCCTCTGATGGTATCTTGTCAAATCTGAGGCATGGTATTTGCCAACAAGCTCCAGACCGATATCCCTTCTGATCCATGGGAACCACAGGGGTTCAATTTTTTTTTTTTTTTGGAAACTTATATAGTGGCTGGGCAAAGAGGCCTCCCCTCCCTATTTCCACTCGTCCCGGCTTTGAGCAATCTCTGGGCATTCGTTATAAAATCGTCCAGGTCGTCCCGCCATCTCCGTCTCAGTTTTTTTTTTCGGTTTTGTTTTGTTTTTTTTTAATACAACGACGGTGGCAAACAAGCGTACGGCCCGCCTGATGGTAAGCGGACGGCGCAGCTTATAGACGCATGCAACCCCAAAGGAGTAACATGGGCGTTGCCGACCCTTGATATGTTTGAGGATTCGCCGTGTTGAGAGCTGAAGGAACAAATTCCCTTGCCCTCAACACAACGCATGGGAGCTCTGGCGACCTTGCTCACCTCCAGGAGTACAACACTACTACAGAGCAAGTAGTAGTGTTATTATGGCTGTGGTCTTCTGCAAGGCGGAGGTACTTCCCCAGTTGGACTGCTCCAAATTCGAGCGGTATGACATTTCGCTGTCGTCGTGACGTGCCCAACCCATTCCCATTCAATTAATTAACAAAAAAAAAATTTAATACCTGTGTTTTGTTTATAATTTAAATTTTGCTATTTCGAAATCTTGAATAACGGGTCACCTTATTATGACTACTAGCCGTAATAGGGTGGAATTTTACTACTCTCTATTTCAATTCTCTTCCACAGTATCAGTAAAACTATCTAATTAAAAGAAGTTTATATCTGAACTGTGTATCTCGAGTGTCTGAAACGATCTTCAAGTTGGATTGAAATAAGTGGGGCGGCGCGGCCAACTTCGATTAGCTTTTATGATGAACACACATGCTGGAACTCAGACTAACTAAGTATCAGTTTTTACCAGAGCCCGGAATTCTCGTAGCACTTTTGAGCTGTCATAGGGACTTCTCGTTTATCGACTTCCGATTTATACATATGTATATCGATAAATACAAAATACAATATGTAAAATATGATTACGAGTAGAAGTAAAGCAACACGCAGTCTTATCGCGAATGAGCGATCTCTTCGAGATAACCTTTGGATACCAACTTTTAGGAAATTATATATGGCATTAGTTATATGAGACATTAGTACTGTAATACTGATCTATATTAACACATTCAGGGCCCATGACGACACATATGCGTCAGACCGCCGTAGTCGCTTTGCGCCGGGATCGGCTACGAGCGTAGCGCGTAGCGATTCTTGCCCTGAATGGGTTAATATTATAAATGCGAAAGAGTATCTGTCTTTCGGTGTGTCTGTACTCTTTACGCTTAAACCGCTGAACCGATTTAGATAAATTATGGTACAGAGATAATTTGAGTTCCAGGAAAGGACATAGGATGGTTTCATTCCGAAAACAAGGAATATCTTCCATTTATCCTTTGAGCAATTGAGAGCAGGGATTGTAAAACCGGTTAAATTGAATACCTGTATATAAATTGACAAACGACTACCGCTAAAATAATAATACCTATATTCGAATAAGAGGTAACGTGTTCATTCCGCTTTTGTCTTTTTCACTATTTATGCACTATTTACAATATTCTTTACCTCTATTTTATACCGGTTTTCATTCCTCTTGATAGATAAGGTGTCAAGTAGACATTATGACTGAAGCACAACAAATAGGTGTGACGTTACTCAATAGCATTGTTGGTTAACACTGGTTGAAATGTCTGCTAGTACTGAACAAATAAATTGCGATGAAAATTATCAAACTGTTTATTCGCCTTTCTGTAATACTTAATTTAATATAATAAAGTAGCAAAGAGCCACACGAAAAAGAAAGGTTTCGTATTAATATAATACCTAACATCTAAAATGGGCCGCGGACGGAAAAGAAATTGCAGCTTACCGGTATTTTGATATCGACGATAGCCAAAATAATAAAAAAAAAAAAAAAACATAAAAAATGAGTCCACCTGCTTAATTGAAGGATGCGGAAAAAAAATTAAAGTAAGTTTTGTCTTTCGGTTGGCAAGCGTATATTACTCTTTCAGGACTACGCCGCTAAACCGATTTAGAAGAAATCTGGTTTGAAGATGGTTTATGACCCTGTGAAGGGCGTCGGATTGGATTTTCGCTATTTTGTTAGGAAACGGCCTGAACGAACTGAGCCTATAGAACTACTTCGAAAGAGAAATTATAATTTGTCCTAAGTATGGCCTCATTGTTCCATAGAACAAATGGGAATCACAACAAAGTCCAAAATTCGAAGTACAATACTGTTCAGCAGCTCTCAAAGATGAGAAGGTTTAACAAGAAAACGACAGGGACAGTATTATACGAACTAAAACTTAAATTTCGATTTTAGGAGTACGTGGGCGGAGTATGGGCGGACTCTTTTTTTTAAAACTACTTTTGTCTAAACTAAATATGAAAGCAAAAAAAGAAAAATGAAGCATTCCGTTTATCCACAAATTGGTAATATAATATTCACGAGAAAACCACATGCAAATCTTGTATATTATAAAGTATTGTGAAGCAGAACCATAAAATAATAGATGAAAGATCTAATGACACGTCAATGACGTCACGATCAAAATGAAAAGGCCAAACCGATCATATGACAGAATGATACTCTTTTCGGTGATTGTCATAATTAAAAATGAGAAAACTTGCTTGTTTGGACACTGACAGGTATTACCGGTAATGGCTTTATTGGTAAAGTATCAAATAGAGGTAATGCTGTCAATTGTCGAAACCGCTATTACATTTGAATACCAGTTTTGATTATACCACTTATTAGAGCTTTAGTGATATAAATACCGAAATGCAATTATAACCGGTTATACCTTATTTCAAACCGGTAGTAAGAATACCGGTAACGATCCCTGATTGAGAGGATCAGGAACGAAAAGATAGACAAACTACACTAATAGTTTGAAGCCTGGATTAACACGTAAAATAGTTTTTATCCCGGTTGCAGACGAAGTCGCAGGCGGAAGTTAGTTTAGTATAAATTTAGGACAGGTTGGATCAGTCTTCAGACTCTCTCTTCAGTCGTTCACTCTTGACAGAGTGGTCGCGGATTCATGATGACGTATTTACCGTGGATAAAGCATACCTCACGATGCACCACGGGAACATTAGACTAAGGTGGTTTGTGTCGCAGCCTTAACACTTTCACTGGCAGAAGTCTGCCTAGTGGGTGCCTACGTCGTAGTCGCCTTCCGCTACATACCGTTGGGAAAAGCAACAGGATCGGCTACGACCGTAGCGCGTAGCGATTCTTGAAAACCGCGTAACCACTACGGTTCTATTTATCCTTGGACAACGAGTCGTTCCTTGGAGTTTAAATGTAGTTTAGTTTTTAGTTAAATTCGTCCTATTTTTGTTTTGTCTACGCTCTTAAACCGCAAGCGCCTGATACTAATAAATGAGCAGAAATTTATAAAAATATGCTTTGCCAATATGAAGCTATCAGCAGCAGAAACAAGGTAAAGGTAGGTGGCAGTGGGCGGGGCACATTGCACGTAGAACCGATGGGGCGGAAAGGTTCTGGAGTGGCGACCTCGTACCGGAAGGTGCAGCGTGGGTAGGCTCAAGATAGACTGATGACCTGGTAAAGGTCACGGGAGACCACTGGATGCGGGTGGCGCAAGGCCGGTCATTGTGGCACTCTTTGGGGGAGCCTATTTCCAGCAGTGGACGTCTTTCAGCTGATATGATGATGATTGTCAACCAACATCCCTTTAGTAGACCGTGAGCGTGGGTATGTGAACATAAGGCCACAGATAGAACATACAAACGGTTTTATTAATTAATTTGAATAAGTTTTGCCCTACGAGCGTAGCGCCACAAAAGCTGTTGGCAGTGAATGTTTTAAGCCATTCAAGGCCATAACTGACATATGGACCTACGAGAGATTTTCGCTTCATAGTGGGAAAGCTGCTACGCGCTACGGCGTAGTACATGTAGCGTAGCTAGACCTCGAATGGGTTAACCAGTCAATGACGAAGCCAAGACAAGGTTTTATCACCTGTTCAATCTCCTAAAGTTTTCCTAAACTACGACTACTCATAAATTGATCGAGTTAGAGATACTAGTATGCTCACTTACTTGATTCGATCCTGCGTTATAAAAAAACACTAGCTTCTGCCTGCGGCTCCATCCGCGTGGTTCTCGTTATACCGTAGCTCCATACAATTTTTCCCCGATGATCTTGTATCTTTCGCCGGGACTCAAACTATCATCATACCAAATACCATTTAAATCGGTTCAGCAGTTTAAGCGTGAAGAGGTAACAGGCAGACAGGCCGGCAGACAAACGAACACACTTTCGCATTTATATTCTTAGTATGGATTGTTTTCTCTCAAGAAGTTTAATACCAGCCGTTAGGAAACGTAAAATCCGAAATGATTTCATTAAAGGGACCACTAGCCCCATGCATAAAGTCCCGGGACAATCTGGACATTTCCATGACAAAAGTTGAACTGGCTTTTTGATATTAAATATTTAATATTTGGGGACAATCGACCCAGTCCCAAACTAAGCAATGCTTGTACTATGAATACTAGGCGACGATAGAGACTTATAGAGATAAATAAATACTTTAAAATATACATAGAAAACATCCGTGACTCAGGAAAACATATTCGTAGTCATTACAGAAATAAATGCCTATACCGGGATTCGAACCCGAGACCTCCGGCTTCGTAGGCAGGGTAGTAACCACCTAGGCTACAGAGGTCGTCAAAGGCTACACTATATGTATGTGTATGTATTTTAGCCGTTATTGCGTGATTGAGTGACAAACGTCTAAACTTTCGCATTTTTATTATTAGTAGGATCTGAATAAGCCACTGGCTTATATAAAGATACCGATCCCAAGAATTTGGAAAACACTAAATAAGCATAGGTACGTCATCATCATCATTTTCAGCCCGTAATCGCCCACTGCTGAGCATAGGCCTCTCTTCGAGTACGCCACCCGTCCCTATCCTGAGCTAATCTTATCCAGAAGTGACCCGCAATCTTCCTTATATCGTCCACCCATCAAGCTGGTGGACGACGCTCCTTTTACCTAGAAGTGGCCACCAATCTGACACCTTTTTGGTCCACCTACCATCATTCTGCCTGGCAAGGTGTCCTGCCCAACTCCACTTGAGTTTGGTAATGGTATCTCCAACGTCGCGTACCTTAGTGCGACGTCGGATCTCAGCATTCCTCACTCGGTCTTGTAGGTTAACACCGAGCATGGCGCGCTCCATGGCTCTCTGTGCTACTCTTATTTTGTGCACAGCCTCACTTGTTAGCGTCCATGTTTCGGCACCGTAAGTCATGGTGGGCAGGACACATTGGTTAAAGAGGCGAGTCTTCAGGCATTGTGGAACTTCGGTGGATTTGAGGATGTCGTCCAGTTTATTAAATGCTGCACAACCCTGTATTCTCCTGGAGATCTCTTTCTGTTGATGCTCTTTGTCAAAGGATAGAATTTGTCCAAGATATAAATATTGGTTGACCGACTCCAGCTTATCGCTTCCTACCGTTATGGTTGATTTCGAGTTACCGGAGACGTTCGCCATAACTTTAGTCTTGGACATATTCGTCCTGAGACCTACTCCCTCGTACGTACATTTATATAAATTAAATCTTGCTGCGATATTGACCCCGATCAAACAAAAAACGTGACTACGCCATAAAACGTGACTTCGCCCCTTGGGACTTACCTGAAGGTCTTCACTCTTGGACTGGTGACGACCTGACGAAAACAATGGGCAGTATCTGGCGCACCAACGACGTAACACTCTTGAGGTATTAGTTTCAATAGAATGTCCAATGTTGCACATCAAAGCGAGGTATAGGAACACATCTATACTCATATAATAAAGATGAAAAGTCTCTGAGGTTATATAGCTTTGTAGATTGTGTGTAGAACATTATCTCAGGAACTACTCATTCCTCGTTTCACCTGTGTATGTGTGTATACCTAGAATGGACGTAGGTATCTACACATACATGTATTTTGTTCCGCGAGTTTGCATGCGATCTTTGCGATACGTCTAGTATGACAAAAACATAATGTTTAACTAGGATTATCTGCGGCGCAGCGCGGAAGCATAACACTTTCCAATGAGAATATAACCATACACTTTCAGGTTTTTGAAAACTGTGGCAGAAGGTGTCATTATACCGCCATTTGTCGCCGCTAGGGTGCGCTGCTGCGGTTAGTGTATTCGGTGTTTATAACTATGTCTCAAACAACATCCCAAACACATTTTATGTTTCGCTCGCTCCAAGCTTGCTTGTTCTTGCATGTTAAGCTCGGCGTGCGTGCGAAACAGTTTGAAATGTGGCTGGGGTCTGAAGCGTTGTGAAGATCCAGGACTATTTTTACTACCTCAATTGATTGTCAGTGAATTAATTTCGTTATAGGTATTTATTAAAACCAAAATTTCGATAAAAATAAATGGATGGTCACCTTTTATTGTACGTTGAAACCTATTTGCAAACCAATTGATCAGATGCAATCAGATGAGTGATAATTTGTCAAAAGTCATATTTTTTATGACAAGCATAAAATATCATAATAGTGATAATAGTCGGATAAAGTGTACAAGGCGAAAACCTCGTGAAAACTAACCAAAAATAATCGGAGGAGGGTGATGTCATGAGTGAATTGAACCGTGAGGCGTATGACTTACTAATTGTGAAATTTTAAGTGTCTGACCTGGTTATGAGTTATTACAAAATTTGCAGATTAATGGCAACAAACGGTACGTATCCCGCATATAATAAATAATATTTAATTTAATTCAGGCATCTAAGGCTCATACCTAACGAATACTTAAAAAAATTACATATAATAAATAATAATAAAAATTATACAACCTCATTTGAAAGATATAATTTAGAAGACATAACGGTTAGGCTCCGCTGCGTCGTCAGCTCCGATTTAGGGTTTGATAGGTTGCCCGGAACCGGCGAAACAACAGCCTTCTGCCAGAAGTCAGCATTCGCGATGGTCTCCTGCTTGCAGCGGCCGCGGCACGCGCACCACAAACGAGCTGAATTGTACGTAGTGATGCGATCGCAGCTGGAGCAACCTCAACGTGTAGTGTGTGTGCCGTACATGCATACATACATACAGCGTGTACTCTCAAAAGGGGCGGGCAGAGCACATCAAACTTTTCAGCAATAGGGGCGTAGACACTAAATAAAATAATCAATAATGTCATATCTTCTCGAAAAAGGATTTAAAATGTAGTCAAATGGAGAAAAAATCAACGCAAAAGCTTAAATAATCACGAAGTTATAAGTGTCCAAAGTTTTAAGAAGGGGTATGTTCTGTCCTTTTTTCGCAAAACGCAACTTCATATGAAACGATGACGCTGGAAGATTGTGACGTCACAGAAGACGACAACGTGAAGCGCCGCATCGTGTTCGGCGCCGCCGTCGACGCGGCCCCCGGCAGCATCCTGTAATGTGACGTCACACACCGTTTGCATTTTCTCTCTTTAACAAGCAATATTATAACGGTTGTAGCTTCGTAATTCTTTGAGATATCTGAATGGGATTTTCGTCACTAGCCATATTTTATTGCCTTCTTTCTTTTGGAGTAATACTAATTTTCTAGTCTACAGCCCTATTGTAGGTTTAAACATGGAGAAAATGCAATAATGTATTGATAAGTTGATAGCCCATCGCCTAAAGTCGCCGTCAATAGAATTTGCTAACTATATAAACAAACCGCCATAGTGAAAGACAATTTCAATATGGCGGTTTGTTTACATAGTTAGCAAATTCTATTGACGGCGACTTTACATTGCACATCGACGTGCGCCAAGTAATCTCGTCGCAAAGACTGCGATGCGTTTGCAATGTGGAATAGAGTTAAGGCGCTAGATATTATACACTCGAGAGTAATTGAAAGAAGGTAATTAAACGGCTGGGTTTTCATCCTCACGACTTGGAACCTAACTGGTCGCACACGGTTCCAGAGGAATTTCCTCCCACGAGCGCTCAGGCTGTGGAATGGACTCCCTGCAGAGGTTTTCCCGAGGGACTACAATATTGGGGTTCTTCAAGAAAGGAGTGTATACTGGTTTTCAAAGGTCACCAACGCGCATGTTTATAGACTCCGGTAACCGCTTACCATCAGGCGGGCCGTATACTTGTTTGCCGCCAATGATGTTTATATCTTTTAACCGACTTCTAAATTCGTCGGAATCTTTTATTTTTTATGTATGTTAGCCGATTACTTGAAGATGGCTGGACCAATTAGATTTTTTTTGTGTTTGAAAGGCTACCAAGTCAGGGTCTGCTGGTGAAATCCTGGAGAAATCGAGGGAACTCTTGAAATTTTATAGCCACACTCGAAGCAGGGTACCTACTGAACTGGGTTAAAATTTTGTTTGTAAAGTAAATTATTTAATGAAAATTCGATACAAAGAGTATATACGTTTACGTATTCTCCACTGTGTTTAATAAATATTAGGGGACAAATCCTACACAAATCGACCTAGTAAACTACTTAAGGCTTGTGTTATGGGTACTAGACGGCGACGATATGATAGATATAAAAACATAGAAAACTTCCATGACTCATATTCATGATCATCACACAAATATTTGCCCTTACCGGGATTCGAACCCAGGACCTTCAGCTTCGTAGGCAGCGTCACTACCCACTCAACCGGTCGTCGAAACGTCGTGTCGCGTTTGTTTAACTCAATAGCCTTGCTGTTTATCATGAGGCCCCACGAGCAACTAGCCAAGCTGATTGCGGTTGGCAGCCGCCCAAACAGCGGTCAGTGCATCCAAAAGTTGCCCACTTAGCTTGTAGCGACATGGTTACATGCTAGTGAGTACACCAGTCAACTAGGGCCTGTATCAAGCTATAAATAATTCAATACATAATCATTATCCTCAGTCTGTTTAAGGCCATAAATAGTCTGAATACATCTCGCTCATACCTTGTATGGATGTATTATTAAACCACGATTAGAATGGGATTCAGTTTTGTCACACAAATAGATCAAAGTTGAATACTGTACTGTTAAATAAATACTACTAATATAATATCGAAAAACCATCCTGTAGGCCTCTAATTTTGTATCAAATGCCATTACGGATCTCTCGTCTCGCTGCGCCCGAAACGTGACACTTCGAAGCCCATTAAGAAGAACACAACGTCAATATTTCATTCCATGTTTGAGATAATGTAATTACTCAACCTGCTTACATAATTTCACGAGAATCGGTTGTGTAATCTAATGCGACCAGTAGAGGAGGACAGCCTCTAAAACGCGGACCTCGTTCGCTGCGTTCGCTCGGTCAATGACCGCTACATTCCATTCCCGAATTCATTGCGGTTGAATAATATATAAAGATGTAGATAAAAACCAATGTTAAGCTGTACGCGCCTCCAGTGTGTCTAACTCGATTTAAATAAAATATGATATTGTTATGTTTACCAAAGTTTCTTGAAGTATACCATTATCATAAGGTAAGGTCGTAAAGCTACTACGTTTTCTTGGCGAGCCGAGATCCATTCAAATTCCTTAAGGGGATGACTCGATGCGAGTAAACCACGCCCCCGTGAAAGAGACACTCTTATGTCTTCCGTGATTGAGAAAACGAGATGCAACATTCTTCAAGACGACTTTTTTGGAGAAAACTTGAAGTGAGATTTTAGATGAGGTTAAAAATGCCACAATTTAAACTTGCTTGTGTCGATTAATAAATACATGGAACTCAACAATCATGTACATAATAGTCTGTGTTTATTGTTCGCTAATTTGGTCAGAACGGCGTTTCAAAGAACGCGATATTTTCCAATGCGCACCGTTAATAAAGAAAACCCAATGGACCGTTATACACTTGCCAATGGCTAATACACCCTTGTTCCCATACGTTTATTGCCCTATCACCGTCCTATATTAGCCCTGGCCATTATACAGGGTGTCCGGAAAGGCGTAACGGTGGCAAAAAGTTAATGGTTCGCTTTATAACATCCTGTGTACCGATGAGTCGGCGTTTCCTTTTCGCTTGCGAAGGCAGCCTTAAAGTGCTTTTGGAGTCCGTTAGGGCTTTATATGAATGGGTATTGGAGGTGTTTGTATTATAAAAAGGAGTCAAGTACAAGACGGATATATACCTTTGATATCCAGAATTTCAATTGCCATAGTAGACTAGTGTTTGAAATACCGTAATTTATTCAATTAGTCTGCAAGTAGGCCGCAATGGCACTTTTACAAGTCAGGTGGTACCAGCGTTTCTGAAAAAGAAGACCTCTGTCAAGAGGAAACTCCGAAACAAACTCAGCAGTATTTTTTGCCAAAATAAAGCATATTAAAATGATAGTACAAGCGCTCATAGCCTCGCGGCGCCTGCGAGTCGGAAACGATAACGCAGGTTAAGCAAAGATGGCAGCGGTCAGTCTTTGGATGGGTGACCGCCTGATTTTTGAGTGATTAATATAAATAAGCGCTTCCGTGCTTTGGAAGGCACGCTAAGCAGTTGATCCCGGCTGCTGTCTATGACAGTAGTCGTTAAGCCGAGTTAGAGGCCTTCGGGCGGCTTAAGAACTTCTAACAGTGATATATTCAATGATAGCCTAAATAGTTTCAAACGAAAAGTGTTGGCATATTTTAGCTCCCTAGATACTGCAAAATAATATTTAGTTTGTTGGTTTTATTATTTAAATTTTTAATTCCATTTAATTTTTCTTCCTGTATAAACTCAAATAAAATTTTAATTATAATTTTAACTACATGCTATAGGTAGGTAGAAAACCATTGGAGTAAGTTGTGGTTACCTATAATTAGATAAGCATCAGTCTCGATTAGAAATTAGATATAAGTGCATGTATGATGTATTATCTGTTGGTAATCCTAAATAAATAAATAAACAGTCAAGTTGCCCACTCACTTGACAAAGGGGGGACAACTGTTACTCGCGTCCGCAGGAGCTACCTACCACAACCCTGCACGTGTCCCCTGGGTGGTACTAAAGAGTGACAACATTAAAAGGCCAAAATAATGTATGCCATACGATTAAATAAATAAATAAATGATAGTACAGCCAACTACAAAGAGATCGATACGGCCAATGTTACCAAAAATATGTATATCTCTTTGTAGTCGACTCTCTACTTTACTCGTAGGTTTGTTTCATAAACATAACAAACCTGAAAAGTTTATAGTTTCTGAAAACAACAAAATTACGATTATGGCAAACATAACATTTATGGCAAAAAAAAATGGATTTATTTAGTAATCCCAAGTGGGATTGTCACAGGCAAAGTTTTATTTTAATAGTACGATACCATATCATATAGACGCTTTACATTCCAGTAAAATCACACGAGCGTTAACTACTCAACATTGATTTGAGGAATCGCTGTATCTTGACACGTTTTATTGTTATTGACCCTGTACATCTCTGACAATATTACATTAATGTTCCTTTTTTATTTTGACGCTTAGAGACCGTATACATTTAAATTGTTTATTGTTTGTTTATAACTAAATATGGGTTAGTTGATGATGGCTGAGATATGCGTCATACTCGTGATCGG
Organism: Epinotia ramella; assembly: GCA_947578815.1. Taxonomy (NCBI): domain Eukaryota; kingdom Metazoa; phylum Arthropoda; class Insecta; order Lepidoptera; family Tortricidae; genus Epinotia; species Epinotia ramella. Next base: position 660,950 of record OX388210.1, read on the forward strand.
GTGCTGTTTGTGGAGTCCGGACTGTTCATGCTTGCAAGGGCATAGTACCTAGTTAACTACTTATTTAAATACTAGTCTTATTATTATTATTATCGTATTCACGAGAGACATCATTCTGATCTTGACACGTTTTATTGTTATTGACCCTGTACATCTCTGACAATATTACATTAATGTTGCTTTTTTGTTTTGACGCTTAGAGACCGTATACATCTCTTAGAATATTAGAATAATTATTTATTGTATTTGGACGCTCAGAGACCTTATACATCTCTGGAATAGGTACTGAATTAAGTATTTAAGTTCTTGTTGATGCTGATACATATCTTATATCGAATGTTATAGTCATATTTTGCAATTTTGTTTTGTTTACATTAACATAGTGACATTTAGTTTGTTAACCTTTTATATATAATTTTAAATTATTATTGTGTAAGATTATTATTATTTTATTGTAAATTACCGTTTGACATGTAAAAGTGCCCCTGTGGCCTATTTGCAGAATAAATAATTGATTTTGATTTAGATTTTTTTTGATTTTGAGACAGTAAGAAACAAATGCAGTATAGAAACGATTGTATCTGCTTATTTTCATTTATAATATACAAAAAAAACCGGACATATGCGAGTCGGACTCGTCCACCTCGCCGCACTTAATAACAAAAGTAGTGTATATAGTTTTCAGATTGTTTTCCTATACTTGGAGTATAAGCCGATATTAGGTACTTGCCAAATTTCATAGTTCTAGGTTAATGTCAAGTACCCTATAACTTTTGAATAAGTTAAGTGTCAAAATATACGTTTTTTGCGGCATAAACAGCCCTATCTTTTAGGGTTCCGTACCCAAAGGGTAAAACGGGACCCTATCGCTAAGACTCCGCTGCCCATCCGTCTGTCTGTCTGTTCGTCTGTCACCAGGCTGTATCTCATGAACCGTGATAGTAAGACAGTTGAAATTTTCACATATGATGTTTTTCCGTTGCCGCTATAACAACAAATACAAACAAAACAGAATAAAATAGATAATTAAGTGGGCTCCCATACAACAAATGCATTTTTTGCCGTTTTTAAAAAGAATGGTACGGAACCCTTCGTGCGCGAGTTCGACTCACACTGGTTTATTTAATTTTTGTCTCAAATGATTTGGCTTGTCCTCCAATTTTATTTACGTTTACTTAGAAGTTCAAAAAAAACCCAAGTTCAAGGAACTGTAAACCTGAGTATATGGTTTTAATTTCAACTCGATACCTCTATGCGGTCCCGAGAAAAAGGGTCTTGACAGACATACAGACGGACAGCAAAGTGATCCTATAAGGGTTCCGTTTTTTCCCTTTGAGGTACGGAACCCTAAAACGCCGATAATACCACGTTTCTTGTATTGTATCCCTTTTGTTGTCCTAATGATGAGAACTTATGTTGCGCTGCGCGACTCACTACGTAGGGTCATTTGGATTCATTATTACGTTTCGAGAGATACAGTCCTGTGACAAACAGCTAGGCAGACTTTGTTGTAATTGGAATAAATGATGGGTTGGAACATTCTAGAAAGCTTTACTGTCGTATTTTGATATGATAGGATTGAATCTCGATTGCAATTTTACTTGCGGAGTGGAAAGCTGTAAATATTGTGTACTACCCAATGCCTTGCGTTGGATTATTGACTTGTAATCTAATCACTACCACACTTACAAATAAAGTCGACTATTTATATAACCAATGATGGCGTTTATATAAACTAGTGTAAACTATATGTTGTGTTCGTGTATGCGAATGTATGTATATTATAATACGGCTTCGGGTCACAATTAAGATGCAATGGCAGTATATTGACTTTAGAAAGAATAAAGCAAGAAAATATGTTAGCATAGAAGAAACAGTAGACACAACAAATTACATACATGATCATAATGGTTTTTTTTTTATATAACATTGTTAAAATGGTCGCCATTCAGCTTTTTGCCACGAAATACTTTATAATGCTACCTACCTTTCTCAGTAATGGTAAGTCTCATTCCAGCGGGGCTAGCAGAACTGACACTGAAACGAGAAAATCAAGCCTCCTCTTTCTAATTTGCGCAGTGCGAGTGAAACAGAAGAAAGTCACTGAGCCACGCGCGACGCCATTCTATGTAAATAATATCAAAGTTATTCATTCTTCATCACAACCGCGGGGTTTATTTGTGTTCGTCTTCACTTAATTTATCTTAACTCAAAAATTTCATTGTACAGTCGAGGAAATTGAATGTTAACACTATTGGACCTTAACGTCTCTTAAATAGAGTTTACATGTGCCAAATCTTAAATTTCCTCGACCGTACCTAAACCAGACCCCGTATCATGGTCGGCCTTATCACACGATAAGTAACAGGATAGAGCGTCCGTCACTGGCTGACACCGTTCGATAGAACGAGACGACGCTCCTATCTTGTCACTTATCGCATGACAAGGCCGACCATGATACGGGGTCTGCTTGCTTTTTGTGCTAAGAGTAAAATAAAAAATTAATACAAGTTCGGTTTGGTAACAATAATAATCATGCAATAAGTTGATATACTGCTAGTTACTATTATATTGTGATTAAATAACAGCAATTCCAACAAACATTCTAATTATTCCCGTAACATCGAGAAAGTTACGTTTGACTTGTAGTGTTCAATGGCCAATTTAAAGTGCCACAGTTTCTAACAGTAACTAACTTCCATTAGTCCGTGTTGAATTGGTATATATTTTGTATTTGTCATGAAATGAAATACATTTATTTGCGAGAATGCAGGTACATGATGATTAACAGTAATATTTTGAGATCCATATACATTCAGCCAGCTAGGGGCATGCAAAGTTATAACATTAATATAAGAACCCCATAAAAAATATCCCAAAAGAGGCCAAGCCTCGAAACTCCGTCATGCGACAAGCCTGATGTATCAGAATAAGCAAACATTAACCCATTCGGTGCCATTCGTGTCATAATTATGTTCAAACGTCAGAGCGCGGAGGGCGCACATCGTAACGTTATATGGAGTTTAACACTTTCACTGCTAGGAACCCGCCTAGCGTGCGCCTTCGCTGTCTTCGCTTTCTGCTACGGGAAAACCACGGGATTGGGTGCGTGCGTAGCGATTCTTAGCAGTGATTGTGTTAAGCTGCTACGTACTACGGCATAGCAAACACATAATTAATTACGTACCGTCAACAACGCTATTTTTTATCAGAACACGATACCTGTTATGCCCTTAATCGGTTCACACCCCATTTTTGCAGATAATCGGTCGACGTTAAAGACATGTTTACACTTTAACACCTTATTCCTTTGAAAGAGTCCGAAAAATGTACGTATATTTTTAATGCAAACTGTGCGTTTGCAAACGAGGCAAGTGATACATTAGCAATGCATACACTGTATTGCCAAAAGCTATATGAAAATGAAATTACCGTCTGATGCACTCATAAATAGGAACATTAAGCCGAAATCGAGTTTACGGGTGAAACCGCCCGGTTTACGTGCCTCGAATAGAGATAGCAATAAAATTGCCATCGAATCACTGTTTAGAATGCACGGTCGCGTTTATATAACCTATACACTTATAGTGGAGATTATTTAATATGGCCGTCTTTTTAAAAAAACTGTCATCCGAATTTGAATCTTCTGCCTTCCAATGCAGAATTGCTTTTTAAATGTCAACTTTGATGCAATTCGGCCAACTCAAATGATCACAAGTTCATACAGTACAGTAGTACATGATTGACTCAATCTATAATATATACATGTTCGGTCCCGAGACACAAGCTCAGCCCAAGTTTTTTTTAATGCATTTATATTAAAGGAGAAAAAAACAATATAAAATTAATAGACGCATAAAGACACCTCTTTAAGGCCGGCATCACACTGGCGCGGCCTGCGGTGGCGGTCCATAGTAAATTTGACAGCTAATGACAAGTTTACTATTGACCACCGTTTATGAACACTTTGGAGTGTCTCCGATATCCCTGTGTAGTTAAGACGAGTTTTTGGTATGGTTTTAGAACCAAATCTTATTAATATACTATGTCAGTGTATAAATCTGGGGCCAATTATACTCAAAATATCGCGAACCAGCCGCGCTTGATTGGTATACATGTCAAATTGACCTCCTATCCGTATTCTTACCAGAAAACAAGCGAACTAATTATTTGAGTAGGTACAGACTGAATATTTTTAGTAATCTATTGAACCGTTTAAAAGCTAACAGATTGATTAATGCGGCGTAAAGAATCGATGTGCCATAGATAAATGAGCGCCCATCGCGTTGTCTATGGCCGACCAATTGATTTATTGTCTGTGGTCGCTTGACGGATGAGACCGCATCTGTCCGCTGGAGGCGTGCACAAATAACTAACTTATTTGATCGGACTATTTTTTTTTTATACTACGTTGGTGGCAAACAAGCACGTAGACTGTACTGTTACTGCCTTCGTAGTATAAAAAAAAAACCGGCCAAGTGCGTGTTGGATCACGCACAACGAAGGGTTCCGTGCTTATTAAAAAGGTCGTATCGTCACAGAAATCTCACGGCAGTTACGTCCTTTTCTATAAGGTAGGCAGCAATATCTCGAAAGCAGTAGTTCTGCAGCAATATCTCGAAAACCTTTGAACCGAAAGTATTACATTCCATTGTAGAATCAATTGCACCTTTCTTAGCTGATATTTTCAATAAATGTATTGATACTGGAGTATTTCCTGACCTCATGAAACACAGTAAAATTATCCCGTTGTTTAAATCAGGAACGAAAACTGACCCTAACAACTTCAGGCCAATATCAATACTACCGGCACTAAGCAAAGTTTTTGAGAAGCTTATTCTTCATCAGCTTATGTCCCACTTTAGTTGCAATAAACTGCTCAATACCAATCAGTTCGGATTCACTAGGGGTCGCTCTACCACTGATGCAGGGGTGGTACTAATTAAACATATTTTTGATGCCTGGGAAGAGGCTCAAGATGCTATTGGAGTGTTCTGTGATTTATCAAAGGCATTTGATTGCGTTGATCACGAGAATTTAATCAGAAAGTTGAGACATTATGGGATTAAAAATGCTCTTGATCTTGTTTCATCGTATCTCTCGGAGAGAACACAACGAGTAGTCATCAATGGGACCCAATCAGCAGGGACAACTGTTGCTCTTGGTGTTCCTCAAGGCTCGATTCTGGGTCCGTTTCTGTTTCTGATTTACATCAATGACCTACCAAATGTGTTGCAAGATAAACATGAGATAGTGTTATTTGCAGACGACACGTCGCTTATCTTCAAGGTAGACAGGAAAGAGAAAAGCTTCGATGGTATTAATGATGCTCTCAACACTGTTGTGAAATGGTTTACAGCAAATAATTTACTGCTAAATTCTAAGAAAACTAAGTGTATCAGATTCACTTTACCTAATGTCAAGCAGGTAAATAATACCAAGATCCAATTAAAGGGCGATGAGCTGGAATTTGAAGATGTAACAGTGTTTTTAGGTATCACCCTGGACTCAAAACTGCAATGGCATGCGCATATCGCCGCCCTAGCCGGAAAACTTAGTTCGGCAGCCTATGCAGTAAGACGCATAAGGCAGTTAACAAACGTTGAGACGGCTAGGCTGGTGTACTACAGTTACTTCCACAGTGTTATGTCCTACGGAATCCTGTTGTGGGGGAAGGCGGCTGATATCCAGACTATATTCATGCTACAGAAACGAGCTGTACGCTCCATATACGAACTAAAAGCTCGAGATTCTCTCAGGGACAAATTTAAGGAGGCAAACATTCTTACTGTAGCATGCCAATACATTCTTGAGAATATCATGTATGTGCGGAAAAACCTTCATGAGTTCAAACTCAACAGTGATATCCACGACTACAACACCAGAAGTAAAAACAAGATCGCAGTGAAGGCCAGTCGTCTCCGCAAGGTTAGCACGTCGTTCGTGGGGAACTGCATACGTTTTTACAATAAAATACCTACTGAAATTGTTAATTTACCTTAAGTTAAGAGTAATTTACTAAGCAAGGCGTATTATACTGTCAACGATTTCTTAAACGACAAAAATGCCTTTAAGCCAGTAGTAGTCTGATTCTATTAGGAATATACCTAAATACATGTAATCATTATAAGTACATACCTACCTGAAATAACTGTAACGTTTTATGTAAGAAGAGAGCACGTAATGCTGTTTCTCGCCGAACAAGTCGCTTAATCTTTGCTATTATCAATGTCCGGTGGCTTGAATATGTCATGCTCGCTTAAAGGGCTTTGCTTACGGTGGCGTCGTTGATCGGGTCGCCACCTTCCCTAACATATGGTTGAGGGAGGCGATGGCTGAGATATGCGTCATACTCGTGATCGGGTGCTGTTTGTGGAGTCCGGACTGTTCATGCTTGCAAGGGCATAGTACCTAATTAACTACTTAAATACTAGTGTTATTATTATTATTATCGTATTGACGAGACATAATTCTGATCTTGACACGTTTTATTGTTATTGACCCTGTACATCTCTGACAATATAACATTAATGTTCCTTTTTTGTTTTGACGCTTAGAGACCGTATACATCTCTTAGAATATTAGAATAATTATTAATTGTATTTGGACGCTCAGAGACCTTATACATCTCTGGAATACTGAATAATATCATTAACTTCTGTTAATGCTGGATACAGATCTTATATCGAATGTAATGGTCATATTTTGCAATTTTGTTTTGTTACATTAACTTAGTGACATTTAGTTTGTTAACCTTTTATATATCATTTTAAATGATTATTGTGTAAGATTACTATTTTATTGTAAATTACCGTTTGACATGTAAAAGTGCCCTTGTGGCCTATTTGCAGAATAAATAATTGATTGATTGATTGATTGAACCGATTTTGTTCAAAATAATACAATACAAATACTCTTTATTGCACTTCTCACACAAACAATACAGTTAGAAAGAGAAACAATAAGTACATTAAAAATACGCACATTACAATAAAAAAATCCAATTTTTTTATTTTATGTTAAAACTTCGTTATTTAGAAAATGTTTGTTAGTTTCGGGGCGGTTATCTCAGACTACGAGTATATTCACTTCATCAAAAAAATTGCTGAGAAACCATATATTTATTATCAAAGGTATTGTGTCTTTTTGTTTTGACTTGCAGTTAGGTACATGTGTCCACCCACACCTCCAAATTTTACTCAAATAAAACTTATAGTTTTCGAGTAAAATGCCTGTGACATTGGACAGACGTACACGACGCGACGAAACTACCGTTTTTGCCCACGGAACCCTAAGAAACAAGTGCGTGTGTTTACACTATTTTTTTCACATCACCAGTAGTAACATTGCCATTTAGCCGGTAGGGGGGGACAATTGACTTGAAGAAAAATTGGTCCCAATATCAATGCAAACGAATCACTAAGTAAAAAAATAGTTTCTAGAAACCCGTAATATTTTTGAACAAGCAGGTATCCAACGATAACCCGCACTATGGGCTTAAAGAGAAAAAAAAATACATCCCGATTCCCGACTTTACGAGTAGGGGCAGTACCATAAAAAAAATTTTTTTCAAGGTTCTATTCTATTGTTTTGTCGGCGTGATTGATTTATATACCTATGCCGAATTACAACTATCTGTTAGTAAAGGTCACTTAGCTAAACCCCAGACGGACAGACGAACAGATGGGCAGACGGACATGGCGAAACTATAAGGGTTTCTTGTTGACTACGGAACCCTAAAAAAGCGCTCATCGCGTTGTCTACGGCCAAGCAATTGATTTATTATCTGTGGTAACTTGACGGATGAGAGCGCATCTGGCCGCCGGGGGCGTTGACAAATAACTAACTGATTTGATCGGATTCTTTTTATTTTTTATACGATGGTGGCAAACAAGTATACGGTCTGGCTGATGGGAAGCAGACACCGTAGCCTATAGACGCTTGATCCAGAAGAATTGCAAGCGCGTTGCCGAGTGTTTCTTCATTCGAGGGTTCGTTGTGTTGTGCTAGAGACAAACGCGGGTCCCTCTCTCTCTAGACAAGATTTCCTCGGGAGAGCTAAAGTTGTTGTAGACAACTAAAACATTTAACACAGTCAAATGGGGTGAGTAGGGGCAAAACTGACATTCAAACATCGATAACATTTTCAATTATCAATTATTTATTCTGCAAATAGGCCACAAGGGCACTTTTACATGTCAAACGGTAATTTACAATAAAATAGTAATCTTGCACAATAATAATTTAAAATGATATATAAAACCAAATGTCACTAAGTTAATGTAAACAAAACAAAATTGCAAAATATGACCATTACATTCGATATAAGATCTGTATCCAGCATTAACAGAAGTTAATGATATTATTCAGTATTCCAGAGATGTATAAGGTCTCTGAGCGTCCAAATACAATTAATAATTATTCTAATATTCTAAGAGATGTATACGGTCTCTAAGCGTCAAAACAAAAAAGGAACATTAATGTTATATTGTCAGAGATGTACAGGGTCAATAACAATAAAACGTGTCAAGATCAGAATGATGTCTCTCGTCAATACGATAATAATAATAATAACACTTTTTTATTTTTAAATATGCAAACTGAATGGTGTATATATTATAATAAGTGTTTCGGACGTTTTTATTTTAGTTTTTATTTTATTTTGGAGAGTTCCATTTCATAACTTTGACGATAAACAGGAAATCTCACCTCACCCCGTAGTCTCTCGTAATAAGTGTGAAATGGGATTTCATACAAAGGTGATTTTTACAGCTCCATATTAAATTGGAATACATTATTTTTGTAGCAGTAGCCCTAAAATCCCATCTCACCCCCCTTCCATACCTTCTCTCCCCATTCATAACCCAACTCTCCCCGCGAACCATACTCTGGTCTGCTTTATCACCTGATGCCAATATTTGGCGTAAGCAATACATAGTTCTACGAAAGTGACTGCGTTCTGCAAGTTGATCATGTAACGCATTGTACTGTACGTACGTTAGGTAGATCAAAATGTCATTTTTGTATGGAAAAATCACAATTGGATTGTCCTAACGTGTGTTCGTGACATTACGTATTTCCCCTCAGAGGGGTAGAGGGAGTTGGTCTTCTAAGCTAGACGGAAACTAGACTTTGTTAGGATTAAACCGGTCAATACATTTCAAACTTTATAACACACACGCGTCTTTGTGACACTTAAACGCGCAAAACAACACTGTTTATGCCACCCCTAATGACATGTGTATCTACCTGTGTGTCTGTTGGTGCCATAGTAGCTCCAAAACGGATGAATCAATATGAGGGTGGTTTAAAAAAAAACTTTAACTTAAATATCGAACGAATAGTTACAATGCAGTAGTTTATAGTCTTGTTAAGGGCCATTGAAATCTTCTTGCAGAGTATATACAACGTGTTAATAAAAAACCAAAAACCTGAAAAAAGTTTGTTCAGAATCGAGTATAGAATGCGAAAAAAATAAAAAAAAAATTTTTTGACAAGATTTATTTTTTACATTTGTATGGAGTGTTGGCCGACTGGGGCGACCTGCTCCATACAAATGTAAAAAATAAATCGCGTCAAAAATTTTATTTTTTATTTTTTTCGCATTCTACTCTCGATTCTGAACAAACTGTTTTCAGGTTTTGCGTTATTTTATTAACACGTTGTATATTTGGGTTTGGGACTGAATTAGCTAATGGACTTTCTACACGGATATAAGCTAAGTTTTAACCCACGCGTTTCCCTGCGATCTTTGCAATACCCGGGCGAAGCCGCGCGGGTAACTCATATACATATTATATTTCCCAAATCCCTATAAATAAGAACCCCCATAAAGATACACCATATATCGTTCATGGTTCCGGCAACTAGGATTATTTATTGACGACGCTGCGGCTCACGTAGGTATACAGTCAACGTAAAAGAACACTTTTGCACTTTATTGCTTTGTTATTTATTTATTTATTTATTTATTTATACAAGGAATTCCAACAGCTATGAAATATTCGCTATACTTTATATAAGGCGAAAATATATACATATTTTGGATTTCGCTATTTCGATGAAGCTACTAGCCCAGTGATTCAGACATGCGGCTGTTATGAGGAAACAAAAAGGTCGAGATAGTTGAGAAATAGGTATTTGTAAAATGTATTGCTGTCGCGCCAACCTCAAGCCTCCCCCCGCAGAGCGCGGTAGAGACAACTGCAGCTTGGATCGAAAATACCTATTAAAAGAACATAAAATCAACGTTTCGTAGACCCCTGATTTCTTCTCCAAAACTTGACCTATTTAACTATTTTTTTTATTAAAAATCAAAGAAAGGATTTGGCCATGTTTCTATGTTTTCTTTTTTTAAAATAATCTAGTCAAAATTGTTTTCTGGATGTTTGAACACAGCGGAAAATCTGGCATTTATTTAGGTTTTTGAAGGTTTGTTAATATCTCTTTTAAGAATAAATTTATGAAAAAAAGGAAAACATAGGAACATGTCAATAGTAGCCACAGTTTTATGCTCTACTGCCATTATCCAGGGAGAAAACTGGGGACTACGTTTCTATGGAAAAACGGCCGTTGTGTTTCCTCTTAAACGGCGGTCGGTTCGAATCCCGACTCGTACCAATGAGTTTTTCGGAACTTATTTATGTACGGAATATAATTTGATATTATTTATCGTTAGCTTTTCGATGAAGGAAAAACATCGTGAGAAAACCTGCATACATCTGCGAAGAAATTCAAAGGTGTATGTGAAGTCCCCAACCCGCACTGGGCCAGCGTGGGGACTACTGCCCGTTCCCTCTCCTATCCATGAGAGGAGGCCTGTGCCCAGCAGTGGGACGTATATAGGCTGCTTTTTTAAATCTTTGATGTCGACTGCGTCACCTTTTTCTTTAGACTTCAGCCCAGTTTGCCGTCACGTTTGATATCTTTAGAGGTGTTTATAGTGAAGCGTGTTTAATGCGATATTTTATTTTAATGTAATTTGTATTTTAGGTAGTAAACTTATTCGGGTCTAGCATCTGCTTTTTAATTGAATTGTTGGTTGTTAAATATTATGCATTATCTCCGTTGACAACTTGCTGGGATTTGAGTCTACCAAAAAATATTATGCTAGGAAATATGCATTAGACTTAAAGTATGTTATATTCAATGTTACATCAAATGATCATTACTCATACTCATACTCATTTATTTATACTTAATGCACAAATACATTAAACGTCAAAAAGTTAATATTAGATTAAATTAAATTAATTCTAATTTATTTATAATGTCGAAGAGTTAAATTATTTCAAAAATACACACATGTCAAATGAAGTAAAATTGGTAATAAGGTCATATTTAGAATTCCATAATGAGCAAGAATATATTAAAATGTTAGTAGTCACACAGTTTAGAAATGTATAAATTATAATTATATCATAGGCAAATATATAAAGTTTTGTTATTTGACTCAATAATTATATCAAATGAGCGTTATTGCTACTCATATTATACGAGTATAAAACCTCAACTCCTGCGACCTTTACCAGGTCATCAGTCCACCTTGTGGTTGCCACTCGAGAACCTTTCACCCCCAATGGCCATCGCTTCTACGTGCAAAAACAAGATGGTTGTTGCTCGTAGAACCGATTGCATTACTCGATATTAATACCGCATTATATGTATATAAGAATACATGAGGAACGACCGCTGTCGAGCAAAATGTTTGAGGTGTGGGCGGAGAGTAACGGCGGCGGAGCAATAACATAATAGCTCGGATCACCAAAAAACTCAAAGTAGACCCCGTATCTTGGTCGGCCTTATCACACGATAAGTGAGAGGATCGAGCGTCCGTCACTGGCTGACACCGTTCGATAAAACGAGACAACGATCCTATCTTGTCACTTATCGCGTGATAGGGCCGACCATGATACGGAGTCAGATTTACTGTCGTTCCACTAGAATTCTCGCTAAAACACTTCTGTTTATTTTGTGAGCTTTGCTAGAATGTTCATAACAAGTGAATTCTCAAGCATGCTTCATGAGTCTGCTGCGTGTTAAGCCAAGGCCGCTGTTGGCGAAGCTCCATACATTGACGTCACACGAAAATTAGCAATTAACACTGAATGAGTCATTATTGCTGAGGCCTTCGTTAGACCGGGCGGGATTCAATTACTCGATTGCGTATCGATGAGGGCCTTACATCATACTTGGAGTTCAATTTTCTTCAACAATTCCTGTAGATTTTATATAGAAAAAGTCTCGTATATATATATTTTATTAAATATGTTTTATTTCGTGTTAAGTATTGTTAACGTGAAAGTTACCACGATCAAATTTTAACCGATATGATACAGAGAGAACGAATATAATGGAAAAATAAACCATCAACGTCTGTAACCCTAGACAGGACTCGAACCTGTGACCCCTCTATTTCCGGTAGAGTGCTCTCACCACTGAGCTACGAGGGCAATGACCGAAGACGCGTAGCTTTCAATCATATTCGCCGCTTTTAGTAGCGACTTTGTATTTAATAAATTAATAAATAAACATTATTTATATACTGTAATACAAACGATATGATACAGAGAAAGAATATAATGGAAAAATAAACCATCTTCGTCTGTAGCCCCCGACAGGATTCGAACCTGCGACCTTTCTATTAACGCTAGACTGCTCTACCAACTGAGCTACGAGGACAGTGACGCAAGTTGTATATTTGTTTTAATGATCGGGGTAACTTCCTCGTTAAAAATAACACGAAACAAAAATATTTAATTAAATAATTTGTTTCGTGAAAAGGGTATACTGAAATACATAAAACATCCATGACTCAGAAACAAATATTCGTGCTCATCACACAAATAAATGCTCTTACCGGGATTCGAACCCAGAACCTCTTGTTTCGTACGCAGGGTCACTACCAGGTAGGCTAAAGCGGGCGTCAAATATAGTTAGTAATACTATAATATAGTTAACCTTCCATCAGGGCTTGTTAAAATGCCCATTATAAGTAACGTTAGGTAACGGTAATATCATAAAAATACCTTAGTAACTGTATTAAAAACGAACGTTTCTTTCTAACATATCATTATTATAACGTTACCCAATTAACGTTACTTTTATCGGTAATTTTAGTTTTCATTGCAGGGCCTGTTAACGTTCCCCAATTCACATTATAATAAGTATCGTTACCAAGTAAAACTATTTTAATCGGTAATGCTACGTTGCCACACCGTGCTACCAACAGACGCGCACGCGCGCACCAAGCAGCGCTGGTTAAGAATAAGAATAAGAAAGATTTATTGCATAACTGTGTACATATTAGGGTGGTTACAATTTTAAGACAAATAGATTCAACAGTTACCCCATCGGGCGTGAAATATACTAAGCTTAAAAACTAGAGTGACATAATCTGGAAAATTACACTACTTTCTACATTAACAATTCTCACACTCGAAGAACTCGCTTAGACTATAAAAGGCCTTATCAATAAGCCAATTTTTAACTTTGTTTTAAAGATATTACCGACTAGGCATTTAATGCCAGTCGGAAGGTGATTGAATACTTTAATTGCCATCACAAATGTTTTTTTTGCGTATATGGAGGTACTAGCTCTTGGTAATCGAATGTTTTGTTTGTACTGCGTTCTTACATTAACCTTCGTAGATACCCATGTCGTAGAAAAGTTGGGTTGATTTTTTTACAAACAAACATACTTCGAGAATATAAATTCCTGCCAGCGTCAGAAACCGCTTTTCTCGGAAAACTCTGCGAAGGGAAACCCTGTAATTCATACGATACATAGTCCTCAAACATTTTGGTTGATTGGCGTTGTTACCATTTCGTAGACTGGCTATCGTGCGTGAGCGTGAACAGCCTTGTTGTATATCGGACTATCGTATAGGTCATTAGGTATACCTTACAATACATTTTGCTATCAAGTTGAGTGCGGGCGGGTATTGTGTTATACGATGTGAGGTAACAGTTTGTGTCTTATACCTTGTGATTAATAACCTCCTCTGTTAAAAAGTTATAGCTATAGACGGGACAGCCGGACAGCCGGACATACGAAAGCATTTTTGCCCTATAGTTAAATATCGAACTCGCTCACAAAACTTCACGAGAATCTGTTGAGACTTGAGAGATGCGATCTATGGAGGGAAAAGCCAGACAGCCGGACATACATACGAAAGCATTTTTGCCCTATAGTTAAATATCGAACTCACTCACAAAAATTCACGAGAATCTGTTGAGAGATGCGACCTGTAGCTGCTACTAACGTTACCTACTAACGTTAAAAACATTTAACGATACATTTGACTAAACGTTAGCTCAATGCACAGCAGGTAACGTTACCATTTTTTTACCGGTAAAAAGTAGTATAGGTAACGGTACATGGCTTAGCGTTAATAACAACTTAACGTTAAATCTGACTCACAGTGGTAACGATACCAACATTTTAAAGTTATTTCAAGGCCTGATTTCCATAGCCGGGTTACAGTCTGTTAAACTTTTTATACTAGTCATAAATACTTGAAGATAACTTGAAAATGTCATGAAATCCCAACTTTATAAATAGGCTTTATGGTGAAATGACTTCTCTGTAAATATCAGCCTCAGCTTCAATCTGAAATCCGGGTAAGCCTGAAAATAGCAGGCCTGAGGCGGTATCGATCGGGACTGTATTAGCTCCAGATTACGTAGGCTTCTGCAATTACCAGAACTAGAGCAGCTCTAGGAATAAGGTTGGCATTGTTGGGTAAGGTCCGGGAGTAGAGAAAGAGGTACACACACAGATAAATAATTTAAAGACAATAATTGTGTCTCTTTATTTCATCGACAAACGATTCATCGAATGTCTCGCAGAATTATGAATTAAAATTATCTTTTACAGAAACCGTAAACTTTGTAGGTATAAGTTAGGTTAGGTTTGTTTAATAACAATCCTCAGAATAATCCTTACTAATATTATAAATGCGAAAGTGTGTGTGTTTGAATGCTTGTCCTTCTTTCACGTCGCAACTGAGCGTCGTATTGATGTGATTTTTTGTATGGAGATAGTTTAGAAGCTGGAGAGTGACATAGGCTATTTTTTCCAGCGGGAAAACATCTAATTCCGCGGGCATCAGCTAGTACTACATATTTATGAAAAAAGGCAGCAAATGAAAAATCGGCGATTAAACAAGGTACAGAAGTTAATTTGTCTAACTAAACCATATAATAGAGCTGAGGTGTGGGAGGTTAGCCAAAGTTGCAAGAACAACAGGCCTGGTCCCAGGCCAGGGTTTACAACACAAACAAACTAACAGTTTACAAAAACGCGTGTAATAAATTAAATGACATTGACAATTATTTTTGCTAATTCGTATTACACCCTCCTCGTAAGAATTCGATTGATCAGACTTTTTAGTAACTAATGATTCAATTAGTTACTTCTAACATCATCAAATAAATAATTTGAATCTATTGCCAATTGTATCGTATCATGCTATCTATATTCAAAACTCAACTCGGTCTAATGTAATCAAAGCAAGGCCGTCCCTTGTCCCTGGCTCGCCGCGCAAAATGGCCACCAGACGCGCGCATTAACGCTTGTAAATATATCGCAGACATGTAGCTAAGTGGATCACTCAAACGCACCTAATTTGCGTGTCAAATCAAAGCTCTATTGCTACGTGACCGCCCAGCTCCGCCCGCGTTGCAAAGAACCCAGTCAGCGACGGGATACAATAAAATATCTGGTATAAGGTTGTCTGGAAGAGATCGCTCTCTAGCGATAAGACCGCCCGTTTTTTGCCTCTACTTCTGTTTATTATGTTCCGTACAGTGTTTTGAGTCTAATTTTTGTCGTTTCTGACGTGGCATCCATTTTAGGCCGTCGTTTCGCATTGAATAAAACTTTACTTATCATTTACGTACCTAAAAAAATTCAGTTTGGCTAAAATTTCATTACGTTTTTCTTTAATGATAGGCCCCGTTTATTTAGAGAGGTTTGTGGTTTTACAGAAGGCAGTCAATTTGTCCTTGATAGATAAATACCAAATTATATATTCTAATTAATACATATATATATATTTAATGTTATCTGACGCGTTTTGGAGTCTAATAGATAATTCACATTACACCGATTTAGACTATAAAAGAATTGAATAGGTATTCGTTCGTTCTGTTCGTGACTACAACAATACATTTCGATGTATTCTCTCGTGCGCCGGACGGCAATGGTGACACTCGTCAAAATCGCGTGGGAAACAGAATGTCAATAATTGAGTTGCATAACATGTGACTGGCGAATACTTTATTTAGTCGGGTTATTTGTTCCGGCCGATGGCCGTTGGGGCATACTGGGTGTTAAGTAGAGACCGCGTGTCGGAAAATAGTGTAGGCCACCCTGTGGCTAGGTGGCAGGGGCTTATGTTCAGCAGTGGACTGACAGTACATTATGTATATGTTCCGGCCTTGGCCCCGGCACGGCACGGACACGGAATGGAGAACAATCAATCATTATTAACTGGGGAAGTCCTTCACCTTCCAGACCCCAGCTAAATCGTCACCATCATTCGCTTGTCTTCATTCCATTTACTTGGGGTCGGCGCAGCATGTCTTTTTCTTCCATATTTAACTGCCACCCCTGATCTCGTCACTTATTTCAGAACCCAGCTAAATAACAGTTTTGGTTTCAGTTCTTTATTGGTAAAAATAATAATTTTACTGGTCATACAAGGCTGGATATATTATTATGTAGTGGCTCCTGAGACTCCGCTGTGTTGATGGAAATATGTAAACCCTTAACACTTTCACTGCAAGGAACCCACCTCGCGGGTGCCTACGCCGTAGCCGTTTTCCGCTACATACGAGGAAAACCACGGGATCGGTTACGAGGGTAGTGCGTAGTGATTCTTGGTAGTGAATGTGTTAAGTCTCACGCGTCCATAAGCTACGATTCCGCTGACTACCAAACGGGCCGTACTCGTTTGCCACCCGTAGTTTTAAATCATAACTTCCACTCGGTACCTACAGTTTCAATCTTGCTCCCAAGTCAGAACATGCCAGTAATTACAGGCAGGTAACTCATTCAAAAGCCTTTATTGTAATCTAAGAGGAGCCCATTTGGCTACACGTCTGAATTTGAATTGATTTAGTATTTATTACTTGAGAATCGAGCCTCCTCTTAGCGTATTCCCTGTTCAATGAAAGAATCTGAACGGCTACCGCGAATTGCAAAGATAGTGAACGTTGTCTATTTCTATTGCACTTCCATATTCCAGCGAGAGCGAGGTACATCCACGAACAAACGAAGTTGGCTTTTTGGGGTAGTTTTAGTTAAAATTACGAAAATGCGTGGGATTTAAAAACTTAGTTTTTTGCTAAATATGAAAGGAAAAGATTGCAAAGAGACGTTATAAAACAGACCGAAGTGTGGCACGTGTTCTGAAGTGGCTGTTGTTAGTTCTATTGTTTATGCGTTAATTTTTTTACCCTAGGTACTTGAAGATAACAATTAATCAATGTTGGTAATGGTTGGTTTTAAGTACTTTTGGTAGTAGTGAGTAGTTAAAGGACTTGTTTTTTCTGGATTGGAAAGTCCGATGACAACCATCGGACTTTCCAATCCAGAGACACTTAGACAAGGTTAGGTTTGAGATTAGGTTACTTGTAGGGTACTTGTCTAGGTCTTGACAAGTGAATGAGTAACTTGACTCAAAAGGCAACAAGGTGGGCATAAATGGCAAGCCGTCTAGCTGGCAATCCACCGCGCGACTACTGATAGTTTTACCTGAGGTAAAGAGAGATGAGTAGACGTTGGCTTGGTTTTCTCGCTCTAGCTTTCACGACTGCAATGCAGGACTTTCTTGATGCGGTCTTAGAAGAACGCGACGAACCGTGCGCTTAAATTGCCAATTCGATTTCATTTCCATCCCTCAGCCAAATGAACCCCCAGTCCGTGTTCAGTTTAAGTCTGCCTGAATAACTTTGCAAACTTCCATCATTTGAGGCACGAAACTCAGGACTTCGAAAAATACATTTGTACCGTTCAAAGGAACAGACCAACAAAGGCGCGCTTACCCTGTTCCTTGTAGGCACGTTTACCCTTTTGCTTCTGACCCACTGAATTGTATTCGACAAGACGAACTAGGTACTTAAAAACTGGAAATTCTTTATGAAAAGTATTCAGCGATACGAGTTTAGTTGTCGAAAAATGTTTTTGGTATCCAGGCGCAGTTGTATTCAGAAGTATGAATTGTGGGTTGCAAGACCGCTTACAATTTATAATAAATGGAATTTATCAAGCTGTAACGTTAAGTAACGAAATGGTTTTTTAGCTCCTACCTTGACTTGGCGGCTAGTTTTTACATACAAGATATTTGGCTAATCAACTTATTATCTTTGTTATACGTAAGTGACTGTTTATATAAATGGTAAGTTATCTTACTCGATAAATTTGGCTTACTAGTAAAAACTAGCCATCTTGAGGATCAATTTATCCCAAGTTATCTGCTTTGTGTAAATAATTCGACTGTTCAAATTTAAGATGATTTAGATTTATGTTCTAAGAATACATTTTATTTGAGGATTGTATCTTTGGCTGACTTGGCACCCATTTAGATCTCAATTCTTTTGTCGGACTTTACAACCATGCATATTCTTAAATAATATTGCACTTGGCTCCCATTTACACATTTATATTTTCGGTGGGATAGTATCGACCGATAAAAGATAAACTGCGTTTTCAATCCGATAAAACTTAACCCTTTACTAAGTACCCCGAATTCAATCGAACAGTGGCCACAATAAATCCAACGGCCAAAATAAATTAACTTCGCAAAACGACCCGCAAACTCCTTTACCCAAAAATAAAGTTGTCTTTAAGGAAAATCCAATAAACCTGTAAGTAGGATAGAGAGAAGTGTAAAAAAGTGAGGGTTCTTTGTAAGTTATGTTGTAAAGATGTAACAAGTAAACTTTAAAATAGTATTAAGGTATGAATACATTAAATGTTTTTTCATGTTTTTGCTCTGCGTAAGCTTGCACAAGTGGTTTCCCAAAAATCTGCCCTACTAGCGTGCCATGGTCATATTATGTCCAATCTTAGATCATCATATCAGCCGAAAGTTTAATTATTGTGTGTTTTGAATAAAACTCAACCAATCCAATATTTCAGCGTCTATACCGAATAAAGATACAAGTCTTAAATATCTTATTATTTGTAAGAAGAAATATATTTCTTTCTCAGTAACAGTTTCTTAAATTTTCTGCACTTGTCACGTTTGAGTCAAATCATCCCTAAAATAGCCATCGTTTGCTTTAGTAGCTAACTTGTTTAACTAACAATCTTCGTAGCCATTTTTTTGGGTGTGTATCGGGTTGTCTTAGAATAATCAATTGCCGTTACTAATGTTGTAGACACTAAATAAGATAATCAAAAAATATGTATTTTCTTGAAAATGATTAACTAAGATTAAGAATGTGGTCAAATGGAGGAAAAAGCAACGCAAGAGGTTAAATAATCACAAAGATATAAGTGTCCAAAGTTTTAAGAGGAGGTCGTCCCTTTTCCCCAAAACGCACATTCATATGAAAAGAGTGATTTACTATGACGCTCGACTCGAGGATTGGGACGTGACGATCGGCTAGCGTTTTCTCTTTAACAAGCAACAAACGGTTGTACAGTCGCCATCAGATATATTGGAGCGGCCAAAGTGCTCACAAATATCTGAACACGCCTCTATTGTCGAGGCATTAAGGACCTTCGTAATTCTTTGAGATATTAGGATTTTCGTCACTAGGCATATTTTTTTGCTCTCTTTCTTTTGGAGTTATAATAATTTTTGAGTCTACACCCGTATTGCCGTTACTAGGTAACTTAGATATATTATACCTCGCTGCGCTCGTCCCTGTCTTCACACAGCTCGTCAATCACACTCCCATACACGCTTCCGTACCGTTACGGAGTTACGAGATAATAAAAATATCCTCTATGTCCTTTTCCGAGATTCAAACAATTTTCACATCAATTTTCTTAATGGCACAAACGGAAACAAACAGAGAAAGACAGAGAGTTTTTAGTACATTTCTTCGTATAAGTAGCGTGTATACATTTATGTCTGAATGGGTTACGTTGAAATAATAACTTTAAAAACAAAGTTTAGCCAACTTTAAAACAGTACCCATCCAAATTGCTTCAATTGTGCCTATAAAATAAAAAAAAACCATCGATGTGTCCAGGATGCCATAATCAGATCCTGACTAGAAGACCATGGAACTACTTGGAAAGGATACCCTCTCAAACAACAAAAAAACCAAATCGGTCCAGGCATCTTTTAGTAAACGGGGAACACACATAAATTACTAGCGACCCGCCCCGGCTTCGCACGGGTACTATATTGTACATATAAACCTTCCTCTTGAATCACCTCTTTAAAAAAAACCGCATCAAAATCCGTTGCGTAGTTTTAAAGATCTAAGCATACATAGGGACAGACGGCGGGAAGCGACTTTGTTTTATACAATGTAGTGATAAAAGAGTCAGACGAATTGAGAATTTCCTCCTTTTTTTAAGTGGGTTAAAAAATAGCATTCTGTGATCACTAAGTATATATCGACAAATTAATCTAAGGCGCAAATGGATCCCTAAAAACGAACATTCCAATTGAATCCCAGCAACCTCGGGGGTCAATTCTAAAATTAATTGAAACAGCAAGCAGACTTGAGTTTCGTGATTTTGTTCGGAATGTTTCCAATCGGAATGATGCTCAACTTTGGGGCGCGTCTATCTTCATTCAACTGATCCTGTACTAGATAACGAATACAATTGATTTGTGGATATATAATATATCTTGACTATATAATTTTTCTTTCATCGATAAGTAGATGGTAATTTTTTATCGAACTAGCTTTTGCACGCGACTCCGCCCGCGTGGAACTCGTAGCTCCATACAAACTTTAATCTCCCATTTCACCCCCTCAGGGAATGATTTCCGAGATAAAAACTATCCTTTATCCTCCTTCGGGATTTAAACTATCTTCGTACCAAATTTCATCTCAATCGGTTTAATCGTGAAGAGGTAACAGACAGAGATACAGACAGACAGACAGACACACTTTCGCATTTATAATATTAGTATGGATCAATCTATGAGGTCCGGAAGAGTCGACTAATTTTTAAAAGTATTTTTTTCTAAATGCTCAACTACCTTTTTAAGATAACGTACCAGTGTTCGACAGTGGCCTAAACCGACACTTTCAATCTTATGTCGATTACGGTGTCACGTAAAGCATTGTTTTTAATACATTCATACATGTATAGTATCATAATTTTCGCCAAACTGTGGGACAGTTTGTTGTTGGCGGAGCGCTCTTATACAGGTTTTGTAGTTAGTAATTATTTACCAGGTGTACTGTGCATATATAAAATTACAAGTTATAATAAATGTAAATGTATCTGTTGTTAGTTAGTATATGTATCTAAATCTGCAACAAGGTCTTATATTAAGTGAACAATATAATATATTTACCTAACCTATTGGTAGTAGCAAACTGGCTTCGAATATTTGCAGGAGCCTGGCATTTTGATGAATGCGATATGTTTGCTTAGTGGAGCGAATGCTACATCTACTGCCCTGGAAATGGAGACTATTTAATTGCATAGCTCTGTTCTACAGTTATTTATATTAAAACGGTTTTTAAAAGCATTTGTAGTGTTTCGTTGTCCCGGTGTTACGATTATTACAAGTCTTTGACCTATTTTGCTTGTATTTATACCTTTTTGATTGTATTTCTTTTTTTACTAAATAAATAAATAAATTCTTATTCTTATATTTTTAGTATTAAACTAGTTGCCCGCTCGTCAATATAAAAACTATCCCATAGTAGATCGATCTGAATGACATATGCATGTGTAAGTTCGCTTATGTCGCAATTATGGCACTACTGAGCTGATCTGATGATGGAGAAAGAAGGTGGCTATCATCACTACATATTATAAAAAAAAGTCGCTTCCCGCTGTCTGTCCCTATGTATGCTTAGATCTTTAAAACTACGCAACGGATTTTGATGCGGATTTTTTTTATAGATAGAGTGATTCAAGAGGAAGGTTTATATGTATAATATAGTACTCGTGCGAAGCCGGGGCGGGTCGCTAGTAACTCCTAAACTACACTTTAAGCCCTTCGTGGTTGAGTTCAATGGAACCCTCTTATCTTAACGAAATAGTGTATCTGTGAGCGGTAGGCCTCTCTTCCTAGTTTACAAAACCTTTCTTTTTAATTTCGTAAAATAAAAAATAAAAATCTTTATAAGAACATGCTCACAAAATTTTTCGAGAATTGGTTGAGAAATGAGACCTGTACAGGAGAACAGACAAACATCCGGCCATATGAAAAAAATTGACCCAAACTGAACCAGAGAACTTTTGTTCGCTTCGCTCGCTCGTTCAACATGTTCTTTCAAAGAAATAAACAGTCGTTTTTTTTAACTAGTAATATTTTGTGCAAAAAGAGAGCAGTCGCCAATAAAAACTAGAACTAATAATTTAATTTGTCACAGTAAATATTCTCTACATATAAATGAATCCTGTGTTACACAAAGAAAGCGATACACAACGAATAAAAACAACGTCCTGAAATTTCGAATAACACACCGTTATATTATATTGAAACACTTTAACGCGACACCGCCGAAATTGAATCTTCTAATTAAAACAAAGAACGTCTTTCAAAATTAATTAACTAGAAAGTTGATCATTCCGTGATTAACGTTCGTGTATTCGTTTTCGCGTTTCGTCCTCGGCGCACCCCGGGGGTGTAATTCAGGGAAAACGACCCTTGATGGCGTGCTGTGTGTACCGAATGTGACGATAAATATGTCTTGGACGTATAAATTAGTCAAGTTAGTTGCGGGGTTGGAATTCGATATGCGTGGGTAGCTGTCTGAGAAACCTAGCAGTTTAATTGCGAAATGTTTTGATGTCCTTGAATGACAATCGTAAATATGTCCCGGGATTAAAGAGTAGTCAAGTTAGTTGCGAGTTGACAGTGATTCTATTGCAGGCCTTGTTTTATGTACAGGCAACTATATCGGCGCAACTTTAGGCGACTTCGTCAACTAGAAAACTAAATGGTTACATGCTTCCATACAGTTTTAGAGAGGCACAAAGGAATGTCTTTTCGTTCTTAGTTACTAATCTTCGTCGCATCGACCCAAAGTGGAACTTGGCCTCCGACACTAAAGACGGCCAGGCTGCCCTGACCAATGCCGTTTCCGACCAGTCGATGGCCCGGAGTTCGTTCAGTTCTTTGTAGACTTCGTCAGCCCACCGGTACCTAAGACGCCCAACAGTTGGACACACATCTTCGACCAGTTGGACGTCCCGAATTCGCTCTCCAGTCTGCGCGATCGTCACCCATGCGGACGTGCCCGAGCTATCGGAGTCTTGAGCATTCCGTTTCTCCCATGACATTTGGCTCGGACGCTAGAAATTCAACTTCTAGATCCTTGCTGCTCTCTCTTAGTTCTCGTGCTTAGTTGGAGCGGTCCAATAAGCGAAGTATCTACACCTTACAGAAATCCACATCCACAATACAACACTACTAGCTTTACAGGTATGTAGTGATTCTGCCGGTAGATTATGTAACGCTTTGGAAGTACGTCTAAATGTATTTTTACAAGCTTTTATTTAACTTGCCCTGTTAGTATGTATGTTAGTATGGAACAAATCTTGCGAGTTAAATTTGACCCAATTCCCGGTGACCGATTGAGCTGAAATTTTGGGTATAAGTATAGTTTAGATGACATTTCAATATTACGGTACCATCGAGCTGATCTGGTGATGGAGACAGAAGGTGGCCATGGGAATTCAGTACTCAACCGACGTAACCCCGTTGAGTTTGGGATCGTTAGAATCGTCTCAATGAGTAGTATACAGAAAAGTACAGTGGGCAATAAAAGCATGTACCAAAAATTTAATTTTTGACAGAAACTTATTTTGTATAATAATATGATAGTTGAGTTGTCCTAACGTGCGTTAAAATGTTACGTAATCACCCGTCTGGTGACAAGTAACCTTACTGGCCACCTCGCCAGAGGACCCGAGGTTGCGCTGTGTTAAGGTGGCGGTTCGCATCGCGACAGAGACAGGAGACCGAGACAGGAGACCGCGACCGGAGACCGCCACAAGACAAAGACAAAGAAATCTCGCGTCTCTGTCTCCTGTCTCTGTCTCGCTCGCGAACTGTCGCTTAAATACATTGCCTAAAGTTGGCTGTACACATTGGGCCAACGTTGGCGCGTGAGCAGATGCAACTATGCGTTAGAGGAAGAGGGCTTTATATTGTTGTCATGCGTTTTTACAGCTGCATCCTGCTCACGCGCCAACGTTGGCCCAATGTGTACAGCCGGCATTACGTCAAGTGACGGTCGCTGTCTCCGGTCGCGGCCTCCTGTCTCGGTCTCCTGTCTCTGTCGCGGCGCGAACCGCTACCTTTAAGAGTGAAGAAGTAGTCGCCGCTGGCTGTCAACATAAAGGATCCTGAAATCAATCAATGGCCGGCAACGCGTTTGTGATTCTCCTGGAGTCACAAGCGTCCTTAGGATACGTGGTCTGCTGTGCGGAGTTTGCGACTGTCGTAGTATTGACAAGTCATTATATCAGTCGAAAGACATCCACTGCTGGTTATAGGCGTCCCCCAAAGAGTGCCAAAGTGGTCGGTCCTGCGCCACCCGCATCCAGCGGACTCCCGCGACCTTTACCAGGTCACCTTGTACACCAAAAAAGAAAGATCGCTGTATAGAAAATACCACAATCGATGGGAATATATTTCGCTTTAGGGCATTTCTCCGGAGTGGCATTTTTTAGTGTCCAGGGCCAAAAATTCTTCAAATAGGTGCGTGATATTTTTGAATAAAATCTCACATATACTTCAGGCTTTTTGATACCTGGACAGCTATTTAGATATTCTGTAGATATACATATGTTTGAAGAAAAAAAAAAATAGCGCCCAAATTGACGTTCAGTGGGAGCGTCCACTACCCAAGTTGGTTTAAACAAAAAATCATAACCCAAGATTGGAATTATAGTACATGTTTTACATCGGTTCACGTTGTTGACGCAGGTTCAGGAATAATGTAGGCGACACAGATTTAAACTTAATAACTGTATATTACAGAATAAATGAATTACAACTTGTAGGTATTTTGATTTGAAAGTATTAAAAACGGTCGCGCGCGCACCGGCCGGGCTCGATGGAGGAATGAATGGTGGCTTCGTGGCCCGCGGCGGGGCGGCCGCGGGCGCGGCGGCGGTGCGGCGGCTGGTGGTGGGGATGCCGGCGGAGCGCGTTCATGGAGCGCGCTAACAAGCTGGCCCCCTTGGAACAGGACTGTCCTGGTCCAACATGACGGGTAGCGGGCATAGCCTATTGTAGGCCCGCCTCACGGTCCCCGACGTGGTGGAGACGTCAGCGACGCGGCCGACGCCATCGGCGCCGGGGTAGACTGCGGCGACTCGCCCGAGCAGCCACCTGCTGGGCGGTAGGCGGTCGTCCTTGACGAGAACCATCTCACCGAGCTGCAACTGGCCTCCGTCCCTGCGCCATTTGCTTCGGACCTGCAGTTCTGAAATGACTTCCTTATAGTATCGGCTCCAAAAATGCGCCTTGAGCGCTTCTATTCTCTGGTATCTTGTGAGGGTATGGATCTGCGAGTCTTGAACCAGGGGAGCAGGTAGCATAGTGAGTGTTCGTCCTATCAGAAAGTGCGCAGGGGTTATAGGAGTGAGATCCGATGGATCCGATGAAATAGGGGTTAAAGGCCTAGAATTTAATATTGCCTCTATTTGAACCAATAATGTGGTCATCTCTTCGTAATCTAAATGGGCCATAGCCGTCACACGTTTTAAATGATACTTTACCCGCTTCACTGAGCCCTCTGCCAAACCATTAAAGTGTGGACTGTAAGCTGGACAAAATTTGAACTCTATTTCCTTTGTAGCCGAATATGACGTTATTTCTTTAGAGTTATTTTTAAGGAACTTGGCTAATTCATTACAAGCCCCTACGAAACAAGTCCCATTATCTGACAGGATAGTGGCTGGTTTGCCTCTGCGTGCTATGAATCTATTTAGAGCAGCAATAAAGCCCATGGCTGTCAAATCAGTGACGAGCTCTAAGTGCACTGCTCTCACTGCTAAACATACAAAAACAACTATGTATGATTTTTTTAGTTGGCAACCACGACCTTTTCTGCTCGCTATCAGTATTGGCCCAGCGTAGTCACATGATATATTAGCAAATACGTGTTCAGACTGTACCCTTTGCAGAGGCAGGTTGCCCATGATTGGCTGATGAGTTCTACCTGAGAATCTTACACATGTAGTGCAACGTTGTGAAGTCTGCCTGCAAAGGTTACGGCCATTGATTATCCAATACTTTTGCCGTAATGTTGATAGCATCATCTGTGGTCCAGTGTGTAACAACATTCGGTGGTAATGGTGCACTAAGATTTTAGTGATGTGATGTGATGCATGCAACAATATAGGATGCTTTGTGTCGTAATCGTAATTGGAATTTGCAAGTCTGCCCCCTACTCGCATAATACCTGAAGGATCTATGAATGGGTTAAATTTCAAAAGATTATCCTTGTGTGAAAGTGGACGTTTGTTTATCAAATTAGTAAGTTGATTACTAAACATGTTTTTCTGTACTTGTTTACACAATATTTGTAACGACAAATTAAGCTCTGAAACTGTCAACGGACCTGTCATTTTGTTAGTTATATTTTTACAATTATGCACGAACCTATTTAAGTATGCTATGATACGTTGCAGTTTACTAAAGTTTGAATATTTAGAGGTAAAATGATTCTCAGCCTGTTCGTCGGCTGAAACATGACACTGTATCTTGATTTCTGGTAAGTTTTCTATGGGCATGCTTTGAGGTTGTGTTGGCCATTGAATTTCAGTTTCGTGTAGGAAGGGCGGTCCTTCCCACCACAAAAGTGAAAGTTTGAGTTTTGATGCATTCTGACCTCTACTACCTATGTCGGCAGGGTTCAAATTCGTTGGTACATAATGCCAAGCTGTGGGATCAGAATTATTAGTGATTTCAACTATCCTGTTATGGACAAATTGCTTTAACTGTTCTTTACATGTTTTTATCCAACATAACACAATAGTTGAATCACACCAAAAGTACTGTGTGTCAATATTTAAGCGAATTGAGTTTCGTACCTTTTTTGCTAGTTGGGTTGATAAGAGTCCACCGAGTAATTCTAAACGCGGCGTGGTCAGTTTTTGTTTCAGTGGGGCAACTTTGCTTTTGGCAAGTACTAAGTGTACATTGACTTTTCCATTGTTGGATAGTGAGCGTAGGTATATACATGACGAGTACGCTTTATTACTAGCGTCACTGAAGGCATGCAATTCCACTCTGACGTAAAAATCGATCAGGATTCTTCGCGGGATTCTAATTTGCATTATTTCTGGGATTTGTTTTGCAAAGTTGTTCCACTGTAACTGAAGGTCAGCGGGCACCTGGCCTTCCCACGATATATTTTTAGCCCACAAGCTCTGTAAAATTAATTTAGCTTGTAACAAACATGGGTTAATTAGTCCTAAAGGATCGAAAATAGTAGCAATGATGGACAAGATAGTGCGTTTGTTTGTGGGTTTGTTTTTTATGTTGTCGGTTACCGAGAACAGCAGCTCATCAGATTTACAAGACCAAAGTAATCCCAATGTTTTTGAGTAATCTTCTTTAGTTAATTTAAACAATTCATCGCTGCTGTTGTCTGCAACCAAGCGGTCCAGTATGGATGGTGTATTGGAGCGCCACTTTCGTAGGTGAAAGTGGGCGCTCTCTAGTGTCTGAATAACGCCCTTGCACGTTTGTAGCAAGGTTTTTTTTATCGTCGTTTCCTGAAATATAGTCATCGACGTAGAAATCGTGCAAGATTGTTTCACTTACATTCTTGTTTTCACATTCTTGGCCCAACTGTACAAGACACCGGGTAGCGAGATACGGAGCACTAGATGTCCCGTATGAAACTGTATTTAATTTGTATTGTTTTATTGGCTGTGACGCGTCTGTGCGCCAAAGGATTTGCTGCAGACTTCTTTGACTTTCAGTGACATATATCTGTCTGTACATTTTTTGCACATCTGAAGTTACTACGTATTTGTGCTGCCGGAAACGGATTAGTATGCTAAGTAAATCGTCTTGTACAGTTGGCCCAACATATTGTATGTCGTTAAACGATTTGCCGGAGCTAGTAACCGCGGAGGCGTCGAAAACGGTCCGTATGCGTGACGTAAGACTATTTTCGCGCCAAATTGCGTGATGCGGAAGTAGGTATGAAATTTCGTGTGTGTGTGTGTCTGTGTTTTCGGACATATGTCCTAAACTCAAATATTCTTCAATAAATTCAACATACGCCTTTTTGAATTCTGGATTGCGAGCGAATTTACGTTCTAGTGATTGAAATCTTATTAGTGCTTGTGTTTTGGAATCACCCAAGCATTCGGGTGATTCTTTTAGTCGTATTGTGACAACAAATTTGCCATCTGGGTGGCGAGTTGTTGTTTGGGTAAATATGCGTTCGCATTCACTCTCACCTTTAGTGTGGATTTGTTGAGTGTTTGGAACTGATTCTAGTTCAAAAAACTTGTCTAGTTTCGCGTCGAGCTCAATTTTGTTTATGAAATTGCAATGGACTGTATAGGATTGCTTTTGTTTTGAATTTGATGTTTGTATAAAACCTGATACAAGCCACCCGAGTTTTGTTTCAACTATGGTGGGTTTATTCTTGCCCAAGGTTATGTGTTTGTTTGTAAGTACCTCCCAAAAGAGGTCTGCACCCAGCAGCATCTGCACCTCGGAGGGCTTGTAAAAGGTTGGGTCCGCAAGGTGGATGTGAGGGGGAATAGTGAACGAATCACAGTTTAGTTTAGTAGTGGAATCATCTGGGTGATTTCTGGCACAACGAAACAATTGACGTCTGTTGTGTAATCGTTTGTAAGTGAGGATATAGTGACGTCACACCGTTTGGTGATTTTTGACGTTTGCCTATTTAACCCTTGAACAACTGTATTTGTAGAATATGTAGGCAATTTCAGTGTTGCTTGGAGTGCTTCCGTCATAAAACTGGATGTACTACCGTTGTCTAAGAGTATTCTTACTTTGTGTGTGTGGCCGTCACAGTCGTTGACCTTGATGACGGCTGTGGATAATAGTACTTGACTACTGTGCGTGGAGGACAACGTGACATTATTAGTATTTTGTGATTGCACCTTTGTCTGCTCCTCTACAGCTGGTATTACTACACAATCACTTGAAGGTTTGGATGCGGAAGATTCAGGATGTACCTTCATCTGATTGTGAGTGTGTAGTAAGCTATTGTGTCTTTTTGTGCAGAGCCGGCATGGGCTCAGCCTGCAATGTTGCTCGTTATGTCCTGCTCGCAAACAGTTTGTACACAGATTCAATTGTCTGACTTTCTCGATTCTAGATTCAATTGGCATTGTTTTGAATTTAATGCATTGATAAATTGAGTGATTATTTTTGCAGACAGGACATTTGTATTTATAGTGAGTTGAATTTTGAGCATGGTTAACAATCAGTGATTTAGGACGATTGTAAGTGACATCGCTGTGTCTACGTGGTGTATTTAGTGTTTGTGCTTCCTCCATGGTTTCCAGCAAATCCGCGCGGTTTCTCAAAAAGGTCGTGAATTCCGTCAATGTCGGTATGCCTTTGATATCATTACGGTCGGTCTCCCAATCGCGGAGTGTAGCCGAATCGAGTTTGTTAGTTACCATGTGGATAATGAGGATGTCCCAGTGCTCTGTGGGTAAGTTAAGAGTCTTCAACGCCCTTAGATTCTTATTGACTGAATCTATTGTGTTTCGTAAGGCCTTTGAAGATTCTTTAAACACTTGGTTTATGTTAAATAACGCATTTATGTGGTTGTTTACTAGTATTCTATCGTTACTATAACGTTCACAGAGTAAATCCCACGCGACAGTATAGTTGTCGGACGAGAACTCTAGTGATTTGATTATGAGTGAAGCACCGTCTTTTAATGAATTTCGCAGATAATGAAATTTGTGAATTGTTGGAATTGACAGATTATCGTGCATGAGAGATTTATAGGTATCATGATATTCTAACCAGTCCTGATAGCGCCCAGAAAAAGTAGGTAAATGAATAGTAGGAAGCTTAATGTTTGGCCCACCTGTGAGTGCAGTGACGAGATTAGAACCCGTTACCGATCTGTCCTCGAGCGCCGCAGAGGCAGCGCCAGCCGCGGCGTGCTTGCTGAGCAGCTCCTGCGCAGCAGCCACGGCGCCGAAGTAATTTGTCTCGAAAGTTTCCCGTTCAGTGTGCTCCTCACCTGGAATTTCCGTTAAATTTTCTATTTCAGTCTGAGTTGAATCATAGTCGTTGTACATGTCTTGGATTTTACTTAATCTGGTATTTAATTCGTGAGCTTGCAAATTATTAAGCGTGTTGCATGGCAAAAGAGGATCTAAATATGCTTTAAATATAGTAAGCTTTGATTTGAAAGAGCCTCGTGTTTTCTTTAAGGGTTTTAAGTCCATGATGGAACCGTGTTATTTAATGCGTAATGCAAGATTTTGGATTGAAATTAGGATTTAAATTGTGCAAATGGCGACGGAATTCAAATTTTAGCTGCAATTGAATGAAATATGTAATTATAGCACACGTGTAAATGAAGATATGAAATTGAACAAGCTTGTGGAACGATACGTAAATTTTAAAATGCGTGCGGCGTGCAATAGGCTTAGGCGTGGCAGGGGTAGGCAGGGAAGCGAGCGCAAACAAGGAAAGTAGCAGATGCGCGTGTGCGCCACAGCTCTGGCTACGGCACGGCCCGGTCACGTATGCAAAAACGTGCAGTTTTCCTGGAATGTTCCAAATAAATATTAGAAGCGAATAATGATGGCACCCAATTAGCACAAATAGGTGCAACACAGCTAATAAGGCCTTGAAAAAGAAGGATAAACACAAAACGTGTTATTTTTTTTTGAAAAAGTTCAAAATCAAAATTTTATCAAAAATATGAGTGGGAATAATATCCTCTGTACGAAATCTTCTTAATTCTAAAGTAATTTGTCAAAATACTTGGAAATTGACTGAGATGCAAGCGGATTAACAATTTAGTGACGTAAACGGATTGGTGATTTTAACACAAATAGGTTGGAATTTAACCTTAAATTGAAAGGTTACGAAATAAAATGGGTCAACTATGAATGCGCAATAATGATTTTAGCTAGTTAATAATTGGAACGAACTCACAAATGCGATTGCAAACCCCTTTTCCTGGTTTCTCGAATTTTGCTTCTTTCTCGAACTGGACGATACTTCGGTCAAACTGTTTCTTCAAATTATAGTCGATTTGGTTGTAGTTATATGCTTGATACTGTAGTTGCGATGCTTCAAATGTAAAACAAGCATGTAGGTATGCTTGCTAGCTGCGGTGATTCACTCCGATGTTCGTTAATGGCGAATGTAATGCCGGCCGGGCCGCTTTCTTGTTTTTGACCTCGTCGAAACGGCGTATCTGCTTAAACGTCGAATCCGGTTCGAACTTGTTGACGCAGGTTAATGCAATGCAGGAATAATGTAGGCGACACAGATTTAAACTTAATAACTGTATATTACAGAATAAATGAATTACAACTTGTAGGTATTTTGATTTGAAAGTATTAAAAACGGTCGCGCGCGCACCGGCCGGGCTCGATGGAGGAATGAATGGTGGCTTCGTGGCCCGCGGCGGGGCGGCCGCGGGCGCGGCGGCGGTGCGGCGGCTGGTGGTGGGGATGCCGGCGGAGCGCGTTCATGGAGCGCGCTAACACACGTAATCAACATTAGTTTCCCCCATATATAATCCATATTACGATAATGTATCTATTAAACTTACTCAATAAAAGCATTTTTTCGAAGCGTCCGGGGGTAACACGTAAACTCAGTGACATTTAGAAAACGCGTCGGCATCATAACAAAGAAATGGCGTAGGAATCTCGCGACGCACACGCCGGTAGCTTAAGTCGCACCACGTTTGCCGACGAGAGCGGACGCCGGCTGATGTCATATAGGCAGCTACTACAAAGGTTTGTTCGTCGTTCGGTGAGTTTGGTTACGTGTTTTTTTGAATTCGGTGAAGCTATTAAATTGTGTAGTGTTTGTGTTTTAATTATTATAAAAAAGAATAAGCAATCCTCAGAGGTATGTGATTTCGTATTGAATAACTCTTTCCCTGTACTATCTATACTTTTTGTGTAATTTGCCAATATCGATCAATATTGAATTCGGTGACATTGATTTCCGCGGATTCGGTGTACTTTTTGGTCACCGAATTCAATAAAATGAGGACCGAAATCAATCTTTATGTATAAATGATTGCTTTTTAGAGTTCCGTAGTCAACACCCTTATATTTTCAGCATGTCCGTATGTCTGTCCGCCCGAGGCTTAGCTCAGTGACCATTACTACTGGAAAAGTGTAAATTGGTTTGGTTATGTAAATCAATCACGCCAACAAAACGGTTAAAATAAAATAATTAACAAAAACTGGGTACTTGTCTTACACGTAAGGTGGGAATGTAATTTTTTTTTGTTAAAAAGTAGTGTAGGATATTGGTAAATATGTAGTTCTAAAAAAAATTGTTTAGTAAAACCATTTGTCAATTCAGGGATCTGTTAACTATGTGGTTTTAAAACTCTAATTCTCGTTAAAGTTTAGTGCTGGCTAAATGATTAGTTCAGTCAAGGGTACAGTAACATACGTACATAAATAAGGACATAAATCTGTACACGCTTTTATGACATTGGCAATAGAGTCCTGTACAGATATTTATGTCCTTATTAATGTACGTATGTTAGTAACCTTGACTGTACCAGGCTATAAACTATCTTGAGCCGTTTAAGCGTGATCGAGTAACAAACATACAAACTTTCGCATATATAATATAACTAGGATTTGTCCCACGGCTTACTATGTATGTAGGTTTGATTATGATCCTGGTGCTGAGTGTAAGGTCACTTGAACTTCCTATGGTAAGCTGTTTTAAGAATAAGGGTATTTAATTTGTTTGTAGGTGTCGACACAACGAATCCTCCTATTACTAAAGGGTAGACAATGCGCTCTTGGTTATTCTGGAGTCGTTAGGCTAACACCATAATATACTCCTTACGTCGGCTTAAACCGACCTGTCTTCTTTATTCTCGCCTAATCCCATTGCAGTTGGGGTCGGCTCTCCTAATCATTCTTCGCCGGGACAGTCTAAGTTTTAATTTATTAACAATTAATTTATAAGTAATAAAGCGTGCAGTATTTAAGTTAAACATATAAAGCTTCTGTAAAAGCTGTGCTTAAAAAAAACGGATGGTCAAATGGACAGTTTTTACAAGTTCATACTGTAATTAGGAACAATGTATGAACTTATAAAAAGTGTTGATTTGATCGCCTGTATTTTTTTAAGTCTAAATTTTACAGAAGCCGTATGTGCACTATATTAAATACTATTTAAACACGGTTACATCCGTATAATCAGAAACAAAAGTAACTTTCTAATTCTAGACTAGTAACAGATTATAAATTATCATCAAATTTGAACAGTCATATTTGTATGCAACTGTATGGGAAAAAAATCGTGTTCTTAATTATCTGGCCACGACTGTATATATATATATTTTGTAAGTGTACCAATTGGAAATAAAGTTTATTTTGTAGCAAAAAACATTGTTTAATTACAAATTTGATTTCGGTGTAAGCATTTTTTGAATTCGGTGATACTATTTTATGAATATTGATTTCGGTGTGTGTGTTTGATTTCGGTGTACGCAAAAACCCGAATATCCCATGAACTACAAGGTTCCTATGAAGGCCTTTACCACCAATATTTTTTAAATTTAGGCCTTTTCTTGAATACCGAGGTCACCAATCGAAAACGTGAAAAAAAAATACGTTCACCGAAGTCAAGCAAATCGAGCCGGCTCGGAGAATCGCCCAAAACACTAAAACCTGTCAACATTGCGCGTTTGTTGCTGTAACATTAGCCGTTTAAAAACTGGTTCCCATTGCAACTTGGGTCGCCCGGGGTATGATAATCGTTTGCCAACTTTAAACGCAACCGCCCTGTTGTTAATTAATTTCCTAAGACAAATATAGAATTAGTACACCTCTCCTGTACCCGAGAGGGACCTTCTGCAATAAAAAAATCGATTCACATTCAGCATTTATTATATTTTCTATACGTCTATACTAATAAAAAAAAAAAAAAATCAGTGAGATTGTAGCTTTTTAAGTTTGTATGTTCCTACACACAAAGGTAATCTTCGGAACCACTTATCTGATTACAAAGTAAGGGCACAGCATAAATAATGGTAATGTACCTACGTACAGAAGGTTCTCTGTTAACAAATCCCCTATTTAGATACACCGAACAAGCCTAAACGTGGCCATCCCTTTCTATAGCATGCAACGTTCTGCGATAGGACGCGTGCTTGCCTTAGCTAACATACCGACCGGGGCTCTACTGTTCTTGGTGAGCCGTCCCCAGGTAAAGGCGAGCATCCTTCACCGTGACACCTAGCTGTAAAGTATGCGAGCTAACAAATCTTTGAAACATCTTCGCACATCTCAAGTGTATACTCACCCTAACGGGGTAATTTACCCCGTGGTAGGGTAACTAGTTCTCACGTCCGATCGACCGCGCGCCAAGGCCACGCCGCCTACTGAATTATGTTACACAATGAACCGCTTATGCTTGCACTCAGTCAATTATATATTTGGTCTCTATGTCAAGCGGCTAGAGTTCAAAGTGGAAGAGCACAGGGAAATGGGTTATTGATCGAATCAATAATTTAAGTTTAATTTTGTTTTATACTGAGTAGGTACTGAGTAGTCTTATGATATACTTAGCAACAACCTGGTTAAATTTGCACCAAGTTTCGACGACGATGCGTGACGTAAATGCATTTTTCTCTGTAACAGTAGCCATTACGTTGTATTTTTTTGTTTCCGTTTGTCATCTTGTGTGTATTTAACGAATAAATCAGGCAGGTCGTATGTTTGTTTGCCACCGGCGTTGTATCTAAGCGGGCGAAGACGCACTGGTAGCTATAGTAAATATAAAATGAAAATAAAAATAAACCTGCGGGTTTACTTTGAAAAACGCACCTACAGAACTTTTTGTATGGGTGTATCGGAAATTTTCTGACGGTAGAAAGTCGTCCTGCACGTCTACCATGAGACGGCCGCGACATATACTCTCGATTTTTCTCTCACTATACCTCTTGTTCTAAGTGTTCTAATAAGATAGAGACGGATAGTGCGAGAAAAATCGTGAGAGCTCGCGGGCCGTCGCGTGATAGCCGTGCTGCTGCCCGCTTACCAGTCAGCACGTAGCTGGCTGAACGCAGCGCTCCCAATCGATCGAGTTACCTTTTAGCTGCTGTGAAAGGATCGGATTGCAGCGGCACCTGCATGACGCGAATCCCAAGTCGATTAGGGGCCCGTGAAATAATATTCGAAACATGCGACTTAAAACAACCCGTTCGTTTCCAATTGGACGTATTTATGCACAAGGGAACCAACCCACACAATGATAGTTTTGAGAAAAAGAGGTTTTTGTTAAAAAAGTGTATACAAAAAAAAACCTCATGTTTTTTGGCAAAGTTGGATTGCCAAGCGTTGTAACATGGTATTGTTGATATTTTTTTACTTAAACATGCCGTGAAATTGTAGTTTTAAGTGTAGTTTTGTCTTGAAAAGGCAATGGTTCCTTTTAGCAAAAATATGTAAGTGAGGGTTGGTACCTTGTTGATTTAATAGGGACTATAAACAGGTATACAAAAAAAATATATACGCTAGTTTGAATGTACTTTATCAACACAATGTTTACAATACAAAAGTTATAAAAAATCAGAAATATTATTCTTTAATCTAATCCTTCTCAAACATCAACGCTTTAATTAAAAAAATAAGCGAAAGATTTTATCACAAAGCTTTCTTAGTTCTCGCTAGTTTCATCTTCCACTTCAAAGTCAGGTTCACCCGAAAAGCCCTCCAGATCATCCTCGATGCTTTCGTCGGGAATTAACAGAACGTAAAACTCGTGATGGACCAGATGGAATCCTGTGGAATCAGATGAAGAAGGCTCTTCAGGTCTTTAACTTTGCGTCGGCAACACGCTTTCCTGATGGCCAAAGTGGCTCCATTAACTGCTTGGTAATAATTGATGATGCCCTTCCCCGAGTACTTTTTTCATAATATCTACTTCCTTAAATTCTTCAATGAAGTTAGATCTCATGTAAATTTGAAACATTTCATGTTTTCTAAGCTCTATTTCTTTTGTGGGCAACCATGACACTTTCGTTCCATCTGTACTTATCTTTTTCTATTTGTAATATTTTTCTCCAACATAAATGAGGACAAAAATTATTTCGGATCCATGCGGTGGTGTAGTCATGGCATTTTTTTTTCTTGCAAGTTTTTATTATATTCATATAATCTTCCGGCGTATAAATTATTTGTAGCCATTTTAAAGCATTCACTATTTTTCGGAAATCCGTATCATTTGGAAGAAAGCTGTGTCCCAATCCCAATTCTAGATATCGTAAATTAATCTGTTCAAGCATTGGATGTTCATTTAAGATCGCTTTAAGCATCAACACAAGCTTTATATTCCGATTTTGGCCGCTACATGAATCGCTCCATAAAATAAGACGTTCCCATTAATGTTGGAGAAAATATTACCAATAGAAAAAAATTGACAGAAGTTGGAAGAGTTTTTAAGAGTTTAAGGAAGTAGATATTAGGAAAAAATGTAATATTCGGGGAAGGGTCTCATCAAGTATTGCCAAGCAATTAATGGAACCACTTTGGCCATCAGGAAAGCCTGTTGCCGACGCAAAGTTAAATACCTGAAGAGCCTTCTTCATCTGATTCCACAGGGCCATCACAATTTTTACGTTCCGTTAATTCTCGATGATCGATGATTAATTCTCGAATTCGAGGATGATCTGGAAGGCTTTTACGGGTGAACCTGACTTTGAAGTGGAAGATGAAACTAGCGAGTAACTAAGAAAGCTTTGTGATAAAATCTTTCTCTTAAATTTTTAATTAAAACGTTTGATGTTTGGGGAGGATTAGATTAGAGAATAATATTTCAAACATTTGCAGACCTTTTGTATTGTAAACATTTTGTTAATAAAGTACATTCAAACTAGTGTGTATATTTTTTTATTAAATCTACAAGGTACCAACCCTCACTGAAATGTTTTTGCTAAAAGGAACCATTGCCCTTTTAAGAGAAAACTACACTTAAAACTACATATTCTTGACATGATATCAACAACAAAATATCAACAATACCATGTTGTAACGCTTGGCAATCCAACTTTGCTAAAAATATGGAAAAAAAATGTATAGGTACACTTTTTACAAAAACCTCTTTTTCTCAAAACTATTATTGTGTGGGTTGGTTTCCTTGTGCATAAATACGTCAAATTATGTCAGATCGTACGACTTTGATCTTTAAAGCCTTTTGCATGTAACTCACATTTGGGTAATGTGTAGGTTGGTTCCATTTGGTACAAGTACGTCCAATTTCGATAATGCAAACCAGATTCAATGAAGTTGGTTCCTTACTTTATATAAACTAGATTATTTTAACCAGGAACCATGTGATGTGGATCTTTGTTGAAAGTGTTAACTTTTGCAGTTTTTATTATGGAAACAAGAACCAACCCGCATGGACTCTTATGAAGTAAATGAAACGATACTGTAACGGTGAACCACGTGACATGGATCTTTTCAAATAAATATAATGTAATATTAGCAAGTTACCATACAGCATGGATCTTTTTAAAGTTTTATGAAACAATGATAATGTGGTTTGATAACTTTGTCAACGGAATCTTTTCATATGTCGAATGATCTTACGACTTTGATCTTTATGTAGGGGGTTTAAGGCACATTTTTAAAGCCTTCTGCATACTTAACTCAATTTTGGGTGATGTGTGGGTTGGTTCCCTTCTGCATAAATACGTCCAATTTTTGATATACTCACGCCTGTATTAGGCGCCGGTATTGGCACGAAAGGGGGTAGAGCGGATGAAATTTAGATTTTAGTGTCAAATCTAGCAACTTGTTGCCACATGGATGGACCGGGGTTCTTGATGGGATGTGCAGAGAGAGACTTCGTTCGTTTCGTATCGTGTATATTAGAAAAGTGAATTATGAATTTATGATCTACATGCTAACAATATTCCTATATTAAGAACAGCGCCCCCTTCAGGTGGCACTGTGAACCAACTAGGTAATTAGCTCTAATGATCGATTTTCATGACAAGCGATCTAGGATTCGGGTTCATCCGTAATCACCTAGATGGCGCTGTTCTACGTATGAACACAACTGTTTAACCTATTTTATTTATTGAGTGCTAATCACGGCACACATACGTAAGAGCGCTACGGACGCTTTTTGCTACATATGGATATAAACTGGTACGGACTACGCCGTCGGTCAACGAGCGTGGCGTAGCGGTGAATGCACCGTAGGTGCACAACTGCGTTGTAAAGAATGAATCCCCATAAGACATGTCACACCGCGTGCACGTTCACGCATAAGCATCAGGTGAGACGTGTCTCGGCCTTTAAGGATGAAAAAAATGAGATGTTGCACTGATGGGTTGGTGGCCTATATCGCCCACATCACATGTATGTATATGCGACATCATACGAATTTTGTGGAAACTTTATACTTATTCACGATTTTTACTTTTTTGCCCGGCAGGGTGTCAGGCTTCTTGTCGTGTTCCTTTTACCACCATTAATATATTTGAACGTGACGTTGAAGACACAGCAACTCCGTTGATTAAATTTGTCGCGACCGTGCCCCGACTGCGACATATAATCATACAACTCTTCTCGGTTGATATTGTGACCTTGTGACTAAGCTTACAATAAACAGGTTTTTACTTCCATCTCATAATCTCTCTACAAATATTAATCTTTTTAATTTTAAACAACGAATTAAATATCAATACGAATGACGTAACAAAGACGTTCACATAACAAGATAAGAATAGTAAATAACTACATTGCTGTTCATGTCGCCCGCAGTGACATTTAATACGTGAGTTGAACCGTGTAATTATTAGATTTATTACATTGCTGTTGTTCTAGGGATTCGAGCATTGAAAAATGGTCCTTATTATATCAGTGTAAAGATCGCGATGAGAACTATTGCAGGGCGTAACAGGCCCTGTTATTCGATGACTGGCAGTTTAGATAAAGCTACCTCAGATGACGGCGAAGCTAAATTGCATAAAGACTAATACATAGCGAACTTTACGAACGTAATAAAAAAACCGTTAATGCTAATAGCAGCCAGGATATAGTTTTACATTATATTTTCCATACAAATCTAGAAGATGAAAAATAAACTTAATAACTCTAAATATTTATATGGGTGTAATGTAAAAAAATAAATATAGGATACAGTTTTCAATTTACATAGGTATCCAACTATCCACTCATAGTCAATTTGTTAGATTGTTTCAAAAAATCTTGAGTTCGCGAAAGTTATTCAACACAACCATTTTGTTAGTAAGTATGTGGATTTAGTCGTTTTGCAACACTCCTTAAATGAAGCAAACATATGCCATCAGACGCCAGGGATCTACGGATTAATCTAGAAAACGCACAACTAAATTCAGGCGAGCAATTTGAGAAACGGTTCTAGATTAAATTTCTAACCAAATAGTGAATATGAATACGAAGGATTCTCCGAGAAATTCACATAGAACATAATAATTAAATGCACACAGATCAACTACACGAAGACACTCCAGCTTGCTTAGCTTTAAATAAGTGCAAAACGTTTTTAGAAGAACGAATGTGAAGTTGCCTTTATGTCTCACCGAGTATATAACAGAATTCGATTCTATTCCTTTATCATACCCACGCCGTCAATTACAAACGCTCGCGTTCTTGAATTACTGTTGAACAAAACTGTCCAACAAGATGACCGAGTCGGAAAAATGCTGCGATAATCAATTCAAAGTCCTATCCACCGGGGACTATATTCTACCACCGCCACTGCAAGCGTCAATAGACAAGATTGTTGAAAAAGAAGGCTACATAACCCACAAAATCCTCAACAGATCCATCTCCACGAGCGGTGGAAACTTCTTGGCAGAGTTGTATGAAGTCGACATCAAAGGGAAGACTGCGAATGGTGACAAGGAGACCAACATCTTCATCAAAAACAAATTGGAAGACTCACTACTGACGATGATAGACGTCGGAGAATGCTACAGCACGGAGAATTTCTTTTACGGACAACTATCACAAATATATGAAGATTTACAAAACAAAGCTAGTCTTCCTGCAGAAGAAAGGTACGCAATGGTGAAGAGTTACGACGCGACTAATCCTAATGCGATAATTCTGGAGAACCTGGCTAAAAAAGGTTTCACCACTATTCACCGAATGGAAGTTATCCCACTGAAGTTTGCTGAACTTTCCGTTCAGCAGCTTGCGAGGTTCCATGGCTTGAGCTGGGTTCTGGAGAAAAAACATCCAGAATACTTTGCAAAGAAAATTAAGAACATGACCATGCCACTCAAATTCGGCGACAGCTACCAAAGTTTCGTCGAGAACATGAGCACATACACCGAAAAATGTGTAAATGAGGAGAAAAAAGTTGAATTGCAAAAATTGAAATCTAGATCGATGCAGACCGTTAGTGATTACTACAATGAGACCACTGGAGTTTCATGCTGTTTATGCCATGGAGACTACAGAGCTAACAATATTCTTGTGAAAAAAGTAAGTACTTCTTTTTAAGACACCTAATTCACTTTGTTGCTCGTAAGTTAACTACCAAATGTGATTGCGTAGAAATTTTGACGTTTTGGTACACCTTTAAACATTTGTCATTATACCATGTTTTGGCATATTATTCTTTGATTTTTCTGCTTCTATATTGTGTATGATACAAATATTGTTATATTGACTCTAGGATGGTGATGATATTACCGAAGTCATACCAGTGGACTACCAATTGCTGTACTACGGATGTCCAGCCCTGGACTTCATCTATTTCGTCTTCCCTTGCACCGACCAAGAATTCAGGAGAAAACATCTTGAGGACCTCAAAGATCTGTACCACGACAGTTTGGCCAAATTCTTGAAATATTTCGACATGGACGTTAAGTCAGTATATCCCAAACATGAATTTGAAGCTGACTACAAGAAAAGGTTAGATTTTGGTCTGATCATGGGTCTGTTGCTAACGCCGATACTGTTCACTGATGATGATGATGTCCCTGACTTCAGCCAAGATGACATTGGAACATTTTCTGTAACTCCAGATGCAAGGATGGATGAAAGGATCAGAGGTCTTGTGGATGATTTCCAAAACTGGGGAATTCTGTGAAGTAAGATTAGGTTTTTGACGACCGGTTTAACCTACGAAGCCGACGGGATCGAATCCCGGTAAGAAAAAATATAAATTGTGTGATGACTGATGAGCATGAATATTTGTTTCTGAGTCTTGGATGTTTTCTATTAAATTCATAGAACTAGTAAGTAAGTAAGTTTTTATATCTAATATATATATTGTCGTGTGGTTCGATTTGTGTAAGATATAATATATATATATTAGGGGACATAATAAATAAATATTAGGGGTAATTTATTTATTTACTAGTTATTGTACATTATTTATTTTTCAGCATATTAAACGGTTTTGTAATTGTGACATTAATTCATTTATAATCACTAAGTTATTAATTTATCAATACTTATGACTTTTAAACGTTTGACTTCTGCCACCAACTTTTTTTATGTTGCTTACATGGAGTTCAACCGAAATTAATTCAAAGACGGATTAAAAAAGATAAGTATTACCTACTCTTGAATACACATTCTCACGTGAACTTAAAATATTGTTTCTTAACTTCGTTAATGTTAACAACACTGATGAATTCAGAGGAAATGTTTCGTATCAAGAAAATGACACTTAAGACACTTAAAGGAGATACAATATTATATTTCGTTAGGTAGCTTCAGATGCCCGAAAGGCAAACAGACCAGAAATAGGAGCCCCGCGGAGAAAATGTCATAACTGGTTTCGAAGGAAGAAAAAATACTCTTTGTACGTAAATAGTTTCGTAGCAAGAATAATTCTTCACACGTAACTGGTTAGGCGGCCGAAGGGATTTTTCGTATCTTTACGTTGTGTGTTATGTTTTCTGGCCGTCTGTTCTCTTCTACTGAGACTCTAGTATAAGTTTTACCGAAACAAAACGCTACGAGTGCGTTTGCGTTTAGCTGTCAAATCCCATACAAATTGAGGGTAAAACGCAAACGCGATCGTGAAGTTTTGTTTCGGTAAAACTTATACTAGAACCTCTGGTCGCATTTCTCAACCGATTCTCGTGAAAATTTGTGTGCAGGTTCAATAATAGGGGTGCAGACTCGAAAATTAGTATTACTCCAAAAGAAAGAAGGCAAAAAAATATAGTGCCGCCTAGTGACGAAAATCATATTCAGATATCTCAAAGAATTACGAAGCTACAACCGTTTTAATATTGCTTGATAGAGGATGCTGCCGGGGGGCCGCGTCGACGGCGGCGCCGACCACGATGCGTCGCGGCACGTTGCCGTCTTCTGTGACGTCACATTCTTCCAGTGTCATTGTTTCAGTTGTCGTCGAAGTTGCGTTTTGCGAAAAAGGACAGAATATACCCCT
The DNA here is from genome assembly GCA_947578815.1 of Epinotia ramella. Classification (NCBI taxonomy): domain Eukaryota; kingdom Metazoa; phylum Arthropoda; class Insecta; order Lepidoptera; family Tortricidae; genus Epinotia; species Epinotia ramella. The sequence goes on from OX388210.1 coordinate 703,714, forward strand.
TCTTAAAACTTTGGACACTCATAACTTCGTGATTATTTAACCTTTTGCGTTGATTTTTTCTCCATTTGACTACATTTTTAATCCTTTTTCAAGAAAATATGACATTATTGATTATTTTATTTAGTGTCTACACCCCTATTATATCGTTTTTTTTGTCGAATCAGTCTATAGTTTTTTTTAGCAGGTTTGATATTTCTAAAGCTCATGCCACTAGTTAAGTTGGCGTGTTAAGTTACACAAGTTGTACATACAACTAAGCCAGAAACACTTAAGGTATTTTAGTATCATGGTTGTAACTCCATTCGGTATCCTTACGCAACCTCTAGATTTATAACCTCATATTTTTTATATCATCAATCACTAGATTTTATAAACTGAGTGAAGACTCGAAAATACTGCAATTCTACCTACTGTTTTGTTACGCCATTTTTATCTTCGTTAAATATTTTCGTTAGGAAAAGCTTAAGATAAGATTTTATCTCGGAGAGTTAATAAATGCGGGGGTCGTTGTTTTTATCATTGTCTGTAAAGGCAAAGAAGTATTTGATGCCTTTTTTCTCGACCTTTTTTAAATCTTTCAGTCTACGTTTCCCAATTTTATTATACTGCTGTCTTCACCGGGAAAGTGGTTATATCTAAATGACTTGATTGGTTTAAAAGATAAGAAGATTGTAATATAGTATTTAGTAGCAAAGTTATATGATGTTAACTAAGTAACTTTTTAAATTCTTAGGGTTAATGATTGACAGCCAGCTTAACTGGAAACATCACGTAGAACATGTCTGTAAAAAACTATGTACATCTGCTTATGCGCTGTTTAAGTTGTCAAAAATTGTAAACCGTGAAGCCGTATTAATGGCCTATCATGGACTGGTAGCCTCAGTCCTTAGATATGGTGTAATATTTTGGGGCAACTCAGTTCACAAAGAGATAGTGTTTAAAGCGCAAAAACGTTGCATAAGAGCAATGTGTGGCCTGAAAATAAGAGAAAGTTGTGTACCATTTTTTAAATCTCTTAAGTAATATCTTCATTGTGCATCCTGGAAGTAGGTATTTTTGTCAAGACCAATCCAAATTTTTACAACAACGTTTCTCAAGGTCGCAGGTTTCCGACACGTAAACAATACAAACATACAGTTAAAACTTTGCCGGGAAGTAACACAGCGCTCATGAGAAGTGGAATCTTGGGAATGGCACCGAGGATTTTCAATAAAATTCCAGATCGAATTAAGACATTGGACATTAATAAATTTAAATGGCAATTGACCTCATATCTGACCGAGAAATGTATTATACGATTAAAGATTACCTTAATGACGCTACTACGTGACATGGTCCCTTTCATTATAAAAGAAAAATATATATATTGTCTTTTTTTTTTTCTTTCCATTTTTGACCAGGCATTAATTATAATTATTTGTGATTCTTTTAATACATACCTAATTATAGTACCTATTTAATGTACCTACCTATTTACTATTTAATCGTATGCCATACATTATTTTGGCCTCTAAAGTATCTTTGACATTACATTATATTATAATTAAGTAAATCTCAACTTGAATGTACCTAAATAAGGCTGACTGAATGAAAAAATATTTTGTAAACCTACGCTGTGGGTAAAACATGGAGGTCTTATATTTTTGTACTTACCAACCTTTGTAACCTGTGTTTAACAAAATAAATGAATTGAAATTGAAATTGAAAAACGAATTTCAAGGTATAATATGCTTAACTATATTTATACTAATTACCGTTAACGCTGTACGCTATTATGAAATTTATGAATGAATGAATGAATGAAAACGTTTATTTCAGAACCATGTCCATATTGGTTAGTAAATATTATCTTAAAATATAATAAATAAATTTTGTATTAAGCAGTTACGCTGCTAACAAAATTATATATTTTTTAAATAAAGGAAAAATTGAAAAATTTAATGCTCCGAGCCGGATTTGAACCGGCGACCACAGGCATTTATGGCCCGTCGCTACTAACCAACAAAATAAAATATAATGTTAATTATTTAACAAAAACAAGTTTACATCATTTATATTTTATTATTAACACCGGATATGTATCATTTTAACACTTACAAGTCATGTGTCAATAAAAACATACATTTCAAATAAATGTATGTAATTATGTTAGCCTTGGTTCGTCTCATACGTTTAACTCTATTTCAATGGATAATTACTGTGTAATTTGGTACGTACCTATGCTATTATGGGAACATGTGATGTGTTCGACAACAACCATTAAGCTATTGTTACACATGCTCTTTAGTAGCACGAAAGCATGCTAGTTTCGAGCAAGTAGTTGCTGCTAAGTAGCATGCTATTTGCATATATAATAATTGAGCATGCTCAAACAAGCATGCGACTAAACAGCAGTCAAGCAGCGATCTCTGTGAAGGTACTGGTACACACCAGTACCTTCACAGAGATCGCTGCTTGACTCCTGTAGGCGAGCAACTATACTTAATAGGGTTGGGGACACTAAATTTATTATTACTTCAAAGAAAGAAGGCAAAAAATAAGCCTAATGACGAAAATTCTATTCAAATAGCTCAAAAAAATACGAAAATACAACCGTTTTAATATTGCTTGATAGATAGAGAAAACGACCCCTTGAGACCCACGACGTCACGTGTCTCGAGCGTCATAGCAAATGACTATCGTTTCATGTGAAGGTGCGTTTTGCGGAAAAGGGACAGAGTATACCGTCCCCTCTTAAAACTTTTGACACATACTAACTTTGTGATAATTTATTGTCTTGTGTTACTGTTTTCTCCATGTGACTATATTTTTAATCCTTTTTCGAGTAAATTCAAAATTATTGTTTTTTTGGTGTCACAATCCCTATTTTTGGCGTCGAAATTGTTTCGTATGTCCGGTTGTCCGGCTGGTGTCCTGTACAGTTCACTCACAAGTTCTACAGCTCACATAGCTACTAAGTAAGTATTAGGGTAAATCGCCAGTAACTGGCCGCTTATACTAAAAATGAACTCTATTCACCTATAATAGAATCACCAATCAATCACTGGCCACGTTATACCAAATTGAATTTTGTTACGAGGGGAACAGATTTCATTTTTAGTATAAGAGGGCCAGTTATTGAAGGGTGGCCAGTTACTGGCGATTTACCCTACTTGTTGCAGCCCAGCTAGCATTAAAATTAGCACAATGGCAGCATTTATGGCCATATTTTACGACACAAACCCACGTTAAAAGTTCATGTTGATCATCTAATCATCTAAACACAGACATATAAACTGTTGTAGTTACTTACTTAAAATGCCACTGTTTAGGTTAATTCAATAATTTACTTTAAAAACAAAGTTTAAACCGAGTTCACTTCGCCAAACCACGTACATGAATATTTCCTTTCCATTACCACATGTACTGCTTTCGGATAGCAAAAACGTTGATTATTACAGCAATAACCCGAGTCGCTATAAGTTGGCTGATTGTATTTGGCTATGGGCTTTATATCCCATTGCGTTTGATTTCCGTCGATTACTCAAGGATCTCAGAATTGTCTTTGGCGCTTCATTCGTTGCTACCGGAATCATATCAGAACGTGCGTTATATCATTGAGGAGTTCCATTAAGTCATAAATGTCATAATAATGTGCTCTTTATCATCAGTTCCACATCACACGAGTCATAATCGAACATATAGATTTAGATTCAGATTTTTTATTTTATAATATAAAAATACAATATAAATTACCCTTGGTACATGACTTGATATTATGATCGTCAAGTAAAAATAAAAACTTGAATAAAAATAAAAAATAAAAATTACATACTATCAATGTCAATATACATGTTAATTTTTACTAAAATAAGGCAGCCCGAAAAAGTTCATCAAACATTTTTCATAACAATTCACACTACAATAAAATACAACTGATACAAATACAAATCAATATTATTATAAAATGTCAAACATATTTTATTTTCATAGTCATTAATACAATAAAAGCTATTTTCCAATAAAAAGTTTCTAAGTTGGCGTTTGAATGCTTCGTCAAATGATTCCTTTTTTTAATTTGGCGGGTAGATGCTCATAAAACGTCGGTCCTATCACGCGCGCATTTTTTTCCGAAAGTGCCATGCGACGCGGAACTGTCCGCAGTCTGCCTGCGGATCGAATAAGTTTTCCCGTGACCTCGACCCGTCTGAACATCTGAAGATTATTCCTCACAAACATAAGTACTTCGAACAAGTAAAGGGGGTGGATCATTACCTGGTGAATTCCAAAAAGCTTACTGAGATCACTACTTGTGTGCCTAAGATAAAATTTGGGAGTTGCCCTCAATTTCCCCGGAACCCCATCAACAGATCCTGACTTGGTGACAAAGGGACCACCGAAGTATACTCTTCCGAATAAAAAAAGTAAAAGTTACAAAAAGAATACAGGAAAAATAAAACGATATATTTCTCCATCAAGCGTATTATATTTATTTAACAATAACCATTTCTTAACTAAGTTCGTAACTAATTACTTTTTCATGTAATATGTGTCTTCTAATTCCTATGAGATTATGGTTAGTCCTTTCTTTACAAATCGGTACAAGTAATACAAAAATATCACTGAAGAACAGACATACTAGGTTGCAAGTTATTAGTACCAAAATTCAGATGGCGCTGTACAACGGTAACTTCTAATAATGAGCTGTTAAGATAGTTAAAGATTAATGAGGTCGTTACGTGACGGGTATGGTGTATGAACGTTTGTACGGAACCCTCGGTGCGCGAGTCAGACTCGCACTTGACCGGTATTTTTTGATTAAATTCCGCCGCACGTACATTTACTAAATAATTTTAGTAGGTAAGCGACAATGAAACAATTCAGGTAATACTTATTTAAAATCCCTTATATACATATTTTATTAATATAACACTCGCTATACAATACAATTACAAAACTTCCCATCGAATGAAATCATCTATTATGCCTCTAGCCCTCTCTTTCATTCTAGGATCAGCTTTAATAACAATATCAGCTAAAATGTCTTTATCCAGACCGGGTATCTCCTCGTCAACCGCAAAAATAAAAGGCATGACTTGAGCAAAACTATGTAGACCAAAATCTAACATTTCCCTGTACAAATCTTCAAATTCTTCTCGGGGAAAAACGGACTTGACTTCAATGTCGAAAAATTTCAGCATTTTTGTTAACGAATTGAAGTAAAGGTCTTTAAGCTGTTCCAGGTGGTCGTTTCTGAACTGCTGGTCGGTGCCCAAAAAGATGAAATAGAGGAAGTCAATGAGAGGAGAACCGTAGTGTTGTAGTTGATAGTCCACTGGTATAACGTCAACTATCTTTCCGTCCTGCAAAATAAAATAAAAATTGTATTCCTTTCATATTTATGTTAATTTTATTATAGAATCGCCGGAGAGTTCTTGTGTAAGTAAAAGATTCATTTTTAGACAAATTCCGTTTCTATCAATCAGACCCGCTTTATTACCCGGTCCGGCTCTTATAATTTTGCGTTGCTATCCGACTTACAAAAGCTTACAAAATTTTAATTCAAAATTCAAAAATCCAAAAAATCAAAACATTTATTCAGCAAATAGGCCACGAGGGCACTTTTACAAGTCAAAATGTCTATCTATAGACTCAAAATAGTGTGAGTACTGAAATAGTGAATTCGATTGGACTTCGGGAAGTTACTAAATCTAAATTGATTTTGTAAGATTTGACGCGCACCATAGCTAAAACAGTTAACTGACCATACGTGCACTTGATGTGAATTGTAATAAGGTTCAATTGTGTTGGCGTTTGTACAATAAACACTGCAATGTACTTCTGTTCTGAATAGAAGAAGTTTGTTAATATATCAATATTTTATTTAAAAGGTTTGGTTGGTAAGGACCAAGTAAATATAAATGTTTAAGGCCTGAATAACACTGGCACGGACTGCGGTGGCGGACGGTAGTAAATTTGACAGCGAATGATAAGTTTACTATTGACCGCCGCGGCCAGGCCACGCCTTTGTGTGAGAGGCTTAGAGGGGACAATACTTGATAACTACAACTGAAATCACTTTTTTAGTTGAACCAAAATTTAAATTTCATTATAAAAATACTTACAATCTCTTTCATTAAGATATTGTTGGCCCTGTAGTCACCATGAATTAAAGTTCTCTTGTACTGCTTATCACTCATGTATTTTGGAACATTTTCCAATAATTTCGGAAGATATGCAGTGAACCTCCCTTGTGCCCCATCATCCAGACACTCCGCTATTACTTTTGAAGAATTAGCTAATAAACTCTTGTAGTCTTCATTAAAATTAAAAGGGCAGCAAAGAGATTTGATTTTCCTTTCAAAATAACTTGGCCGTTTCTTTTCTAAAGCAAATGACAAAGCGTGTAACTTGCCCAAGTGTACAATACTCAACTCTGCAAAGTTTATAGAAATTGGGTCCATTCTGTACACAGTCGTATATCCTTTTCTTGCCAAATTCTCAAGAATTATCGCTTCAGGTATACTTTCTTGGAAAGTTTTAGCGATATTATAACGTTCCTTCAAAGGCACGTTGGCTTCACTCTGTATTTCATCAAACACACCAGCTAATTCGTTATAGAAGAATAACTCCATATTGAACATTCCCGTGACTGAAATAACAGTAAAATGATCTCCAGGAACAATGCCTTTCACGAATATGTTGGTTTCTTTTTCACCATCTTTGGTTTTCCCTTTGACATCTACTTCATATAAATACCCAAAGTAATTACCGCCAACAGTAGATATAGCTTTGGTAAGTACTTTATAGTCAATATATCCTTCTTTCTTGATAATTTTCTTTATAGATTCTTCTACTTTATCCGGAAGCTGATCATTACCTTTGTTTTCGCATAGCTCACATGATTCTACACCCATTTTGATGCAAGCGTTGCGAACTTCAGGAAGCAACTGATAAAGCGCACAATTGAGTCGTCTATATATGTCATGTATGACCCATTCAAAGCACAAGTCATGTTATTTATTCATTAAGGCTATCGTGTTATTGTGACAATCGCTGTCTTATATTTGCCGACAATTATACTGGATAATAACGGCTTGTTTGCTTGTTAAGAAGTTCTTATGTTGGCAAATTATAGAGGTATTGTCATTCATGGAACAAGCTCATACTACTAGATAATAGTTGATTACATGCTGTTTTGATAAAACTTGTTATTACATGGCAAAAATTTGAATGGAGTGGGATCTGTAGATGCTCAACTAAAGGTAACTTAAAAAAATACAAACAGAAGATCTGAAATCCGGATTCACGAGCGTCCATAGTCTACCGTGTCTGCTAACCATCAACCAGGCCGTATGCTTTTTAGTCACGCCAGTTTTATTAACCAACTTCGAAATAGGAGGATGTTCTCAATTCGTCGGAATCTTATTATCTAATCGGGGAACACGATTACTTTGAAATCGCCTGGACCGATTTAGAAGATTATTTGTTTGTTTGAATCGTTCCTTTATGGCCCTATTGTCATTAAGTCAGGGTATGATGGTGGGATCCTAGAGAAATTGACGGACTTCTTCAAATTTTATCGGCAGTTATAGTGATATGGGTACTGCTTTGAAGTCGGTTAAAACTTTGTTTTTAAAGTAAATATGATTGTTACAAGCATGGAGGTAAGAGATATAGTTAATACACCTATTAACACGACAGTAGATTTATTCTGCGATTTATACAGAGCAAAGTCCACTGAGTCCACTCGTACTAACACTTCAATATTAATTAACACACACAAGTTCACTGAGCCCGCGCCTACTAGTACTGAGTGTACACTGACACAGCTAACACTTTACTGTTACCTTGCACTAGACCACTTCACTATTCACCACTTGTCTCCACTGTTCTTTTTCTTCCAGTCCTCACGCTGATACTACTCTCTTAGTATCTCACTCCGTGAACTCCACTCTCATGACTCCATTCTCAAGGCTCCACTTCGATACTTCACTCAAGACTGACTAGTACCGTGAACGTGGTCCCTTTGTATACCCCTATCCAAAGATTGTAGACCGTAATTCCGATCTTATTTTCATTACAGATTGGGTTTGAGTAGCATGGGGTTTCCAGAAAAGCGTGTTACGTCCACGTTTCTAGAATATTCCAAGCCCATACATTTGTCTATAAATTTCTGTAAGCATCGAATGTTCTATTTGCTACTTTTACTAGAACATTCCATGCTACTCGGCGCGGCGTTTCGAAAATGTACTCATACAAAAAGTGAATGCTGGTTGCTGGTCTCGAACCTGGGTACATCGACTCCAAGGCTGCTGTATGTACCACTGGGCTACTGATAAATTACGACAACACGGTGAATTTTGAAATACCTTGACGGCGTGTCACTATGGCAACAAGACTGTTATTGACTCCGCCGTCGTAACAATGTTTCACGATTCATGGTCCAGACACGTCCTATTTTCAACGAGTGCGCGAAATAAGTCAATATCAAATTGCCATGTTTTGAATGAACACGGTGAAGGGTGATGCATGGATTATAGCATTTTACTACCTATAGTAGCGTTGTGAGCTGTAGAACTCGCGAGCCTGTTTTTGTTTTTTTTTTAAATTCTGAAAAGGTGTGATTGAAAAATACGACCTGTGGAGAACAGCGAGACAGACACCGGACAACGGACACTGGGACAGGCAAACGATTTTCGGCCCAAGCTTCGTTCGCTTCGCTCGTTCGATTACTTGATTGATGACATTAATTGAAGCTAAATATGCACTAAAATGTCCCGTGTTAAACGGAAGTACCTACGTAATTATTCAAACCATTTTGTAATCTTTATAGTTTGTTATCTTATCACTTATCAGGTTATCTCATTTCATATAAATACATGCAAATATTACCATATTCATTCGCATAATTCATAAAGAAAATATAGTTGTTTTTCTCTTACAAAGAGACACAAGAATTACATGAGTACAGTCAGCATCAAGAGTAACTGCGCAATTGACGTCTTCAAAAGCTCTTATTCCCTTTTATTAAAGACTTTTGACGTCTTCGTTTGCCAAGTTACTTTTGATGCTGATCAGCATTGAGTGCAATGCAGCAGCATTGGTGAAAGGATAAGAAAATCTGGTACAGTCGACTGTACCAGATTTTCTTATCATTTCACCAAGAAGTCTTCCAAAAGCAGAAAATATGCAAACTCACCGCATATCCATGTTCGTTAACTACAAAATCCTTTCCATTACCTGATATTTCTAGGGATAAGCTGCCTCTATAGCTCGTTTATTAGCTGAGTGACCCCGGGATATTATGGTCAGTCTTAAGACTGCCCTTATTGTTGGGATCTCGTATTTTGATACATATAACAATAATACAGTGCCTATTATGTGCGTAGCAGTTTCTCTCTGTATTCGCTTTCTTTTCTTGTGGCTTTGTAGATATGTAAGAGATAATAATAATAATAATATATTATTTATTGCACCACAACATAAGAAAAACATGTTACAAAAGTATAGTCAATAAATAAAGGTCGGCGGACAGGCGGTCTTATCGCTTTAGAGCGATCTCTTCCAGACAACCTTTGGGTAGCAGGAAATTTTCAAGAAGAGTTGAAAACAGGTAGTGCAGGAATAAATCAAGAAAAGCTAAATTACACACTCAAATACACACTTTCATAAATAAGTATAGTATAAATACATAGATACATACATACAAACTATAATACAATTATATAAATATATTACAGGACAACAAGACAACTTAAGGCAGCGACAAGTAATATTGTTTCAACAGATTTTTAAATATTTGAAGAGATTTTGCACATCTTATATGCAACGGCAAAGCATTCCACAGCCGGACAGCCTGAAAGGTGAATGATTTGTTATAGAACTTGGTGGATGAAGGCGGTGGAGCGAGAAGATGATTATGTGAAGATCTGATGGAAGTGAGGTGATTAAAACGCTCTTTGAGATACGGAGGAGTTGAGATCATATCTTCATTGGTTTTAATTTACAATCCAAGAAGGTGCGTAACATATAAGATTAAAATCTATCAGGATTTCCCCATTTATTCTTAAATAGGGAATTTAAATTTGGACAATTGTTAAACGAGTGAGCCTAGTGAACGAAGTTCTCCATTTCAGTTTGGGCCAAATTCTTTCGTAGTCCAGATGTGCCGCTGGCCCGCTGTCCGGCTGTCCGGATTTCTCAATCGATTCTCGTGAAATTTTGTGAGTGTTTCGATAATTATATAGCTTTTTTGTCGTTTCGGAGCCTCTAGTAGATATACATTATTATTATTAGCTACTCTAATGTACCTTCTTTCTGTTTACTTTTAAAAGGTTGAATAAACGTTTATTTACTTTTTTTAAAGCAGCTAAAAGCTCAGGCTCTATTTTTGCCGCGATAATTCAATTGAATTTATTTGTTTCTAAAAATATGATTACATATCGCAAAATTTATAGAATGGGTGCAAAAACTTCATGAGGGCTCAGACATACTCATATTATTGCAACGATGAAGCCAATTAATTGTTTACGTTCATGATCTCAATGAATCAGACCAGCTCAAGTGCCCAAGTCACGCAAACCCAGGCACGTTAAATGATCTCAATTGAATTTCCTATGCCCTTGTAATACAGTGGAAAACATCCGAGTATGTAGGTACAAGTATGTGTTCCTTGAATAACCTTAATAAACTCACATCAATATGTGTGGGGCGGAGCAGTCCAGAGTCCTGACTTCTGACTTAAGCCTTATTTTTTATACTAGGATGCGCTGCGCAGATACGTAGGTGCGATATGAACGACGCAAGTTGCGATACAGAGCGCACAGCAATGTCTTTTGTCGCTGCGTCTGGGAGTTTGGAATAAATATGTTTTTTTACAGAATCGTAGGCCTGATTCATACTTAATATGAGGTGTCGTATTATAACGGAACATAACGGAATTCATCATCAACTTGTTTCTGTTGCTCTAATTATAATATAAATACGTATAAAAGGAAAAAAATAAGGCGTTAGAGACTTTGTATGAAAAACGTTTTAGTCGTATTTTTTTCTATTTTTACATCGTGTATACAACGTTTCATACTATTCTAGCTTTACGTTTTAAAAACTCACTTTAAGGAAAACGTAGTAAGTGATTTAGTATAGTTCTAGTATGTAAAAGAGTAGAATGTGATGTATGAGGGTGTGTGATAAGGGGGTGTCGTGTACGGTGTGGGGTGGTCGGGGGGTGATGTAGTGTTGGTATGTGTGTGAAGGATATGGTGTGAGTCGATGAGTTCGTTGGCGGGGCCGTTGATGGGGCTGTTGAAGAAAGTGTTAGAGAGATGATTATAACAATAAGAAGATGTTGAGTGAACCGGAAAATGAGATATTTCTCCTTATTGCTCCTCATATGGATATTTTAATTGTTATAAGTAGCTAATGAGGAGTTGACGATAGCAATGAATATATTATTGAGCATCATTTTTTTTCTTGATTTTGCTCCTCATATGGATATTTTAATTGTTATAAGTAGCTAATGAGGAGTTGACAATAGCAATGAATATATTATTGAGCATCATTTTTTTTCTTGATTTTGCTCCTCATATGGATATTTTAATTGTTATAAGTAGCTAATGAGGAGTTGACAATAACAATGAATATATTATTGAGCATCATTTTTTTTCTTGATTTTACTCCTCATATGGATATTTTAATTGTTATAAGTAGCTAATGAGGAGTTGACAATAGCAATGAATATATTATTGAGCATCATTTTTTTTCTTGATTTTGCTCCTCATATGGATATTTTAATTGTTATAAGTAGCTAATGAGGAGTTGACAATAACAATGAATATATTATTGACCATCATTTTTTTTCTAGATTTTGCTCCTCATATGGATATTTTAATTGTTATAAGTAGCTAATGAGGAGTTGACAATAACAATGAATATATTATTGAGCATCATTTTTTTTCTTGATTTTGCTCCTCATATGGATATTTTAATTGTTATAAGTAGCTAATGAGGAGTTGACAATAACAATGAATATATTATTGAGCATCATTTTTTTTCTTGATTTTGCTCCTCATATGGATATTTTAATTGTTATAAGTAGCTAATGAGGAGTTGACAATAACAATGAATATATTATTGAGCATCATTTTTTTTCTTGATTTTGCTCCTCATATGGATATTTTAATTGTTATAAGTAGCTAATGAGGAGTTGACAATAACAATGAATATATTATTGAGCATCATTTTTTTTCTTGATTTTGCTCCTCATATGGATATTTTAATTGTTATAAGTAGCTAATGAGGAGTTGACAATAGCAATGAATATATTATTGAGCATCATTTTTTTTCTTGATTTTGCTCCTCATATGGATATTTTAATTGTTATAAGTAGCTAATGAGGAGTTGACAATAACAATGAATATATTATTGAGCATCATTTTTTTTCTTGATTTTGCTCCTCATATGGATATTTTAATTGTTATAAGTAGCTAATGAGGAGTTGACAATAACAATGAATATATTATTGAGCATCATTTTTTTTCTTGATTTTGCTCCTCATATGGATATTTTAATTGTTATAAGTAGCTAATGAGGAGTTGACAATAACAATGAATATATTATTGAGCATCATTTTTTTTCTTGATTTTGCTCCTCATATGGATATTTTAATTGTTATAAGTAGCTAATGAGGAGTTGACAATAACAATGAATATATTATTGAGCATCATTTTTTTTCTTGATTTTGCTCCTCATATGGATATTTTAATTGTTATAAGTAGCTAATGAGGAGTTGACAATAACAATGAATATATTATTGAGCATCATTTTTTTTCTTGATTTTGCTCCTCATATGGATATTTTAATTGGCATTAGTGGCTAATTTTATCAGGAGTTGACAAAAACAACTGAGCTAGAATCCTCATAATTAAAACTGAAAATGATAATAATAAATGTATTAGCGGGCAACAATGTTTTTCTTGATAAATGATGGTTAATGCGTCAAACTGAAAATAGAAGTTGGCGCATTGTTAAATTCAATTATATTTATAATAATGGATAAGGGTGAACGCATGATTAATGTGGTTAATGTGCCAAAACTATAGATAAAAGTTGGCAAAATGATAATTTCAATCGGATATAAGAACGGGTGATGGTAAACATGGTGCATCATCATTCTACCTTCGAAATTGAATATCACCCTAAGTATTTAGTAAAAATGTTTATAACAAATTTGTTACAGTTATCAATACTTTTAAATATTGAGTCGACAATTAGTGGTGTAAAAAATAATCTAACATACATATTGCTCCGCGCGGAGCGATCCGCGCCGACGCTCCGCGTGACACTAAAACCAGCCTAACACCGTTAGTACGTGATTATTATTTTCCTGAACAGATAACATTATGCGTGCTGGTGTATGGTTTATTAAACTTCAAATAGCATCAAGAGATGTGAGTGATTCTAATAGATATATGTATATGGGTGAAACAATCAGAATTAACAAGGGTACCGATTTGTACTGATTCCCATACGAAATGAGGCCTTTCATTGTTGATGTAATACCACAGTTTTTAGTCCTGTCAATTTCCACACCGTTCAGCTCATAGCTTATGTCTTGAAACAGAAACGTCATTGTATTGTATTAATGCAAATTTTATTACATAACTGCATACAGTGCACAAATCAGACTTAAGATACTTAATAAGTATAGATATAATACCGTACGAGGCTTCAATGTGTGTTGCCAAAACGTCCATATTTACACACTACATCCGCATGTTAGATTCACTGGAAAATAAGACCTAACGAAGGCCATTCGTGTAATGGATGTCTTTTCTTTCCCAGCGATTACTTGGTGCCCTTTTACACCATTAGGGACACTTTACCGGCGCCCTTGTCCTTTAAATGGACCTTGAAATGCTGCTGATGATACACAATTACTTTTATGGAGCTTAGGGATACAAGTTTTTTACTGACAGTTTAGCTTTGTTATGCTTTCAATCATTCAGAAGCGTCGGTCGTCCACCAGCCCGATGGGTTGACGTAAACAAGACCGCGGGTCATTTCTGGATGAGACTATGGACAGTGGGCGATTAAAGGCTGAAAATTATGATGATGATGTTTTTAATAGTTTGATCACTTTTATATCTATAGACGTCAGACCTGACTTTATTCACATAATTTTATAGTAGCTGGGCCACCGAGGTTAGCTCGGCCTTTAAGGTGTTATTTTCCAGATATGAGACCTATTATGTAGATCGATTCTTCGCCCCAACATCTTTTATATCTATATATAGACGTTAGACCTGACTTTATTCACATAATTTTATAGTAGCTGGGCCACCGAGGTTAGCTCGGCCTTTATGGTGTTATTTTCCAGATATGAGACCTATTATGTAGATCGATTCTTCGCCCCAACATAATTTGGGGGCAATGACAATGTAACTGTGACTGTCTGCTCCTTTTCGGATAGTAAGGAATGCAAATCGTTGAGTGAAATCTGGGAATGGGCATAGGATATTTTAAGGATTCCGTATCTCAAAAGGAAAAAACGGAACCCTTATAGGATCACTTTGTTGTCCGTCTGTCTGTCTGTCAAGATCCTTTATCTCGGGTGGAGGTATGGAGTTGCAACTAAAACCATATACTCAGGTCTACAGTCCCTTATAGCTGTGAAAAATCAAACTACTTACTAAGTTAACGTAGAAAAAAGATAGTGCCGTTTATGCCGCAAAGAACGTAACAAGTATATTTCGACAGTCACAAGGGAATCCAGATTTTTAGGGTACTTTCCGTTGACCGAGAACTATGAAATTTGGCAAGTTATATGGTCTTATACTACGAGTACAGGGAAAAATCTTAGACATTTGTAATTAAGTACGGAACCCTCGGTGGGCAAGTCCGACTCGCACTTGTCCGGTTTTTTGGTACTAAATGGCTACACAAAGATAATGGGAATCGAATAGCCAACATACCAAGGCGAATAACCAGTCGACAAAGTTGCGGGTTAAACTTCATTTTTAATTAATATTTGGGAGGTTTCACTTGTTTACGATTCGGAGCCCGGCCGGAATAAAAGGCCGACTGATATTATGTAAGTGTTCTTTGAGCCCGGAAATAGGTTTCTAGGCCAAAGCGACAGCTTTACTGAAACGAGCATTAGGTATTGGGTAACTTAAAAAAATAACATTTAGTCTTCGGAATTAAAAGGAATATTTTAAGAGTACGGAGCTGATTCAGTGATGCAAAAATATGCTAAAACAATTAGTTTGTTAACGAAAAAGGCAAAAATTCACCCCGCGAACTTCGTATCGCCGTACAAAATCTATGAGAAAGTAAATTTCTACCTTTTTTAATCACTTTTTCATTTTGTTTGTAGTTATTCTCGTATTCTGTGCTAAATATCGTAGATACCTGTCCAGCCGTTCTCGAGTTATAAATGGTGTAACTAACACGACTTGAGTTATATATATGTCGAAGGAGGGTCCGGCATTGTTGAAATAAACTAGGAGATACTTTATAGAAACGCACTTTTATTGATTCAGTCTTATTTCACAATAATAATTTTATAATATTAATGAAACTGCGCTGCACCAGCGATTGGCCGACGCCACAGTCAGTAGAAGAATGCCCCACCGAAGCCGGCTACCTGTCTTTTATACCGGAGGGTAAACAAGTCTAGTGGTGGGGCGGAGGGGATGGCGTGGCGTGGCGTGATTGTATTAGTCGGCCCATCGCAGGTGTTTACGCTCGTAATAATAGGTACGAAGGCGTTGCGCCGTCACGGCCATGCTGACGCGCGTACGTCCTCGTACGTGCACTATCACACATTGGTTTCTGGGTAAGACAACTTTGCGTTAACGCTCGTTTATCCTGACATAGTATTTCTTAATATTGAAACTTGCTAAGGATTAGGTGCCTGACATTGGTCCGGCCCACTCGGCCCTTCAATCAACTATGCTAGCCTGGTCCAGTCTGTTGACTCTTCAGGCTAACATTACTGGTCCGATCATCAGTGATCCTTCAGAATCCCTTCAGTTTTCAAACTGGCCCGGATCATGCTAGTCCGGACTAAATTAGCCCCTATAGCTCCGTACACTGTCATTTTTTTTTCTCTCTTTTTTTCCTCTTTTTTATCTCTCTTTTTTTTTTACTTTTCATGAATAAGCCTATCGTTATTATTATTAGTTGCCGTCACGCCATCATTGCCAAGGTTTCCTGCGACTTCTATCAAGCCAGGTACACCACGAGGCACTTCTCGAAGTTTTTCGTGGGAATATTTAAACACCCTATTTGTTCCATTGATATGTGTCATCTCATACCTGTCACTATCCAAGACATCAGTTATTTACAACTACATTCGGGGTTACCCGCTCTTAAAAAAAAAACAATTTGATGTCAACAATTTCGACAACTACCCGCTTAAAGAAATAATGAACTTCTCAACATTATTCACTATTAAGTACTCGATTAATTGAATTCCAATACAAATCATCGAAATCATCATTAAACTGATTTGATAACGTTCTTACATTTCAAAGGAGACTCAAGCGTTCACGCAACTTAACACAGTATCAATAACTTGGAAACAATAACCAAACAATTATTCGTGACACAATAATACTAATAGCACAGTAGTTGATTGGGTATGCAATGCTCTTTGTTGTACTAGTTCTCACCACATATTAACTGTCAACAACGCGTGGACTACATCCATCCGGTATCCATATCACAAAATATCACATGGATTCTATCCAGCGATTTCGGCGACCACGTACACCTTCAAACCAAACGCACGCCACTCACAGCCGTGGCCGCACAGCAACAGAAAAACTATGCTCGGTATTTTACGCCTACGTCTACGAATGACATTGAAGGTGTATGCAGTCTAAGCCAAAGACCCAAAACTACACTGGAGATTATCAAACCATTAAATCGCACGTTGAATTTCCTTTGTCAATTATTTTAACCAAGTAGGTACTACGTCATTAATCTTACTATCCTTTAAATTAACTTTAACTAAATAAATCATATAGCACATGAGAGCTCTGCTCTAAAATCCCAATGACTGTGACTGTAGTTACGCCATAGTGTGTTGCCACGATGCATACGGTAACCAGGGAAGAGGGTCTTCTGTTACATCCTCGCCCACTGCCATGCCGCCAGCCTGCTCGCTGATGTTTATCACGAATAGCATAAAATGTCCACTGCAACGAAGTACCGCATTTCATACTGTAAACGGCAATTTATATGGTATCAGTTTTATCATACCTACAGACCATGATGATGTCTAGATCAGGATATTCTTCAAGTAAACTAATTTGTTTTGAATTCAGTTTAAACTAAAGTTGATGTTTTGTTCAGAAAATTACACCAGTGCCGTGGTACAACATAAAAAAAACAATAAACTACTCATCAACAATGATTGAAACACTATATTTATCGTTAATTGGCTCTAATTTTGCATGAAATAAATTGTAACGAAACCCGTCCTTTTATTTCCGTTGCAGCTAGCGTCAGCACTTGTCCTCTGATAGTCCGACGTCCGACAACCACCGATGCTGCACGGTCTCGAAACTTCAATGATCCACGCCTACTGGACGAGACGTTTGCAGTCAGGAGTAGGTACTGCTTATAGATGTACCTCATGTACCGCACTGAAACATTAATTTCAAAGCCGTAGCAAATATTTTCAACGCGTGGGATAATACTCAAAGTTAACCACGGTATCAAAGTACTTCACAATTGTCAAAAGGTTGTTAAGCAAAAGGATGAAATTTATCTGACACTGTTCTAAATGTTAATGCGGAAGTATTTCGATTTTCACAAATCTATCAAAATCAAATGACAAATATACCACAATTTTGTAAACAAGATTTCACTACAAGATTTAAGGAGAACGTAGGAAAAACACTATTGTTGACGGAAAATATGTCGAATCTAGTTCCATCATAGCAAGATCAATAAAAATGGTTTGACCTCACCGGATTTGTGAGCATCACGTGGTTCAAATTGGGCAACGTGTGACATAATAGTCGCTATGGCTAGTTTGCTTGTTCAGCAGACAGCCCAGACCATCTTGACATAAGCGAAGTCATCAGTCTTGCTTCGTACAGGCATTCGTTTTCTTTCGGCCGTATCAGAGCAATCATAGCTTGATACGACAACTTCTTTTAAAAGCGATCTACGTCATTCAGGTGACGATGTGATTTCCTTGTACACGAGTATTTTCTACATGTAGACGTCCTTATTCACATCCTGTTGGCGCTGATTACATCTCACTTCTGATGTCGAAGGAGGGTCCGGCATTGTTGAAATAAACTAGGAGATACTTTATAGAAACGCACTTTTATTGATTCAGTCTTATTTCACAATAATAATTTTATAATATTAATGAAACTGCGCTGCACCAGCGATTGGCCGACGCCACAGTCAGTAGAAGAATGCCCCACCGAAGCCGGCTACCTGTCTTTTATACCGGAGGGTAAACAAGTCTAGTGGTGGGGCGGAGGGGATGGCGTGGCGTGGCGTGATTGTATTAGTCGGCCCATCGCAGGTGTTTACGCTCGTAATAATAGGTACGAAGGCGTTGCGCCGTCATATATATAGAAACATAATAATACAATAGGTACCTAAAGAAAGAAACAAAGAAAAATATACAATAATAACGTTGAAATATTAGATGAGTCGGTTAGAACACAAAAATATGATAAGTATACTTTTTGGGCGACACATACCTACTCGTACTATTGTGAATTCTTGACGAAACGTACAATAACGTAACACCTTATACTATCCACGGGAAACGAACGCTTGCGCGATGTAGGATTTAGCTCGCTCGTGACAGCGCCATCTGTCTGGTAATTGATTAACTAGTGTTCTTAAACTTATAAAATCTTCAACAAATTAAACATCATTTCAAATAGGCTGTTAGAATAACATCCCTTACATGAACAAGAAGAAACGAAATGAATGCATTTCCACGCAAATGCTACATAGCAACGCCTGCATTGATTTAACAGAATACTTTTTTCTGAGTCGAGCAAAAAAGTTCTGCCACTGTAAAAGATCCATCCATTTTCAGTTGGCAAGGTTGAATGCGTACAACATGAAGCTCCGACAAAAGCTTTTTTCAAAGAGTTAAAAACATGTTTGTAAGAACGACCGGAGTGTTATTGTTGGCCTAGGGCTTAATGGAATTACTTTCGCGTGATTTATAATAGGGGCCGATTGCAGGCCCGCTCAGGGTGGATCGGTCGTTGGAAATATTTTCAAGGACGGAAAGTTTATGGGTAAATTAGGTTTGTTGACGCCTTTAGTACGGAAACGTGGTTATTACAAACGAGTTCATGCTTATCAAAGGACAGGATTTTGTATACTTACCCAATTTTTTTTAAATAATTTTATACTCAGTTAAAGAGTATATGAGTCTTGACTTGACATGTTAAATCATTACTATTACCGGTCTATTTAAATTTGTATTAATATGATTTGACATTGAATGTATTGTGTCACGTATTTTCTGATGCACTAAATATTGTAAAGAATGACGATGCCTACAGGTATTTGTGTTCTTACATTTGTTGACATTGTCTTAATATTATATCTTAATTTTTCTCTGTTATTGACGATCGTGATAAAAAATCTTATTTTTTTGACATACGTATGCAACTGTAATGTAATTTTTTATCATGAAATAAATAATCGAATCTAATCTAATAAATATTAGGAGACAATTTTACACAAATTGAAATAGCCCTATAATAAGCTCAATAAGGCGTGTATTATATAATACGATTTATAATATAATAGATATAAATACTTAATTCTTTCTATGTAACTAAGTATTTATTTATCTATACATAGGTAAGTGTTTTTATCGTCGTTTAGTACACATAGTACAAGCTTTGCTTAGTTTGGGACTAGGTCGACATGTGTAACAAGATTGTCCGCAAAAAAAAAAAGTTGATGCAATTCAATTTTCCTTTTCCAGATTCTGATGACGTCATGAGCCCTATTGGAACCCAAACTACACCCTGAACATGGCCCCACACAATCTATCGCCATGTAAAACGGAACGATGGCCCAAGACCAAAACAAAAATGCGGCTGTGCTCACTAAACCTACTACTAGCCATCACAATCCTAGCGCCGCTGCCTTACATCTCCACTCTGACCCTGCCTAGTGGGGACCCAGCGCCCGGCCGCTCGCCCGGCCCACCCGAAACAGAACTCTATCCCGAGCCGGATACGGTTGCAAATCAAAGTGATGTGACTACGGAATACATGGTCACGACTGAAGTGACGGAGTTGGGAGCGTGTGCCTTCGCGAGGCTCCCGAGTGAGAGTGAGACGGTGGTGACGGTGACTGAGACGGATAGTGAAGTGAACCTTACGGTTGGTCATGTGGTGTTTGATACGGAGCAGCTGGTGCGGGGAGTTGTCTATGATGGTAAGTGAGCTGCTAACCGACCAAGTCAACTAAACAATTGAATTAGATAGCTTTTGTTTCGAGTCGATTGTCTACTTCGCTTGGTCAGTTTATAGATTCTAGAATTCAGATTAGTTGATAGCTAGCTATTAATGTGTGATAAATGTGATTACACAATCAGGAGGCCATAGTATAATGACTACACATTGAGTACCAACGGTTTTGTAGCGCTATACGCAGCGGTTTGAAAGCGCCAGGAAGCAGAGGGTCCACCTAGCGGGTTCCCGGCAATAAAAATATGAGTACCTACGAGCGAACACTGGTTATACTTTTTTAACAACATACCGCATGGATCACGAGTAATTATTGTAGGTGATTTTAACGTGAACTTTAGAACTAAAAATAATAACAGTAAGTATAACGACAATATTTTAACAGTATCAGTTGGTTGGATGGGTATCGGTATGTTAAATGACATGTTTAGCCCTCACAGACAAATTTGTATCAGAATCGAAGATATTGACATATAATTCTTGCCGAACTTCATTCAATAAATCGAGCAGTTTAGTTAGTATTGAGTAGCTGGTTTCAAAATCAGGAGATAAAGTATGAATCATTTAAAACAACTGAAAGTACGGAACACTAATTGCAGAGTTCCGACTCGCACTTGGCCGATTTTTATTAAAAATGACTTCCGTTTGTATCATAGAATAAAATATGTTATGCAATCTTCCCCCGGGAGTAAATATGAGACATATTTAGTAAAACACAGTTGGATCTAATCGAAATGCGAAGGTTAGGTTTAATATTGACTACCTACACGTCACGACACCGTACTCTATTCTTGTAGCAGTTAAGAATCTTAAGATAAACAGAAAACAAAGATGGCTAAAACTGAGCCATTCTACAAGTTTAAGGGTGGGTTGCACCAAACTGTCTGTAATCGTAAGCGGTGTTCGTTAAAATCTGAATGTATGGAAAGTTTGTCAAATTATGGCATGACTGGCTGCCGGCGCCATATTTAACGTTAATCGGTCTGTGATCGTAAGTTGGGAATTATAATTTCATTCGAGTTCTCTAAAGCATTTATTTCTTAGTTCCGCTCTGCAGCGACCCACTAGTCGGTAAGGACTTCCAACCATTGGATTTTAGGACTATCAAGCAAAAATCACAAAATTAAAAACCCTTACCGTTAAGGATGACTCACGTTACCACGAACCGTGTCCGGGCCGTGCCGACGCCGAGCTGTTTCCGAGCTTCGGTTATAGGAGGATCGGCCGTAGAACGTTCCTGTTAGCGGTTGAGCGGCCGGGCCGTGCCGGCGCCGAGGTGCTTCCGAGCCGCGGTTATAGGTGGTTCGGCCGTCAAACGTTCCTGTTAACGGTTGAGCGGCCGGGCCGTGCCGGCGCCGAGGTACTTCCGAGCCGCGGTTACAGGTGGTTCGGCCGTCAGACGTTCGTGTTGACAGTTGAGCGGCTAGGCCGACAATTAGCTGCTACGTGTGGCTCGGCTGGGCTAGAAGAGTACAGCTAGGCCGCGGAAAACTGCCGTCGTTTGTCATCTTTACAAGCAAATAAACAATATAAGTCTCAAGTAGATGGCACGAATAAGATAACTGAGTAATAAAAAGCGTTTGTTAAAAAAAAAACTTTAGTACTTACTCACTTTTATTGCTATCCAGCTACGATCATAAAATACTCAAGTAGGCGTGGGTTCAAAATATTATTTGCTCACTCGTAAAAATCTGCGTCAATATTATGTTGTATCTTATTCTATTTATACAGAGAAATTTAATTAAATTCTTTTTGTGATATTAGGCATTTCACTATGACTATTTAACACTTTCGCTGCTAGGAACCCGCCTAGCGGGCGCCTACGCCGTAGTCACTTTCCGCTACGGACGAGGAAAAACACAGGATCGGCTACGAGCGTAGCGCGTAGCGGTTCTTGGCTGAGAATGTGTGTGGATAGCCTGACCTTGGCTTTATTTTACTATTATTATTATTTAAGAAGAATAAAAAAGAAAAATAAAATTAAACTAATTTCATGACAGGCTTATTAATTTTATTTCGCATTTTTTGTTGTATTGTATGACAATACATGCTTGTTTGTTATGATAAATCACATAAAATACGTTAGGGTAAAGGCGATTCCAATACTCCATGATGAGATACTAATTTGTCGTAGCCATAGTCTATCAAAACGTCTTGTGCTAATATATTTGCCCAAAAATAAAGACTAAAGAAAATGTACTTACAAAAAATATAAAATGTTACACAGCTTACTGTTTCATCAAAAAACACCGTGGTAACGACTCCATTAAATTAAATCACCAACTTCAGAAGGAAATTACAATTCCTTAAAAATATGGAAATAAAAATCCCAAAGTATCTGATAGAATTAATTATTACATCATGAGCCAATCTGATATTTTATTGAAAGCGCCTTTAATTAAGTTGGGCACGGACACGGCGTGGCGTCTTTGCTCAGGTAAATTTGGCAGGCGCTCATCGCTGAAACTTTGGTGGGTACAAGAATGATCAATTTACCGCCATTCTGGTATTACGCTAAGCTAATTCTTCGGGTTTTGACGTGGTTCAGATAAAGCAAACTTAACGCTTAGACGTTTGTTTTGAGTTAAGGCTATTTATGTTTACGATTGGCATGAAACTCGAGTTTTCAGGGTTAGTTTCATATTTATATAACCGATTCACCGATTCACATAGTTTCATATTTATGTAACCGATTTAACCTCTTGCATTGCTTTTTTCCTCCATTTGAATACATTCTTAATCCAATTACAAGAAAATACATCATTACTGATTACTTTATTACCCCTATTTTATACAGTCAAACAACGTTAATTTTGTGATATTTATGAATTAAAAATCTATAAAATCGTACAAATTTAAGCTTGATGTGCTGCTTGTATTATCAGAAATTTTGTTTATTGGTAATGTAAAAAAACCGACCGGGTTGCATTCCGGGAGTGTCGGCAGAACTGAAAACTCAATGACATTGTAATAATTTTTCGATCAAGTCACGAATTTTCAAACTGTTGAATCTTACGGTCACGTGACATCTTACGCTCACGTGACATCTTACGGGCACGTGACCTGTGGCGAGTTTAACAATTTTTCCCCATCACAAAAAGCGCACAGCCCCGCTAAAGAAGTTTTTATTTCAAAAAAATCACTTATAGAAAACATCATATTGTTGTTGTTAAACAAAATATAATGCTACACTAAAACAGTGTAAGTAGTTTATTGTCCCATCCAAGTTTTGAACTGGTTCTACAGTTATAAATTATGTTGTGTTTGTTACAAAACAAACTACTTACTAGCAGCTATATTTCATTCTAACTCCGAAAACCATCAAATAAACCCAAAGCATGATTCTAACATTTCTAACAGACTTAAACAAAAACATGTTACAAATGCTTATTTGTACTTGTAACATTCGGTCTGCGTTGTCCCACTAAATATGAGTGCAGCATTCCTCACATTCCGACTTTGACCCCCGTTTGGGAGTAAAATTGTATAAATGGGGCTTAATTTTACTATGTTTGAATGTGTAATCATTTTAGGCATTACAGTGTTAGTATAAATAAAATGGTCAAAAAAGGTCATCAATAAGTAAGTCGTTAATGGATGCTTTTCAACTTTGTCGTGGCGCAACGTGCGCAAATACCGTCTGTTCGATACCAGTCTTTTACCGCGGGCATCACTCGGTTGATAATCGGAAAAGAAAAGGACACGTCACTATTTGACGTTTGACGTCTGTCATTTTGGTAGTATAACCTAGAATTTGACCTGGTTGGAGTGAACCACCCATGCTTTGATTTGTATTTTGATTTTTGAGAAAGCATTCGGGACATTTGATTTATGTTAATTGGAATCAGTTCATAATTGAGGCCAGGCGCTCCTATCGAGGAGTTTTGTTGTTGCCTGCCAGTGTTTGGAGACTGAAGTGATAAATTTAGTGTCGGTAGTTTGGATTCGGGTGCGCCTACGTGGTGAGCTATCATCCAGGAGCCAGGAAGTGTTCACCAGGACACGCGACGGCCTCGACACCCACACTCTAATACTCATACATTCAGATACACATACGCCGGCCGACAGATAACGGCGGATGAAGCTTCCATCAAGGTAAAAGCACGTTTTGTTTTGTATCGGACCGATACCTGGCGCATCTTCGGTATGCCACGCTTCTTGGAAGCTATAGCTTAGCGGGGTTATACCGGTCGTTCTAGTCCAGGCCCCTACTCGGGTCAGGAACTCGTCGGGCCCAGCCCTGGCTTCAACCGAGTAGAGTCTTGCAAGCCCGGGCTAGTAGCGAACACCGTCGTCTTTTCGATTTGTAGCGAAAGCTAGCTACCACTGGAGCACCTGACTAGCGGTTCTTGGCTGAGGAAGTGTTGATGGCGTGGACTTTTCCGGGCCTGTAATTGCATTTATCTAGTGATAGTGTTAGTATTTTTCACTTTTTTACAACTTTTAAGGACAGATCGGGTTGAAGGCTGTTAGCTAGTGATTAGAGTATGGTTCGTTCTTACGAAATTTAAAGGTTCTGATAGATATGTAACAGAATATCGAGCATTATCCGTCTTTTTAATTTGTCGAACTAAACAACACAACCAACCAAGCATAGCGCCAAAAATCGCTACGTTGTGCTGTGCGGGGTGGTGGGGGCGGAGAGGAACGGCGTAACAATAACAAAATTGCTCGGCCCGGCAGAAAAAAAAAACTGTCGTTTCGCAAAAGCTGGACTTCCGACAATTGCGGCTCCGGAGTCAGTGGCGTCACTAACGCAGCAACAGTGACGCTGCGATAGAGCGATAGTACTATAGAGTAGCAGCGACAGTGGCGCCGCTTCAGTGACGCGCGGCCGCAGCCGCACTGTCGCGTGGCTCGCTGCGATCGCACGTGGTTTTTAGGTTATTGAGTATTTGAGTAGGATATTAAAAAAATGGACGATAATAACGTATTTACGGCTGAGCAAGACGAGGCACTAATAAATTTAGTGTCGCAACATGCAATTTTTTACGATTTGAGTGAAACGGGCTACAAAAACCTTCCCTCCCTCCGACTTATGAAAATTGGGTCTGTTTGGCTACGCTCCATAATATAGAAGTAACCAAGCAAAAGATCATCATCCTCTTCTTCTAATATCAACTATACTATATATAAACTGTACCGCACAACCGTTAGGTATGGACTAATAACTGTGACTGACGCCGGAGTCGCGCTGCTCGGAAGCCAATCTGCGTCTGAGCCGCTGCGACAGTGACGCAGCGGCTCAGCCGCTGTGTCCGTTGCGATAGAGCCGCGATGGTCGGAAGTCCAGCTTAAAATGCTCGCTAAGACGCTCCCGTTTATTTAGTGAGCTTTACCTTTAATGTAACATTCGCTTGAATGCTCACTACAAGTGAATGATCAATCAGCACCTTAAGGACATAGGGCGGGTTACAAGGACCGGGCCGGTCAACATTGAATATGGCCCCGGCACTCCCGGCAGCTGTCATCTCATAGGGAACTGTCAAACTTCTCACATAATCCGATTTACTGGCGGTTTGTAACCACCGACCCAAAGACTGATGATACTGAACATGTTCAGATGTTTCTGAGCACCATGTTTACTCACATGTATATTGTAGGTATATAGGTCATTGAAGGTCACACAATCCCAACACCAAAACTCACACATTCATGCCTCTACGAGCTATTTTTGAGCGAGCGAGCGAAAGCGGAATAATGCTGCTACGCGCTACGTCGTAGACCGTAGTCGTAGCGTTGTTTGTCTTCGGATAGGTTCAAAACAACAGAGTCGTGATATTTGTGACACCAATAGTTTTCGGGTATCTTATTAGATACTAACGTTTTGTTTGGTGCCTCAGCGACTAAAACAGTTTATAGCGTTTTTTTGCAGAACGGGATTTAAATTGTGCTGTAGCCGAGCGGTAAGGCCCGCGACCGTCAATCTAGAGGGCGTGGGTTTGAATACCGGCTTGTATTGTACCACAGGGTGCTTTCGTAAAACTAGTGCCTATGCCAAATCTTGGTATAAGGTCACCAAGCGGACTCGGGCTCCTCTAGGGCACAACCGGGAATAACGCTAGGAGGATGATGATGGGATTTAAATTGAAATTGGATTGATGTTTATTTAAAGTGACAACGACGACTTGTCTCAAAACACTCAGAGCTCATAGCATTAAGCTTATGTTGAGATACTTAAGGTTACTCCATTTTACTCCAGAAAATGGCATAAATGTTAAATTACAACTTGCGCTTTGTCTGTATTTAGTCACAATGAAACGCCAAAGGGTTTCTTCGCTTCGAGAGTTTCAAATAAATTAAGCTCTATGAATATAATTAAATTCAATTTTAATAAATCAGAACACACGAAAGTAGGTATTTTAATTAGTTAAAGTGGCGGTTTCTTGTGCAATATTTTAGCTTTACAATTTAATAGGGGTTTTGCGATAGACAGTAAATTAGTTTTCTTTGGAACTTTAAGTTGATTAATGTTTGCTATGTGGATTGTAGCAACCTGTACTTGGCAGTGTACCTTTAAATGCACACATGTTTTGGTTATTTTTTTGCAGTTTTGCACCGAGGCTTGAATTGACCCCACGACTTTTTTCAAGTTTAGACCCCAACCTCTAAGAAAGTCGCCTTTAAGCTTTATCTGTAGGATGTTATCTGTGTATCAGCCAAGGTCTGCTCCTGGCAGCAATAGTCCCATAAACACCCTTGCCAAGTTGCCATCTTCCACTGTCGTACTCCCACCACTTTCACCAGACGTCAGTCCGTTGTGGAAGGGTGGTCCATATTTCGTTTTGCGTAGTGACAATTCCACTATAATCAGGCTTAAAATAATCTTCTTCTTTTGTATGTTATCTGCAACATTTTCCAGTAAATTTAACTCTCCACATTATGCAGGATATTGTGATAACATCGGTGTTTTTTTCTGTTTTCCAAGCGCTTTCTCACCTCGATAACACGTCTAAAACGTTTCTTAAAGCCTATTCATCAAGCCTATTCAGGTTTCAAGGTGAATATGGCTACGAACCGCGAACGCATTAAAGATTCTAACAATCCGCATTGTCTGCCGGTGCAAAAATCGCCCCATAATTCGCCATTGTTATCTTGGTTCCGTTGCCATACAAGTTCTTTAGGGACAGTATTGCAATTTGAGTCTTTCAGCCAAAGAGAAATATCATTATATATACTAACTCCGACCACTAAATGCCCGCACGGTTCCGCCCACATAACGCGCATTGCGTCAATTCCTCATACTGGTTGGTTTTTTTTTCAATGGTCTAGTAGTTTCGGAGTTTACCCCCTACGCACAGTCGAGTTCTCCAATATCTATAAAGACAACCTTTCAAAAATATCTTTACAGAGACTTTATTGTTAGGTACTGACATAAGACACATGTGTAGATATTTTGAAAGGTTGTCTGTATAGATATTGGGGAACTCGACTGTACATGTATTTACCTATACTTACAACTTTACCAACTTACGTTAAGGTTGGTACCTACCTTAACGTTTTCATAAAATAAATATAGATTTACAACCTCTCAGACTTCACCTCTACATAGATTACATTTAATTGAATGTTGCCTTCTTTTCAATCACCAGTTTTTGACATTTTCTTTACATTCAAGTATGACATATTATTTGTTCAAAATCTCTGGTTTGCCTTTCTTCATCTCGCTTTATCTTAGTATTCCCTTGTTTAATTGTTTTGTATAGTAATACTGGTAGTATATTAGACGTATAAATAACGGATTGTTTCAAGATATTTAAATTGTGAATTTGGTTCAGAAGACTGCCAACTCCAACTGAAATTGAACTGGGCACGTCGATCGCATTGTCGGATTAGCGAGGCAAAATAAATTCGATATTAAAATATGAAAACTCGAAATAAAAACGTGTCTCCACCCATTTTAGTGCTAGCTAGGCTCACTCATTCAATGATGAGTGTGATGTGATAAGTTTTTTTTTATAATTATATGTTTGCATGTTTTGAATTAATTACTACGGTAGCCTAGTGGTTAAGACAGGCGGGTGTCAAGCGGCGGTCGTGGGTCCCGGCTCGTATTACCAATGAAGTTTTCAGAACTAATGCACGGAATATTTACCGTTAGCTTTTCGGTGAAGAAAAACATCTTAAGGAAATCGGTCTGGTCCCAACATGGTCTAGTTTACCCTCTGGGTTGGGTGGTCAGAGTGGCAGTCGCTTTCGTAAGCCTAGTGCCTATGCCAAATCTTGGGATTAGATGTCAAAGTGGACCCCGGGCTCCTTTAGAGCATATCCGGGAATAATGCTACGAGGATGGAATGTTTGAATTGAATTAAATCATGTCATCAGGTACGGTCCTGAGAAAACTCCATCTCGTTCAAACTTTGTCATTTCGGCAATGTACTATGTTTGTAGTGTGGATATTCTGTGTGGTGTGTCGTGTACACGATCCATCAGCGCCGAACAAAGGCCGACAACAGCATGGAATTGATTCTGCTGCGGCCCGAGCGTAGACAATGGCGGTTCTGGACTGAACGCCCGAATTAGTGTTAGCCCGGGCTCTTTAAGCCTTGGTGTACGGGATTTTCATACGTTCGTACGCTCTTTAGTGACAACGGGACTACTTTTGAAACGGCTTTCAATTTAACGGTTTCTGTAATAGGGTCAAAATTTGTGAGTGGTTCTGTGAGTTGACAAAACACGCGAGCATGTATTTTTTCTAGGATCGAACAAAAAGTTCTATATGTATGTATGTATGTGAGCACTATATTGTACACAATAACAGGTTAAAGAATATACATGTCACACAATACATCAAAGTACAAAGGCGAACTTATCCCTATAAGGGATCTCTTCCAGCTAACCTTTGAGCAATTGAGAGGAAGGCAGGTAGAACGAGACAGGCAAACTTATACCGTGTGAGTGAATGAGTTTTTCTGAACTTTAGTACGGAATATCATTTGATTTTTACCGTTAGCTTTCGGTGAAGGAAAAACATCACGAGGGGGATCCTGCATTCATCTGCGAAGACATTTAACGGTGTATGTGATGTCCCCAACCCGCACTAGGCCGGCGTGCGGACTACTGTCCGTTCCCTCTCCTCCATGAGAGGAGGCTGATTTATTATTATTTTTAGGTACAATTCATCTTTTGCAAGGGGATGGAAATGCTTTAAAATTTAAATTCGTATAACGGTGTGCGATCAACGAAATTATGTTGTACTACGTACAACGGAACGTGTATATGAAACGTCATTGTGTGCGATACGCTGTGCTACAGCCCTGACGCGCCAGACCTCCACCACGAGGTTACCATAGAGAATTTTCATTTCTTACCAAAATGTCAATGGGATAGGCCTGCTAGTCAAAATATGTTATCTTTAGGGGGAGTACAGAGGGTAAGTGTGGACTGCACCCCGGAGGGGTTTATGGCAGTCCACACTCAGAGAGACACTCTGAAGTACTGGCTATACAATAGTTATTTATTAATTAACTAACACAGTATATATACAAGTAGCTACATGCATAATCATTCATACATCTCGCACGTACTTAATATATGGCTAATCTTAAGCACGTATTTAAGGAATATCTTATCGCTACAATAGAATGTGCATTACCGGCACATTATCTATTCCTACAAACAGCTCCTGTCATTATGGTAACGAAAGAGACGGCGTCATTACGTCGACAAAACATTAATCATGCCGCCATCTTCCCGCCATCATCTGATTAGGACGGACATTTATTAGCGAGGCTCTTAATCATTCTTTTGTTTATCGCCCGTAATTAGAATCCTGCGCAAATATTTGTCTTCGTCTTGCACGGATGCCGTTGGAAATTGAAATCTATGTCGTTGAGTTTCAATTAGAAGTGAACAGTTACACAAAAGCGTCTATTAGTGGGCGTTATTAGCTAAATTCGCCGTAGTTTCAATGGAACAAGTGACAATATTGGGATAAGGTAAATTGAAAGGTAAGATGAGTGATGAGTTTCGAGGTATTGTGTTTGGTATAAGATTTACATTCCAATTTGACTTTACTTGTAAGGCAGTATCACATAAATCGTTCTAGTCCTAAACTAAACAAAGTGTTTACTATGTCTACTAGACAATAATAAACTTACATACATACTATTTAGATACTAGCTTCCGCCCGCGTCATCGGGCCTGGGATAAAAATGAAAACTATCCATTTCATAGATTAGATTAGATTTCTTTATTTCATAATATAAAAATACAATATAAATTACTCTTGGTCAATTTACACGACTTGATATTATGATCGTCAAATAAAAATAAAAACTTGAATAAAAATTTAAATTAAAAATTAGGTAAGTACATGTTATCAATGTCAATATTACATGTTATTTTTTTACTAAACTAAGGCATCCCAAAATAAGTTCGTCAAAAATTTTGCATAAGAATTCACACTACATTAGAATACAACTACTTAATACAAATACAAATCAATATTATTATAAAATGTCAAACATATTTTATTTTCATAAAGTCATTAGACAATAAAAACTATTTTCCAATAAAAAGATCCTAAGTTGGCGTTCGAATGGTGTACCCTTGTTTTGTCGACAACCTTTTCATCGAATATTATTTCATCGACAACGATTCATCGAAACTTCAGTACTAGTAATATTGTTTGGCGTTATTTCATTTCAACTACTATTTATTTAAATTTATCTTACTACGTAGAAATACTATTCAACGAATGTTACTTAATCGCTGATTTGTTTCAAATTATCTTAATTGGCACAACTACAAAACATTGCAATTCATTTCTTCGACATATTACTTTCATACAATTTTATATGTCCTACTGCACATTTATGCATTATTCAAATTATGTAGTTAATTGTGTGACATACAAATATGTATAATATTTATATATAATAAAACTAAGAATCATTGGTGTAAATCGTTTATTACAAAGAAATATCAGGGCGGACAAAAATGGCTGGTCATAAGCGAACTCTGTTTTAAGTCGGTTAGGTTAGGGTTCACTTGTGTCCCTCAGACCAGAAATAGACACCCCGCGCAGCGGGGTGGCGTCGACTTGCTGCACGGCAGAAATAGGTTAAAAAACGTTAGGGATTCAGATCCTGATCCGAAATAATTTTATGCGGAATAAATATTATTACATGTAAAAAAAAATGAATAAAAAAAACCCGAAATAAAAAGCTATGACATGAATTTTATTGAAATAAGTCAACTACCAATTAAAATACCTTGATTCAAATTACCTAGTATCGAGTCCTCGACGCAATGACTTGTCGATGAAATGAAAATACTTGAAACGTTGTCTTTGAAATAATATTCGATTAAATGTTTGTCGGCAATTAAATGGTAAACCTTTCAATAAAACTGTGCAGGCATTATGAATAAGATGTACTTAATGGATTTCATAATATGCTATCATGGTTTCTTGTACGCCTACGACGTTCGTTTGGCTCTCAATCACCTCTTTATATTGAATTAGAAAGTATGGATGCAACACCTGGATTGCCTCATATTATAAATCTTGTAATGATTTTATATTTTCCCTATTGCAGACTATCGCCAGACGTATAAATAAATAAAGTCGTCAACCCATAACACAAGCCTAGGTACGTAAATACTATGTGGGAGTTTGATTTGTGTAAGACTGGCCCCTAATATTTATAAGCTTAAAAAAAGCGATCCTAAGAAAATCTGTAAGTACCTATATTTGAAGATATAATTTTCGCTAGTAGCTAAGTCAGTTTCGAGAGCTATAACTGAAATATGACCTTCCGTTTTTTTACTAAATCACGTAAGGGTTGTAATTTAGCATAATAATGTCTCGTAAAAGGCTAAAGCAAAAAAACAGCTATAATCGAATTTAAACTTTTGTGAGACATCTAAAATACTACTAATAAATCCACGGTTAAAAAATTAACGTAAATGTCACGGCAGGCGACATGTTTCGAACTCTTCGGGAGTTCTTCTTCAAAACAAACATCGAAAACACTAATCCTGAAGAAGAACTCCCGAAGAGTTCGAAACATGTCGCCTGTCGCGTCATTTAATACGTGAATTTATTAGTAGCATTAAAAAAAACTAATTTATTATGAAAACTTCGATCATGTTTATGAAAGCCAGATTTTCAGGCCACTGTGTGGCGGCCAAATTTTTCAATTCTGACCCCGTGTCATGGTCGGCCTTATCACGCGATAAGTGACAGGATAGAGCGTCCGTCACTGGCTGACACCGTTTGATAGAACGAGACGATGCCCCTATCTTGTCACTTATCGAGTGATAAGGCCGACCATGATACGGGGTCTGATCTCGGATTTGTACTTGGAGACAATGGAGACGCTTTGGCCCTTTAGTTATCAATTTTGAACATACTCGTATTAAAGAAAAACTGCAAAATTGTGTTCACTTTTTTTAATATAAAAATGTCCAACTTCGCAGGCAATAATTCGGTGCAGACTCGAAAATTATTATTACTCCAAAAGAAAGAAGGCAAAAAAGTATGCATAGTGATGAAAATCCCATTCAGGTATCTCAAAGAATTACGAAGCTACAACCGTTTTAATATTGCTTGTTAGAGAGAGAAAACGCAAACGGTGTGTGACGTCACATTACAGGATGCTGCCGGCAGGCCGCGTCGACGGCGTCGCCGACCACGATGCGCGCGGCACGTTGCCGTCTTCTGTGACGTCACATTCTTCCAGCGTCATCGTTTCATATGAAGTTGCGTTTTGCGAAAAAGGGACAGAACACATCCCTTCTTAAAACTTTGGACACTTATAATATAACTTCGTGATTATTTAACCTTTTGCGTTGTTTTTTTCTCCATTTGACAATTTTTTTTATCCTTCTTCGAGAAAATATCACATTATTTTATTTAGTGTCTAGATTGTTGGAATCTAAAAGCGTCACCCGTGATGACTTTAAAGAAAAAAAATGACAATAATTACACGGTTCACCCACGTATTAAACGTCACTACGGGCGACATGTTTCGAACTCTTCGGGAGTTCTTATTCAGGATTGAGTGTTTTCACGGCGGTGTCGCTTGAATCACGACAAGATTCAAGCGACACCGCCGCGAAAACACTCACTTTATAGAGTACAAATTACTTTAATTACCCAAGGAATACCACTACCTACATTTTGTTGCTTAAAAAACCACCGGAGCTATAACTGAAATATGGCCTTCCGTTTTTTTACTAAATCTTGTAACGGTTGTGAGCTAGCATAATAATGGCTAGTAAAAGCCTAAAGCAAAAAAAAGCTATAATCGAATTTAAACTTTTGTGAGACATGTCTAAAATACTACTAATAAATCCACGGTTAAATTCACGCATAAAATGTCACAACAGGCGACACGTTTCGAACTTTTCGGGAGTTCTTCTTCAAAACAAACATCGAAAACACTCATCCTGAAGAAGAACTCCCGAAGTGTTCAAAACATCTCGCCTGTCGTGTCGTTTAATACGTGAATTTAACCGTGAATTTATTAGTAGCATTAAAAAAAAACTGTAATATATTATGAAAACTTCGATCATGTCTATGAAAGTCAGATTTTCAGGCCACTACTGTGTGGCGGCCAAATTTTTCAATTCTGATCTCGGATTCGTACTTGGAGACAATGGAGACGCTATGGCCCTTTAGTTATCAATTTTGAACATATTAAAGAAAAAGTGCATAATTATGTTCACTTTTTTAATATCAAAATGTCCAAGTTCGCAGGCAATAATTGTTGGAATCTGTGCTCTCGATAACCCTAAAAGCGACACCCGTGATGACTTTAAAGAAAAACAATGTCAATAATGTCACTACGGGCGACATGTTCCGAACTCTTCGGAAGTTCTTCTTCAGGATGAGTGTTTTCGCGGCGGTGTCGCTTGAATCACGACAAGATTCAAGCGACACCGCCGCGAAAACACTCATCCTTAAGAAGAATTCCCGAAGAGTTCGAAACATGTCGCCCGTAGTGACATTTAATACGTGAGTTGAACCGTGTAATTATTAGTACTGTTTCAACACGTCTCACGAAAGTTTAAATTCGAAAAGCAATGTCCGCCATCTTGGAATTCAAAATGGACATCATTTCTAGAATCTTCACCCTCGAGAAGCCTGCCAATGTATGTTGTTCTTTAAAAAAACGCGCATATTAATTTACAACGAATGTTTCAAAAATTTTAAATAATGCGACCACTTTTTGAAATATTTCTGACTATGAATTCGTATTTAGACCTCTCAGACATCGATTTTGAACATAACCGGATTTATTCTCAACTAGCGATCCGCTCCGGCTTCGCACAGATACTATATTATACATATAAACCTTCTACTTGAATCACTCTATCTATTAAAAAAAACCGCATCAAAATCCGTTGCGTAGTTTTAAAGATCTAAGCATACATAGGGACAGACAGCGGGAAGCGACTTTGTTTTATACTATGTAGTGATAGTGATAATCTTTCATAAAGTAAATACACGATCGACAGAAAAATGTTCGTCTAGTTTTGCATGTACTGCACAAATTATTCTAAGAAGCCGGTCACCCGCCGATCGCTGCGTAATCTTATAGTTGTATTTTGAACTTTAAGATCTATATGTTAAGGTCGACTTTTAAATATATTATTTCAAAATGTAGCAAAATATCTACTGGAATGTAATGATACGTTCATTCACTGGACGAATATACTGGGTCACAATATTATTGAAATAATTATGTTCATCGTGCTGTCGTGAGAGCACAGAACGTAGTCCTCTCGTCTCAGCGGAGCGATTACGACTGACTCCGCCCGCGAACGGCAACAAAAGATATACAGAACCGCTCGAAACACGCGACGGGAGAAAGGGTATCGCGCTAAATAAAAAGGGCCTATACGCCAAATACGTTTCACCTCAATAAGTCTGAAAAGGGACTACATAAAAATACCCCGCTAGTACTTTCATTAGGTAATGTGAAAAGCTATTATACACTCAACTTTTACTTAATTTATATGCACGGGAACCTCACACTATTGAAATTGAGTAAAAATAAGACATGTTTTGGCGGTTCTTTTCTATCGAGGCAATTTTGGTTTTGTATGGTTTTGTTCAGACGATTCAATTGCAAATATGATGTAGTTTTGGTATGTTCTTTTTCCTGGCATTCGCTTTAGTTTGTCATAGGTAAATATTCAATCTAAGAACCCCGATTTCGCGGATCGCCCCCTCTTAAAAGCGGCGAATTTTCTGGTAAAATTATTGTTCGTGTGTCCTTTTCTCCTAAAAGCTGTACAGTCGCGGAATGAAAAGGTTGACCACTTTTGGACCTTAATAGCTTTGAAATAAGGCCGAAAAGTGGTCAACCTTTTCATTCCTCGACTATACAAAGGAGAGGCTGGTTACCCGCGAAGATTAGTGGGATGAAGTCATCACTCACAAACTCTATTGTTTCTGCTTTCAAGGGAACCACTAGCTTATGACGCAGATTTGTGTCCTTTGTCTTAGGCGTAGCATGATCGTGTTTATGTTAAACATAAAGCGTTCCTCCAACTTACACTCACGTACATGCTTGTAAGGGAATGCATATATACCATCCAAATGGGCATCAGCAAAGACGCCAGAAGCAAAGTTATTTTTATACGTTACGTTTTGTACGTTATAGTACGCTTGCAAAAAAGAATCAAAAACGATTTTCTGACCCTTTAATTATTTGAGCATTCGTTATGTTGTGTTAGAGAGAAATGCAAGTAGCTCTAAACATCAACAATCGAGTAAATACGGGCGACTGTAATTGATCGCGGGATGGGTACAGTCGACGTCAAAGGTTAGTATATTTTCATCACACTTGCTCGAAAAGGGCTTCATAATGCGCAGACATACAGAGCTGTAATAGCCTGTGTTACGCCCACGGGCGTAATGGCTTTTTTTCTTAAATTGTATCTGTCACTCATGCGGCAGTTACAAAGCAAAGAGGTTTTATATCAAATACGATGTCTGAAAACGTATTCATAAATAAATTTAAACTTAAAAAACTACTTAAACATGTTTAACTGAATTATTTACAGATTTAATATGTAGTTATTTAGTGTCTATGTAAAATGTTTTTAAGTGTTTTTAAATCGTGGCTGTATACCGAAGGGTCTTTGCCATACGCGCCTCACGTCAAGTTCAACAAAATGGACGACTGACATGTTGCAGTTTTTATTACGATTTGTATTCATTTCATCTAAAATGTATTTGTTTCCTCGCAAATGTGATGAAAAACATTGTGTATAACACGGGCGTAAGAATATTGCAAACTCGAGTCATCAAAAGCCCTCCGCCCTTGTTCGCAATATTCCACGTACGCCCCTCGTTAAACAATGTACCATTTCGCCACATCACAAAGGAATAAGTGCAGAAGGGTACCTTTGACATTTACCGTACATTTCGTATCAGTACAGACTCTAAATTAGGAATATTCTTAACGCTATTCTATTCAGAAAACCAAACCATTGTTTGACCCGTTTAGAGTTTAGTATTACTCCATCTGCTTACCTCATTGTAATTCCCACCGCACCGCGCCACGCTAACTCCGCCGAAAGAATGAAACCAAATAAAAATACCTTTAAAAAGTTCGCCAAGTTCCCCATCGATCTTCCATCGCACGCGACACGCGACGTACATGAATTATAAAAACATTACAGTAAGACAACATGGGCATGAATGACGTAAAGAAACATGCTAAAAGTACGTCTCACTCATCAGCGACGCTAACACAAAATAATTGACGTCGCGACCCTTGACAACAATACCACCCTTCTTTCTGAGGGGTAATTACCTAACTTTAAAACGAGCGTTAGGATCCGACAACTCAACTGTCATTTTCCCATACGGTAACATAATTAAAAAAAAACAAAAAAAAACACATTTTATTCAATAACTTATACTATTTAACAATATAAATATAGGCTGGTGCCTCTTTTAAAGTATGTTTAGATTTACCTAACGTACGTACAGTCAGCCTCATACACTTAGTAGCAGCCAAGGTAGCCAAATATATCGCAACACGTGTTTATTACTGTAGGAATAACGTGTTACGATATATTATTTGACTACTTTCGCTGGTACTTTCTATACAATGCTGACTGTACAAAGCGTTACGCAATCGATCAACTGATTTGCAAAAGTGCGAGGGATACAGGAGTGCGCAACGCGAATTGTCAGCAAGTTGTGGTAGGCCCTCTGAATTTTAATCCGGGCATGTCCCGGTTTTGTCTCAAGTTCGTGCTTCAGAGACCGGGATCCGCGAATTTGCCAAAAGCAACCGCGTGCTGACATGGTCAGAGCAAAAACCGGTCCCGAGGGGGCTCCATAGGCAAGCTACTACCCTCTAGCACACGACACTCGCACAATCTCCGCCCCGGGTGGCACCCATGCTACTCGTAGCTATGCCACTGTAAAAGCGTTTTCAAGTATTTTTGTGCGAAGCCCAAATGAATAAATTTCGGAAGTTTTATCGGTGAGGACCAAATTCTTGGCCAGTAGTTAGCCTAGTTAATTGGTAGTAGTTAAAAAGTTCCGTTGTGACACGAAAATTAGCCATACAATTCTATGGTTAATTTTCGTGTCACAACGGAACTTTTTAACTACTACCAATTAACCACGCTAACTACTGGCCAAGAATTTGGTCCTCAACCTTATACAGGTTGAACTTACAGACTTCTCTGTCTGAAAACCATGAATTGTTCGTATATTTTTATTATAATAAACGTTAATTGTTAGATTACTGCTGGTGTATGTACACTGCGACTCAGAACTTGCTTGACAAAGAAACTTACACTACTTAGGTGCTGGTATTTTTTTCCTTACAGTTTATGGGGTAATTTGGTTTATTCAGTAGCCTTTGCCCTTAAGTGCTTGCGTAATTTGGGAGAGAACTCTTGATGTTAATTCGCCATTAGATAATTACAGTTTTTGTGAGGATAATATGTTTTGTTGTCTTGAGTGTAGCCATTTGACATACAGTGACGTGTTAATTTGTTTTTAAGCAGTTAATTACGTCTGCTAACGAAATAGATAAATTTCCAATAAAAGATTTTTTTTAAATTCCAATGATGTGAGCTGGATTCGATCCGGCGCCCACAGGAATACGGGGCAGTCACTAGTAACCAACTGAGCTATCGGAACAATCCGTCTCGGTCACCAACTTTTTCAATCAGTTCCCCCTTACAACGCCTTCTCAAAAACTGCCCCTCACGCAGAGTACATGTAATTTATAGTGCTACTTCCAGCAATTTGTACGTTACGGGTAATCAAAATCTGCAATTGCAGAGACTTCTGCACTATTTCCTTCAAACCCGACTTTCGCCACGCTTGACTAACCCAGCGCACTACTATGCAAAATTAAGCACGGTTGAACTCCGAATACTTTCCATACCCAATTTCACGAGCTAGTTTATGAAATACCAATACAATAATACTTGCAAAGTAATTTAATCGTGGAAGACCCCAATACGTCATTAGTAAGAGGCTGCTATTCGCAAAGCTACACCACTCGCCGCCGATGTATGTTTGATCTGCTGAATACACGTAAGAATAGTATGTGTACAAATACACATATATATGTATACTAGGTATATACCCCGTATATACTAAATACGTACCCGATACCATAGTTATCCCGCTATTGTAACGAAAACACGCTAGAAAAAAATAAAGAGGACGAATCAATAAATAAACAAAAGACGCGCGGTGGCAACGGCTGCCGAGCTAACCAACCTGCTAGTGCTACAAGGGTCAATGTATACTGGACACGAGTCAAGTTTGCCACCAGGATATTAGGAAACCACCGTCTATAAGTCTGCCCCGCTACCCATACTTGTTGTTATAAAAGTAAGGGTCAGTATAAACTGGAAACATTCAAGATGTGAATAGGCAGGATATTTGCGGAGCCATCGAGCCGTTGCGGTCTGATTCGCGCGCCTTTATTCGATATTTGGGGCCCGATTGCTTACATTATCTGTCCCGTCATCGCCTAGTTTTTTGAAGATATACTCCCGGCTTTATAAACATCCCTTAGGGAGGTCGCACATGGCAAATTTATGCGGCGATTCAGTAGCGAAGCAGTCGCATAAAGGCCGCGATAGAGTCGCTATGCTGTCGGTGGTTACTGATACCCTCGCACACGTAAATTGCATAAATCGATGCAGAATTCATTCAGATGCGATGCAGCATCGATGTAGTCGTGGGCTCCTCCCCCCACTCTTTCTATACCCGATGTCGCGCGAAACAACCGCGCTTTAGAGCAATACTGAATCAATACAGTCGCACGTTTGCATTGATGCAGATGCGATCCTGAATTGAAACAGCGCGACTGCATCGCGACAGTCGCGCAATTGTATCGCTACTGCATCGCTTCTGTCACGCGTTGAGTTTTCATTTCAATTTAAATGCCTGCACCAAATATTACTGTTTTGCCCAATGGTTGACTGGTAGAGAATGCCTTATGGCATTAAGTCCGCCATTTGTAGTTTATCTTGTATGGTGCAATAAAGTTTAAATAAATAAATAAAATATAGGAAAGTTTTTATCCCGGTTCCACGCAGACGAAGATAAATAGAATTCTGACACATATTCAGTTAAGTTAATCCTTTGCAAGGCGAATTCGTAGCCCCCCTGGCACACAAGGTTTTATGTCCGACATAAAGCATTTGTCCCTCTTGCACTCGCATATTGGCCAGAATGGGACGAATGCTTTATGTCCGACATAAAACTTAGCGTACTAGCCCCTCTGATCATGGTAATATAATAAGAAAATTGACACGACTCGATGTCTAGGGTCGTCTTTAAGACGTGTGAGTTATTGTT
Source organism: Epinotia ramella (assembly GCA_947578815.1). Classification (NCBI taxonomy): domain Eukaryota; kingdom Metazoa; phylum Arthropoda; class Insecta; order Lepidoptera; family Tortricidae; genus Epinotia; species Epinotia ramella. The sequence goes on from OX388210.1 coordinate 743,980, forward strand.
GCCCGCTTTGTTATGGAAGGTACTAAAATGCTGTTGACTGTACGGTCCAAGTTTCAGAATACGTTAACTCAATGATATTTTTATTCGCGCAGTAGATATTGAGGGTAATGTCGGAAGAGAATCGGAGGTGATTTACGACAACAATATTTTTTATTTATCGCCATCTCGAATTGAAACGTCACCGACAATCCAACGGGACCCTTATACTTCAAATGATTTATGTGAATATGAGTCATTTTTGTCACTGTCTTATTTTTATGATGGTCAAAAAGATGATGAATGTGCTAGAAGGGTTATGAATTTATTGCATGTCGATTTTTGTTGTTGTGTGTCTTACTACGTTTTTAGATTAATTAATTAGCCAAGAAACGGGCAATGAAAATGTATGTTCTCGGCAAATATAAAAATAAGGTGTAGATATTAATAAATCTGTTATAGTCCAGTTAATGAACTGACAATTTGTATGGAACATTTTTGGAAATAATTTATAATAGCTTATTTTTTCTGTGTAACGGATATAATATCAATTAAATAGTTATCCAACGACAGAACCCGACAAAATTTCAGATATCAAATAAATTATAAATTAACTAGCTTCTGAAAAGTCAGAAAACATGTTAATAAATATTTTTGTCTTTATTTTGGTTCATTTACATTTGGTCTATAATATTCAAGAGTTCAACGCGGACGGAGTCGCGGGCAGAAGCTACTTATTTTGATATTCGCAGTGTTTATTGGTTTATTGTTTTCAGAAATATCGTACATCACAGTTAAGATTTTTTATTTTAATGCTCTATAATATTAGAATGCGAAATGTAACGTCCGATTGACCTCTACGACAAATACGTGCAAGTCTGTGAAGAGCTAAGTGAAAAACGTAATCCTAGTGCTCGATTATCCAATAAACCTCAAGGGCGAGACGTGTTTTGTTTGGGTAAATAACATTATTCTCTCACTCAGTGGTATCAGCCTGTCACAGCCGAGAGGGCAGAGAGCTCACTGGAAGACACTTTATGTGGTTTACTAAGAAAAATAATACAAGAAACTTACTTACTTCCTGTGGTGCTACTTTTTACTTTGTACTTGGGTCTGTACAATCAAGAAATTTGGTTCTAAATGCCTACCTGTGATTTTCCCATATAAACGCTCTCGACTGTTTTTGAAAATAGAGCAATGAATTTTTCAAATAAGATCAATATCATCAATATCTATGCCGCTATGTATTGCTTTTTTGGATATTTTTATTTTAAAGAAACTTACAGCGCCTTGAAAATCGCAAAAACGGCTTAATTGAATCGGTTGCCAAAAAAGGCGCAGTATACAAATATGATAACAAATATCAAAAAAATCAAAACATCGGCGTAGATTATTTCTTCTTCTTGCAGTTCCCAAAATTTTATACTGATTGGTTGCGTTTTGGAGGAGGAAACAGTCGAGAGCGAAACCTCGATTTTTGAGTTTTTTGCGTGGGATTTTTAGTCCGAGCTGCAGTTGTCCTTATTGCACGAATTGGAGGCGGAGTGCACAGCAGCGCGACAGAAACATTGCGTCAAAAATGCGAGTTTTGAAAAGTTGCTCAGCTAGGCGTTGCTCAGCTAGGCTTTGCTCTTAAGTCCGTGACGACCTCCTCAGCAATCTTCTTTTAATTTGCTCTATCTCTGGCCTCCCTTCTTCTGATCTTTTTTTTTCCCATGTACCTATTATCAAGTTTTCTCTTCCACTGCTTCTTGAATTTTCGTCTCGATCCCACATAGTGAGTATAGTACTTATTTCCTGCTTGTCTTTGTATCGCAGTGTCTGATGATCATTTCTTTATATGATCAGTTCGTGAGTCATCCTAGTATCCAGGGGCACTTAGGAAGCCGTTTAAGCGTGATTGAGTAACAAACATCCAAATATCTAAAGATACAAACATCTAAACTTTCATATTTATAATATATTAGTAGGATCAGCTGTTCAGATGTGGCCCACCACGAAAACAAAAATGACAGTGACGCCAGACCAGAATCAACCGCGGTTCCGCACAAATCCCTACAAACCTTTATGACTCACAGTTACCGTTAAAACATTATTGTATCTTCATGCCCCCGTTTCAACTAGCCCCGACCTAAACCCCAATATCATTGATTAAAGTACCCAAACTGTCCCCCTGTCTGTTGCGCGGCTTAAATCAATCCGTTTGCGTTACTGAAGGGACAAAACGCCTTCTTTAAAGTTGGGTCACGCGCGACTCCGCATTTGAATCATTTGTTTTGTAAGGGATATCTTTATAAGATGGATTTACATTTTATACTGCGGTGAAGTTTTGGGAGTCCCTGTGAGAGTGCACGTTTTGCGGAGTTCGCTTAATTTATAGCTACGGATGTTTTACTTCAAACAAGTTGTGATAAAAGTTTAAATTACTTACAGAAAGAAAAAAAAATTGCTAAATGGTTATTCGATCGTTTGTTCCGAATCACTTTCGTTGGCATATTTTTGTAGAAGTGGCTGGATTTCCTTAGGTATCTAAGTTTACCGGACATCAAAATCTACGCTGAATGAATGACCCAAATATAGCTTTAGGAACCATGACCTTAGGAGTTCACATGGCTACCTTTCATCTTCATTATCAGATCTGATTTTGATTGGTCAAACTTTGTTTGCAAGATTTGAAGCACCAATACCAATGGCATTTTTTGGCACTTTTAATATTCCAATTATGTTACCAAACATTTCAGTAATGAATTTGATAATTAAGGTTCTAATAAAATGTATTCTTTTTAATAGGTGTATGGATACCGAATCAAATAATCAATTATGTTGAATTTTCTTAAAATATAAGAGGGGGTAATATATTCTGTCCCTTTTTCACAAAACGCACCTTCATATGAAATGGTTGTCATTTACTAAGACGCTTGAGATTCGTGATGTCACGGGTCTCGAGTGTTTTCTCTCTGTAACAAGCAACATTAAAATGGTTGTAGCTTAGTTATTTTTTGATAAATTTGAATAGGTTTTTCGTCACTAAGATTTTTATTTGCCTTTGTTCTTTTAAAGTTATAAAAAATTGGGTCCACAACCGCATTCTGAATAATCTCTATACGAATGTTCTCTTTTCTCTTATCTTCAAAACTTAATCTTTTTAGAAGAAAGAAAAAAAAAACATTTTTTTTAATTGGCGTTCTTACTTTGTAAGTACTTACAAACTTTTTCGAAATTCTTATAAAACTTGGCAAACCTTATTTCTTATCTATCACAGGCAGAACATACTAAGTATATTGTTCATTTATAAACTGTTCTCGTGCCACCATTTTTCATAATCAACCTTACACAAAGCTTGTATAGAGCTTGTCCAAACACGAACACTAACTCACTATGAGCCTTAATATTAATAAATTGCTCGCATGGACTAACAAAGATTAATCTAAAAAAACCCCCATTTAACAAAACAATAAGGTAATTTAGATCCGCAAATACGCACAAAAGTTTAAAAATATAAACCGGTTAAGTGAAATGACCATTATGGAGATAAATTAGGGTTCCGTAGTCCCTTATCACTGCTGAGGGCCCGTAATGAGCCATAAGATTACAACAAAAGTCCCTTTTAGATAACTCACTGATGTGATCACGGTCGCGGGTTAAACTCGGTAGAAATGACTGTGTTGTGTTTCCGAGTAGGTACTTAAGTTATCGTGGAAACGAAGTTGGGATTGTTTTTGTCGACATTTATTTGGAAGAGGTCTAGTTTTGTCGGCTGATTCTAATCACATTTTTAATTTGCATTGGTTCAAGCTGATTTTGAATCTGCCACTTTTTGGTAGACCAGAGGGGTAATCACTAATCACGTAACGTTTCCAACGCGCGTTAAGACAGTTCAACTGTTATTATTCGATTTGGACTGATTTCGGTTACGGTTTTACCGGTATGAAACCGTTATTCCATTACATATAATGGTGTAAAGGTAACGCGCGCCGCGCCTACATAACGGTACCGTAACCTTTTTGAAATATCGGTTACCGGTATTCGATTTAAAGGTAACCAAAACCGTTGTAATACCGGTTTGAAACCGGTATTTTTAATATTACCGAAAAAATAAGCGACTTAAACTCACACAGACAACTTCTTCCAATAGGAACGAACGAACGAATCAGAAAAGTATCAGAACAGAACCGACAATACTGAAAGACAAAACGGCAGCGCCGGCGTTTTGGCAACGACTTCAATATCGAAGTATCGGTAACCTTAAAAAAGCGGTTACGGTACCGAAAAAAATTAAGGTTACCGTTATATTTCGATATCGAAATATAAAGGTTCCGCTACTGACGTCATATCGGTTTTAAAACATACCGGCATTTTTCGGTTATGCAGTCCCTTGTACAATTTGACATTTAGATCTACCTAACGTAAGTACAATGCATTACGTGATCAACCTGCAAGTCGATCGCACTTACCCAAATGAGCTAGCTCAATCAATATTTTTTTCCCTTTATTTACCTACTGTATATAATTCATTATTCATTTATTTGTTGCAGTATGGGTCTTACAAAATCTTACATATACTCGTAAAATGCAGTTCTGCATAAACCTATTAGGGCACAGCAATTGTTTATATCCTAAATTAATAATGTTTATTCTAAATTAATGCATGCAACCTCATATTTATATATAGGAATCAAAATCAATTATAGGAATTCAAACATTAAATTATTATATAAAGTTTATAATATAAAAGCTTGTATATGTATTTGGATGTCATTATGTTTATTACTCAATCACGCAAAAACGGTTTATCAGATTTATATGAAAGCATAGATACATTTTATAGCCTGCTGGCGTAGCATGGTTGCAATTATATCACTTGTCGCTGTGTATAAGACATCTGTCACGTTTTGATAAGTATGTGAGGGCAATAGTGATAAAATTGCAACCATTTTAGGCTGGATAAGATAATTTTTATTTGTTAAAATTAGTTTGTCTTTAATCTGTCACTTTAACATTTGTGTTCGTAAGGGACAAAGCACATCTTATTTAGCAGGGGCATTTCAGGTTATAAGGGGGTTAGGTTAGGTTAGGTTAGACAAAAATAGAATTTTTCGTCGCAATAAACAGTTATTTTTTTTTATATTTTACTATTTTTTCGCAAACGGGTCCATGGAGCCAATAGCATTGGATTCCCAGAACCACTACTAAGTAACTCAAAACTTAATTACGAACGAGGTCATTAGTCATCGTCGGCACAAGTCCTGCCACTCAAGGCCCGCGGCCCCTCGTCACTTCGAAGGTCTGAGGCGTCTCGGCGGGTCATTACACCGGGCTACCTCAATGTGTCGAGATTTTGAGGGTATCTACATATGTATGTTTCTAGAGCAGGTTATATATACTGGGTATATATACTGCAGGACGGCCTAGGGTGGGAATGCGGAATGAAAATGGCCGATCAATTCTGAGGCTATCATTATGACGACTGCGATTTCTATAATTAATCAGTCTTTTGTTCCGTCTGTGAAAGAGACGACAACATTTCTTTGAAATACTCTTAACGTATACCAGTTTAAGCTGACACTTGACTGGCAGGTACCACCTTTACATTACTTAGAGTTATTTTAGCAAACGTAGTGCACTTATGTAATCAGGTTTTTATAAGGTACAGAAACCACGCATACAATGTTGTCTAACGAAGTCTAAGTCACTGACCCAAGTGTAAAAGGTTGTATAGTAGAAATCGCTCTTTAGCGATAAAACCGCCTGTTTTACCTGTGTCATCGGTATCTGTATTTTCATTTGTATATACCTGCTGTATTTATTTATGCGAGATGTTCAACACAGAGTATTTGTATAGTTTATACAAATATAATAAAGTGATAAAGTTTGAAAATGTGTGGACTTGTGAGGGTGTACGTATGTAAGTGGGGGATTATCTCCGAAACTACGCATCCGGTTTTTAAAACTTGTTCATCGATATAAAGAATGGACGTTAGCGATATCATCATATTAGCCGAGAGACGCCCACTGCTGGACATAGGCCTCCCCCAAACAGTGCCACAATGACCGGTCCTGCACCACCCGCCTCCAGCGGACTCCCGCGATCTTTACTAGGTTTTTTTAAATATTGGTATGGACGTGTCTTGATAAGCGATTTTTTTTTTCAGTTTCGCCAAACATTACGTTTATCGGCGGTCATCAGCTGGTCGATCAAGTAACGCATTGTACGCGCGTCAGGCAGATATCTAAACGTCAATTTTTATATGGAAAAATGCCAGTTGGAGTGTCTTAACGCGCGTTGGAAACGTTACGTCATTAGCCCTCAGTCCACCTTGTTAGCGGTATAAATAAGTTTCAATTAGGACAACTATTTGAGTCCAATATGTTTAATCACGCGTTCGCGCGAGTAAAATTCGCGCGAACTTGCGATAATCGCGCAGTCGCGTTGTTTTAGGACGATCCCTACAGCGTCAAGTTGCATGTCAAGTCAAATGCATGCAGCAAAAATGCATACATTTTTATTTTACCCCGCGTTCTGGGTACTATGCAGGCGGACCTGCAAGGGTAGCTAGTATTGTATAAACTCGATTTCTATAATTTTATTATGCATTTCAATCAATGAATAGTAGATTACTGCAGAGGCCGTGAAGTAAGGGATTGCTGGACGAGATTGGGGTAGACGGCCGAGTCGTAGACGAGGCCGAATACAACGAGTCCAGCAATCCCTGTTCCGGCCGAGGATTGTATAGTACTTTTCTCAAACAATGTGAGGAAATATTAAAATTAAAATAAATACTTGGTAATCAATTAAATAATAGGTCATTTGCGCCTTTTTTATTTTTTAAACATGCCATTTGAACAAGCCGTTCGAGCACCATGTTTAACCGCACATAAAGTATAGTACCATAGATTTTTTTTTTTTTTTATGAAGCAAGTATGCTAACAGTGTCTAGTGGTGGTTGGCAGTATGTAAATTTTCCTTTGTCAGTTTAATATTAGTAAGCAAATTTAAAAAGTTAGAGTAGCGGACAATAATGGTTTTACTTAGGGTTTTCATACATTACTTCTTGGCCTAAGGCCAAGAAGTAATGTAGGGAGCCATAAACAAGAAACTTCACGTCTTCATTTCGTGATATTAACGCGTACATTTCCGAGCATGTTTGAGAAAATACAATTTATAAACGGACGGTATTTGTTTGCCTGCCAATTTCACAATAAACCACCGTGCACCGGCCTGACTGGACATATTTCATTGAAATGAAGCCATATTTGTATTACGAACATTGGTTCCGTATACACTGCATGTCATAAATACTCGTATATCTACATATATATTATGAAATTCTGTGACTGCCTATACAGGGTGTATTTTTCAAATGGGGCAGTGAGGAAAATCTGAAACTGCAAGAAAAGTCAAAGTGAGAGTTATTTATTCTTCAATTTAGGCACTTATGAATAGCGATAAACTACCACGGTTCGGAAAGGCCTATGCCGAAGAACCGGCGAGGTATCATTTTTTTACATACATATACATACATACGTACATAAAACTATGCAATATGGCATTTTCCTGCGATTGTGGATACGGGGTTTCTTAGCGATAATTGTTCCTAACATCCAGTACTATTAATTTACGCAAAAAACTAAATCTGATTATTAGACAGATTTGTCCAGGTTCGATTCCCGGCCGTGTTTTGGGCTGTAGTCCTAGTTTGCTCAGTTTGGGTCGCACAATTAAGTCGGTTCCACAACGCTTCTGGAGCTCAAATACCGCGAGCCATCCGGTTGCCTCCCCGACACTGAAACTACGCGTCATTGCTTAAAAAACTATATCATCGTTAGCACAATGTTTATGAGTTTAATACAAACGTAATAAATATTGCGTCCCATGTTGACGTTACATCACAGTTTTTTGATTGAAGTGTAGCATCGGTGATATGAAAACTATATTTACACCGGGGATACAGAAATTAAACGAAACAGTCACATGTTACTGTGAATTATTAAGAGACTATATTTTATCGCGCATTTATAATAACTACCCTAAAAGAACCTAACTAGATCGCCTGCAATAATTGCGTCCTCTACACACCATCAGACTAATTGAAACGTCGGTACCGTACGCGGGACAAACGTTTTAATTAGTGGAACGGATAGAAAAAATAAAGTGGATCCGACTTAGAATGGGATGGTGGGTGCCATTGTTTTTTAATTACATGCGATATTACTATTGAACTGACAGTGTTCAGGTAATAAAACGAATTAAACATATTATATTATGATGTATAATATGATGTTATAATAGTGTTATTTCACGATTATTTATCGCGGAAACCGAAGACTAATGTAATCTTTAGTCAAAAAACATGACCTACTGACACTATTTTGCTTTTAACATCCTTTGGGATATAATGGTACTTTGGTCGTCGTTTCTGGTATATACTAGGGAAAGGTATCAAGGGACGGCTATTGAAACTCACGTATTTCGAGACTGGCATTTATTGTCACCGTGCGGTAGGCATCGGAAACCCAAGTACCCACATATATATTAATATACAGCATTCTCCCCTCATAGTTTTTTTTAAAATTACATACTAATTCAACACGGATAAATAAAAAACAAATCGCAAGATCTTGTTGCTAGCGTTAGTGTTATACTATTAACATATAGCATTAAGTACCTACTTATATCTAATATTTAAACAGCTATCTTGATAATATTCCATTAGGTGTTAGCATTTTTTTTTTTTTTTAATGAGAAAATAACACTTTTACTTTACATTAAACTAACTAACTTAAACTTTTATTACAATCATGAGTAATTCCCGTTACCATGGCGCAATAAAAATAAAATTGTTTACTCATCGCCCAGTTGCTACTGCAAGCTGCAATTTGTACCGTATCCTTAAGGGAACAAAGTGCGATTCATTAGTTTACTGAGGTTGTATATAAGTAAACGTAACTAACTCTATACCTATACTAATACAAGTGTGGCTGTTATACGGCACTTGGAGTGGAGGTAATTTATACACATTTGAGAATTCGATAAAACAAGAATATGTGCCGTAGTGGTACCTAAATATTACCATACCTATATTAAATAACATTTTATGATTTAAGGTGAAACTGATGGGTTTAGTCTATTTCGAAACCAAATCTTCGTGGTTGAACGCGATTTCGTTTAGGCCGAGAGATGTGTGTGTCTATAGGCCGCGGCGGGGTCGGCACGCGCGGCTCGCCGGGCGCGGGCGCCGCGGCCTCCGCCGGCATCGGCGCCGCGGGGCTCGTGGGCGCGCTGTGCTGCTCGGCCTGCGTCTGCTCAGACTCAACGCCCACAGCTGCTGCCGCATAGCTATCTATAGCTACCTCGTCCGAATCATCCTGGGCCAAGGAGTAATCGCGGTGCAGCTGGTCTATATGTTTTTTAAATACCTTTCCGTCGCTCCGGATGTAATAAGTCAATGGACCAACTCGATCACATACAGTACCGGTTTCCCACGTAAACTTATTATGTCTATATAGTTTGAAATAAACTCTACCTCCTACCGCAAATTCTCTCATCGAACCTTTCTTATAATTAATCTGCGCGGTTTGTTTGCGTCGCACTGTCTCGTTCACACTGGGCCGTAACAGGTCAAAGGTCGTGCGCACTTCTCTTTTCAACATCAAACTGGCGGGTGTTTTTCCGGTAATAGTATGTGGGGTCGCTCTGTATATGGACAAGAAATCTTCCAACGCCGAATCAAGGTCAACCTTATCACGCATGGCCTTCTTTAATGCCGTTTTAATAATTTTTATGCAATTCTCGGCGCAACCGTTGCTGCTAGGTTTGTAAGGTGTTACTGTGATATGGTGAATACCCTTGCCCTGTATATAAGATGCAAAATCTTTGCTACTGAACGGGGGTCCGTTGTCCGAGACCAATTCAAGCGGAAACCCGAATTGCGAAAACACATGACGCAATTTCGCGATCGTGGATTTCGCGGAGGTACCGGCAACTCGAAAAGCCTCGATCCATTTGGAATGGGCATCGACGACAACAAAGTAATATATCGTATTATTCGCTAGTGAAAAAAAATCACAATGCAAACGGTACCAAGCTTCTTGCGGCCACACCCATGGATGCAGACGCGCCGGCGTAGGCGCCGCGCGCTCTCTTGCGCATGTGTCGCACGCGCGACACACGCGTTCTATGTCGGCGTCAATGCCGGGCCAGTACACAAAGTTGCGCGCCAAGCTCTTACACTTCACCATGCCTTGGTGAGTCTCATGCAACTGATTCAATATTTGCTCGCGTAATCTAGTCGGGACGATCACCCGGTGCCCGTATAAAAGACAACCTTGTTCGACGCTCAAATATTGCCTTAAATTAAAGTAAGACCTAAGATCACTGCAGTCACAGTACAGCCAATTAGTCTTAATAGCAGTGGTGAGTTGTTGTAATATTTTATCCGATGCTGTACATTTCGCGATGACTTTGTAATTTATCGGAGCCGCGTCTTCGACAAAATTTAGGTACGAATCGACACGGGACCGTTCGTTAATATCCGGAACCGGTATTCTCGACAAACTATCTGCCAGACAATTATGTTGTGTGCCTATACATTTGACTTCGTAATTATATGCGCCTAATATTACTGCCCATCTCTGAAGTCGGCTCGCGGCCATGAGCGGTATCCCTTTTTTTTTCACTAAATATTGATGCCAATGGTTTACAATCTGTGACTAGCGTAAATTTTCGACCATAAATATAATCGTGAAATTTCGTCACCCCGAAAATTACCGCTAAGCCCTCTCGACAAATCTGCGCATAATTTTTTTCGGCTGTGTTGAGTGTGCGTGAGGCGTGCAGCACGGCGTGGTCGCGGCCGTCGGCGCCGCGCTGCGCCAGCACGGCGGCCACGCCGCCCGGCGCCGCGTCGCACGTCACTGACGTCGCGCGCGCGCTATCGAAGTGCGCGAGCACGGGAGCCTTCGCTAGTAACCGTTTTACCTTTTTAAATGCTACATCGCACGCCGCGCTCCACGTAAACTCATTTTCCACCTTTAAGAGTTCGTATAGTGGGCTCAACACGTCGCTCAGATTTCTTAAAAATTTGCCGTAGTAGTTTACTAAGCCGAGAAAAGCTTTTAGTTCCTTCACGTTTGTCGGCAGCGGTGTATTGTTTACTGCGTCTATTTTACTAATTTCGGTGTGCAACCCATTCGCGTCTATAACATAACCGAGATACGACACAGATGTTTGAAAGAAACTACATTTATTAGAGGCTACGCGCAAACCGCAATCAGACAAAATGTTAAGAACCTTTAACAATCGTTGCCAGTGATCCTCAAAGTCTACACCCGATACGTTCAAGTCATCTAAATAACAAGTCACATATCGCATTCTAAATAGTTTATCCATTAACCTTTGAAACTTGTTTGGCGCGCATTTTATTCCGAAGGGGAGCCTATTATAGCAATACATCCCCTGCAATGTCACTATAGTACATAACTTCTTCGAATCCTCATCTAATTCGATTTGCAAGTAAGCTTGACTAAGGTCGATCTTACTAAAATATTTTCCGCCTTGAAGAGACGAGAATATGTCATCAATCCGCGGGATAGGATACTTATCATCGACTAAAACCGGGTTAACCGTTGTTTTAAAATCGCCACATAACCGCACATCCCCATTTTTCTTGATGACAGGCACCACGGGCGTGCCCCAGTCGCTCCACTCGACCGGCGAGATGATGCCCTCGCGCTGCAGCCGCGCCAGCTCGGCCTCCACGGCGGGCCGCAGAGCGAACGGTACGGGTCGCGGGCGCCGCCACACGGCCGTGGCCTCACTCACTATTTCCAACCTTAATTTCGTTTTGTTAAACGTGCCTATACCGTCGGCGAAAACGTTTGGGAACCGTTTTATTAATTTCTCAGTGATATCCTCACTACGTAGTTTAAGGTCCAACGAGTTTACGGTCATGTTACCATTTATACTTGGGAAATTTATACCGAAAGCCCGCATCCAATTACGACCTAGCAACGATGGGCTGAAATGATTGTCTATGACTATTAAGTTAAGGTCGTTAACCGTTCGGCTATCTATTTCTACCGTGCAAATGATTTTACCCCTCGGTTTCACCTTTTGACCACTGTACATTTTTAAATTCGACTCGTAAGGGTAAAGTTTACAATTATTAAAATGTTCCTTATAAGTAGAATAGGATATAACAGTAATAGAGGAGCCAGTGTCTCCCTCCATGGTTAACCAAACATTGTTAACTTTTACCTTAACCATCCACTTAGTATCCGGCTCGGAATCGCTCAGCTGGTAGACCTGCAGAGGTCCGTCATCGGACTCCGACCCGTCAGTCGGCGCCCGCTCCTCCGCCTCCGCGTGCACCCGATGCACTTTTTTGGGATCTTTCCTAAAACGGCACATTTTCGCGATATGCCCTGCGTTACCACAGACATAACACTCGCTATATTTAAACGAACACTGTTGCTCTGGATGTCGTCCGTCACAACGGTAACATCGCCCTCCTGCTGACGCCGACCCTCCCCGGCCGTCGTCGCCGTAGCCTCGGCGCTGAGGTCTCTGGAAACCTCCGGCGCGCCGCGAGCCTCGAGCCCGCGCGCCGCTGGCGCCGCCCCGCTGGCGCGCCGCGACGCCGCCGACCGCGTACACGGGCTCCGCCTCGCCGCGGGCGCCCGGTGCGGTCGCTGCCGCTACCGGCTTAGAGTCTCGAACAGCCGCCTCCAGCGACAACGCCAACTCAGTGGCGCGTTTGAACGTGAGCTCGTCGTCCTCTGTGAGCATTCGCTGCCGAATGCGTTCGCTTTGTAACCCATAAACGAACTGATCGCGTAAGTTCTCCTTCAAAATGGCGTTACTCAAAAACTTGCAATTCTTACTCAGCTTTTTTAATTGCAGGAGGTACTCGCTTATGGTTTGACCTTCGACTTGCTTACATGACCTAAAAATCATTCTCTCTGCGATTATAGACCTTCTTGGTGACAGATGTTCTTCGACTAAGGATACAATTGTTTCAAAACTCACCTTTTCCGGTTTCTCCGGGTAACAAAGGTCAATAATTAAATCCAGGGGCTCGGTGCCTACCACTGCCACTAGGTATTTTGAAAATTCGGCCACTTTTACGTCTTGAATTGTAAACCACGCCTGGAGCCTGCTGACGTAAGTCGACCACACGTCGACATTTATTTTAAACTCCTTTAGGCCACTCAAATCGGGTTTTTTTTCTGTTGCCATGATTAACACACCTAAAACACAACTGTATATAACCAGATCTAATAACCGGACTCGTCGCCAATTGGTATATACTAGGGAAAGGTATCAAGGGACGGCTATTGAAACTCACGTATTTCGAGACTGGCATTTATTGTCACCGTGCGGTAGGCATCGGAAACCCAAGTACCCACATATATATTAATATACAGCAGTTTCGAGCATAGTCTGCTAATTTCGTTTGTAGTTTATGTTTTCTTTAGTTTAGTTGTTCATGTATTTATATTGTATTTTTGCAACCTTCTATTTTTATACCACTTCGGAGGCATACAAGCGTACGGGTCCACCTAGGATGATTGCCATTTTGTCGCTTATCGTTGTGGAGAAGACATCTGTCACCCATGCACTCTCATATTTGTCAGCACGTGAAGGATGTTATAAACAACGATAACTATTATATATCATACATACTGTGACTTCGTCTGCGTGGACCCGGGATAAAAACTATCCTATATTTTATCCTATATTTTATCCTGTATTTTATCCTATATTTTATCAGATATTTTATCCTATATTTTATCTTATATTTTATCCTATATTTTATCCTATATTTAATCCTATATTTTATCCTATATTTATCCTTTATTTTATCCTGTACTTTATCCTATATTTTATCCTATATTTTATTTTAAACTATCTTTGTGCACATACAAATCGGTTGAGCCGTTTAAGCGTGATTGAGTAACAAACATCCAAATATCCAAACGTCTAAACATCCAAACATCTATTTAAACTTTCGCATTTATAATATTAGTAGGAAGGATTGCAAGATTTGATTATATGAAATTCATCCTGTGGCAGTTACGTCTGCTAACGAAAATATTTTTAAAATTAACGAAAAAATAATTGCACCGAGCGGGATTTAAACCAGCGACCTTTTCGAATGCGCGGCTAGTCGCCCTCAACTCGTTTCGGCACTTAGATTCATATACACGCTACTCGCTAGAATATGCAACACGATATTTAGTCACGAACGAGCTATTCCAAACTTCGAAGAACGCATTACTCCGGGGAAGTAAAACTCGTTTTACGTCGACTTCTGACGTGTTACTTAAGCAAGTTTGTAGTTACTCAAGCACATTCCATAGGGACACTGTTGTTTAGTGAGTTTTTCATGGCAATTTACACTTGAAATAGCTGAGAAGTGCGCCAAAACATTAAGAAACAGAGGACCTCGGTGATCAGTTACATAATGCTAAACGTAAAAAAAAAAAACATGAGTCCTGTTATCATGTATGAGTCTACCGCTGATGCTCTAGTCCAGCTGCCTGCTGAGGTTTTCCCGAGGGACAACAGCATGAGGTTCTTCATGAAAGGATTGCATATTTTTTTAAAGGGCCGCACATGGGTCTTCGTCGACTATGATAGCCGCTTACCGCCGCAGATCGTACGCTTTGAAAAAGTCAGAACTGCTATAGGAAATCCGTCGGTTCCTCATAAATTCTTTCATCAGCAAGCATTTTTTGTTTTGGCATGGTTGGGACTATTTGGGGGACATAAACATTAACATACAAATTCTTAAAAGCGGTCCAAATGTGACATAAATACTGTAAAAAAAACCATTTTTGGTATAAGCTTTAATTGCCAACCTGTACTTGTCTGTATACCGTCATCACATCAAGTACTCGTTGATACGATTCTAACGAGCCCAAACTCAGCGGGGCTATGTCGATTGTCCTGAATTCCAATGGCCACCTGTCTCCATCATCAGATCAGCTCGATGGTACCATAATATTGAATTGTCACTTAAACCCAAAATTTCAGCTTTGCAAGTTAAATAAAAGCTTGCAAAAAATCCTCCTTTTTGGAAGGCGTTTTTGGCTTGTCGCTGGGAACCCAGTTTCTGGCAGTTTTCACAGTAAACTCTATTTACAATACACCGCTAAGTGTGTCTCAGCACACATACATGCAATACGAACGGTGCAGTCGTAAAACGCAGCCGCGACAGTACTTGTGTCAGCCCGATCTGATAGCAGTCGCAGTGCACAGCATTGCAGTATCACTTTATGCATTTAATTTTAACTCGCTTCAACGGGCAAGGCTGAGAAACTGGACTGGACGCGTCTGTCGCATGCTTTTAATGCAGTTGCTGCAGGGAATGCAATCTCGCGAGATTTCAGATCTAGGCGAGAACTCGCGTGACCACAAACTCAGTCTCACGAGATTTCGAGATTTACGAGATCTGGCGAGATTGGGTGTTTCACCGAAAACGTATGCAAATGCTATGAATTTCATTTGATGATTATCAACATATTAAATATAAATAAAATCTACATGTAGGGAATTAATATAATATCCGTATTATTACAAACAAAATAGTTTAAAACTATATTTTGATTTTTCTTAATACAATGTAGTGTTTACATGGAAAGTTCAGTCTCGCCATCTCGCGAGATCTCGTACGAAAATTGCACGGGGCTCGGTCTCGTAACATACGGACGAGATCTCGCGAGATCTCGGTGCATTCCCTAAGTCGTTCTATCTGAAACCAAACCAAACCTAGGAGGGAGACAGAAAAAGAGAGACTTTAAAATTGTGTTACATTAAGAAAACTGGAAATCGGAGGTCGGGAAACGGACGAAGCTACATCATCGGATGTACATTTTTGACATAGTAGTCTAACACGTCTTATTATGATTAAATACCTTACTCGTCATTGCATTGAAAAGACTGTCGTAATCTCGTTTATTTTTGTACACTTATCCATACTAATATTATAAAAGTATGCGTGTGTTTGTTTGTCGCCTCTTCACGCTTAAACCGCTGAACCGATTGAGATGAAATTTGGTAGAGAGATAGCTTGAGTCCCGGGAAAGGACATAGAATATTTTTTATCCCGGAAAGCATTACCTAAGGAGGTAAAAAGGGGGGTGAAAGATCGTATGGAGCTACGATATAAACGAGTTCCGCGCGGACGGAGTCGCGCGCGAGAAGCTAGTCTAGTAATATTATAAATGCGAAAGTGTGTCTGTCTGTCTGTCTGTTACTTCTTCACGCTTAAACCGGACGACCGTTTTTAATGAAATTTGGTATGTATAGAGATAGGACAAAGGATGGTTTTTATCCCCAAAATCATCCCCCAAAGGGACTAAGATGGGGGTGAAAGTTTGTATCGCGGGCAGAAGCTAGTGTTTAATAAATCGTGTCATACTGTCGCGGATTTTGAGTTCTATGCTTGCGTTAGCTTTCTGCAGCGTTGCCAGCCAGGGCAATGACCGCTTATAGAAACCATACTTAGCTTCACTTGAGAACTAAAGTGAGTTCAAGTTTCAGTACACGGTGGGAGAAGTAACTACATAAGTAAGAAATAATAACTTAAAGCTTTTTCATATTCAGGTAAAGGACATCTATTCCTATTCATGACGATCACTTTTGCCTATATAGCCTATATATTTATAGTTGGTGGGGACTCTGCCTGCGCAGCCGGAGGTCCCAGGTTCGAATCCCGGTAAGGGCATTTATTTGTGTGATGAACACGAATATTTGTTCCTGAGTCATAGTTGTTTTCTATGTATTTAAGTATTTATTTCTCATAACTACATACTTATATATCGTCGTCTAGTACCCATAGTACAAGCTTTGCTTAGTTTGCGTGCCTAGTCTAGAGGGTTGTGACCCTGCCTACGAAGCCAGCGGTCCTGTGTTCGAAATGTTCGAATCCTAGTAAGGGTGAAAAGTCGTGTGATGAGCATAAATATGTGTTTCTGAGTTTTAGATGTTTTCTATGTATTTAAGTATTTTTATATCTATCAAATATAGCGTGGTCTACGTCATAACGCAAGCTTTATGTCTGTCTGTGGCATCGTAGCTTCTAAACAAATGGACTGATTTTAATGCGGTTCTTTTTTCGAAAAATGAAGTGATCGAGATGGTTCTTAGCTACGTTTCAACAAAATCAGTTTAGCCGTTTTTGAGATATTGAACTTTGAAATGAAATTGTCGAGGGATATTCATCTTTTCTAAGTTTATCGTCGCCTAATACCCATAGGACAAGTTTTGCTTGGTTTGAGACTAGGCCGATTTGTGTAATTTTGGACATAATCGTGTTTGGAAGTTGAAACAGATTACAGTGGTCCGTACCAATTTTGGTACCTACGTAACACGACAAGAACAGAATTACCTTTTGGAAATATGTCGACAAATCGATATTTGGGTAGGGGGCGTGGCCAGCTCGTGGCCAGCGTAACTCACTCAATTAAATTTTCAATTAAAATTTTCCGTTGTAACCCTAAAACCACAGATTAAAGAATACAAGTACAGATACCCAATCTCATAGAGCAAAAGCGTACCGTCCTAATGTAGGCAATTCTGTATACAATTTTAGTCCCGTGGCTACACCAGTAGATGCAGTATCCGAGCTAACACGGCTATGACGCTGTCAGTTTTTAGTAATACATTGAGATATCACCAGATGGCGTTGACTTCCCGGGCAACAAATAGAGTATTTTTCATTTTTTCGATATAAAAGTAGTATTTTAGAGACAATATTACACATCACACAAAAATATACATAACCAAATGCTTAGAGCCTGTGGTTCCATAGAACTTTCGCGACCCGTGATGGCGCCATCTAGTGACAGTACCCAATAATACGTAGCAAGCTTGAAAGCTGACTCGTATAGTACGAGTTACATGGATTTAGTAACAATTTTATTGCATTTACTAAACTTATAAAATATACCTTTATCGTTATGTGCGGAAGTATGTTTGTGATATAATTAAGGTACGTTGAATTTATTAAGGTGTAAAAATTATTCTATCTTCACGATATCACGATTACTGGTTCAAATGTTTCGCTCGGTACCTGTGTCGCCATCTATGAGTTCTTTTTAGTATCAATTATACGTTGTTCTAGTTGGGAGGCCATGCTAAAACTAACTGAATATTTAAATATTTGCGGGCAGTCTTACACAAATCAACCTAGTCCCAAATTAAGCAAAGCTTTGTACTATGGGTACTAGACGACGATAAACATAAGTATGTTTGTTTGTATGTAACAAGTAAATGTATTTATCTATCTATATAAGTATATAGATAGATAAATACATTTACTTGTTAAATAAAAAACATTTGCGAATCTAGCTCATTTAAGATTTAACGATGTACCTATACATACATGCCTAATTTATGTTGTAGTTACTGTTTACAAACAGAATAATTCCCCGTCTAGTTACTTCATAATTAGGTCGCCTCATAAATGAGGGTACCTCATAATGGATGCTGCTTCAAGCTTCCCCATTCACAAAGCTAACCGTTTAAGGGGCTACCCGAGGTTTTCATCGATTTTTGACAAGTTTTGAATCGTATCTACTACTTTTGCACTACAGATAGAATCATAAATCAAACGGCTATCGGTTCTTCAATCTTTTATCTTCATTTTGACAGACCGGATTTTGGAACAAATTAATACTTAATTTTGTATGATTTTTTTAAACATTGTCTAAAAAAACACTTATTTCGCATCTCTATTGACGTGAAAGATCTAACATATACGAAATCTACAAATTTGGGTTCGTCTATGACGTCTCTAAAAACTGGCAGAGGGTTTTAATTTTAAACCAATTAACACAAAAGTTATGGCCAGAAAACCAGTTTTTTGGCCTAAAATTGTTCAACTTTGATGCCAAATATCTCGAAAACAATGAAGTTTGAAGTAAATATGGGATACTATATTGCTTAAAGCCGTTGTTGTTAATATAATAAGCTACAAAAAACATTAGAAAACTAAGGGATTCAGATCGAAGGTCATTGGCGTATGGGAGCCTCTAAACGAATTGACCCAAAAGAGATTTTTTTCTAGTGTACTAATTCCAGAGTGGGTCACAAAGGAGTATGTTGTATACTTAATACTAACATCGCGTTGCTACATACTAACATTGCGAAATGCGAAAGTGTGTAGCTGTCTGTCTGTCTGTCTGTCTGTTACCTGTTATACCTGTGATCCCCCGTGTGGTGTGGCTTAGAATTTCATCATCCCCTTTCTTCCCGTGGGTGTCGTAAAAGTCGACTAAGGGAACAGGGTTTAAGTGTATTGTGGGCGATTGGCTACCAACCTATTACTGCGATATCACATTTTGTGGATCTTTTATACCCACATTTATGCTAAAAGTGGCACTGGAACACACATTTGCTCTGCCTACTCCTTTTAGGGGTACTGGCGTGAATGTATGTATATACGTATGTGTAGATATACCTCGATTACGTATACCAAGCTGCCAACGTTTAGCAAAGCGCTCACAATTATCTTCCTTGCACCTATGACCTAGGCTTCACCTCAAAGGTGACAAGCGACAAACGCTTTCCACTGACAATTATGTCACCCTTTATGACGAAGTTGAAAAAAAAAAATATCTAAAAAGGTGTAAAGGTAAAACGATTTCAGTGGTTAAAAAAACGTCGTTTTAGAGCAGAGCGATTCTTTGATGGCTTTCAGTAATTATCGAGGAAAGTGCCGGTATGCTGGGTACGTCATAGAGACTGCCAGGTATTTTTATCTATGTGAGTTCCATATTTGTGCGAGTGGATTTATAAAGAACTAATGTCAGAGGTGAGAAAGGGTAAACTATTCTTATGCCATTTATGTCATGTGTAGATACTAATATAGCTCCCGAAAATAAATATTAACAAACAAAACAAAACTTCATTCATTGTGATTTAACTATAAGGACAATGCATTACAAAAAGAGTACTAGTTACCTACTAACCGTTTATCTAAGTTTCTGTGTAAGTAATTGTAATAAAGAACTTTCACATTTCGTACATTCTAATTAACTTAAGCTCGTAGCGGAAAGGCAGCATTAACAAAATCATTTCAGTAGAAATACAAAAATCGAAATACAAAATACATATAGGTAGTTTATTTCTTAAAAATATACCCTAAGTATCCCAATTGTGCTGACCCCCACACTAGGCATTGCCTGTTCCGTGGGGGATTAAATTACACATTGGACAAATACCTACCATTCAATGACGGGCATGAACATGTTGTGCAAAATCTCAAAAACTGTTTTTTGTGTAACTAAGATTTTATTTGGGCACAGCACGTAGAACCGATGGCCGTTGGGGCGGAAAGGTTCTCGAGTGGCGACCACGTACCGGAAGGCGCGGCGTGGGTAGGCGGTAGGACAAGGTGCACTGATGACCTGGTAAAGGTTGCTGGAGTCCGCTGGATGCGGGTGGCGCAGGACCGGTCACTTTGGCACTCTTTGGGGGAGGCCTATGTCCAGCAGTGGACGTCTTTCGGCTGATATGATGATCAAGATTTTACTAAGAAAGAACACACGTTACAATAAAATACGAGCCACATTCGTGACAAAACTGGTAATTGTAGACGAATCGTAATCAGAATCTACTTTAATGACAATTAACGCACACGCGATTGTTAAATCGTATTCACCGGAATAAATTAGATGTTTTTACTAATAATTGTACATTTTTTGAAGTCTATAAATTAGAAACTTGAGTTATATTCACAGAACATTTATAATTGTAAGAAAAAGTTACTAAGCTGGATAAGTAACCTAGATTATAATGATACTGAAAACATACTTACCCAATAATAATACATAAATGTTGAAGTGTAAAAGTAATTAGTACTGAAATGGAAACAAATCATAGCATAATAATAATATCGTCACATCATCAGACACAAGCACACATTCTCTCTCTCACACACACACACACACACACACACACACACACACACACACACACACACACACACACACACACACACACACACACACACACACACACACACACACACACACGGACACACGGACACACGGACACGCATGCACACACGCACACATACACACACGAAAGTTAGTTGATAAGGTAATATAAGGTAAAATCATAATGTCGGAAATTCCTACTAACTTTAGGATTGTCATATACTATGTTCGGAAGAGCGAGGCCTCCTGACACAGGTTCACCATACCTAATAGGAGGACTCAACCATAATGTATTTACCAACTAAGGTATTTATGTCAATAAATTATTCTTTCTTTCTTTCTATATTATTATAAATTAAGTTTATATTAATATTAATAAAGCCTACACGACACTTTGTTCACTTGGGGCTGGTCTATACCTAGTTCGATTTATGTTGTGAATTATTTCAATACCTACTTCACCAACTGTTCAAACTTTCATATAAGCAATTCAACAGCCTAACCTATTAACTCTTATATGTGCTGTACAAGCATTATTAGGTCATTAATCCGCACTCACCTAGTGCTTGCTCGGGTCATTGCCCCCGTATCGATCACCGTTCCGACTCGCTACCAAAAGGTTGTAAGTTCGAGGCGTTACTGTGGTAAATACGGCCTTTTTGAAGTAAGACTTGAGAATATTATAGACTAGGTTTTGGCCTATTTCGTTGAACGTGATATCGGTATGGTACCGCAGGCGTGGGAAGGTGTTTCATCCATAACGTTGTCAACTTACCATTTTTCGCACGAAGTGATTTATTTGCTTAGGAATGACACCAGCTCCTGCCGCCTTTCCCTGCCAATTCTAGCTGATTTGAACTTTCACGATTTTCCGACATTATTTTTACTAAACGGGACTTAGTCGCGTATAATTCAAACTGTTTACCTCTTTGATGTTACCGGGTAACATTAAAGAGGTAATCGGGTAACAGTTACCCTTTCAAATTTAGATCATAGTGGAAAATTTAAAAATTATTCGCCACGAGCGGGATTTGAACCCACAACCTCTGGAATCCAATCCATCCATCTGGAATGGAGTTACCCTTTATACGGAAAACGATTTATATACTCGCGTTTAATTCAAACTGTTTACCTCTTTGATGTTACCCGTCGTCTCGGATGTATCACAAAACCCTTGGTCACAAGCAGCCTAGACTAGATTGTACTCGTCTGGAGCTAAAATGAGACATCTTGCTCCGACTTCCTGATCCCTACAGCGACCTGAACAGAAGCTTCAATATTGTTGGAATATTGGGTCAAAGTTCATAAATAAAGAAAGAAAGAAAGAAAGAAGGCATTACACAAAAAACACACAGAGACAAAGGGAGTACAAATACAATACAATTTACACATAATGTGTGTGTCTTCGCGGCAGTGAATCGGCGGTAAATGAAGTATTTGTTAGTAAAAAGTGATAGAGATGTTACTGGAGTGTTTATATTGACGTAAAAAAGTGAACGATAAATATTAAAATATTGTATAAAAGAATATGTCAAATAGAAGACGTATGCCTGGTCTAAAAGGAAAATAACTTCAAAGACCTGCACAACAGAGATTATACCGAGAGGTCTACAATAAAAATAATAATTGCCTTTCAGCCCGTTCCTACTGTATTCGTATACCCGACATATCTCCACTGTTTCGTAATATTTCTATTGCCTTTTCTGTCTAGTCCAATAACAATGGTCCGGGAGAAAACTTGACATTTCCGGCTTCCTCTAAGCTTCCCAATAATGTCTTATTTTCCTTCTTTTCATTGCTTTCTCAATATACACAGACGCACGCCGGCTTTGTGGTCAATAAGTCTTATGTATTTGGAGAATCTAACAACAATAAGTGAGATCTGTTTCATTTCCTACTAGCTTTTGCCCGCGACTCCGTCCGCGTGGAACTCGTTTTTATCGTAGTTTCAGGCAAACTTTCACTACCCATTTCACCCCTTTGGGGAATGATTTCCGGTATAAAAACTATCCTATGTCCTTTCCCGTGACTCAAACTATCTCTATGCCATATTTTATTTAAATCGGTTCAGCGGTTTAAGCGTGAAGAGGTAACATACAGACAGACCGACACACTTTCGCATATATAATATTAGTATGGATTATGGACTGCTGACTTTACCTATGAGGGACAAATTTTATTTTTCGTCAAATTCGTCGTAATCAATTGTATCATTTATTTATTTATTAAAGGTATCGCCAACAGCGACAACAACAATTACAAGCACTTAATACAAAAAAAAACATAGGTTTACATTTAATTGCGCCACCAATTACAAGCGAACATCGACTTCAAAAATAATATAAAAAGATAAGGGACAAAATAGTAGTTAATAATAATATAATTACTTAGAACTAATTTAAGAATAAGAGGGTCTAAAACTAACGCAAAGTGCTATGGATATTGAGGCATTTCAATCGATCATCGACAGCAATATTGTACTGAATCGGTGCAAACTGTCATGCTCAGTTTATTGTATAGGCGCGAAAGACGGGCACCGGCGAGTGGGAGCCTAGTTTGGTGCGGCAGAGTCGTATGCTAAATAGTGGACAAGGGTATCGCGGAACGCGGGTGGGTACTTTGTGCGCTCAAACTTTTTAAGTAAACTTGGACAGTCTGTCATGTTATTCAAAGTTTTATACAGAAACGTCATGTCCAGCATATCTCTCCTTTAAGAGACATCGTATTGAAAGCGCTTAAGCCTGTCTTTGTACGACTGAACTCGACTAGATATTCTGCATCGATATGCCAGATGTTTGGTCAGACGCTTCTGTACGCGTTCAATCCTATCGATATGGAATTTGTAAGACGCAGTCCTACACAACACTACCATATTCATGTTTACTTCTAACGAAACTGTTGAACAGGTTTGTAAGCGTTGAAAGTTTTTTAAACGCTTTTCCACATCTGAGTACGAACCCCAATGCCCTGAAATCATAGTTACTCGTAAATATCCGACGTAAAATAAAATCTCGGTGGAGTCGGGTAAGAATAACAACACGTCCTTTTCCAGAGGGTGTCGGAGTCTAGGGTGAAGTTTGATGTTGGCGTTGGACTAGTGATTTCTGGAAATTACACTTTCAAACTTCATGTGGTTTGCCAACCCCTTTTGGGAATACCTACTGGCGCAAGTGCATGTACATATAGTTGTGGGTCATTGTCAGTCAGTAAAACAAAAATTTTCTTTTCGGTTGGCAATAGTTAAGGGCTTATGTTTATATATAATATGTTTTAATCGCATAGAATTATAGAAGAGGCGACGCCGTTTATGCGGATTCAGAGTTCAACCAAAAATTAGGCTTTAAAGCCCTTAACTTTGGCAATGTCCACCGAAAAGACGCGCACCTAAATCTGACAATGACCCTTGTACATATATACCTACTAATATTATTAAGACGAAAAGTTTGCGAGCTTTGTAAGTTTATAGGTTTGTATGTTTTGGGTCATCTCCGCAACCGCATCCGATTTGAAAAATTACTTCACCTGCGTGTAGAATGAACTGGATGTTTGTAGACTATATTTTTTGCCTGCGTTTTTTGCAACACGCAAGTGAAGCCGCCCGGGCAGTTAGTAATAGTAAAATATATGGCTCATTCCGGAGTGTGTTTTTGACAAATGTACTAAAATTATTAAGTTAATCGTGTTGGTACAGTACCCTCTTTAAAGCGTATAGACAAGTGTGTATGAGCGCGACAAAATGATAGCGAGACGGGATCGATACCGTTGTTAATATTTTAGATGTCCATATCTACGTCTATCATGAGACGGCCGCGACATACTCTCGATTTCTCTCTCACTATCAGTCTCTTTCTTATTAGAACACTTAGAACAAGAGGTATAGTGAGAGAAAAACCGAGAGTATGTCGCGGCCGTCTCATGATAGACGTGCTGATACCTACTAACAGTTATAGGCCCGGCCCATTGTTAATACAAATGTAATTTTTATTTTGTTTTTGTCACGTTTCATTCATATTATTTTGTTTAATTTGTGAAAACTCACAGCTTCTATGGCGGAAGATGGCTTGGATAAGAATATTTTGGTCGAATTTAATTGTGATTCCGGAGTTTTTGAGAGATTCCGTTCGAATGCTAAGCTGCATTGGCCTTATTTATTATTGAAAAGGCTCCTTTATTTTTATCTTATCTTTATTATATTCTTCGGATAGGCACGTAAAAGAATACGAAAGATACAGTTATTTAAGATGCGATTCAGAAAAAGTGGAGTTTCGCTAGAGTTATGTAATGGATCGATGTGGATTGGCCGCGTGCCAGTTTTTAGGAGGGCATATAATGGGGCGTCTCAGTTCGTATGTCTGTTGGAAATCCTGCATTTTTTAGGGTACATTAGTACTTCAATTTATATAGTGGAGAAGGCGCTGCAGCCTAGCCGTGAGGTGCGACTTTCAATCTGGGGGTCGTGTGGGTTCAAACCCCAGCGGGTTTTTTAAAAACCTATGTACAAAATATAATTTGATATTTAACAGGGACTTTTCAGCAAAGGAAGACATCGTGAGGATACCAGTCTAATCCCAATAGATCTAGTTTTCCCTCTGGGTTGGAAGGTCAGATGGTAATCGCTTTCGTAAAACTAGTGCTTACACCAAATCTTGAGGTTAGATGCCAAAGCGGACCCCGGGCTCGTGTAGGGCAAAACCGGAAAAAATGCTAGGAGAATGAATAGTACTTAGACTTGCCGATCTTGATGGTAATAGGAAACCGTAGGTTGCAATTTCAGCAGGGTGCTTGCGTAACATTTTGAACGCGCGTAAGGACACGATGATCCTTATTACTTTGTATGCACTTTACCAGCCTTTTGTATGGAATTGTAAGTTAAAAAATCTTGTGCTATAAAGTAACTTTTTTATGTTATCCTCATAGTTTGTTTTCCTAAAGGACCCCGGTGTTTGCTTTGGCACCAAATCCCGAGAATTAGCGTAAGCACTAGTTTTACGAAAGCGCCTGCCGTGACTTGTAACTATGTTAGGACCGATCGAATGTTATTTGTAAAGTGAAAATGTCTGTAGATATGTGGTAACGCTCTTGGGGAACGTGACGCAACGTAATTAAACTAATGGAGTACATATCTGTGAACCTTGAAAGGTTTATGTGCATCAGAGTAGTTAACATTTTAAACGAGCGCTATGCCACATCAACTGTCATATATACGCCTTGAAAAAATTACTTTGCGCTAACGCGCGTTCGAAGTCTTTTGGTAAACTTATACTCACCTCCGTAGAGGGTATAAATAGCGACATTTTCGATAAGAACTGGTATAGATACAACAAAGTTATGCTAACAGTAAGTACATAATACGAGAATTTCAAGTTAGCTCTCTTAATTTGTGCGCCACTGATGTAAACGTAATTTCAACATGAAGAAGCTACAATGGTTGTATTGTTATTTCTAAAATGTGTTTAAAAGTGTGTGTTACACTGTGGAACGACCATATGGTTCCATCGGCAAACCAGCGCTGGGCACTAGGCCAGCTCATCGCTGAGATGGAACCGTATGCTGATCTCAGTCCATGTAGATGTTGCTGTCATGAATAAATGCTTATTCTATTATATTCGAAAACATCAGTTTTCCAAGCCTTCACCAACCCGTAGCATTTTCCACCCGTTAAGCCTTAATACGTAAATAACAAACATGAAATGCATGCTTGTATTCGCTAAATAAAATGTCAAAACAAATCCGATAAAACGCCATTCTTACTTATTCTTTCGCTCAAATGCCCTCAATACCGTTATATATAACCAATCGCAAATTTGTTATGCAAAATTCAGTTCCTAACGGTCAGAGGTTTGAGGACTTCAAGAGCTCCTGAGGAAAAGAGGGCCAAGTACGGGCTTTTATGTTGGTACCACCAATTTCATTCCAATCCCTTCTCGATGTCTGTCTATCACCCTCACACATGTGAGGGTATTCGTTTACGGAAGAGGGACCACATGAACAAAGACGATGTACACGTCATTCCAATATGTAAGTTTCTACGTTCTAGAATTGTACCCTTCGGCTAAGAAAATACTTTTCAAGATGAGAGTCTTGAAGATGTAATGGATTTACCTAAGTTTTCGGGATCTGTACTATATATTATGTGCGATTCAAGCTGGATTCAATAAGTGCGTATTTACGATCAAAATTCTGAGCCTGGGCCCATTCAGTTCGAATCTATTTTAAATTCGAACTCATTATCAGTAGGTATAGTCATCAAGCTCTACAATTAACTATTCGCTTGCGCAAATGAAAGCTCACCAACTGAAACAATTCTAACCTTACTTCAATGAATAATACAGAAACGCATTCCAGAATTGATCCCAAAGACAAATACAAACAGTCTGAAATCAACTATGAGTAGTAGGTATTTACCCAAATGCTTGCAGTTTCATTACTATATACTACACTCGCTCATGCTTTGATGAAAATAATATTCCATGCAACATTAACATCAAATTGTAAAATGGAAGGGGCTGTGACAAACATTTATTTCACTCGTACTATGCTAATTAGAAAGAGGAAGGTAGATTTCTCGCCTTGCTTCGCGTTGCGGGCCTCAGTTGCGCTATTCCCGCTGAATCACAAAACAAATGACAGTCATTTGTTAATCTCCTTCACCCTGCAGTATTTCTTTATTAGAAGCATTATCTGCTACTTTAATATTGTATATGATTGAGCTAAGTAATTAGTTTTCTAGACGTTGTTATGCGCTGGGAAAATTATCATTTAAGTTTATAAACTTACAATTAACTTATTAACTATGAAACGAGTGACGAGATAAAATGAGAATATGAAATAAAATTAATCACTGACAGCATACTTACCTCCTTAACTGGCCTTTAGACGCTGGCTTAATGCAGTGCACTAACTGCACTCGCACTCACTGATTAGAGCGCGATGGTTTATCATTATCACTGCATTTAGTCAGGTCGCTTTATTAATAAAACTTAATAAACCTCTGTTTAAATGTTTTTCTCCCTTTAAGCCTAAATCACATTGGCGCGGCCTGCGGTGGCGGTCGATAGTAATTTTGACAGCTCAAAGTTACCTACTATTGACCGCCATCGCAGGCCGCGCCAGTCTGTGAGAGGCTTTACAAACCCAAATGTCAAAGTGATAGACAGCGACACCTTCAACGGCATTGTAGCTAAAATAGGTTTTATGAACGTTTATGAATTAGCATAGGCATGTATAGGGAGAATTGGAAAAGGAGTGAAAAGGCTTGGGGGAGGGACTTTATATAAAACCAATTCGAAATCAAATCATTTAGTTTAGCCGAACCCCGTGGCTACCCACTTAGTAAGAACCAAAGAATATACCTAAGATATCCCGAAGATTCTTTCTATATTCCTGCTGGAAAAATATTTTTATAAATCGGAGGAGTTTCGGAAAATACCCCCTTCATACAAATTTTAATTTCACAGACATTATCTCCTTATTACTAGTATAGATAGGCATGCGTAACTCCATGATTATTATTGCAGGTTCGATATGAATTTCTGAAATATCAAATTCAAGACGAGAACTTGAAGACTTCATCTCTAAGAAATATTGTTCAATTAGTTGCCTAATCACTCATTACAAAATGTCAACACCACGTGTTTACACCCTTTCATTTCAACTGTCCAATTAAGCTTAGCCTACGTAATGTATATTTAGTTCAATTAAATTGCCCCACAATTACCTTTTCCGTTCAGTCGATTTTTTTAACCTTGATACCAAACCAACCCTAGTCATCGCCCGTCCCTAGTGAGCATAATTAAAAGTAAACACGGCTGTGCTGTTATTCTTTACGCACTCATGCGCCTCACCCCACCCTAACCTAACGCCTAACGTAACTAGACCTCTACCTACGCTTAGTCACTACGAATCGCGGCGCCAAAGTATATTTGTGGTTGAGCGTTGAGGTGAGCTAAAAAAAAGTTACTGAATAGCGGAGCTGTAGCACTTTAGTGGAGCATTCATGTCGGACGGGTTTTGACGCAATTTTTCGTCCAGTCCAAACACTACCTTTTGCCACTGTTTCGGAGAATGCGTGAAAAGAGCACAATTGTAAAATATCGCCTACTATCAATATCCACGCAAGTTAAAGGTATTTCGTAGAAATATTTGATACCTAGATCACATTATTATCTGTCGTATTTTTAGATACCAAAATGTCCCTATAGTTAATTTTTTTGCAGTTACGCTGCTAACGAAATTATATTTTTTTTGAATAAAGGAAAAATTGAAAAAATTAATGCTCCGAGCCGGATTCGAACCGGCGACCACAGGCATTCATGGCCCGTCGCTACTAACCAACTGAGCTATCGGAACAATCCGGTTCGGCCGCCAAATCTTTCAATCAGTTCCTTCCTACAACGCCTTAGGGAGTTTAAAAAATGTCCCTATAGCTTAGAGTATAGATATCTACAGAGGGACTATACGGTTGCCACCATAAGGGATGGCACCATAAGGGATGGAAAGGCTCTGCAGCTAAATTAAGAACTGATCTTAAAAAGGGATCTAACAGTTTACCATCCTCGTAAGTCCCCGCGTACTTGTACAAGTACAAATTCGAATCGAGTTTCGAACTATAGTAGAATTAATGAAGGTTCCAAATTAAAAATCTCACAAATATATGTGCGACTTACGAGGATAAAGAACCTACTTAATGTGGGCAGGTAATGGTTCATTAGCCGCAACCTTAAACTAACTCCGTTACGAAAAAAAAAAGAAGTATGACAAGGACAACGATTTTTCTGTCAAACTTATTGAGATTTGTATACTACCATCTCGCTCGGTCGTGGTATTATTACCATAGCTCTTCTGTCCATACTCTAAACCCTCTGCTATGCATGGGCCCGGTAGCCCGCTAAGACAAACCAAAGGGCACTATTCCCTCACAAATTCAGTCTAGATAATACTAGCAAACTCATATTCATATTTATTATAATGATGGTTCTCAACCTACTTAAAATAAGTCAAACTGAATATGAATACAAAGAAAAAAAATATCATAACCCGTTTTTCTACAAGAACACAACATGTCCGAATAAGCTATATAAATAATTAAGCTATTTTGGGCTCTGGTTTGGGCCATGCATTTCTGTCAATAATAGCACATTACTACAGAGGCCGGAGGAGGAGGACTTCAATACACCCGACTAAAGAAACACGTTGAATATGTTGTCGATCGCATTGACAGGTCTGTCTTTGCTTTAAGGCACTTGCGGTATATAGCTTCGAAGGATGCAGCTATTACAGCCTATCTTGGTTATGTCACTTCCATCCTGAGGTACGGTCTGATTATTTGGGGCAACTCTGTAGAAGTAGTAAGAGCATTTGGAGCTCAAAAAAAAGTATAGGAGCTATCGTAGGGGCTAAACACGATGCATCCTGTAAGCCAATCTTTAAGGAATTAAATATCCTCCCCCTTCCATGCATGTACATCAAGGAAATATGGATATTCGTCGAAGAAAACGAGCACGTGTTCCGAGTAAATAACAAGAACGGTAAAAGAAGGAATAGTACATTGTTTAACGTGGGCCGTAAGTGGAATATTGCGAACAAGAGTCTATCAGAAGTCATCTTTTGATGACTCGAGTTTGCAATATTCTTACGCCCGTGTTATACACAATGTTTTTCATCACATTTGCCAGGAAACGAATACATTTTAGATGAAATGAATACAAATCGTAATAAAAACTGCAACATGTCAGTCGTCCATTTTGTTGAATTTGAC
The DNA here is from genome assembly GCA_947578815.1 of Epinotia ramella. Lineage (NCBI taxonomy): Eukaryota > Metazoa > Arthropoda > Insecta > Lepidoptera > Tortricidae > Epinotia > Epinotia ramella. The sequence continues at coordinate 774,659 of OX388210.1, forward strand.
GTGAGGCGCGTATGGCAAAGACCCTTCGGTATACAGTCACGATTTGAAAACACTTAACATTTTACATAGACACTAAATAACTACATATGAAATCTGTAACTAATTCAGTAAAACATGTCTAAGTAGTTTTTTAAGTTTAAATTTATTTATAAATACGTTTTCAGACATCGTATTTGATATAAAACCTCTTTGCTCTGTAACTGCCGCATGAGTGACAGATACAATTTAAGAAAAAATGTTACTCGACTGTTTATAGAAAAAATGTCTATTGTATGTTCATCACATTATTTAATAAACTGCCGAAAAGGTTCTATAACATGAGCATTAATATGTTTAAAAAAAACTTACATAAATGGTTACTGGAGAAATGTTATTCAATTAACGATTGCACAAGCCTTAATGAATGTACTTAATAAATTATTTATCTATATAACGATGTTTTAATTTCAAATTAATTTTAAGACCAAAATTAAATGTTGCACGCCTAAGACGGCAGAGCTTGTGGAATTGGCAGCTATTATCACCAATCCACCTGTATATAATTCACCCATGTTCAGCAATAAACAATTTCATTTCATATCAATCTCACCAAAAGATTTCCACAATATATAAGACACAGAGAGAGTATATTGGAAATATTTTTTTCAATCAGAAATCAGTTTTTTTTTGTCAGAATACAGTTATAAAAGGTTTTACAGTATAAAATGCCCTTGTATTCAACATGCATGCAAGCATGTGAACAAATACTTGATAAAATACGCTAGAATACAATATTGATAGCTGTCACTGAATTAAAAATAATGATGATAATAAGAATCAATCAGTCAGTAAGATATCAGTACATTTTTATGATATTCCCTTACACTGTAAAAACATTTATTCATCAGCCATTTCGTCAATGTCTATGTCTAAATATATTCCCTGGTATGGTAAATTATTAAAAATAGTTATACTTGTATTAAAACATTTCTTTTGTATAATGTCCTTGTGACTGGAAGGTTTGTACAGAAGGGACATAAAATGTGGTCTTGTTCGTCTCTCTATGACTGCACTCCGTAACTCAATAGTGTATGGCTCTCGGCGATACCAAAGCGGCGGCACAGAAAGTGGCTTATTGATCGTAGGTAGAACAGATTGCCGTGTACACTACAGAGTACAGAGTCCGGGAAAATACGGATAAGTATACGGGGTATGCACAGCGGTTTTCGGAAACATGCAATGAAATGAAGTGAAATAAAATTAAGCAAGTGACTGAAAAATCAAGAAACCTCAAACCTTCAAGAAAAGAGCGTACTCCCATCTTAAAGGCCGGCAACGCACTCACAACACCTCTGGTGTTGCAAGTGTCCATGGGCAGCGGTAATCGCTTACCATCAAGTGATCCGTCTGCTCGTTTGCCTCCTATATCATAAAAAAAAAAAAAAAAAATAGATTGCAAATTTTGATGGACAACTTACATACCTACTTACATACATACGAACAAGTCAAGTTAATATAAAGCTTGTAAAAATAACTCTAAACTTTTTAAAATGACTGAACGCTGTGACGTCATCTCACGAATTGATATTGGAACGGATCCATTACGGATCTCTCGTCTCGCCGCGCCCGAAACGTGACACTTCAAAGTAGTCCAGTCATTATATCCAAAAAACCGACCCTACCCGTGACTAATCAGTTCTTGGATTTTTTTTTCGTAGGTCCCTCGGGGGGGTCACTGGGAGTGTAACTTCAAAAAGTAGACTGAATCAGGCTCCTGTGTATGGTTTTTCTTGAATAACTCGGCCATTTTTTATTTTACAGTAAAACCATGAGCACAAAAATTGTAGGAAATTTGATTCTCTACATGTTTGGACCTTACAATTTTTCATCTAGGATCGATATTTGGAAATTAAATTTGAAAAAAAAGCGGCAATTTCTAAATATTTTCATCATCTCGTTTATTTTCAACTTTACAGCATAAAAGAAGAGGACTAAACGAGATGATGAAAGATGATGAAAAAAATTAGAACTCGTCGCTTTTTTCAAATTTTATTTCCAAAATATCGATCCTAAAAGAAAAATTGTTTGGACCAAACTTGTAGAGAATCAAATTTTCTACAATTTTTGTTTTCACGGTTTTACTGTAAAATCAAAAATGGCCGAGTTATTTAAGAAAAACCGTTTTTCGAATATACACAGGAGCCTGATTCAGTCTACTTTTTGAATTTACACTCCTAGTGACCCCCCCGAGGGACCTTCGAAAAAGAAATCCAAGAACTGATTATTCACGGGTCAAAATCTATAATGACTGAACTAAAGAACAAAAGTCGACATTTCATTGCATGTTTGAGAAAAGTATTTTCATTTAAGGAATATACAAACATGGCATCTTTGCTCGCACATGAAAGTATGCTACCGTAGCGCTTGCCCATGTTAGCTTGCATTTCTGAAGGACTTGTTAATTTAACTTAAATTGAGTCGACTTTTAAATTAAGCCCGCTCTCTCGAGATCCCGGATAGTTTGCTTTAAGAAAATATTTAAATTAAGTATAAGAGAGTCGGGTGTCGTTGACCTCGAAAATGTTACTGTTAATACGGAGTGAGATATTGTCTGTTTTTCTTAGACTTATTAGTTATTTATAATATCTTTTACAGGCATGTCTGTGACCTTCTATCAAAAATAATGTTAGTTTTTATGGTGACATGGTAAATGTGTATGTGTATTTGTTTTAGTTATAATTTTGTTAAATCCTGGTTACACTTATTATTTTTTAACCTATTAGTAAAATCTACTTTGGAATTTAAATATTTGAACTACTATACATTTTTAACGAACATTGTACTTGATTTTTGACATTTAATAACTGAACCATAAAATAGAAAAGTGGACACGAAAATATATTAATCGATAATGTAGTTTTTGAAAGAGGATTAAAAATATAGTCAACTGGAGAAAAGGGTAACACAAGAATTAAAATAAGGGGATAATATATTTTAACCCTTTTCGGCAAAACGTACCTTCATATGAAGCGATTTTCGTTTACTAAGACACTCTCTGCTATGAAGATCATACAAGTCATACAATATGACGCTCATACAAATCTTTCTGTATGACGCTCATACAAGTCATACAATATGATGCTCATACAAATCATACAATATGACGCTCATACAAGTCATTCTATATGAAGCTCATACAAGTCATACTATATGACGCTCGCTGTTTCTCTCTTTCTTCGTACTTCCACGGCTTCGTAACTTTGTGAGCTATTTGAATGGATTTTTCATCTTCAGGCTTATTTTTCACATTATATGTATAATATAAATTATTATAAGTACAACAACCTAAATAATATAGTCATCTTGCCTAAGCACTAACGGCTCTATCCAAGTCTTTTAAGACCGCTACTAATACTATTAACCCAAAAGTATATGATAGTTCCAATTCATTGCACTTGACAACATGTATAGGTACTCGGTACTTCAGAAAACGATTCATCAACATGAGTTATCCGCGCTCACGGCTAGATTCAATTACTGCAATTCTGCACACTTTGTTACTCGTAATTGGTTTTAAATGGCCAATCGACTCGCAGTCTGCATTAACATTCCGAGTCAGAAACACGTTGAACGTTAAATAAAAGAAAATACTAGTGCACATAGTAACTGCAAAAAGCTAAACTACCCAGAGACATAAAAACGATAAATTTACATAATCAGAAGATTTTGAATTACAATGGACACAGTTATCGTCTATTGATTTCACGAGGTCATTCAAACACAATTAATTTTATCCTATTTGAACTACATGAAGTAGATATAGTAGACAAAACACTGTAAAATGCAAGCAATCATACTGATTTTGCTAATATGCGCTCGAACATACACAGCGGTAATCAAAATAGACGGTCTGAAGTTCGTCATGAACGGAGTTCCTGTATCTTTGCAGTTTCCTAATGCTACCCAAGATAAATTGAATCAGAAAGGAAAGGAAATCATTACTAATGTCACTGTTGACGCTCTTCAAAACAACAAAACAAATGTAAGCAGCAATTTAAACAGCGGTCAATGTAAAGCATTTTCTGATGACGTTGACGAAGAATCAAATAAAGACGTAAATTCGAATAACTTAACAAACGCATCACACGTTGACGAAGAATCAAATAAAGACGTTGATTCTAATAAGTCTAATAACTCAACAAATGCAAGAGCTCCAGATAACAATGTGAATACTGGCAAGCCCTTAAGACGCAGCTATGACGACATACCGCGAGTCTACGTGCCTATTAGTGAAGACTTAGCTAATCCTCAGTTTATTCCTCACGATATTGTAAAGAGGAAGCAGTTTAAAGATGGACTGGCCCTTATTGACAGCAAAGGAATCGATATGGGGGTAAATTATGCTCCTTAACTGTATGTTAGTTGAAGAGTTATAGTAATGTTGTGTCGATTCAAAGATATTATAAATTCTTTATCTTTCACGTTTTTTATTGCAAGTTCTTTCAATTTTTCCTTTACTAAACAGTCACTATTACTAATTGGTAGTCATTAGTAATTGAAGTATTTTTTTATTGAAAATGAATAGGCCTATTTTAAAAAATCTTATGATCTGTCCGTCTGTGTATGCTTGAAATTAATCAATGCAGCTGACTTTTTTAAACCTGTCATTGGAATTTTAATCTTCTACCTTGGTATGTAGAGTTGCTTTTTAAATGGACTACATTGATGCCATTTGGCCAACTCAAATTAACTCAAGTTTAAAGTGGCTAAAAATACGGAAGAGTGGCGTCACAGACAATGATCTTTTCTGGATCATCGAGTCAGTTTAGTAAGTAAATAGGCTATCGTAGCGGAATATAATATAAAATATATTTGACCAAATACATTATATTTTTATTACTTTAAATCCATTTCATGTTAGTAATTCTTATCGCAAGAATGTCCCGATTCCGAATTGCACCGTGATTGCTTTCGCACAGAGCGTAAGGTAATCCGAAAGGAATGCAATTAATCAACGACACTCATTGTTTAATCCAATGCTCATATCTTTTATATGAAAAGCCATTATTCATCGTCTCGGGAAGATATACGATATCCATTTGGACATTGGTACACACGAAACGTTGGCCAATTCTTATGCCTGGAGCCGGTCCAAGACGGAACAGTGGTTTTGGTGAAACAGTACGTGCCTGAGTGAGTGGTGATACTACTTACCATCGTTTCATTAAAAAAATACAGGACAATCTTACACAAATCGAACTACTTAGCCCCATAGTAAGCTCAATAAGGCTTGTGTTATGGTTGCTAGACAACGATATATTTAAAAGAAATAGATGCTTAAATACATAGGAAACATCCATGACTCGGAACCAAATATTCATGCTCATCACATAAATATTTGCCCATACCGGGATTCAAACTCAGGACCCTCAGCTTCGTAGGCAGCGTTACTACCCACCAGGCTAACCGATCGTCAAAATGTCATAGTCAATGTGACAGTGCAGTGGTATCACTGTTAAATCTCTGGCAGTTCAGTTTCGAGAGAGCCTGTATGACCGCGCACCTAAGCACATTTAACAAGTTGCCGAAGGAATCGCCATCATGTTACTCGTATGTCGCCTTGAGAATTACCTGTATCATGCTCTCGCGCTCGAATTCAAGAAGGCTTCTAACTCCGTTTCTTTTCGTTCCTTCTAACTACTTAGTTCCATCAATACTGAGGATCGCGATTAGCGACATCATATCCTGTCTGCTGCCCACACTCCTTCATAATCCTCCCAAGCCTAGAACCTATTACATTGACCAGCGTATAACAAATAATATCTTTTTTTTTAATAAAGGAAAAATTGAAAAATGTAATGCTCCGAGCCGGATTCGAACCGGCGACCACAGGCATTCATGGCCCGTCGCTACTAACCAACTGAGCTATCGGAACAATCCGGTTCGGCCACCAAATCTTTCAATCGGTTCCCTCCTACAACGCCTTAGGGAGTTTAAAAAATGTCCCTATGGCTTAGAGTATAGATATCTACAGAGGGACTAGACGGTTGCCACCATAAGGGATGGCACCATAAGGGATGGAAAGGCTCTGCAGCTAAATTAAGAACTGATCTTAAAAAGGGATCTAACAGTTTACCATCCTCCTAAGTCCCCGTAACTGAGCTATCGGAACAATCCGGTTCGGGCACCAAATTTTTCAATCAGTTCCTTCCTACAACGCTTTAGGGAGGCGTGTAGCGACATCTACCAGAAGACTTAGGCTTCTTAACGGCACCAACGTCTCAAATTATATTGAGAAAACGTCAGTAACGATGCGCCGGTTATTCATACTTACAAATTATACAAATTAATTTAAAACTGTGCCATCCCCTGGCATAGGTATGTTCCCGTGCCTAGCCGCTCACTTGATATCGGATTTTAAAACAGGTAGCATATATTGCTTTGAATTATTAATTATCAAAGCAATCAACTTCGCAGCCAACGTCATCAGAATACCGTGACTGCTGCCACATAACCATGATGTGCTTCTTTCTGTCCTTACTGTTTTTAAATTGGTCTCTGCGCCATGTATCCAATCCACCCTTTTGTTTTCCAGCCAATTCTTACAAAGCGAGTATACTGTTTTTATGTAACAATTACGTTTTACTACGCATTTAGGATGTACTTTATGCATCGGGCTTGCCAACTTAATGTCCTGCGGTTTATTGACCATAAAAAACTTATTTTAAGTGCTGTTGTTTAGATTTGTGGAGGCAAATTTGAATTCGGTTACTACAATTTTGTTTAGGACTGTAGCGAATTATGGTTTTTAATATTTGTGTTTTCAAGTAGATTTGATTTGTATTCGCATACTTGCTGTTTTCCATAATTGCCATACGATTATTTATATTGAGTAACCGAGGAATATGATACGATATAATTCAAGTATATATTGTGTGTTCAATCAAAATCCTTCAAAGCTAAATTTTTATCAGTTGAATTGATGGTTATTGCAGACTTACCCCATTTCAGATAACAATTGAATATTAACGGACAAATCCGTCTACATGGACTTCTTCGTCTGCGCGGTCCCGGTATAAAAACTATCCTATATTTTAATTCAGGCTAAAACCTTCGTGCAGAATTTAATTCGAATCGGTTAAGCCGTTTAAGCGTGATTGAGTAACAAACATCCAAATATCCAAACACCAGACATATTAGTAGGATAGTAGGATTTTCAATGTGTTTAGTGTGTCATAAAAAGCAATTCTACCGTCTAAGGTTCCAATTCAAATATCAGTTTTATAAAAAATCGGCCATATAAAATAATCGCAACCGTACGTACCTATAGGTGCAATTCTCACAGTGCCTCCAACTCCGCCCATTTGCAGTTACGTTACAGCATCTAATGAATCTGCTATTTTCACGACATGTTCTCTTGGACTCGTACTCTACCTGCCCGCTCTCTTGAACTCGAACCAAACTAGCAAGGTACAAGTTGCAGAATGTTCTTTAAAGGGTTGGAATGTTTGGGCTTTCTAGTAACTATCAAGAGAACTTAAGGCAAGTTTCCGTTAAGAAAAATCCCTGAGCATTTTAATTTTGTAAGGATAATGTTAAAAATGATAGACATGACTGTGGCATATGCAGGCATTGGGTCAAACTGACTGGGAAGCGGATCGATCACGCTCGGTCAGTTGACATTTCTATTTCATTTAATTTACTTTACTAACATTTTTAAACTCGTTTTATAATATTGTATTAACAAATTGTATGGATTTTTATCTGAAATAAATGATTTATTATTATAATTATAGAGTTACGGAGACCTTTCCACATTGAAAATTTGCAATTTTGGTAATTTCTCGTTGATGCTTTGCTAAACCAAGCTGGGTCCAAAAATGTTATGACATAGGGTGGGTACCAAACCGTCTGTAATCGTGAGCGGTGTTCGTTAAAATCTGAATGAATGGAAAGTTTGTCAAGTTTCTATAGGATGACCGCTGCCTGCGCCGTATCTACGGTTGATCGGTCTGCAATCGTAAGTTGATGCAAGCCGCCCTGAACGGGCCATTACGAAAGCACTACCCTTCGTTCGTAATTACCCCCCCTCCGGGTGCATACCCAATCGCAGCGAAACTTCACTAACGATCGCGAGCGTCTCTTCGAACCGCTTCGTGTTCAACGCTTATCTACAAGCGGGTCATTCGAACCAGTATAAGTTAACCCTTCGATTACATTTCTTGTTATTGAATTCGAGAGTAAAACTTATCGCGGCGAATCTTGAACCCTATGACAGCTGTCGTTAGTACAATACCTTAAAACATAAAACTGTGGTGAGATGACAGCTGTCATAGGAAGCAAAATTTGCCACTACACGTAACTATTAGCGTATTAGTTGGATATGGTGCACGCAGGGATGTGGAAAACCGGGAGGATTCCGATTTCATGGTCAGATCAGAAGAATGAATGCTTGGATGAAGAAAGAAGGATGCATGGATGAACTCTTCGAACGACCGTTAGAGCAACTCAACTGATTGTACAAATGGCGACGACGACGGAAAAAGAACTCACAGAAGCATCATGAGTATCTACATTGGTACCCTGGGAACATTTGATTACAAAAATCAAGACTGGAAGATTTTTTCTGGAAGACTGTCGATGTTCATAACCTTAAATGACATTGCAACAGACAAAAGAAGTGCCGTGTTGCTAACCAGTTTATCGGAGGATACATATCGGTTGGTGGTTAACTTGCTTCATCCGAAGGAAATAGCAACGGCTACGTACGATGAGATTGTTTTAGTACTCGACAATCACTTTACGCTGAAAAGATCGACTTTTGCAGATAGAAACAAGTTCTATGACGCAGTGAAATTCGAGTGCGAAAGTGCAGAAGAATGGGCAGCGCCGCTACGTGGGTTAGCAGTGTACTGTGGTTTCGGGGCAGAACTGAGTGTCGTATTGCGCGATAGGTTTGTGTTAGGGTTTAGATCAGGGCCTGCACGGGATAAATTGTGTGACCAGGACTTGTCAACCTTGACGCTCGCTAGAGCATTGGAGATAGCTCAACAGGCAGTTTGTGCTAGGGAAGCTAAAACTTGCGAGCCTTCGGCAATCACGGTGAAGGAAGAACCGCTGTTTAAGGCAAGTGTGAGGCGCACCGGCGGCGGCGCTGGCGGCGCCAGCGCAGCGCGCGCGCGCGGCCCGCGCCAGGCGCCGGGTCAGGGAGCGGACTCGTGTACAGTGTGCGGCCTAAATAGTCACCTGGCGGAGAATTGCAGATTTAAAAATTATTAAATAGGCATTTAAATATGCCTAATCGTACCTTGTCACTGGAGCAAGCGCCAACCGTGTTTACCAATCGCAATCATTTAATTATTTTTTTATCCTATGTCCAAATTTTCAGTTGGCCAAAAGCAGTTTTTCTTTGAAACCATGGAATTTTCAGGATTCATTATAGAACAAACTTAACATAACCTAATGGGTTCTAAGCGATAAGCACTTATTTATAAAATATGTAAATTTTGGAGTCTTCGATAAAACTGCCTTTTTTTCGAAATGAAAATTCAGACGACAGTTAGGAAATTAAGTTTAGTGATTCCTCGCTAACTGTGTCTGTCCTCCTGCATTTTTCTATGAATTCTGGCACGACTCAACTTAGGCAGGATTTCATCCTATTGATTGACAAAAGGGGACACAATCTCATGGTCACTAGCAGGTTCATGTACCTCACTCAAAATCAGAAATTCTGATTTCTTCTTGGTCTTCCCCTGCCTCCTTCAATCTTTCCATCTACAATGATTTTAAAGCCTTGTCCCATCATTACTCCACTTCTGTTCGCTATTACATATTTGAACACCAGATTCGTTTTACAGTAGTTAGGTATTACAAATGTTGTAATCAAGTTATACTATCAAGTTGAGACGAGCCGAGAATTTATGAATAGCACGTAGATCAAGATACCAGTACGCGGTAGGTCCGCGCTACAAAATGTCATATCTCTGCGGTTTTCCTAGTGACTTAGGAGCCTTTGGCATACCTGCCATAGTAAGTCGATAAAGTTTTCAATACTTACGTAAGTACCAATAGTTGGGGATTGCGGCGATACTGCTTTACTGTAGGTAAGATGAGTTTGGGATGGTGTAATGGTATTGCAACTTACTTGTGCTATCGACCTGGTTTTAATGCAATAATTTATTTCAATTTTAAGTTTACAACTGGCATATGACACCCCATCAGCAGCACAGCAGGCACAGCGTGGGTAGACCCCCCCACGAGGTGGACTGATGACCTGGTAAAGGTCGCGGGAGTCCGCTGGATGCGGGTGGCGCAGGATCGGTCATTGTGGCACGCTTTAGGGGAGGCCTATGTTCACCAGTGCACGTGTTGTGACTGTTATGATGATGATGATGATATGACATCCCTGAGTTTGCAATCTAGAGGGTACAAAGACAGCTTGACCAACGTCCACTTATTAGGGTTTATATTAATATTTAGTTTGTATATCTCCCTCTATTTCGCTCTTCGCAGGTGGATAGGGAAGAAGTCCTTGAAGTTGCAAAACCTATGTGGAAGCACAAGGATGACTTTAAAAGGCGTCGTTCAGACCAGAGAAAAACTGGTCGTGAAATGAAACCAGTGCTTGCTCGATTAGCGCATACTTACTTCAAATTCTTTGCGGGTAGTCGGAGTATTTTTTTTTAATAATTTACCCGGATATCTAAGAGGCTTCATCATACGAGCGATATGATAATTGGCTTAATACATTTTTATTAGACAAGGCGTTTTATAGTGTTAAGGAACTTTATAATTATTCATCGAATAATATTTATCGACATTATAATTATACTATTATTATTGTGTACAACTAAGATCTAGGTCATTGATGTAATTTAATATTATTTTATTCCATTGCAAATTTTCTGTGTATATTGAAATGTGCCTTTTGATGCATTAAATAATTTGATTGACTTGACTTTCGCGATAGCCGCTCTGTAACCTATACGTTATCAAACACATACAACTTACAACGCAAAAACAATAATATATGTGAATACAAATTACATATTCATACACTTGTGCACTAAATTATAACTACCTACTTACACTGCTTAGTAATATAAATAAAATAGAAACAATTAGCAAACATGACTCGACTAGCTCATAAAGTTGTTCCAACATAATATATCTAAGTAGATATTTGTTCGTAAATACTCGAAACAAGTTTTTATTTTTACTAGGTTTCTATTTAAATTGCTGTACTGCTACACACGAAAGTAAACATTTTGAAGTGGATACTTCTTTGGTCGCGTTCTTTCAAAATGTATCACGTGACTTCCGGGATAACTTTTTGTAGAGAAGCCTAATCTGATTTCAAATAATTGTCTGTTACATGTTTTAATCCTTCTTTATTTGCTATTTTAGTTGTTAATCACAAAATGTTATTTAGTTTATGTGGCGGACATGAAAATAATACTGAAATGACCGGCATTTTCAATGTATCGCAAGTCAAATGAGCTACGTCAGTCAATGTTGCCATATATACCGATTTATCTGTACTTACTTATACAGATTTTAGTGAATTAATTTAGATATTATATATTTTACGGGTACACCATAATAGCAGGGTTGGTTTCTTTATTAGGGTTCCATTAGCCAACAAAGAAGTATCCACTTAAACTTAATTAACGGTTGTATCTCCGACACAACCTGCTTCTTTTTTGTGTACTAGTGGCACAAAGGACCGACATTAAAGTCAAATGAAGGTTGAAAAACAGGGTTATTAATGGCGGAGCTTAAATTGTTGTGATTCAGAAGGGCATTTTTGTGTTATTTGTATGGCTTACTAAATACATTTGTGTGACTAAATGTCTATTCGACTAAACTATATGGAATGCCGGCGTTTGGGATGCACAGAGGGAGGCGTTATTCGATATCCGTGTCGTAGACACCGACTTTCCTTCTTATATTTCTCGCCCGGTAGCATCCATTCTAAAATCCGCAGAAGAAGAGAAAAAACGTAAATAGAGTAACGCCTGCGAGAAACGTCACGCAACATTTACCCCTCTCGTCACATCGGTCGACGGAGTCTTCGCTCCACAAATGTCCGCCTTTATAAAACATCTTAGTGAAGCTATTGCCGACCGCTGGGACCGACCCCTAACTGTAATAATGGGCTGGTTTAGATCAACAATTATAATACCCATAATCCGAGCCACAAGTATATATGTGCATTCGCGGGACTCGGCACAGATTCAGACCTGTAAAACATTTTTCAGCTTGAACGACGGGGCAGCTCTACCCAACATCGCCACCTAAACCCCCTCTACATACAACTGTCCTTTCTTTTTTTTATATACTTGTTGTAAATATGAATAAATGCCTATATATAGACTTTGTTATCTATACTAATATCCTTCCCGGAAAAGTCCGTGAGATTTTATTTTTGTGAAAAGTTAGTTTGTACGTATAATGGGTTATCTCGGAAACCGCTCATCCGATTTCAAAAAATATTTGATTTGCGTGTAGAATGGACTTTTTGGATTGTTGTAGGCATATTTTTATTCCGCGGGTTTGCCTGTGGGTTTTGCAATACGCGGGTGAAACTGTGCGCGCAACGAGTAAGTTTTATAGCTTATTTAAAATTAGCGTTTAAGGGGCTACCCGAGGTTTCCATCGATTTTTGACCAGTTTTGAATCGTATCTCCTCTGTACTACAGATAGAATTATAAATCAAACGGCTATCGGTTCTTCAATCTTTTATCTACATTTTGCTCCACCGGATTTTAAAACAAATGAATACTTAATTTTGTATGATTTTTTTAAACATTGCCTAAAAAAACACTTATTTCGTATCTATAATGACGTGAAAGATCTAACATATACGAAATCTACATATTAGGGTTAGTCTATGACGTTTCTAAAAACTGGTCCAGGGTTTTCATTTTAAACTAATTAGCACAAAAGTTATTTGAACGGTTTGTGTTCTTTTTTTCCAGTTATGGTCGTTTGAGACCTTGCCTCTTAGTTCTTTAGACCAACATATATCCGACAAATAATCAAATTGCAAAAACCTCATAAAATAGTATACCGAAGATCACAAAAATGCAATCTTTGAAGATTAACTTTGTTAAGAGTCCGCAGCAAGCTCGGCTGAATTTCACCTTCCCATACAAACGGAGTTTCGTTCTCATTTTAAAACTACGTGTTGGATTGTGACGAAAATTTGCATGTACAATGACATGAGGTATATCTATGTCTGTAATTAGTTTATATGGTTGCAGCTTATAAAACAAACGAAAAACAGTAAAAACAAGTTAGGTATGAAAAACTTAAATTCAGTTTATTTTTTTAACTATGCTATCTAAAGCTACATAAACTAATTACAGACCTGGATATACCTCATGTCATTGGACATGCGAAGTTTCGTTACAATCCAACATAAAGTTTTAAAATGAGAGCGTAACTACGCTTGTGTATGGAGAATCGAGCTTACTGCGGACTCTTAAGTTTGAACTTTAAACGTCGAATCTGAATAAATAAGAAAACTCATTTTGTAGCCTGAAGGTTTGAAAACTAAATTGATCTACATAAAATGTCTAAGAAGCATTATACCTATTCACAAAATGGTACTGAATAAAACATCCACACATATGAAAGCATAATTATATTCCATACTTAAAATTATAAACGCGAAAGTGTGTCTGTCTGTTTGTCTGTCTGTCTGTCTGTCTGTCTGTCTGTCTGTCTGTTACCTCTTGACGCTTAAACCGTTGACCCGATTAAGATAAAATAAACTGGTATATAGTTAGTTTGAGTTCCGGGAAGGACAAAGGATAGATTTTTATCTCAATTGGGGGATGAAAGTTTGTATGGAGCCACAATATAAACGAGTTCCACGCGGACGGAGTCGCGGGCATAACCTAGTATTGTAATATTTTCGTTTTCCTGTGGGCAAAAGTTAGCAAAAGATCATTTTAACGTAGATTATTTCCTCCCGAGAGTGCACACGAATCCCTGCAAGTTGCATTTTCATAAGGAATGTCATTAAAACTATCATACGTTAAATAAATGCACCGAGATAAGATAACCTAAGAACTCTCTAGAATGTCTTAATAGGTAGCAGTTTAACCAGGAATCTCCACATCGGAATATCACCCCAAAACGTTAAGCCACAAGATTCGTTTTAGAACGAATGTGACTTTAGTTCCAATGCCTGAAAGCACACTACTCCTTACTTTGGAAAAACCTTTGATATTGGGAAAAACGAGGCTGTTAAGCTCTTTTGGAACTGCGCTGTGTTTCGTGGCCATAATTCACTAGTACGTAGTTTATGCATATCCTGCAGTCATTAATGTATGTTATATTATAGTTTACAGCGTAATTATTATAGCTATTAGTAAATCGTTGTGAATGAAAGTCACCATTTTCTCTCTAATGTATTGTTAGGTTAAAGCTCACAATTAGTGATGTGCCGGGAAATATTCCCTTTCATATTCACCGCACAGGGAAATATTGAAATACAAATTAGAAAAATTTAAAGTCTAATAAAAATTAATAGCGCCGCGACAAATAAAAAATCACGAAAAAATTCAGAATTAGTATTCTTGTACTAATTCTGAATTTTTATCTCAATTACCATAACATCATTTGCGAATATTTTCATATTTTGTATTCGTACATATTTTATTGTGATTTTTTTATTAACTTGTGATATTTTGTATCGTTTTTGTTACCTGTAGAAGTACTTTTGCAAAATTTGATGTGCTGGGGGAATATTTCCAATAACTATAGGAATATTAGGAATTTACTTTTGCGGATAAATTACACTGGTTAAAATGTCTTGGTAAAAAAGTCAAGGGCCTAATGTATCATGGAATCCCTGATAGCAAGATAATTATGTAAACATACACCATTTCAATATTCCAGTATAATCCCTTGAATGGGAATATTCCTGCGAACGTTCCCGGGAACTGCACATCGCTACTCACAACGACTTTTTATTATAAAGTATTTAGTACAATAAGAAAATGATTGGTCATTTGATACGGCACGACAACTTCTTTAAAACCATAATGGAAGGAAAGATAGAAGGAAGGAGAGGCAGGGGAAGACCACGACGCAGTTATATGGACCAAATAAAGGAAAAAGCTGGTGTCGTGTCGTATCAGCAAATCAAAGGGCTGGCGTACGACAGAGAGAGATGGAAAATACTCCACCGACAAGAGGGTAACTCTTAAGTTAATGATGAGTACAATAAGAATAGACAGACTACGAAAACTACATCATCATCATATCAGCCGAAAGACGACCACTGCTGCATATACTTACCCTAAAGAGTGCCAGTGACCACACGCAGCCAGCGGACTCCCGCGACCTTTAACAGGTCATCAGTCCACCTTGTTGGGGGTCTACTCACGAGATAACATTTTGGTGTTCATTTAACTATTTTTGGATTATCAATGATTTATTAAGATAGCACTTTCTTTAATAGGATACTAAGATGTTATAATTTGGGCTACTATTTCACATTAAAATGGAGATAATATTTTGGTGATCATTTACTACTTTTGGCAGTAAAAAGTATTTATTTTACTATATCTTGTGGTCCGTTAAACATATGCCAAAAAAAAATAACTTGGCAGGCCTATAACATTTTCATCTTATGAAAAGGATTTTTTCCTCTCAAAATGTGTTGAAAAACGTCGTATGAAACGCGTGAGCTTTGATAATTACATCATCGGCTCGCGTGATATTCCGCCTCTGATGTAATTATCAACATACCTCACTTGTATCACAATAATAAGTACTATTAATTATTTTTTACTTTTATTTATTCAAAATATAAACTTATGCTACTACATTCACTGTTTTAATCATACTGAAGCATCATATGGCTTATCTGCAAGAATCAGGTGCGATTTGATTAGTTTGAGATTATACATTTGACAATCTATGTAATCACACACATAACAATATATGTATTGTTTTTTAAGTTTTTTTTTAAATGTACGAGTATTTGGAGACTGATCCCTGAATTTTGTTTAATTATATCTCATGGTAGTTTAAGTATATGCGGTAACATGAAATCTGCGGTACATTTGCCATATCCTATGCTATTCTATTAAACGGGGAGTATTTGTATATACCGGGTGGAAAAATCGAATGCAACATGGATGGCAACTACCTTAAATATTGTAAATAGCACATTCTGTGTAAAGGAAACATTCCTTTGTTTTTAAAAACAATAAATTCTGCATTTAAGGATTTATGAAAAATCGCTTGCCTTAGTCGGGACTCGAACCAGTCAAATGTGACAAAAAATAACGTGCTCTATTTTATGATGCAGATTGAAAGGGTAACTGATAAGGTTCATTTTTCTCTAAATAACAAATACAATCAGAATAACGGAGTGCCATGAAAATTGAAAACTAAAAACTAAACCGGTTCGAGTCCCGACTGAGGCAAGCGATTTTTCATAAATCCTTAAATGCAGAATTTATTGTTTTTAAAAACAAAGGAATGTTTCCTTTACACAGAATGTGCTATTTACAATATTTAAGGTAGTTGCCATCCACGTTGCATTCGATTTTTCCACCCTGTATATATATTTGCATTCGAGTTCTCGAAAACGGCTCTAACGAATTCGATGAAATTTGGAATTGAGGGGTTTATGGGGCCGATAAATCGATGAAGCTAGTTTTTATGTGTTAGTTTTCTCCGTATTTTTTCTACTTTCACCCGAGCGGACCTCGGTCGCCCAGTTACTATATTCTTATAGCTAGGTAAAATGTAAGGTGATAAGTATACCAGTTCTCTTAGTTTCTCACTACGTGAAAAGAAAACATGTGTAATAAATTCATGTAACGTGTATCGTTATTAATTTATCGTGTTAGTGTAGGTATAAAACTGGTTTCAACTAGCGCGGAGTAAATTAAATGCGGTGTAGTAACAAGACGGGTGACGGAGATGTATGCTTGCTCTGATTAATGGGTAAGCTGCGTCTTGTGCAGAGCGCAAATTTAATTACGTCGAGCTCAGACAGGCAGTGACAGAAGCGTGTCTTGTTGGTAAACCATGTGAGCAAAACAGATAGAACGCCGCTTTTTCAATTAGTTTACCGCAAACCGTTTTGCGTTATTCCCGGTTGTGCCCTGAAGGAGCCTGGGTTCCGCTTTGACACATAATCCCAAGATTTGTCGATTTGCCATCTGACCTTCCAACCCAGAGGAAAAAGTAGTCCTTATTGGGATGAGACTTGTTTCCTGACGATGTTTTCCTTCGCCGAAACGCTAACGGTTAATAAGTTCCAAAAAATTAATTGGTACGAGCCGGGATTCAAACCCACGACCGCCGCTTGACAGCCGCATGCCTGAACCACTAGGCTACCGTAGCTTCCATCCGTTACAAAAAAGCGCGCATGAATATCTGACACGACTGTTTCTGACAACGGTCCTACGTTGGGATCAAAGATTTTGTCAGCTTTGTTATGTTACAGTGGCAAAATGTTACTCTTGGTGAGTACGGTCGCCAAAACCTCCCTGCATTTTTCTCCTGTACGGCTAGCACGCGACGGCGCGCGAGATCTCTCGATTTCTCTCGCACTATCCGTCTCTCTCTTATTAGAACAAGAGGTATAGTGCGATAAAAATCGAGAGTATGTCGCGGCCGTCGTGTGCTGATATCAACACAACGAAACCACGGCTGGTGCAATTACATGTTGCACAAATGGGGATGGAGCGAAAGTCCGATGTGTGTCTGCGCCCTTAAAGACCAAACCACTCAGCACATTGTGGAGCACTGCCCTAAGCGACGCTATAAAGGCAAACCGAAGGACCTCTACACTAACTTAACATCTGACGCGATCGACTGGCTGTGCCACCTGGATGTTGATTTATAATAGTATATTATGTAGTAGCCTACAATGTATACGCCATGCGATTAAATAAGAAAACCTTAACTCAATGAAACGGTAATAAGCATGTGATTCTTTTGGAGTAACAAGCAAAGCAACTATAACGGTGTAACATTGACAATCTTACACATGTAGTGCATTTGACTTCTGGAGTTCCAAGTGTCCATATGCTACGGTGTGCGCATGTTTGCCATCACCGTAGTAAATAATGGTGATTATTAGTACAGTCAATGAAATCTTCGAAATCGAAAATGATAGTCATGTTTATGATGCTGCCTGTATAGGTAGCGGCACGTAAGTCTAGCGCTGACCGTTTATGCGCAGAAGTCGAAAATAAGGTACCTCGGGGGAGTGAAGGGGACGCGCGGGGGCGTGCGTAAGCGCTCATTGGCTCTCCAGTCGTACTCTGTCCCGCGCACCGATACGACACCCCGCTCACTTCTGGTGTGCAGTCGCGTTCTAAATTGTATTGTTATTAGTTATTACTGTCGTTTTTAGGGTTCCGGAGCCAGAATGGCAAAAACGGAACCCTTATAGTTTCGCTATGTCCGTCCGTCCGTCCGTCTGTCCGCAGCTTAGCTCAGAGGCTCTTGGTACTAGAAAGCTGTAACTTGGCATGAATATACATATTAGTCATGCCGACAAAGTGGTAAAATAAAATCTTGAAAAACATTTTTTTTTAGGGTACCTCCCCTACATGTAAAGTGGGGATGATTTTTTTTATTGTCGTCTACCCCATAGTGTGGGGTGTCGTTGGATAGGTCTTTTGAAAATATTGGGGGTTTGTGAAAACAATTTTTCGATTAAACGATCCGTTTGTGAAATATTAAGCCTTAAAGTGCTAATTTTTGTTAGACTCCAGTGTCCCCACCCCCTGCTAGCTAAATGGTTGTTTTGGGATATGTGAAAAAATTCATGGTAGTAGTACATATAACGAAGTTAAAAGGAAAACTATCACAGCTAAGTAGGCTTTACACGTTTACGAGTAATAGTCGACCAACTTATAAAATGTACTTCAAGAAGTAATAGTTTCGTACAAATTCTATTGTAACTTATTATTATATATAATGGTACGGAACCCTTCGTGCGCGAGTCCGACTCGCACTTGGCCGGTTTTTTTTGTGTTAAGTTTGAGTTTGTTTTTTATTGACTGTTTTTATTAAGTTAGTGTTTATTTGTGATTTTAAACAGTAAGTATGCCTAGAAGAAATACTGTTTTGAGAAGACAGGCACGGAAAATGGTATATGACGTGCATTCTTTCTTAAATACAGAAACGGATGAATTAATTGATTCTTTGAAACATATTAAAAGTCAGATTGACGAAACTACGAATATGTAACTCAGTCACTTTTGGACAGCGGCACTGTGGATTTAAAAATGAATAACATGATGCATGAGGGTGTGCTACCCCTATCAGATTTCGATTAATGTTACTGAATAAAAAAAAATATATATATATTTTATTTCTACCTCCCCATATAAGTGATGAGATTAGTTTAAACGAACTACCTTAGATATAAAAGAAGGACAAACAAAAACAAGTTTTTATTAGAAAGGATTATTGTAATCAAGTTGTAGTGATAACAATTGCGCTCGCGACAGTACCTATGCGCAGCTATCCCCTCCATGTTTCGTTCACCGCTAGACTTACGTGCCGCTACCTATACAGCTGCAAATAATATGCAGATGGAGTTTCACGTTTCTATACAGGTATTTGTACACGTGGCAAAATTTCCAATCCTATTTAATTTACCAATGACATAAATTCGGTACCATAATCCCTAATGGAGGAGGCAATTAGGCTAGAATTAATCGCGACGCAATTTTTCCCGACCCTTAAAAGGCTGAAAGGGTTGCCCGGTGACCGTGGAAGCCCGGCAAATGTGTTTTACGTTATATGGAACTTTTCTAAAATTAACTTGGTCAAGGCCACAGAACAGTATTGGTACCGACTAATAGCACAGAAGGTGATGACTGATGATGACCATAACCATCCAGAAAGGCCATTCTACACGCAGGTGAAAGAATAACCCAAAACATATAAACTGATAAACTTACAAAGCTACGATCTCACAGACTTTTCTTTCTTTATAATATTAGTATAGACAAAATAGCCCAAAGACCTAGTGCCAAAATTAGGCCTCATAAAGCTTTAAACTTTGGTTATTATAATAGAATATAATATAAAAGTATTCGGATAACACATCATTACACATACGTTAACATAATGCACCTTAAGAACTAACAAGATGTGCTACCGAAAAGGTCTCCACTCAGCAATGCAGTTGCCACAGCTGTGCCAACGGCGCTGGTTTTCTGTGGATCCAGTGAGGTGTGCGGGATATTATGCGTACATATACGAGTATAGCAACCACTTTGAGATTTTTTACAGCTTCAACCTCTCTTCAAGATTTACTTACCTGGTTAGACTCTATTTGCTAAATTGAAGTGATGTGCTTACTCCTATTCTCAGATGGACACTGCATATCCGTCTCATTACCAAGTTGGCCCAGCTTTGGGCCATTAAGGCCTTAATTAAACCTCTCTGGCACCCCTCCAGACGCTTACACGCGATCACCATGCTTACATAATTAGGCTTTTGTAGGAACAGGAAGGCACTGCCAAAAAACCTACTAGTTTAGCTAGTCCGAATTTAAAAGAAGAGTTTACGGTAAAATACCTACGTAATTAAAGACTGGTTGGTAGACAAATGGCCAGTTATCCTAATGTTGTTAATACTTACTGTCCAGTGCATTGCCTGCCCTAGAAGTGCCTGTCGCCATGATCGTCATATCAGCTGAAATATGTCCATGCTGCAAAGAGTGTCACAATGACCGGTCCTGCGCCACCCGCATCCAGCGGACTTCCACGACCTTTACCGGGTTATCAATCCACTTTGGGCCTGGGGGAGGGGGGTCTACTCACGCTACACCTTCCCGTAAGTGGTCGCCGCTCGAGAACCTTTCTGCTCCAATGGCCATCGGTTCTACGTGAAATTAACGGGCTAAAATTTTACATAATCACAAAGTTAGTTTCTTGAAATAAGCAGTAGGCAGAAATAATGTACAGTTTCTACATCATACCATAAATAAAGTATTCTACGATCTTACAATCCTCACATCTTCGCTTAATTTACTTTGATTATTTTTCGTTTTTCTGCTTGTTTAACAATAACCAGCAGTATTAGATTTAGATTAGATTTAGATTTATTTATTTCACAATATACAATTACAATATAAATTAAAGCTAGCTTAATCTATATGAATTTATATTATGATCGTCAAAGAGAATAAGAATTGTAGTTAAATGTCAAGTTGCATTTGGTTTAAATTATAGTCACAATTAATTAATAGGCAAAAGTAAATAAATGACTAAGATAATATCACATAAAGAACGTCAGATTACAAACTATACTTAAACGAAAAATTCAAAAAATACAAATAACGATATAGTTTACAATGTCAAAAACAGTGATATTATTAATGTTTAATGTCCATAAATTCCTTTACTGAATATAATGCGTAAATAAAATAACCTTTACGTATTTTCAGATTCAGGGCTCGATTTATTTCTAGGGGACTTTGTAAACAATCTTTTACTAGTCGATTTTATAAGAAGGATAAATATTAATTACTTTGTTCGTTTCAAACTTTGTCTTTTCGGTAAGTAATCCCAGCTAATAAAATCCAAATTCCCAATGTCCTACCGAAGTTTCAAACATTTCAATTTGAATCCCAGCGATCTAATTGCGTAATGATAGTGACCGGTCTATCTAACCAAACGTATAGGAATGACATCGAATTTACATTAGTTACACGCACATTATATAGTTAGGAGTGCACGAACAAATGTGATTTTAATCCAAGAAAATCAAATTGAACCCCAATGACATCTAAGTTGATTTCAAACTTGACCCGGAACTCCATGTGACATGATTGGAAGTATGTAAATGGATAACAAAGTAAGTTGTCTTTTAATTAGGTATCTAAATTCACCGTCATCAAAAGCTGTCACGAACTCGATATAACGTCGAAAGGGGAAACCGACTCGAATTGAGAACAAAATGTGTTCTGGCATTATGAATATTACATGCCAGAGAGTTTTCTCATATGAATAAATCCGTGGAACAATTCATTGGTTATATTTGTGACAATAAGGGTGCCTTGTTCATGGAATAACTATGGAATGTGTGTACGAAAGCTGTCGCGAACATATTCTCCGAATATGATGTATTTGTAAGATTTTGTATCCTTATTATCAATGGCTTCTTATTGAACCATCTAAAAGCGAATAAATGACTCATTACTGCTACTGCATCCTCATTTGATGACTATTGCAATGCAACAATGCCAATATAAATGGTGTCCCTCCTTATTTCAACCAGAAACATTGTACCAAACGTATACGTTGTTTCGGAAAATTTTCTTGTCTTAGATATATTTTTTAATTGTAAATTAGTAAAACTAAAAGATCATTGTGTAGAGTCCGTTAGGTAAGATTAAGTTTGTTTTATTACAATCCTCAGAAAAAAGTGCATTTTTTTATGAATATACATTCGATCAAACTATGTATCTGTCGGTAAAACCTGAAAATACGTGGACATAAACGTTGCGTTTCACCAACATTTCATCAATATCATGACTGTTACTTTCCTATTTCAATATAATTATACAGTCGCTTTCCTAACCTTTCCTGTAAGCGTTATTGCTTGTTTTCTTACCGTTGATATAATTTAAACGGGCCCCGAGTGCTCAAGCCTTCAGTTAAAGCAGTTAAAAACGAGCTGAACCTTAACGAAGGCAATCTCCAGAGCGCTGCAAATAATTGGAAAATATTGTACATCTCGAAAGTTGCTAGGAACCTTGTCTCCCTCAACTAATGAGTTGAATGAGGCAATGAGACGGATTTAGGTTTTTTAAAATCATCATCTTGCTAACACTACATACTGACATACATATAATCACGCCTATTTCCCGGAGGGGTAGGGAGAGATCACGGAATTCCACTTGTTACGATCTTGACAAATCTTTCTTGTTTCATTCACTTTCATACATGCTCGTCAGTTTAGTTTACTCTTGGCCTGACCTTTCCTTAGGAATTCTACGATTTGGTCGGAAAAGTTGGACGAGGCCGCCCCCTTCCAACTGTACCATCCAATTTTCCCTCATACACTCTCTTTGTTAATCTTCTTTCATCTATCCTCTTGTTGACTAATCATCTCATCAATAAATG
This sequence comes from Epinotia ramella, assembly GCA_947578815.1. Classification (NCBI taxonomy): domain Eukaryota; kingdom Metazoa; phylum Arthropoda; class Insecta; order Lepidoptera; family Tortricidae; genus Epinotia; species Epinotia ramella. Next base: position 797,767 of record OX388210.1, read on the forward strand.
ACGAATTCATTATTTGCCTGATCTTCTAGGTAGATGTCGCTACCACGCCTCTCTAATGCGTTGTAAGAGAGAACAGATTGGAAGATTTGGTGACCGAGCTCCGATAGCTCAGTTGGTTAGTAGTGACAACCATGTACGCCTGTGGCCGTTGGTTCGAATCCGGCTCGAAGCATAATTTTATTTTAATTATTTCTTTAATCTAAAACATTTCGTAAGTGGACGTTACACCAAATTAATTCATAATCATCTCTTGACTATAAAAAAAACATTTAAATAGACTTAGGAACCAGTACCCATTAGATTTATTGTGTGTAATGAATGACGATCCTTTTCGGGAGATAGAATAATATAATATTTTGTATTTACAGTTGACTCATGCTAGAAATTCTTGTAATCTTGACATTTATGCGAATGTATATCGTAATGTTTATGGTGTAATAAATAAATCTAAATCTAAATCTGATACCTTTTCCATAAATTGGGGGTAGAAGTTAGATAATTTGTGAGTTCAAGCAGACGATGTCAGGAGCAAAAGCTAGTCCAAATTAAATATGTGTTCAAAAGCGCCTATTCAGCGGTCTTTACACAGATAAATGTGAGTTTGTAGCAGGTTTAATTCGATGTACCATTAGACGTGAATTATTCCGCCATTGGAATCATTATGCCCCAGGGTTTCAAACGTAAAATGACGAGTACTATGGTTTCAGGTGGAGCATTCATTTTAGGCAACTACGTGCCATGCATTTGCATGGTACGGTCGACTTTAAAGTCGTGTTTAAGTACATTTTTGTACCTTATTATGTGATAAGGCAAAAAAAAATCAATCAATCAATCAATCAATTATTTATTCTGCAAATAGGCCACAAGGGCACTTTTACATGTCAAACGGTAATTTACAATAAAATAGTAATCTTACACAATAATCATTTAAAATGATATATAAAAGGTTAACAAACTAAATGTCACTAAGTTAATGTAACAAAACAAAATTGCAAAATATGACCATTACATTCGATATAACGACGGTCCCTATTAAAAGAGTCGGATCTGCAAAACAGCTACTTTTTAGGAGAAGCTGTCAAAGTTTTTGGAAAAAAAAATTGTATGGGGGAAATTGTTAATTAATGGAATATCGTTATCAAACTTCGAATGTTTGCTTATTAGTAGGTTGTTTATTACTAGCCGTTGAGCTTACATGTACTTTATCAGCCATTTTTACAAAAAAATACAAAAACCTCTTATATTACTTTTTTAACCGGAATAGCTTAAGCATCATTTGTCGGAAGTGCCACATACGACGTTTTTGTCTGGAAATTGTATTCATAATTATGTCGGATGTACCACATCCGACAAAAAAGGTACTCCAAAAAATGTCGTAATTGGCAGAACTGACATTGTTGCACGGAAACTCTTATGTAACAATTGAATACAGAGAAAATTTACTTGATAACTTAACAGGCTATAAATTACATAAAATACACAACAAAAAACACGCTACACTTTTCCGTGTAAAATAGTAGAATGTGTTATATCCGACACTTTGTACTCACTGTGTGTCCCGTAAAAATGTCGGAACTGTCACAACCGACGTTTTTAAATGTCATCTGTTCTTAGATCCGACATTTTTATCTTGGTTTTTAGAAAAAGTATTGAGAAAAACTAAAATCTGTGAATGTGGTTTTAAAATGTAGAGTTTTTTACGACCTAAGCCGCTGAAAAACAAAAACTCAAATTTTGCAGATCCGACTCTTTTAATTGGGACCGTCGATTATTAAGATCTGTATCCAGCATTAACAGAAGTTAATGATATTATTCAGTATTCCAGAGATGTATAAGGTCTCTGAGCGTCCAAATACAATTAATAATTATTCTAATATTCTAAGAGATGTATACGGTCTCTAAGCGTCAAAATATGTACAACATCTTAATTTTGTATTAAGCACTAACGTTCTTTGACGAAATATATAAATCTTAAATAAGCCGGATTCGAACCCGAGACCACAGGCGTACCTACGCGGCATATCGCTACTAATCAACTGAGCTATCGGAAAACCCGTCTCGGCGACCAAATGTTTCAATCACTTCCCTTTTACAACGCCTTAGGGAGGCGTGCAGCGACATCTACCTAGAAAAACGGACCAAGTGCGTGTAGGGTTCCGTAGTTGCCTGTCTGTCTTTGTTACATCACACGCACGCGCAAAGTAAATGGTGCGGTTGCCCATGAAAAATTGGCCTTTTCAAGAACGTTTTAAGTTGGTCGACTATAATTACTCGGTAACTAGTAATGTCTACTTAGCCGAGAAAGTTTTCCTTTTCCAATTCATTATATGTACTATGTCACGTTTTTTTCACATTCCCAGTAGCAGCCATTTAGGCGGCAGGGGGTGAAGGCACTTAACTCGAACAAAAATTTGGGCTTCAAAGCCCAATATCACACATATGGCCCACTGGGTTAAAACATGTTCTAGAAACCCATAATATTTTTGAACAAGCTACCATCTAAGCTTACATCAAAAAAAAAAATCATAATCTCGTGTCAGGACCAAAAAAATTTTTTTTCAAGATTTTATTCTATTATTTTGTGGGCGTGATTTATTTATACACCCATGCCGAATCACAGCTTTCTAGTAGTAAGGATCACTGGGCTAAGCCACAGACGAACAGCCGGACAGACGTTCATGGCGAAATTATAAGGGTTCCTAGTTGACTACGGAACCCGAAAAAGAGCTTACAATTTTTTTTTTCTATATTGAAATGTATCTCTTTGCCGTCGACGTACTTCCGTATAAAGTGTATTATTAACTATAATTTGTTGCGACTTGGTCCGCGTATACTCGTCAATCGCCTTATGGAATTAAAACCAAGCCTATACCAATTCTAATAGCAAATATGCTTTCAAACTTTCCACGGCCGCAGAATTAATTATCACAATCCCTTGGAAACTTCCACTCCACCTTTCACCCCTTTAAGAGGTGATTTCCGGGATTAGGATATTAGGCTAGGTATCTATATTCTATAATATTGCAATATCTAGTCTCAATATATAATGAGAATGTCCCATAGCAATCACTAATCAAGAATATCGTCTGTCCGAATTAAAATTTCTCCAAAAAGCCAATTATCTGGAAGTGCCCAAAGTTTTTTTTTATACTTATCGTGTGGGTTTTTAGGTTAGGTTAGGTTTGTTTTATAATAATCCTGAACATGCCATGGCATCATAGAAAAACGGCTTTGAGGACAAACGATACAGTTGAGATACAATTTTTAGATAGGTAATTGAAGGAAGAAAAGAATTACCTTTGGGTACGCGTTGGCCTTGTAATAATTTAATTAATAGGATTCGAGTTCTGCAAGTGAATTTTCAGTGAGTCTTTGTGGTAGCGTCAGGTATTGGCTCTGGATTCATCGGCGTAATTTGTTTCGAACATTACGAAATTTCATTAGCGCGCCCTCATTAGGAGTTAACGATCAAAATAAGTGTTATAGGGTGTGACCCATGTGAGCACTGGTGGACTTATTTTAACCCCCTACAAAAACGGGGGGTATTATAAGTTTAACATGTGTGTCTGTCTGTCTGGGGCATTGTAGATCCCAAATGAACGGAAAGATTTCGATTCATTTCAGCGCGGTTTTTTCATGAAAAGTATTAACTAACGATATGGTACTAGTAATAAAGAGGAAGATATTGAGAAGGTTCATATTCACCCAAAGAGCAATGGTGAGAGCTATGCCTTGGGGTTTCTCTGCGTGATCCCATCAAAAACAAGGCTGTCCGCAGCAGAACCGAGGTAACTGATATAGCCCTTCGAATTGCTAGAAAGTGGCAGTTGGCGGGGCACATTCCACGTAGGAATGGTACGTCACCTATGGCCGTTGGGGCGTAAAGGTTCCTGAGAGAACCAGGACAGGTCATTGTGTTGTTTGGGGGACGCCTATAGTACTGCTGGCTGGCAGTGGACGTCTTTCGGATGACAAGATGTTGTTGAAATTTTGAGATATCTTACAAACGCTACTACAACCGCGTGTGTGTGAGCTTAACCATTATTATGGTTTACTTGTTAAAAGTTCAGAACGACCGCATACGACCAATCTCAAACTAATTCCAATTCAATACATTAAATGGAATACAGTCGCCTGACCCTGGAATATACATTATACAAATTAATTTCACCCTGATCACGTAAAACGTGGAAAAATATTGGTCCTCAAATCATGGGGTGCATCCCTAGAAAGTAGTATAACCTTCGTGCCGATATAAAGTGATTTGACCTTAACCGGGCACCCATAAGTACAGTGTAGTACTATTTAGTTTAGTTTAGGGGTTTCGTACGCGCTTTAGGACAGTTTAACTGTCATTTTTCCATATATTATTTGACATTTAGATCTAAGACCTAACGTACGTACAATTATGCGTTTCGTGATCGACCTGTAGTGTTCATCTTAAAAAACAATTCAATTTATTTAACAACATAAAAGCAATTACAGTTTACGCCAAGGCATTACAAACTTAAATGTTCTTTTCAAACTTTATTTATTAAATCTAAGGCCTCGAAGACCCTTTTACATTCCGCTACCAGTTATCAGACATCGGGTGCATGAGCGTGTGGTTATTTTTCATGGTTTTAGAAGCCGGCTTCACTGGGTCTTTCGTAATGTTCTATACTTTTTCTTGGTCTGAGTCAGTTCGATAGAAATTTATAATACAAACTTATCTTCTTAGGCTACATCATGATCATTATCATCATTACCAGCCTGTAATCGCCCACTGCTGAGCATTAAGCCTCTCTTCCCGTTCCCCTGCTAGTCTCATCCAGGATAGACTCACGGTCTTTTTTAAATTGTCAACCCATCGAGCTGGTTCGCCATAACCTCAATTTAGGACATTTAGTTTTGCATTTATTCTTAGGCTACATATGCATACTGTCAAAAAACTGGTTACGAGTATGTATCCGGAGACCATAGGGCTGGCTCCTTGCCCCACAGATTGGCATAGCTATCCAAAGGGGGAACGCAGACAGACTTATGGGAACCTAGAGGATCTCCATTTTGAATTAATTTATATTTTCTTAAATTAGGTTACTTTAGTCTATTTAAGTTTTTTTATTATAATTACTTCCTCATCTTACTTATTAAACATATAAGACAACACTCCCTTATAGCGATACATCACATAATAACCAGCCTTATAACAGCATGCACTTTATATCTGGCGAACTGCGGGCGAAGTTGCGCAACTCTGGGGCTCCATCTCTGTTAGGAAACTGTATTCACGAGGGTGTTCTGTAACTTAAATAATAGCAAATAGTGCATGTATGAATAACATACAATGTTCGAATGTGTGCCAAGAGACACAAATATCTGTTAGGCAACGAGTAAAGGTCTCCACACATCGAACGCAGGTCGTGCGCGGTGCGGGTCGGTATAATTTCTCGTGCGCGGTGCGGGTCGGTATAATTTATCTAACTACCAACGCATTTACTATCTCTCTCACTATCTCTACTGTGCGAAAGAGATAGAGCTACCGCCCGACCCGCGCCGCGCACGACCCGCGTTCGATGTGTGGAGGCCTTAAATAGTGTGTCTTTCGTGCGAACTTATATTTTAGGGGCTGAAAGTAAGCCCTAATTAACGGGCTATAAGTAAAAAAAAAAAGATTATCATACAAAATGATTCAGCGTTGCGTAGGCAGGGTCACTACCAACTAGGCTAAAGCGGTCGTCAAACACAAGTTAACATCTCACATCACTGACATGAAAGCTTTAATAAATGTATTATTTTGTTTAAAAAATATTTGAGGCATTTCATTGCGGCTCGAGAAACCATAAAAAAATTAACTATCTACTTACGCTCTATATAAAACTGCTAACAACACTTAAAACTATCAAAAGTTTAAATTAAGTTTCGTATGGAAGATGCTCGCAGTTTAAACTAGAAAAATTACCAGTATCTGTTTTGGAAGGTGATCTTAAAAGGTATTTACAAATATACAACCTCTGCAGCGCATTCCTTAGACTCACCGAGGATAATACATGTAATCTGCCCCCTGAACTGTGTCATCGTATCACAAAGTGAACCGTCTGTAAACAGTGCCTGCACCAGTAACTACCCGGTCGATGTGTTATTTAAGTCCAGCTGAAATTGCAGTGCGTTGTGCAACATTATGAAGTTATTGTAGGTGTTTCCTACCAATAGGGATGCAGATTATCACATTCACTGCCAAAGGTAGCCTAATGCTGGCCGAGCTAGTATCCAATAGCATGCGTAACAAAGAAACATACATACATACTACATAGACTAGTAAACACATTACCCTCTTTTGCGTTGTGCAGTCAGGAAGAAAATAAGCATGCAGTGGTAGTTGCGAGCCTATTGATCATTATATTAGTCTATACGCTCATGTGTGTATGTATGTATGTAAGCACTTTATTGTACATAATAACAGGTTAAAGAATGTACGTGTCACACAATAGATCAAAGTACAAAGGCGAACTTATCCCTATAACGGATCTCTTCCAGCTAACTTTTGAGCGATTGAGAGGAAGGCAGTTAGAACGAGATAGGCAATTTTATACCGTGTACAAAAACTCACAGAGAAAATAAAAACAAAACCTAATAGGTATTAATTGTAGAAAAATAAATACATGTCATTACACATATAAAGAAATATATATAATATGCGGTATAAAATATAATACACACTATAATATATACCGCAAATATACAATAAATAAATAAATACTATATTCAACCAATTCACAAGTCATTTGGATAGCCACAACTTCTTTTGTGACAAAGTGACGCAATAGACCGCGACTGTCTCAGCGACAAAGGCAACTCATTCCACAACTTAACGCGCGCGGTAAAAGATCTGGAGTATGTTCGCGTCTTTTTAGACGGTACAGCAAAAGTAAGGGTAGCACTCGACCGCAAGCGGTGGCCACTGCCGTCTGCCATATAATTAAACCGCTCAGAAAGATAAGGATGGGAAATAGGGTTGAACAGTGTGTTGAAAAGTAATGACAGGATATGCACGTCTCTGCGCCGGCGAATCGGTAACCATCGAAGCTTGGAACGGAATTCAGAGATATGATGATACTTGCGTAGACCAAATATATATCTGATTCATACATTTTGCAGGCGCTCCTGCTTATCAAATAGCTTCTCGTTGAGGTCCAGAAACGCAATATCCCCATAGTCCAGAAGAGGAAGCAAAAGATATTGAGTAAGAGTCACCTTGATACGAAGAGGAAGGAAATTCTGGAGACGCCTTAGGGAGTGAAGGGATCTGAAGATTTACCTCAGCTATATGGGGTGACCAAGAAAGCGTTGGTCCATGGTGATACCCAAATTCCTGACAGTAGAGGAAAAAGGAATAGACATTTCATCGAAAAGGATGTCAGGCACCACCACCTCTGAGAGCTTATTTTATATGTTAAGGACTACCAAAAACAATCGCTTGCGATTTCTTAGCATTAATTTGCAAACCAAACTTACACGCCCAGCAGCGTATAGATTCAAGGTTTCGATTGACTTCCGAGATTCATGAGGAGATATCATCGACAGTAGCCGCTGCATAAATCTGTAGGTCATCTGGCTCGGCCGTTTGGACGCGCCTATAGACGGTGAACGTCGTTTATTCGTGGTGTCAATATTGTGTATCTGTGTCAAAGCAGTTCTTTTAAAAAATCAGGCAGCCAAATGAACAATCTTTTCACCGCGGAATTTATTATTGGTTGTGGATGGATAACCTTTGTTTTTGTACTGTATTCTCGCAGTCGAAGTAAAAAGTAGAGTGAATAACTTTGGTCTAAAGCCATATTACCACTGAAACAATTTTACCTCACTTCGCTCGGGAATATAACAATCTCGTGGTAATATGGCTTATTTTAGACCCTTGTCATACAATCTACTATATCTCGTTCAAGTGATTGTTAAATTCTTAATGGGAATAAAATCTTATAACATAAACAATTTCTAGAGGAAAACTCATAGGTACGAGCAGAGCGCCTTTTGCTTCACTCAAGATTCAATATGCGGTATATGAGATTCAATGTACCGCCAACGACGTAAATATATAATTTTGCTCCCTTGGGACACAATCTTCTATTCATATTGCACAGTACCATCATCATCAGCCTCTATGTGCTGATGATGACGTTGCCGTGCTAGGCACGGCTCTCCTCTTATAGTTGTGAAGGAACACTGGCCCAATGCGGTTTGGGGATTTCACACACGCCTTTTGAATTTCTTCGCATATGTATATGACATGCAGGTTTCCTCACGAAACAAACAATAAATAGATGGTTTTAACAGCCGTCATCCCGGTACAATAAACGTCAATGATGACATAAATTGTATTGGGATGACAGCTGTCTAATATTGGATGTAAGGGCATTTTCACTATAAGAACTTATCACTTATCAGTGGACCAAACAGTAAATCTGTTCGGCTGTTTAAGCATGATTGATCAATACCCTAATACAATTAATGTTTCACTTATCATATCATCAAATCAAGTATGTATTCACTTTAAGAGAAAACACAAGGGCCGTTTTTCCATAGAAACGTATGGCAGTAGAGCAACATTTTCTTTTCCGTAAATCTATGGCTACTATTGACATGTTCCTATCTTTTCCTTTTTTCCGTATTTTTATTCTTAAAAGAGATATTAAACCTAAGAAAAATGCCAGATTTTCCGCTGTATTCAAACATCCAGAAAACAATTTTGACTAGATTATTTAAAAAATGAAAACATAGGAACACGGCCAAAGCCTTTCTTTGATTTGTAATAAAAAAAATAGTTAAATAGGTCAAAGTTTTGGAGAAGAAATCAGGGGACTACGAAACGTTGATTTTATGTACTTTTAATAGGTATTTTCGGTTCAAGCTGCAGTTGTCTCTATCGCGCTCTGCGGGGGGAGGCTTCAGGTTTTCGCGAGAGCAATACATTTTACAAATACCTATTTCTCAATTATCTCGCCCAATAACATAATAGTTTGTTAAATGGGGTAAAGTAATTAACCACCTCTGAGGCAACCCTATTGTCGCTCGGGCGCGAACAATGCTTGTTAAGCTCATTAGGGACGTTCAAGAGGATTCATTTAACGTTAACTACTGTAGAATTGTGCATGAATTATTGTATAAGTGTAGCTAGCAGCTCGCGACTGACAATAGGTACTTTTTATATGAAATTTACATTTCGGGAGGATCCGTTTTCCACTTACTAAATCTTAACAAATAACACTTTGATTTTGATGTCGATCGCTTTAGCATAATAATATCTAGGTTTATAGCTTTCGATTAAAAAAATATATTTTTTAGATTCTTATACCTACATTTTAATTTATTGGTAATTTTGAAAAAATGTACATATAAACCTAGTATTTCTTTGTGTTAATAACGTACTAAGAATTCATTGAGATTGGAAAATGTTTAGAAGTGGAAATACGTTTTCTCTTTTTTATTAAATTATCGATTTTGATTTTGTTTTTTTATTTTATTTTTTATGGACGCGTACGTAGTATTTCAAAGGTATACTTCCCTCTTAAAGGATGATACCTATGTTATCGCATGACTCCGCTTGCGTTCCTTGTAATTTAGGTTAAAGTGTGCTTACCGTTCCTGAAAAGGCATCTATGAATTATTGAGTAACTGAAGGATTTAATTCTTCGTAAGTGTCTTTGTACCCTCGAACACTAAAAACGGGTCCTAAAAGTCAACGTCATGTCAAAAACGGGTGATAGACGATTTTTTCAATTTTTTAGGGTTCCGTACCGCCATCAAAGGAAAATAATGGAACCCTTACAGGATTGTTGGCCGTCCGTCTGTCTGAGACCCTTTATCTCGGAACGCGTATTTATCGAGATGAAATTAAGACCATATACTCAGGTCTACATACTGTCTCTTGAAGATGAGAAAATCAAACTTCTAAGTTAACATACGTATATTTCGACACTCGCAAGGGAATCATAATTTATACGGTATTTTGCATTGACCTAGAACTATGAAATTTGGCAAGTAAATATCGTTGTAATCTACAAGTACAGGGAAAACGATATATTTGTAGTTAAGTACGGAACCCTCGGTGGACGAGTCCGACTCGCACTTGTCCAGTATTTTTATAACTGTTATGACTTGGGCTATCACCAGTTTTCGGCTTAACGTTGACTTTTGGGACAGGCTGTATATAAATTATAATTGAGATTGACTGCCAAACCCTTATATACTTGGCATAGGAATATTTTTTTTATTCTGTCTCAATATTCGCGGAATCCAGCCTGTATATGGAAGCTTTACTTATTCATCAAAACAGGCCTAAATAGTGCCTGCAAATGGCTCCGAAACTCCTCTTTACTGTTATAATTTCTCTACAGTCCGCCCACGCTTGGCCATTTGGCATTTCCACCTGTACTCTTTCAGCTATACACCATAATTTAAAGGCATAAAGGCGGTTTTCGCTTGGCGGCCCTATGAAAGAGGCTTATACACGGTAAACAAAAGAATGAAGGAAGCTTGATATACAAAAGAACAGAAACACAAGTCGGTTTTATTCTGGTATCACTTTCAACCTTTTGCGTCTGAGGCTGTGGTTTCGTAAGTTTCTGTGTTCCGTAAGTATTGAAAAGGTTTCCATTGAAGTTATTTATTACAGTAATCGGGATCGAGGCTTGTTAATGACATGCTTACTTGGCTTTGTTTTTAATGCTTTAATGTATTTCCCCTGAAAGTTAACTAACTCGGAAATAGAATAACGTATTTTTAAAGCACCGTCATAGAGTAAGTGATTAAGTTGATTATAATATTTTAGCAGTCATAATTAGATCCATAATTCAATTAGAAAGAGGAAAAGTCTTTGAGATTGTAGCATCGTAAGTTTGTATGCGAGGGATAATATCTCTAACCACGTATCCGATTAAAAATATTTAACCTGCGAACTTAGAATAATACTTCAGGATGAACAAACGCAATATTTTAGCCCACGACTCCGCCAGATTTCTCTAACGAAATGTACCTACTAAAAATGATTAATTTTTCTCGCGTTATTCCCGGTTGTGCCTTAAAGGAGCCCTTTGACACCCAATCCCAAGATTAGGTATAAGCACTAAGTACTTGTTTTCATTTATTTAATGGTATGGCGTAAACATTCAAGCTACTATAAAAAGACATCAAGTTCGACAATAAATTATAACTATCTTTCTATCTCACTATTACTTTAGTTATTGACAACAGCTCTCTGCTCTGGGGTTTAGTTTTAAATTATTTAACGCAGTCCGTATACCGGGAAACTCTAGGGACCGCGCATCGAACAAGGCATAAAATATTAGATAGTTCTTTACGACTCTCCTATCTTACTCTCGGACCAGAACGTATTAGAGTGGGTTTCTTAGAATGCATTATAGTTATGAATATGGTACTACTACTAATCCATACTAATATTATAAATGCGAAAGTGTGTCTGTCTGTCTGTCTGTCTGTCTGTCTGTCTGTTACCTCTTCACGCTTAAACCGCTGAACCGATTGCGATGAAATATGGTATGGAGATAGTTTGAATCACGGGGAAGGACATAGGATAGTTTTCATCCTGGAAATCACCCCCTAAAGGGATGAAATGGGGGGTGAAAGTTTGTATGGAGCTACGATATAAACGACTTCCGCGCGGACGGAGTCGCGGGCAGAAGCTAGTATTTAAATAATTCCCATTTTTGTATTTTATATTATTCTGATATTCATATTGTAAAAATCCTAATCTAGGATGAAAAAAAAGAGTCATAATAATTCTTACATCATCGATACTATACATACTAATATTATAAATGCGAAAGTGTGTCTATCTATCTGTCTGTTACCTCTTCACGCTTAAACTGCTGAACACTTCAGATGAAATTTGGCATGGAGATAGTTTGAATTCTGCGAAAGGACATATGATATTTTTTACGAAGGAAATCATCCCCTAAAGGGTTCACATAGGGGGTGAAAGTTTGTATTGAGCTACGATAGATTTCTATGTATACCTAAACGAGTTCTACGCGGACGAAGTCGCGGGCAGATGATAGTGGTTTAATACATTGAAAGGACAACTTAGATTCCTACATAAAAGCTTGGTGCTGAAAAGATTATAACTAATTACTCGACATGTTTCTAATCTTAAATTACGGTACCTAACTGTATCCAATTAAGATATAAAGTAGGTTGATATAACAGAAACCGAACCGAATTGAAATTAATTCAACATTTTGGCTTTGAGCGCATTGCATTGCGGTGAACGTTGAAATTCAACGAGTATCAAATAAATAAACATTGCACAGAATTCCACTACATAGATATATACTCGTACATACATAATACACGCGTCTTTTTGTGCTTCACTAAAGTGCCACGTGATTAAAAATGTTAATTAAGCTCATCATTAATATTGAGATGAATGCAAATATTATATTCAGCTGTTCAGCATGAGAATGCAAATACATTTAAATTATGACCAATCAGTGCGTTGACTGGAAAAAATCTAGCTTATTTCGTGGGTTTTATTTATTACATTACATTCCTACATGTTTCGCATGTATCGATATCTAGATTAATCTTCATGGTCTTAAAACCTTGTACAGTCAAGCTCTCCTATATCTACACAGACAACCTTTCAAAAATATCTATACAGAGACTTTACTGTTACTGACATAACACACGTGTAGATATTTTTGAAAGGTTGTCTGTGTATATATTGGAGAACTCGACTGTACAGCTTCAGAAGGAGAGTTTGTTTACAAACTGGAACCTCTAGAATAGGTATATTAAACAAATCAGCACGGCTAGAACAAGACTGTGCGCGAGCTGTGTCGCGTCGGTATAGACTATCTGTCTCTTTCTAAGCGTTCTAAGTAGAAAGGAATGGATAGTCTATATTGCCGCGAGACGCGGAACGAGTGCTGTAATGGACATTGTCAAAATATGAGCGTAAAACAAAATATTTTGTATGAATATGATTTGACATTAAATATATTGTGTCACCTATTATCTGATGCACTAAATATTGTAAAGATTGACGATAATATATTTGTGTTCTTTTGCTTTTGGTTTGTTTTTTCTATTTCCTTGTTATTTTGTGTTCTTATATGTTCGGGCCGACCGTCTGCCCGCCCCCTTAAACTCCTCACGTGTGTACGCCTCTTTTGAGTCTGTGGTTTTGACAGTGACACTTTTGTCAAGGCGGAGAGAAAAGAGATAACCTCGTGGTTGCAGACCCGAGAGGTCCGAGTGTTTTTTGGGTAATTTTGGGAACGCATTTTCCTTGTTTTGTGTAATATCGCTCGCTTTGAAGACACACGGGTGTCCGAGTGTTTTGTGTGGATATTTCGGTGACATCGGAAGAGTTGGTGATTTGACGCCGCGGATTGTTGGCGATACTGCCCCGGAACATCACGGCTGCTTCTTCAGCCCGGAGACCTTCTTGATTGAACTTGACTTGACCTGACAGTTGACTGAACCTTGACAGATACCAACCGGAGTTGAAGCGAACATCGCGCCTCCCGGAATCAGGTGAGTTGAACAAGTTTTGTAGCCAATCCACTGGCTTATATGACCCGCGAAACGCGTGGCAGTTCACTCCACTCGCACTAGGCGAGGAGTTGAACAAATTTTTGGTACCCAGAGCGTGGTTCCTCACAAAGAAAAAACGCGAATTTTGATAGTTTTTTCCTTTTGGGTAAAAATTTTGAGGTTATTTGTTAAAACCAAATTTAGCTACAACTATTTAAAACCTCTATTTTGTGGCACTGCAAGTGTTTTGTACTGTAGATTTCACGAAATTATTGTACTTGCAGTGCAAATTAGTGAGATTACAACCTCCGGAAGGTGATTTTGAGTGTTTGGTACAATTTAATTTGGAAAATATTTGAAGGCAAATATAAGCCACATATTTGATTGATTGTAATTTGGAAAGCCTTTCATAGCTTGTTGTTTGGTAATAAGGCATTTGTTTTATTCAGTTTGCTATAAGCGGCCAAGTTTGCTAAGAATTCTTCTTCTTTCTCTGGTATTGTTGGAAATTAATTTAAAATGGGATCTACACCTAAGGCTAAGATCCAGTCTGCACTGCGTTGGTTTTCATCTGCAGCAGCTTTGGTTGACAGAAATGACCGGGAGGAGGCTTTGTTGACCCGGTACGAGGAGGTGTCAGACCGTCTTAAGGCTGTGGAGTTCCAGGTTGAACTCTACCTAGCGGAGCCCGGCCGGACGACCCCGGAGACCGAGCAGGTGGAGCGGGACTTTGAGCAATGTATGGATTTTGGGGACAGGATTGTCGAGAGGGCTTCTAAGATACTGCGGGTTCGGAATGGTGCGGCCCGGGACGTTCCGAAACACGCAGTTATCTATAACCCAGGGTTGGCAGCGCGCTTGCCAGCCATACAGATGCCGGTCTTCCGAGGAGACCTGGACGAGTGGACCAGCTTCATCGACCTCTTTGATAGCTTGGTGCATGCCCGGACGGACCTGCCAGCGGCGTTGAAGTTGGCGCAGCTGATGTCTGCTCTCGTCGGGGAGCCGCGCGACTTGATCGCGCATTTGTCGGTCACCGACGACAATTATGAAATCGCGCGCACGTTGCTGAGGGACCGATACCAGAACGTGCGGCGACTTGCGGATACTCTTATGACTAAGATCTGGAATATCCCTCGGATCGCTCAGGCTTCAGACATCCGGCTGAAAATGCTGAATCCTGTTTTGACAGCGACCAAAGGGTTAGAGAACCTTGGTTTGCCGGTGGACCAGTGGTCCTACATACTGTTGAATTTTTTGTTGAACCGGCTGCCGGCTGATGTGCGGGCCAGGTTTGAGCACCGGTATGGTGGTGAAAGTGCTCAGCATCTGCCGACCTTCACCAATCTTATCGACCAATTGGAACTTGAGTGTCGACGGGCCGACACCTCGGATCTACCTCCACCCCCGAGGCCTCCTGGGGCCCAGCGGGCCCAGGGGAGAGTTGCACCTCAAAGGGGAGGGTGGGGCAAATCGGCCCCACAACCAGCGGGTCCTCACCAATATAATATCAGTGCATTGGACCCTGAAGTCTGCCTATGCTGCAAGAACCCTGGCCATCGGGTGCCAGCGTGTCCGAAGTTTCTTGCGCAGCGGGTTGTGGGA
Source organism: Epinotia ramella (assembly GCA_947578815.1). Taxonomy (NCBI): domain Eukaryota; kingdom Metazoa; phylum Arthropoda; class Insecta; order Lepidoptera; family Tortricidae; genus Epinotia; species Epinotia ramella. Next base: position 812,905 of record OX388210.1, read on the forward strand.
CGCCGCAACATTGCTAAGCAGCGGCAATGGTGCTTTGTTTGCTTGGGCCCACATTTTGTGCGAGATTGTGCCCACCCGCGGGCGTGTAGGTCCTGTGGTGGGAAGCACCACCCCATTTTATGCATGAACCGCAGTGGGGATACACCTCCCCCCCCCCTGCGCAGGGGTCATGCTCCCCTGTTCGGAGTCAGCAGCGGGCTGACCAGGGGCCCATGGCCTACCAGTGGGGACGTCGGGTAACACCCCCCTCCCCCCCCCCTCCAAAACTACGCGACTACTTCGCACGCACCCGGGCCCCAACGGGGGGTCCTTACGGGCGGGTGCCCGCAAACGCCTCCACCCCGGCATGCGCCACGGATGTCGCCGCCGCTTGTGGAGCGACCCCGCTTGGCGTCGGGACCTCCGGCGTACGGCCGGAGTAGGACATACCAGGGGCCGCAGGCGGCACGCATGGCGCGACGGCAGTACCAGCCGGAGTGGGACCCGCTCGAGCGGTACGAGCGGCCCGCCCATGCGGAACAGGATGCAACGCGTTATCCCTGCTAGGGATACGCCGCCCACGCACCAGCAACCGCCACGCCCTTGGAGACCGTGTTATTGCCCACGGCTTCGGTTTGTGTTTGGGGCCCTGGCGGAGGATCAGCCTGCGTGCGCTCTCTCCTTGACACGGGAGCGCAAGGCTGCATGGTATCCAGTAGGTTGGTGCGACAGTTGGGCTTGGTTGTGAAACCCCACCCGGAAAGTATACGTGGGGTAGGCAATGTGACAGTGTCAAACCTGGTAGGGCAGACCTTACTCACCTTTGGACCGGGTCCCACTTCACGCGCGAGGATTAATGCTCCCGCGTTAGTATTGGATGAAGTGGTGGGGAGACTCCCCCAGGTGAAGCTGCCTCCAGAGGTTCGGAGTTTGACAGCTGGATTAGTTCTGGCGGATGCTGGATTTGACAGACCTGGTCCGATTGACGTGTTGCTGGGTGCAGACGTTCTTGGGCGGGTGCTGTTGAGCGGCAACCGTACCTTACAGCCTGGCGGACTGGTTACACTGGAAACGGTGTTTGGCTATGCTGTAATGGGTTTGGTTTTAGCGGCTCCACCGCCTCCTACTGAGGAGGGCTGTCTGGTTGGAACTGCTCTTTCAGAAGCCGTGCAACGGTTCTGGGAGATTGAGGAACCACCTACCGCGTCGCGTATGAGCCCCGAGCAGGAAGAGTGCGAACGGTTTTACCAAAATAATACTGGGCGCCTCTGCTCTGGTCGGTTCATAACACGACTTCCTCTGCTCATCCACCGACCTCCTCTTGGAGCGTCACGTGAGATGGCTGAGAAGCGGCTGGTTTCGATGGAACGCCGAATGAGAAGAGATGCGCTCTTCCGGCAGAAGTATGTGGACTTCATGAGGGAGTACGAGGGTTTGGGACACATGTCGGTGGCTCGGACGGACTGGAGTACAGTGGAGCACTGCTTCCTGCCGCACCACGCGGTCCTAAAATCCCCGGAGTCCAAGATTCGTGTGGTCTTTGATGGGTCCGCGTCCACCTCGACTGGGGTGTCATTGAACCAGTGTTTGCATGCAGGTCCTAAGCTGCACAAGGATATCACGGATATCCTCACAAATTTTAGGAAACATCAGGTGGTGTTCGTCGCCGACATCCGGATGATGTTTCGGCAGACAGTGATCCATCCTGATGATCGTCGGTATCAGCTGATCTTGTGGCGTGAGAGCCCTGATGAACCGATGTTGGTGTACGAGCTGAATACGAATACATACGGCTTGAAGAGCAGTCCGTACATTTCAATTCGAACTTTGTTAGAATTGGCATCTCGAGAGAGACTGAGGTTCCCTCGAGCGTCCGCCATTTTGGAACGGGACTTATTTGTCGATGACGTGTGCACCGGGGCAAACAGTGTCGAAGAGGCTTTGGTTTTGCGGGATGAGCTGGTGGAACTCTTGCGGACGGGTGGATATGAATTGCGCAAATGGATGTCCAACTCACCGGCCGTGGTGGCCGGCCTCCCCGAGGATCACCAGCAGGATCCGCACCTGTTCGAAAATGTTGAGAGCCCGCACATGTTATCAGTCCTAGGCGTGCAATATCGACCAGTCCAAGATGTGTTCACCTATCGGGTGGAACTGGATTCCCCGAGGGTCTGGACGAAGCGGCTTGTGCTGTCCACGGTGGCCAGGACGTACGATCCGAATGGATGGATCGCGCCGGTCATCTTCACGGCGAAGGCATTTATGCAGCGCCTGTGGATGGTCCAACTGGGTTGGGATGATCCACTATCCGGAAATTTGTTGAGCGATTGGGAGGTTTTCTTCTCCACGCTCCCGGAGATAAATCAGGTCGAACTGCCGCGTAAGCTGTTGCCGGCAGGGAAATGCCGAGTAACCCTACACGGGTTTTGCGACGCCTCCGAGCGAGGGTATGCAGCTGCCGTTTACTTGCGGACGGTCAGCTCCGCCGGAGCGGTCGATTTGCACTTGGTAATGGCGAAGAGCAAGGTGGCTCCCCTTCGCACGCGTTTGACAATCCCAAAAATGGAATTATCTGGAGCGGCTCTTCTTGTACGCCTACTGAACCACGTGGCCTCTACCTTGAAGGACACCGTGAACCTTGAGGAGAGTGTCTACGCATGGACTGATAGCCAAATTGTATTGTGTTGGCTGCAGTCGTCATTCCATACTTTGGAGGTCTTTGTGGCCAACCGGGTCTCGCAAATCCAGAATTCGGAGACTGCCTTGGTTTGGAGACACGTGCCGGGTGAACTGAACCCAGCGGACGTGGCGTCCAGGGGTTGCACGGCACCTGAGCTTGTTGCCCACTCACTGTGGTGGAGACCAGATTGGTTGTTGGAACCGGAGACACTCTGGCCTGCCAGTTGTGTGATTGGGACCCCATCCTCTGGCTTGGGTGTCCACCTTGTCGAGACCGCTCCAGTGTCAGACACTGCTTGGTTGCTAGAACGGTATAGCTCTCTCGACAAGCTTGTTGGAGTGACCGCCTGGGTCAAGCGATTTATACACAATTGTCGCCACCCTGACAACCGGTCACGCGTTAGAGTTCTCGCCACAGAAGAGCGGAATGCCGCCCTACATCATTGGATTAGGGTTGTGCAGGAAGAACACTTTGGGGACGTATTGAAGCCCCTGCGGCAGGGACGTCCTAAGCTACCGAAGGCGATAGCACGCCTCAACCCGTTCATTGACGAGTCGGGTACACTCCGGGTTGGAGGACGGCTCCGCAACGCTAGCTTGCCGTACTCGGTGCGCCACCCCATTTTGCTGCCTAAGAAGGGGCATCTGGTGGAATTGTTGGTGATTGACCGCCACATAAAGAACTCGCATGCCAGCTGCAATGCACTCTTGGGCATTTTGCAGCGAGACTTTTGGATATTGAACAGCCGACGGGTTATTCGGAGCATCGTGTTTCGGTGCTTGCCTTGCTTTCGGCTCAAGGCAGCCACGATGCAGCCCCAGATGGGGGACCTTCCTCCCGATCGGGTCAACGAGGCTAGGACCTTCTCTAGGGTTGGGACCGATTTTGCGGGACCTTTTTTAGTGAAAACGTCGCGACTTCGAAATGCGAAGGTTGTAAAAGCGTATTTGTGCGTTTTCGTATGCCTGTCGACCAAGGCTGCTCATCTTGAACTTGTTGGTGATCTTACGACGGAGGCTTTTATTGCGGCATTGGATAGATTTGTATCCCGTAGGGGACTCCCATCTCTGATCCGGTCAGATTGTGGAACCAATTACAAGGGTGCCGACCGTTATTTACAAGATGTTGTAAAATTTTTATTTGAAAATAAGATTGATATTGGAACAGACCTCTCCCGTCGGGGTATCACCTGGACGTTCGATCCGCCAGGCTGCCCCCACTGGGGTGGAATCTGGGAGGCTTGCGTGAAGCAAGCAAAAGCCCATATGTATCGGGTAGTCGGTCAAACTGTATTGACTTTTGAGGAACTCGCGACGTTGTTTTGTAGAATTGAGGCCGTCCTCAATTCCCGTCCGTTGTGTCCGCTCAGCTCCGACCCAAATGACCTGGAAGCGCTCTCTCCAGGCCATTTCTTGATTGGTCAGCCACTTGCAGCGTTGCCGGAGCACCCCCTCCGGGACGTACCCTCCAGTCGTTTGTCGCGCTACCAGATGCTGCAACAAATGGCTCAGAACTTTTGGACCAGATGGTCATTAGAGTATTTGCATGTTTTGCAGCAGCGCCTCAAGTGGACTGACAAAACCAGTCCCCCCAGAGTTGGAGACCTTGTGCTAGTTAAGGATGCTAACCTTCCGCCACTGCGATGGCGCCGGGGGCGCATCGTTAATTTGTTTCCCGGTAAGGACGGGACCCCTCGGTTTGCCGAGGTCATGGTTGGGGACTCGGTTCTGAAGCGAGCGGTAGCAACCCTATCGCGACTTCCCCTAGTATAGCGGACCGGCTTAGAGGCCGTTCCGAGGCGGGTGATTGTTCGGGCCGACCGTCTGCCCGCCCCCTTAAACTCCTCACGTGTGTACGCCTCTTTTGAGTCTGTGGTTTTGACAGTGACACTTTTGTCAAGGCGGAGAGAAAAGAGATAACCTCGTGGTTGCAGACCCGAGAGGTCCGAGTGTTTTTTGGGTAATTTTGGGAACGCATTTTCCTTGTTTTGTGTAATATCGCTCGCTTTGAAGACACACGGGTGTCCGAGTGTTTTGTGTGGATATTTCGGTGACATCGGAAGAGTTGGTGATTTGACGCCGCGGATTGTTGGCGATACTGCCCCGGAACATCACGGCTGCTTCTTCAGCCCGGAGACCTTCTTGATTGAACTTGACTTGACCTGACAGTTGACTGAACCTTGACAGATACCAACCGGAGTTGAAGCGAACATCGCGCCTCCCGGAATCAGGTGAGTTGAACAAGTTTTGTAGCCAATCCACTGGCTTATATGACCCGCGAAACGCGTGGCAGTTCACTCCACTCGCACTAGGCGAGGAGTTGAACATTATATTTGTTGACATTGTCCTAGTATTATATCTTAATTTTTCTCTGTTTTTGACGATCGTGATAGAAAATCTTATTTTTTTGACATACGTATGCAAATCTGTAATGTATTTTTTTATCATGAAATAAATAATCTAATCTAATCTATGATATACAAATTATAGATGATACAATAAGGCATTGAAACAATGACGTTGTTAATTGGATTTGCGTCGCTTTGGCGTTTAGCTGTAAGCTGCAAATATATGTAGGTATAGGTACTTACTTTGAAGTAAGTAAATTAATTAATTAATTATGAGATAATACTTCAATCCCAAAATCAGAGTCATCACTATAATGACATTCTTATACCAGATATAGCTCTAAAACTTACTCAAATAGATGCCGAAACCTATACCATATTCCGAATTATATTAGATTTTTCTGTAGATGACCGGTTATTCAGTTGCTCCTTCTAAATCTTTAAAAATAAAGAACACATTGTAAAAGTTACTGTACCTTACAACGGTGTTAAAATCTACACATAAAACCAGATTCCATTTACATGTTTAACTAACTTAATTCTAAATTCAAAAATAGTTTCGTTTAAATTCGCGCCGCAAAGGCGAAGCGTGCCCGTAATCAACATGGCAACTTTTGTCTTTTTTAACAGACCGAATGGCTGTGACGTTTTTATTATTCCATTACCACATGCAGGTTTCCCGGCTGAATCCCTATAGGAAATAGAAACTTGTTAGTTTTGGGAGTTGTATTACGCTCCAACGATGTTACGAAATCTGCCGTGCAATACTTAAACAACAGTAAGTGCTACTTTTGCGATTTTTTGTTTTTTCTTGATCTTGGACCACCGTGTCTAGACGCACAAATGTATATAGTCCACGTGCGATTATGACAATGGGAACATATAAAAATCGAAGGCTCCATATACAGTAAATCAGAAGAATTTAGTAAATTATGGAGGTAAAACTAACTAAACTGCCGTAATAACGTTGTCGGCTGTGAATTTTTAGACTTCACTGATTAAAATACAGTAAAGGTATCATGTCAATCCTAAATTAACTAGTAATGAGAAGGTAATACTTACGCCAAAAACTGTTTAAAATGCAGTACAATATAAATGTTCTAAAATATTTGTACTGTGTTTGAAATGTTATTGATTTTTCAGCATAATTACTAATTAAAATGCAGTAAAAATATTCCTCACTATAATTTAAGTGGTCGAACTGTCGTAAATAAGAGAGCAAAATACAACCTAAAGTACAGTTACTAAGCTCACTTACTGTGATTTAAACTGTCGTTTGGCTATTTTCAAATGTGTTTACTGCAATCGTGACAGCAATTTACTGTATATTAGGTTGAATTTTGCTCTTCAGTCTAGTCTCCGACGCTGTGCGAGGCAGACCGGGCGCGTGTAACACTGGACTTGTTTGTTATATTGCTTTAATTGTATAGGTAGTGGACTTATTATTGTCTATCATTCTGACAATATTTTATTGAACTTGCCGAGTTTGTTAGTATGAATGTACTCGTAGCTCTATGTATGTTTATAAACTGAGAGAACTAGTTTTCAAGTGTCGTTTCAGTTAGATAGATTAACCACATTGTAGGACAAAAGTTAGATAATATCGATACCATTGATGAAATGCGGTCATTGATGATCGTCCTACAAGTTGTCAAACACGGTCCTTATTAATCCCCTATTAGGTCAATTACAGTTTACACACCTCCGACACACGCTGCTGGTTTCCAAGGATTGAATTTACGTAAAGCTTGATTTTTGATAATAAATTTTAATATGAATGAACCTGTTCCATGTCATAATTGCAGTTTTTAGGGCTCGTAAGGTTCGGTTTGTTGGTATCTGGAAGAACTCAATCAATATTTATACGAAATAAATAAATTAAATAAATGAACTTTTCTCAAACATGCTCGGAAATGTACGCGTTAATATCACGAAATGAAGACGTGAAGTTTCTTGTTTATGGCTCCCTACATTACTTCTTGGCCTTAGGCCAAGAAGTAATGTATGAAAACCCTAAGTAAAACCATTATTGTCCGCTACTCTAACTTTTTAAATTTGCTTACTAATATTAAACTGACAAAGGAAAATTTACATACTGCCAACCACCACTAGACACTGTAAGCATACTTGCTTCATAAAAAAAATAAAAATAATCTATGGTACTATACTTTATGTGCGGTTAAACATGGTGCTCGAACGGCTTGTACAAATGGCATGTTTAAAAAATAAAAAAGGCGCAAATGACCTATTATTTAATTGATTACCTAGTATTTATTTTAATTTTAATATTTCCTCACATCGTTTGAGAAAAGTACTATACAATCCTCGGCCGGAACAGGGATTGCTGGACTCGTTGTATTCGGCCTCGTCTACGACTCGGCCGTCTACCCCAATCTCGTCCAGCAATCCCTTACTTCACGGCCTCTGCAGTAATCTACTATTATTCTGCAAGTAGGCCGTAATGGCACTTTTACAAGTCAAAATTCTAACAGTGTTTCTGAAAAAAAGACCACTGTTAAGAAGCGCCGAAACAAACTCAACAGTCAGTATTTTTTTTTAATAAGTCAAATTTAATATGAATACAAAGAAAAATAATCATCATAATGCGTTGTTCTATTAGAACACATGTCCGAATAAGCTATATGAATAATTAAGCTATTTTCGGCTCTGGTTTGGGCCATGCATTTCTGTCAGTTAGATTAGTCCTCAACCCTGCCTTCGACCTCAATGTTTTTTTCAAGTAATTTTTAAGAGCTGGAAAGGGAAGAGCCAAAATTTCATTAGGTAATTTATTATAAAAATGGATACATTAACCCGAAAATGACTTGCATAGGTACTTTACAAACACGAAACTTTTTGGTTGGTATTTTATTTTTATTTCGTGTATTAAAATTATGGGTATCAGATTTTTTACAGGATGAATCTATGTTCTTAATGCCATAAAGAATATTTTTATTGATATATTGGGACGCTACTGTTCAACTGCTAATTTCTTTAAAGAGTTCTCTCACGGATTCTCTTGCTCTCAGTTTATTATACCTATATAGAACGAATGGCTCTTTTTTGTAATACAAAGATTGTCTATATGTCAGCTGCTTTACCCCAAACCAGAATACCGTACGACATAATACTATGAAAATAACTATGATAAACTAGTCGAGCTGTTTCAACATTGGTCAGTTATTTTTTCTAGCATATACGGCTGAACTTAGTTTACGTGCCAACACGGCTATATGGGCACTCCATTGTAGACATTGAATACTAAGTAAATTACAGTAAATTGTTATGAATACTGTACTTTAGCTTGCAATTAATTCAAGTAGCTATTAGTGTACGAGGATTGTTTGCAGTAACCCGCTTTTTTACTGCACTTTATTCTGCATTTATTGTGTTTTTAGTTCTTTTCGAGAGTACAGTAAAGCTATTAAAAATTGAAAAATAGCAATAATTTATTAAATAATTGTTAAAATAAAACAGTGTTCACGTATTCGTATTTCATGTATTCCACGCTATATTTTGACATTCAAGCATTTGTTTATAATCGTCGAGAACACCAAAAAAACCTGTTTGAAAGGGTTTTTTGCGTTTTTCTCGTAACTCACTTTTTGCACTTACTGTTGTTTAAGTATTGCACGGCAGAAATGCGGAGTCGTATATGCTATTTGTAACCGTGCGAAAAATGAAGCAATCTTTATCATAAAGTATCATACCCGTACGAGTACAACAGCATGAAAATTAACTACGCAATCGAAGATATCAAAAGCAAGTATGCGCTTTTGATAATAGTACATACTTTAACGAGGGGCGTAAGCGACGCCGAAGGCGGAGGGCTTTTGATGACTCGAGTTTGCAATATTCTTACGCCCGTGTTATACACAATGTTTTTCATCACATTTGCGAGGAAACAAATACATTTTAGATTACATTAATACAAATCGTAATAAAAACTGCAACATGTCAGTCGTCCATTTTGTTGAATTTGACGTGAGGCGCGTATGGCAAAGACCCTTCGGTATACAGCCACGATTTGAAAACACTTAAAAGCATTTTACATAGACACTAAATAACTACATATTAAATCTGTAAATAATTTAGTTAAACATGTTTAAGTAGTTTTTTAAGTTTAAATTTATTTATAAATACCTTTTCAGACATCGTCTTTGATATAAAACCTCTTTGCTTTGTAACTGCCGCATGAGTGACAGATACAATTTAAGAAAAAATGGGCGTAACACAGGCTATTACAGCTATGTATGTCTGCGCATTATGAAGCCCTTTTCGAGCAAGTGTGATGAAAAAACTTTTGACGTCTTCGTTTGCATAGCTACTTTTGATGCTGACTGTACAGTAGAGAGAGGGAGCAGAATCAAGTAAGCAATGTAAGCGTTTCCACCAAGGTTTGAGTACCATATAATTTGTATGCCCTTCGGCCGCGTACAAAACCGCAAGTTCGTAACCAGTTGCGATCGAAGAATTTTTATTCGACTACATTTATTATATTATCATATTTTTATTTTTATTGAACTGATGTACGTTATGTTTTATCAATAACTTATTATTATTATTAAATATTAATAAATAAATTAATATTTTGAAACAATCTTACACTAATCGACTAGTCCGAAACTAAGCAAAGCTTGTACTATGGGTACTAGACGACGATATACATACTTATATAGATAAATAAATACTTAAATACATGTATAGAAAACATCCATGACTCAGGAACAAATATTCGCGCTGATCACATAAATAAATACCCTTACCGGGATTCGAACCCGAGAAACCAGTTGCCTTCGAAGAATTTAAATTCTTTGTACAAAATCAGTTGCGTCATATTTTTTTGGAATCCGACGGTTTTGACGGAGCCCCTCCCTCACCCTTCGGACATCTGAAACTACTTAACGAACCTAACCTACCTAGTGTTTTGGGATCGTAGCAGGTTTCCGACAGGGATGACAGCTGTCAAATATTGGATGTAAGGTCATGTTCACTATAAGTTAATAAGTAAACAGTAGGTATCATACACTCTCTGGAGGCAGATGAAAATCCAATATTTGTCAAGAATATACTAGAGTTGTGCCTACTCGATGATGCGCTTGCTTGAGAGAGAGGAGCTGCATATGTCTCTAGCAACAAGACATCGAATCCATTCCAAGCTCAGTAGGCTACGGTATCTGCTTACCATCAGACAATGCGTAGGTATACTTATTTGCCAACATCGGTATAAAGTAATGACTCTTAGAGCTGCAAAACGCGAGTTTATTTAAAAGTTTCCACAAAAATTATAGCAAGAGAATCTATATAATTAATATAATTATGTACCTGCTCAGAATCTGTTGAACAATGTGACCTGCGAGGAAAACAGCCGAATACGAAACAATTCTCGCCCACGCTGAAACGGAGAACTGTTCGGTTCGCTCGGTTGTTCAAAAATGTATTTATTTGACGAATTATAGTCAATTCGAACCATTCCTTTCCGTAAATTTAGGTGTCTCGGGAAACAGTATTGTAAAGTTTGCAGTGACGTTCAAAGAAACAACGTCATCTCGATTTATTGGAAACATTGATTTATTTGTCGACTGAGAGCACATACAACTCGAGAAATGGGATTCTTTAAGAGTATTGACTTGACATCTTATTTCATTTGAAGAATGATATTTTGTTCTGCCGGTTTATTTATTTGGACCGAACATGTTTTATTTCAAAACATTGATAAGAATTGCAACCATGCTGGTTGAATTAACTTATGTTAATAAAAGTGCATGACAACATTGTTATCAAATTGAAATGTGAAATGTTAGTCCACAAGACCAGTTCAGTCACCGTCTTCATTTTTTGACGATTTCTCCAAAAAAGCTTATCCAGTCACGGAATCTCTTCAAGCTAGTTTTCTATGTGAAGGGCACCATATTGTTCCAAACTGTAAATACCATTCACATTATACCTACAGATTTATAGACAACTGTGCATAAGAAAAAAAAATCGGACGCCTAGCTATTTTCGATGTTGTGAAAATCTTTGTAAAAAATCATAAGATGAAATGTCACTGTTCTACGTATTAAAAATATTAAATAATTTATTTAAAAAAAAAAGTTTTATCGACTTCAATTCAGCAACCCGCTTCAAGTGTGCCTATACAATTTGAAGAGTTCCCTCGATCCCATCATCAGATCCTGACCTCCTGATGGCCATGGGTGATGGCCTCATGGCCATCAAGAGGTCAGGATCTAGGAAGGATACCCTTTCGAACAAAATAAGAATTTTTCAGATCGGTCCAGCCGTCTTCGAGTAATCGGGGCACATACATAAAAAAATAGTTTCCGAAGAATAGAGAACCTCCTCGTTTTTTGACCACCAGCACCAGTTCAGTGCATACAAAGTGGACGGTACCTGTTTCAAATACCAAGTATTTATACTATCCATTAGTACCTGTTCCAGAACTTATCTTTGGAAAGCTTCCAACGAGTTTGGAGCTTTGCGACGTGTCCGTAGACAAAGCTTTTGGGATATGTGCTCGCATTTTACGATAGTGCCCTATATACTGACACTAAGCCATTGCAGAAGGTCGTACAAGCCATGATATTGTATCATAGGAATAAAAACCTTAATGTTGAACGTTGAGGGACAGTATACGTCTGTAGACGTTTTTTCTATTGTCTGGAGTAGTGTTTTGAAAAACTGATATTTCACAGAGTAACTAAACGCCTGTTCTTTTCGTGGCAAAGTTTTTTTTTTAGTTGGTGGTAATTTATCAACATTTGTGGTCGGATAGAATACATAAACCACATGTTTTATTTGTACCTACTCATATATCATTGTTTTGTTACAGGTATGTTCCTAGAGATAAATAATGTTGAAGAAAAGAAAGGGGAAGTATAAATCGTCAATCCTCTTTTTTGGGGTTCCGTAGTCAACAAGGAACCCTTACATAGTTTCGCCATGACCATCTGTCCGTCTGTCCGTCTTCGGCTTAGCTCAGTGACCCGTACAACTAGAACGCTGTAGTTCGGCTTGAATATACCGGGTGGAAAAATCGAATGCAACATGCATGGCAACTACCTTAAATATTGTAAATAGCACATTCTGTGTAAAGGAAACATTCCTTTGTTTTTAAAAACAATAAATTCTGCATTTAAGGATTTATGAAAAATCGCTTGCCTTAGTCGGGACTCGAACCGGTCAAATGTGACAAAAAATAACGTGCTCTATTTTATGATGCAGATTGAAAGGGTAACTGATAAGGTTCATTTTTCTTTAAATAACAAATACAATCAGAATAACGGAGTGCCATGAAAATTGAAAACTAAAAACTAAACCGGTTCGAGTCCCGACTGAGGCAAGCGATTTTTCATAAATCCTTAAATGCAGAATTTATTGTTTTTAAAAACAAAGGAATGTTTCCTTTACACAGAATGTGCTATTTACAATATTTAAGGTAGTTGCCATCCACGTTGCATTCGATTTTTCCACCCTGTATATGTATATGACTCAATGACGCCGACAAAATTTTGTAGAATACATTATTGAAAAACATATTTTTTTAGGGTACCTTCCACGCACTGTAAAGTGGGGATGTATTTTTACTTTTGGTGATTTCATAGTCGGGATTATCATTGGATAGCCTGTTTAAAAATATTATGGGTTTTTGAACACCATTTTTCAACTCCGTGGTCCGTTTGTATAATATTGGGCTTTAAAGCTCAAATTTTTGTTCGAGTCAAGTGTCCCCCCACCCAGGAATGTGAAAAAAATCGTGGCAGTAGTACATACAATTAATTTAAAAGGATAACTATCTACGTAGACTTTACTACTTATCGAGTAATAGTCGATCAACTTTGAACAGGCCGACTTTCGCACACATTCGGCCGACGTAACCGCACCATGTACTTGGCGCGTGCGTGTCGATGTAACAAAAACAGGCAACTGCGGAACCCGACACTGCGCGTGGCCCGACACGCACTTGACCGGTTTTTTTATACTACGACGTTGGTATTATAGCCGTATAGATTATAATCAGAGATCGGAAAAAATTGCGAAATTGTTTGCAATTATGTGGACATGACTCCAATATCAATCAAAATGTTATTCGGTTAATTAATTTTTTACTTGACATATAATTTGATTCCTAGTCAATAAATACAAAAGTTTGTTAAAGTATAGGTTTATTAAAAAAAAAAACTGTATTTTTTCCAAAAATTTTTCTAGTGTAAGTAATCGTGTCAGTTTAAAATAGTTATTTATTTATTATATATAAATATTTACGGAAACGATACCCATTTTAAATACGAACCTTTTGCTAATAAGTATTTATGTAATTCATCGTCGTCGTAACGTCATTTTTTTTAAGTTATTATAGTATATACGTGCTTATAAGCACTTTATAAATAAACTATTATCTCCAATAATTCAAATTATCTTTCAATGAATAATTAATTCACATTTTGATTAATTTTGGAGTCATGTCCACATAATTGCAAACAATGTCGCAAATTTTTCCGATCTCCGATTGTAATACTAAACGGACTAACAGATGTCGAGGACAGAGCGAAGTGGAGAAGTAAGACAAGGAAAGCTGACCGCACCACGGATATATAGCTAATAGAGAATATTAAACAAAAGAGCGCAGTCGCGCTATAACGTATTTTAACCCTGCCGCTGTTAAAATACGTTATAGCATGAAGCTATGGGGTAACAGTAATAAATGAAATGTCCAATCCGCTTTTATATTGCAAAATAGAGCAATAAGAATAATGGCGAAGGTACCTCAACGGACGTCATGTAAAGAGTTCTTTGTCAGGTTTGGAATTCTTACTGTGCCCAGCCTATATACCTAGCACTATATTCTAGTAGGTCTTTTAGACCAGATAAAACATCTAAATGAAATAGAATCGTCTACATTATTTTCTGCGAATTGTAATAACATTTGACATTTAATTCTAATCTGTTCTCAACGTGTATTTTCTGTGTATTTTCTATGATTTCAAACACGGTCGTTGTAATATTGTTAATGAATAAATAAATGAAATGTTCCCACTGCAGGTGGAAGTAACGCATTGTACGCGCGTCAGGTAGTCTGCAGGACTACAAAAACATTGTTGGACAGTTTGAATTCATAAATGGCCTGTTCGTGCGACGTCCAGCTAACCACAGTTTTGAAACCTGAATTTTACCATGTTTGCCACATTTCAAAATCACGAGCCCTTCCCACAACCCACGACAAAATATTAATTAACTGATTCTATAGGATTTCTTGCCAAATACACATTTTCGTAATCACTTTCACTGCCAGGAACCCGCCCAGCGGGCGCTTTGCTCGTAGACGATTTCTTCTACTTAGCGGAAAAACCGCGGCATCGGCTAACACAGCGTAGCCCTAAATACGAAATTGTTGGCGGTGAACTTGTTCCAATTTGTATCCCCTTCTCACTTATCAGAATCGTGTCACTGCCCCGGCAACGGCTGCGTGCGCGGAAATGACAAATTCCGTGATTACGAACATTAGCGGCCATTTTTATTTTTCAAATTTTCTTTTATCACCTCCTGCACGACAAGGGGTGTATTAAACTTGAGTCATTGAATTGGAATGGGTCTTTTACAATTTACGTAACATGCTTAACCTTAAGTACTACAAAAATAGAATATAATTTGGTAATACCGCTAAAGACCGAGGGATGATGAGACCTAGTTTCGTATTTTTACATAATTTGTACATGCGGAGGGAGGGCGGACGCTTTAACCGCATGTAAGAATACGCAAAGAGGTGTATCCCATCATCGCGAATAGACCTGCGGCCATGTTCTTTAGCGGCATATCAATATAATATTATATTGTACTAGTAATTTATCATGGAATTCCGCAAAGAAACGCCTGAAATGAATCCTTAAAGTAATAGAACATGCCCAGGCGATAAATACAAAACTAGCATATCTGAATGTTTTTTTAATCGTGGCTGTAAAATGATATTAGGGAAAATGAGATTTAGATTTTACGTAGCATCGGAATTATGAAAAGGTGGTTACCAAATCGGTTTTCAAATAATAAAGTTGGCAATCGTTCTTCTGGTTCTTGAGTTTCGGAGAAACGATAATGTGGGAAAACCAACCAGCGACATTTCAAAAGTATGGTAAACAAAGTATATGGATTATAAGAATTCGGTTAACCGTTATCGGACAAGTGAAAATCGGGCAAGTGTTTTTCGAAACTTCGATAGGTTAGATAGGTTCGGTAGGCTGGTGGGAGGCAGTTTGAACATTTTAGACTCCAAAAATTTGTTTCAATTAAAAGCTTCTTAAAGAACACCTTTCCTAAAGTTAAAAGTAATGAGACACATGCCCCGTGATATTCTTTGACTTCTTGGATTTTGTCTCTCTTACACTCGTTGAATGTTTCTCTCCGTCTCATCCAAATCAGAATATCACTTAGAAGAAAGTCCTGGGTACACTTGAATCATTTTAAGTAAGTAAGAATAAAATGTTGAAAAATGACTTCCTTTACAAAAATCAACATTGTCCAAAATTTAAGAAATAATCTAGGAAGTGTCATACCATTTTGGAATCCTTATTGACTGCGCCAACTTTTAAAATTACCTGCCATACTTGCGTAGTACATTTTTTTTTTCAAGTCAGTTAAAATCGAGCAAACTATTAAATTCGAATCATTGGTTTGGGCAAAATTCTCATTTTCTTTCAAGTCGGAGTCGTTTGAATTAAATTTTAGGCACCAGTGTACTAAAGCATTATTCAGGATTACATACAAAAAAAGATTAACAAAAAAAGTAGAAATTTGTAGTCCCGGGAACTAAAAAACCATCAAAAGATGTCGATTTTTCGTTTTTTTTAAAAGCTTTGTATATTTTGAGACACATTACTCGGATTTTATTTTTTATTTTTCTGATAACTATATAACTTGGCCTATCACGGGTTTACGGCTTGACGTCGATTTATGGGACACCCTGTATGTTGTTATATTTGTTGACTATGTATGTGTTATTGCTGGAGAGAGTTCGTAGATTGCCTTTCCTTATACACTTAATCAGATCTCCCAATTTTTGTTTATATTGCATTACAATTGCCATTTTTACTTTATCAAATACATTCATAATTCTGCATACATTTATAATTATCTCTAAATTTATATTTAATTATTAACGGGTCTATTGTTTTTAGTAGTCTAATTTGTAGGTTATAAATACGTAAATAAGTTTTGTAGGTTCTCCCATAACTATAGAGATTCCATAGCTTATAATTGAACCGCTTTTGCCATGGACAGTAGTCGCAAAGTATTATATGGCATTTTATGTTTAAGCATGTGCATGTTACATAGGTAGGATGGCTCAAACATGGAAAGTCACGTGCCTGCTCGGCTAGAAATAATTGTGAATGTGATATTGCCGCGATGAGCTGGCAATCTATTACTGTAATATCACAGTTTCTTCGCCTTTAAACCAACAATTACTAAAGTAGCTCTGAAAATTAAGTTTTATGCGCTCTGGCTAACCGTTTTTGTAATAGAGGCGTTCATTTATTATACTCGTATGGATAGAGAAGATTCCTGAGGAGGGTAAAATGGTAAGCTTAAATATATGTGTAATTGGCGGCGAAGCTTATGCTCACATTGACAAAGTTAAGCGGAATAAGCTTGCACCAGAAAAAAAGCGTTGTATATTTCTTGGCTAAGAGAGTAACGGGTTTTTTAACTAAAGCCTGCATAATAATTTGTATGAAGGAAGTGCTTTAATTGTCAAAGCCACGATAAGCCGTAATTTTAATTCGCTTAGGAAACTTTGTAGCGGCTATAATGGCCGCCTCCTTCCGCTCCACGTTCAATGTCCACAAATATCTCACCGTAGTAACAATGTCGTCGTCCAAACGTATAATTTTCTCATACAGTATCAGGTAATACATGTAATCAGAAACTGGTGTATAATACAAGCCCTCGACAATGGGCGGGTAAAATCGGTTGAAATGCATGCTCGAATATAGTCTCATCTGCTGCTGCTTCAAGATTCGCAGTAGTGCGAATACGTAACCTATTTTAAACTTAACATTGCCCACGTATTTGCTTCTAAGAAGCTGCCCGTTTATCAGTCTCGTTTGCGATTGAAATATGAACTGGTTCATTAGTGCTAGGATTCGGTCCATTGCGTCAGGTTTTACTGTTGTTGTAGTTGGGTAGAGTTGTTCATATTCGGCCGGACTCAGCGTTATAACATTCTGTTTCTCCTGAGCCATCCTTCGGCCTGATCTTTCTTGCTCTTTAACTTTGTGTTTCAAGTATTCTGACTGGATCTTATCAAATCTCTCTGCAGCTTTATCTACAAATGATTCTTTAAAATTCGGCACATTTTGTGAATGTGCTAGGATGTTATCTAATTCATATTTATCGTTGGGAATAATTTCATCTTCATTGAAGTCTGAAAGTTTCTTTTTCTTCTCATTAATTTGATTGACGCGTTTTTTAAAATTCTTTAATCCATCGATGTGAGAACGGGAATCTTTTACATCCTCGATTGGGTTAACGATCGTGTCTTCAAACCATTCGTTAAGGTACTGATCGTCAAATATTATATCATTGAGTGTTTGAGCAGTAGGCTGTGCAGCGTTAGGTGTAGGCTGCCTGACTGTGTGAGGATTAAGTGTACTATCAAGAGTGTTCAATTTTGGGGAGTTAAGTGTGCGAGTTCTGAGCGTAGGAATATTGAGTGTATGATTACTGATTTTGAGAAAATTTACTGTACTTGCGTTGAATCTGAGAGAGTTGAGAATGCGAGTCCTAAATGTAGGCGACTTGAATGTACGATGACTGAGCTTGGGAGAAGTAAGCATACGAACTTTAAACGTATGAGAATTGTGATTGCGAAAGCTGGGTATGAGAGGGTTAATATAACTGCGCTTTTTAGAAAAAGCCCGTACTTTGAAAGGGGGTATGCTATTACTTAATATTTGAGAATCAATCGAACGAGTGTCAACAGTTTGAAAATCGAGCGTGCGATTTCTTAGTGTAGAAGTATTGAGCAAGATATTGCTGTGTTTTTGGGAATTGTGAAAACGAGCTTTTAGCTTACGATAGTCGAGCAAGCTGCTTAACTTAAGCGTTCGAGTCTTAAGCAAGCGAGCGTCAAATAAGCGACTGTTGGTTTTGAGTTTGCTAGGTTGTACGGGGCCATTAATGATGATGTTGGACGCTTGTGAACTATTGAAGCTTGAATCTTGACTGCTTTTTCTACTATAACTTCCCTGGACGTAATCGAAGTGTACCATCAGCGCTGAAAGAAGATAAACATTAAACATAGCTAGGTAGGTATTTATAAAGAAATACACGTCACAAACAAGCTGAGCAATAGAGTTTAGAAAGACTTTCGAATTCAAAATTATAACATTGGATATTTATAGATCTTACCACGTGAACGAATTATTTCTAACACTAGTTAGTTATTATATCAGTATCTAACAGGAGGCTTAAATTTCAAACTCAAAAATTATATATCTTGGCAAGAGTCGGAGTGGTCGCACATCGATCATCCTCCTAGCTTTATTCCCGGTTGTGCCCTATAAGAGCCCGGGGTCCGCTTTGACACCTCATCCCAAGATTTGGCATAGGCACTAGTTTAACGAAAGCGACTGCCATCTGTCCTTCCAACCCAGAGGGAAAACTAGACCTTATTGGGATTAGACAGGTTTCCTCACGATGTTTTCCTTCACCGAAAAGCTAACGGTAAACATTCCGTACATAAAATCCGACAAACTCATTGGTACGAGCCGGGATTCGAAACTACGACCAACGCTTGATAGCCGCCTGAACGCGAACCGAGGTTACCGTAGCTTTCCACAGTTATCACTAAATAAATGTCACATTTACTCAGAGAATACGCAATAAAATTATACTCACAAAGTATAAATGTATAAACTACTACTTGGTACATGGCAATCCGGCAAGGCAAGGCGACGAGATACCATATATATAATACCCTGTTCCATAAAAGATGAGAAAAATCGTGCATTAATCGTCATTCGATTGCAACAAAAACCATTTTTAAACGCATTGTTATGTTGAAAAGCACTCAAATTATCGAAGTTATCGAAATAAGTAAAACTGGTACAATAGTTCCCATTGATATCCAAGATAAACGGACATCTGGAATGAGGTAAGTCTAGTTTACAAAATATCTATTACATAGCCAAACTGGTTTTTTAATGAGAGAACTAAAAGCAATATGCCATTTAACCACGGGTTTTAAAATAAACTTAATTTAATCCAGTTCTGTTGTATTACTATCGAACAATTAACATAAAGTGCAACACGCGTGTTATTTAACATTTGTTAATTATCACATACAATACTTGTATAAATGGTTTTGAATGACACACAAAAAGTATTTATATTTTTTGTCACATCATCATCTTCATATCAGCCTAAAGATGTTCACTACTGGACATGGGCCTCCCCCAAAGCGTGCCACAATGACCGGTCCTCGCCACCCGCATCCAGCGGACTCCCGCGACCTTTACCAGGCAGGTCGATCACGTAACGCATTGTACGTATGTTAGGTAGATCTAAACGTCACTTTTTATATGGCGTTCGGAACGTTATGTTGGAAGCAATTCCCTGGTTGGGTTCTTATGATTTAGTCTACTATTCCGTTAGGTACTTCAAGTAAGTAGTAGTCATTATTTATATTTAGGGCATATGTATGAATTGAATGTATAGCACTTTTAATCGTTACCGGAATCAACGAAGTGCGTGTCGAGTTATCAGATCGTTATCGTCGCCATGTTTTCGGTCGCAGCACGCTCGCGGTGAGCCCAGAGGATGCCTATTTGACACGACGTATTGAGAAATAAATACATAGGGGTCAATCAGACACTAATTGTACAGTCCTATTATATTCAAGTATTTATTGTGTTATCATGTTGTTACAGTATGGTACATAGTTGACATGTGTTACAGTAAGTATCAAACATGAACCCTGAGAGGGCATCGCAATGTTTCTAAATTAACTTACAACTAAATATCTTTATAACATAAAACAGTATAGATCTAACTATCCTATATTTTAATCCAGGCTATAAACTATCATCATGCATTATAAATGCGAACGTTTGGATGTTTGTTACTCAATCACGATGAGACTGCTTAACTAATTTGAATGACATTTTGCATGATGATAGTTTATAGCCTGGATTAAAATATAGGATAGTTTTTATCCCGGATCCACGCAGACGAAATCCCGGGCGGAAGCTAGTATATATAATAGCATAATAATGTTTTTTTTGTTAAAAAAAACCCGATGAATTATATGTTGTTGTTATGATTCTAAGCGTTGGCTTCTCTTAAGTTTGTTAGTTTATTTGGTTTTAGAGGTGTTTCAGATTTTGGAACATTTAAATAAACTATTGGTTACAACATAATTTGTCTGCCTTCTGTGTGTCTGCTTTATAAAATAGTAGACTGGTAGAAAATGTTCATCTTTTGTACAACAAAGATTCAATAAATAAATAATTATATATACAACGTAGGATTAAAAGAAGGTTAACATTTTTATCCGGATAAAGAGTGACCTAGAACTTAGAATTGCTTTTTTTGTTCTTTTAATACATTGTCAACATGTGCACAATTTTGCCACAGTATTATACCATAAACTTATACCAGAATGTGAATAAGCATAATAGTATGCAGCCAGAGCTGTCTTTTTTATAAAGTTTTAGTACAGTTTTTGCTTTTCTGCACTTTTTTGGGGGATGTCAAATTTAATTTCAATATAAATTTATTATATTTATTTATTAAGTAGAATAGTATTTCTGGTATTTACAACAATTACGGAAGTACATAACATTCGCTACGCATGTTGCAGTGAAATCAATAAAAGTTATAACTTATACAATTCAAAATATGACCTCAACTACGAAACTAATATTAACAGAATTTATATGTAAAAACAGAAGTACATCAAGATAGAACGAAAGAGTGTATGTAGATACCTCGCGTAACGAAAAGACGTCTCCACGTCTTCTTTGTCACGAACTTCAGTCCGCTTCCGACCGCTGTCCGCGTGCGACGTTAGGTTTAAAAAAAAATTACCCGTTGTTCGATAACTAACTGTTTAAACACCACCAATAAAGCGCAAATAAGCTTCACTGTTAAGAGGAAACAATAATGAATTGCTGTCGCGCCAACCTCAAGCCTCCCCCCGCAGAGCGCGATAGAGACAACTGCAGCTTGGACCGAAAATACCTATTAAAAGAACATAAAATCAACGTTTCGTAGTCCCCTGATTTCTTCTATGGAAAAACGGCCGCTGTGTTTCCTCTTAATCGTGGTATTTTCTTTCATCGGGAAGTACTATTTGTCCTAAAATATATGTTATTAATAAAATAAAATATTGCTCTGTATTATTTTCACCAAAACAGATTGTGTCCAACGCTAGTTTTCATTTACGGCTTTAATTTGACGAGACAGACATGGCGTGCGTTCAAAACCAGCGATGTATAAATAAGCTATTCAAACTGTCGAGTCGCGTTCAAGGTCGATTTCTCATTTTCTCTGTCAAAAGTAAGACTATAGTGCTGTACACTGCGGTTTTCTTACTCGATTTTGAAAGCAGAGGACACGATAATTACGTTTTAATATTATTCACAACGAAGACGAATTATCCACGTAACTATAACATCCGACGGTTTGATGTCGCCAATTCGGTTAACGTCTGACGCACGCAACCTCCCGATTCTAATGCTGATAGCCGACTGTTTTTGTTTATGACTGACGGCGGCAGGCGGGTTACGGTGCATATTAGAATCGGTTTGCCGCGTTCTAACTTATAATCGATGCTTTCGAATAGTCTACGCGCGGGTGAAACCAACACAATTTAAATGGGTCCCTACTGTAAATTGTAATTCTGTAGGTAGGTAGATCTAAATGACAATTTTTATATGGAAAATGACAGTTAGACTGTCCTAAGTTGCATACAAAACGTTACGTGATTACCCCTTTGGTAATTGCCTACCGTATCTGGACGCATTTTAGAGAACTTATGATATATGTAGCTCGGCCAATGATTAAAGTGTAGCGTGCGTCAGCAGGAACGTAAGCAATCCCTTCAGAAAGTTATTTAGGATGCTTAGGGAGTGAACATACTAAAAGTCCACGACGAACCCTTCCCTTCTTTACTGAAAAAAAAACCAAGATCTTTAAATCTATTATTCATTTCCTCTGTTGAATATTTTGAATCGATACAAAATATACCTACAAGTTATTGCAACTGCCGCGTGCTAATCGATGTTGACGAATCGATATCGTGCGGCTTATGTTTCCCGTCTCTAAATTACGCTCGTGACGTCAAAGTACCTATGCAATATGTTACACGCTCAGTTCCCATACTAATCGACGAGTTCTTTCCTTCCATCTTGATATAGTTCTGTGTATGTAAATCATATCAATACGCCGATTCCAATAGAGATCCAGTTAAACGAGCCCGGGGTCGGCTTTGGTCCGGTCCATTTGCCATCTCTAAATACAAAATTAAAGTGATGGTAATTTTGCATTTACCTGGGCCAATCCTTATGCAATTGTTTATTTAACGACGTACAATTATATGCTTATTGATTTTTATATTCGCGTTTATCAATTCATTACATACTTACTCGCCTAAGCCTGGCCTTACAGGTTGCTAGAACTATGTACCAAATAGTGTATTCCATGCTAATATTGTGTAAGTATAACAACCACACCAGTTGTGTTACGACTATAATTGGTACTATACATTAAGGGGCTCCCATTCGCCATTGACCTTCGATCTGAATCCTTTAGTTTTCTAATATTTCTTGTAGCTTATATTATATTTATAACAACGGCTTTAAGCAATATAGCATCCTATATTGACTTCAAAGTTCATTGTTTTCGAGATATTTGGCATCAAAGTTGAACAATTTTAGGCCAAAAAACTGGTTTTCTGGCCATAACTTTTGTGTTAATTAGTTTAAAATGAAAACCCTAGACACATTTTTAGATACATCATAGACGAGCCCAAAATGTAGATTTTGTATTACGTTAGATCTTTCACGTCAATAGAGATACGAAATAAGTGTTTTTTTAGACAATGTTTAAAAAAATCATACAAAATTAAGTATTTATTTTTATCAAAATCCGGTTCACCAAAATGGAGATAAATAATTGAAGAACCGATAATCGTTTGATTTGTAATTCTATCTGTAGTGCAAAAGTAGGAGATACGATTGATTTTTGAAGAAAACCTGTCAAAAATCAATGAAAACCTCGGGTAGCCCCTTAATACATTAAGCGCATGATCAGAAAAGACATGTTGACAACGTGAGTTGGCAGAATTTAATTAAAATCATCATCATCATATCAGTCGAAAGACGTCCACTGCTGGACATAGGCTTCCCCCAAAGAGTGCCAGAGTGACCGGTCCTGCGCTACCCGCATCCAGCGGACTCCCGCGACCTTTCCAGGTTATCAGTCCACCTTGTTGGGGGCCTTCCGGTACGTGGTCGCCACTCGAGAACCTTTCGGCCCCAACGGCCTTCGGTTCTACGTGCAATGTGCCGCGCCCACTGCCACTTAGTTTAACGATTCGGAGGGCTATATCGGTTACCTTAGCTCTGCATCAGATAGCCTCAAAGTAGTGCAATAAAAAAACAACTCTACCGTCTTGGGTACAAAATTCCAATGCTAATGAGAGTTTTATAGTTTTATAACAAGTCTGCCACAGTACATTATCTCAACCATGCCTATACCACATTTTTATATTTTTTACTCTTATCAAACAGTATGCTATATCTTTAATTATGTTGAACATTGATCCTCTTTCAGTAAAAGTTCGCGCTGGCCACAGCATAGAAGATTTCGATTTAGAAATAGATGACATATTCAGTAGCGTAATCGGACCAGTATTTGACGTAAAGACGCCACACCCGATATCTAATGTCACACGAACAGTCAAGCCCCGTGCGCTCAACATCCGCGAACTCAACGCTCGCTTGCTCAATCCTCTAGCACTTGATACTGATACGCTCAATGCTAGCGTGCGCAGACGAGCGTCTAACATCCGTGCTCCCATGCCTTACTTAAGAAACTTCGAAATCCCAGGGCTGGAATCCGAAAAACCAAAACTGCAACTTAACCTCTACCCACAGAACAAACTTCAGCAGGACCTGCTACTTCAAGAACCAATACCCACTATACCAGATTTTAATGAAAATATTTTTGAACTAACTACAAAACGGTTCAACCAAATACATGCTGAGCACCAAAGATGGATGGAAGACGCGCCATTAAACAACTCTCGCAGAAATCTCCCATACAGGCCATCAAATAACTCTCGCAGACAAAACTGGTTTGTAAAAAGAGCGCGATGGCACAATTATTATAAATTACTAAAACTGGTAGATAATTTCCAAATACCAAACAGAGACGTACCCTTCGATTTGGTAACTTTCGCGACTCAGTTATATTTCAAAGACAGAGAAGCCTTGAAGAGGTCTTTGGCACTCATGGCTCAGTTTATATACGGGGCTCAGTACAAGTTTCTGTATCCTCAGTTACTGAAAGAGCGATATGGACCCAAGATCAAATTCCGCATAGGATATTCCTTCGCGGTGTTGGACAATTTAAGAATCCAATTCTACAGTGGCTACTACGCAATGCTTAATTACCGTCATACCAATATTACGTTTGCATATGATGATGAAGTGATGTATTTGATAAAAATATACGAAAGGCTGCTGGCCATTCAAGTCGAGTTTAACGATATTGCGGCTTTTGTGCGAGATTTAGATTATGAGCTAACGGGTGCAGAGGCGAAAAGGAGGGATAAGACGTTCGTTAAAGATATTGAATAGGACTACTTATATCGTGGACGCACATTAAGGTATCAAGCCAAGTATACCGTGTTCACGGACTATCTATTTAAAAATAGATAATCATTGACTCCTACCATCGGAAGCCACGTAGACAACTCTATAGATCCTATAAATGCACTTGTCATATTTTATATATACAGGGTGATTCAGGAATCGTGAGCAGGATCAACCCTACGGATTCAATTAACTATAAGCTACTCTCTCATACTAGTATTAGTGTGATTAAGTAAATTTTTTTTAAGTGTTAAAAAAAACAAAGTTTTTTTAATTTTGCACGTTAAGTTTGGTCACTCTACAATTAGAATACTTCAGTCAAGTACCGGGGTTCTCATTTGTCTAGTCAACGTCAAATCAAATTGATTGTCAGCAGATAACTCGTCGGTTTGAAATGTCGTATGTCGTCTGAGGAGTCTACTTACTTTCGAAACAACGTATCTTCCTTAAGTATGTAATTGATACCTAGTGCAACATTACTTAAAATAAATAAACGTATGAAAATCGCATGGCAAACTTTTTAATTGTAAAATCAAACAGTAAAACTGAATAAAACATTGAAACAAAATTAAAAGAAACTTCTTTCTAGTAAAATAAGGTAATAACTTTACGTAATTACAAATAATTATTGATACTTTAAAAGTTGCTCAAAATGTGAGCCGCCTTGTTGTAAACACAATCCCGCCTGTCGCCTGTGATGATTTTTTAGTCTCTCTAGAGCAAAATTGTTTGCTTTGACCGTGTCAAAAGCTGTAATAATGCGTTGCCGTAGTTCCTGCACGGTGGCACTTTCGCGTTCGTAAACATGTTGTTTGATCTCACCCCAAAGAAAAAAATCTAGTGGAGTTAGATCGGGGCTACGCGGTGGCCAAGGGACTGGCCCACCGCGTCCAATCCATCGATTCGGAAAATGATCGTTCAAATAATCACGGACACGATGTTCATAATGTGCCGGTGCCCCGTCGTGCTGATAATACAAATGTTGACGATGTTGCAATGGTACATCGTCCAAAAGGATCGGAATCACCGTCTCTTAAAATGTCCAAATAAGCAGCACCATTAAGTCGTCCTTCAATGAAATGAGGTCCAATGATGGTATTATTCACTATTCCAGCCCAAACGTTGAGACTGAAGCGTGTTTGATACGCATTCCGTCGCGTGAGATGGGGGTTAATAGCACTCCAGTAGTGTTCATTGTGAACATTGAAAAGTCCGATTCGCGTAAAAGTTGACTCGTCGGTCCAAAGAATGTTTGCTTGTTCATTCTCCAAAAGCCACTGACAAAACTGCCTTCTTAAGGGGAAATCATCTGGCGACATATCTTGAACCGGTTGGTAGTGATACGGGTGAAGCCCCGTAGCATTTAATAACCGCCAAACGTATGACTGAGACACATGGTATCGTCTGGAAGCTTCCCGTGTACTTCGCCGCGAATCTCGAGCAAAATAATTTAGAATTCGTCTGTCCAACCTTTCTAAATCACGATGCTGGCTACCTCGTACTTGAGCGTGAGTGGGCACTGTGAATTGGCCATAGTCACGTAAATTTTGAACCATCCGGAGTATTAATCCATGTGTTGGCACTGGCAAATTCGGGTAACTCTCATGGAATAAGTCCTTTGCTCTGTTTGTGTTAAGGGTCTGGTAGTAAAGCATTACCATGTCGCATCTTTCAATGTTTGAATAATGATATGGCGCAGGCATGATTTTAAAGAACTTTTTTTGCAGAATTCAACAATATCAACAAACGTAACTGTTGACAGTGCCAAAAGTGACAATTTATTTTATTCTTTATTAAGTGCGGTCATTACAGTTAAAGAGGTTGGGTATCTTTATCAATTACTCATTATAGGGTGACCATGATTAGAGACTTAAACTCTTATTTAACAAATAGTAAAAAATAAATAAAAAGATGTGGTGGTTTAACTAACTTACGATGTTAAACGATGCAGTAATATTAACTGTATATGTAGGGTTGATCCTGCTCACGATTCCTGAATCACCCTGTATATTGAAAAAACTATTAAGTCCCGAAATATTTTAAAGACTTATATTTTTTTACAAGCTTTTATTTAACTTGACCCTGATCGTTTGTTTATTAGTGAGGGACAAATCTTGTAAGTAATATTTGACCCATTTCCCGGTGACCGATTGAGCTGAAATTTTGGGTAAAGGTATAGTTTGGATGACAATTCAATATTGTGGTACCATCGAGCTGATCAAATTATGGAGACATAAGGTGCTGTTGTCCACG
This sequence comes from Epinotia ramella, assembly GCA_947578815.1. NCBI lineage: Eukaryota > Metazoa > Arthropoda > Insecta > Lepidoptera > Tortricidae > Epinotia > Epinotia ramella. The sequence goes on from OX388210.1 coordinate 840,035, forward strand.
TTAATCCCCTAGCCTGATCCCCCAGGGGAAAAAAACGGTTAGGTTGTTAGCTGAACTGCGACCCTACAGCGCGCGAGCCGAGCGAGCGAAGCGAGCGTGACGCGGTAGCGTCCGGCGAAGCGCCATAACCGAACATTATCATTTTTTCCTAGTTGAATATAAAATAATTGCCGCTAATTCCCCTGGGGGATCAGGCTAGGGGATTAATGTGGATAACGTGCATAAGGTGGCCATGGGAAATCAGTACTTAACCGGCGTAACCCCGTTGAGTTTGGGCTCATTAGAATCATCTCAGTAGTTGATGACGGTATACAGAAAATTACCATAAACTAAATTGTTCATAGATACTTAATGTAATAAAATTCATATTAATTACATGAAGTTTGTTTTCCATGTTGGGTTAGTAACGTATTGTAGAGGATGAACCTGACCATCGATTATGATACTAAAACACTGAAAAAATCTGGCAGATATAATACTTGACCTCCGTAAATTGGCTGTTGTCCACGTTAATCCCCTAGCCTGATCCCCCAGGGGAAAAAAACGGTTAGGTTGTTAGTTGAACTGCGACCCTACAGCGCGCGAGCCGAGCGAGCGTGACGCGGTAGCGTCCGGCGAAGCGCCATAACCGAACATTATCATTTTTTCCTAGTTGAATATAAAATAATTGCCGCTAATTCCCCTGGGGGATCAGGCTAGGGGATTAATGTGGATAACGTGCATAAGGTGGCCATGGGAAATCAGTACTTAACCGGCGTAACCCCGTTGAGTTTGGGCTCATTAGAATCATCTCAGTAGTTGATGACGGTATACAGAAAATTACCATAAACTAAATTGTTCATAGATACTTAATGTAATAAAATTCATATTAATTACATGAAGTTTGTTTTCCATGTTGGGTTAGTAACGTATTGTAGAGGATGAACCTGACATCGATTATGATACTAAAACACTGAAAAAATCTGGCAGATATAATACTTGACCTCCGTAAATTGGCTGTTGTCCACGTTAATCCCCTAGCCTGATCCCCCAGGGGAATAAAACGGTTAGGTTGTTAGTTGAACTGCGACCCTACAGCGCGCGAGCCGAGCGAGCGTGACGCGGTAGCGTCCGGCGAAGCGCCATAACCGAACATTATCATTTTTTCCTAGTTGAATATAAAATAATTGCCGCTAATTCCCCTGGGGGATCAGGCTAGGGGATTAACGTGGATAACGTGGTAAATTGTACGCCTTTCGCCGCTTTCAAGGTAAGAAAGTCAATCTGACACCTACTAACGCGGTAGCGGCCGGCGAAGCGCCAGAACCGATTTTTAGGGTTCCGTAGTTAACGAGGAACCCTTGTTGTTTCGCCATGTCCGTCCGTCCGTCCAACTTCGGCTTTAGCTCAGTAACCCTTACTACTAGAAAACTGTAATTCGGCATGAGTATATAAATCAATCACGCCGACAAAATAGTTGATTAAAAACCCCTATAGTGCGCGTGGCCCGACACGCAGTTGGCCGATTATTTTTAATTAATTTAAAGAAAGAAAGAAAGTACATTTATTTAACGTCACAACTTAGGTACACAATAAAAAAAAGAACAAGCAAACGATAAGACTTAAATACGTCCTCGTTAAACTGGAATTTACTTAGCGAAAGCGTTTAATCATAAGGAAAAAGAAAATTATGAGTTGAAGTAGGTATGTTCTTAGTTATGATATTAGGACTAATTAAATTATAATATAAGTCCGTTGAGGAAGTAAGTCCATGAAGGAAACGGTTACGATAAACAAAATTATGACTTCAAGGCTGTTCTTAGTAATGAAATTATGAAGAAAAAAATTATGAAAACTGACCATTATGACTTCCGATGATAGTTATAGAAATTAAGTAACAATAAAGTTTGACGAAAAAAAATATGACGAGTGATGATTATGAACAAAGAACGTTAGTATAATAAAAAATAGGACAACGAATTTTATGACAGCCAATATGGACCCGCTCCGAAGAACTGTTCGATATGATGCCTACGGCTGCTTTCTACCACCGCACCGCTCGCCGTCAGCAGGGCATTCATCCTCACACCCTAGAACTTAAATGGCCGAGTACCGCACGGTTTCAGAGAAATTTGTGGAATGAGCGTCCCGAAGTTTTCCCGAGGGACTGCAGTATGGAGTTCTTCAAAAAAGGGTTGTCAAGTTCTGAAGTGTCGGCAACGCGCATGAAACACCCCTCGAGTTGCAAGAGTCCATAGGCTACGGTAACTATCTACCATCAGATAGGCCGTAAGCTTGTTTGCCACCGACGTGGTATTAAAAAAAAGTCTGCTGACTTGCATTGAGCGGACCATGTGACCCGGGCAGGAATGGTGGTGTGAATGCCTGGCCGATGGTTGCCTGACTTTGATATAATACTACTTATTAATATCATAATACGTATGCCCGGATCACACGTGCCGAGTAGAGTGGCGAGAAGAATGGAAGAATGTGATGTGGGAATGCTGCCGGGACAGTAACCCTAAGCTCCAACCTTAGAGAATGGGGCTGAATGAACGCGACGAGCGATCGACTGCCCGTCTGCTTCCGGCCAGTCGTCCCTACACAACATCAACATCAACAGAGTGGCGAGAGAATGCAACTCGGCGTAAAGGCGGCGAGACAGTAGATCGGCTCCCTCTCCATCTATTTACTAGGCCGAGTACTGTCTCGCCCGTTTGCGCGGTACGTGTTATTGGGGTATAAGATGTCAACATCATCACGGATTTCAGAATAGTGTGGTTTTTGCTTCAATAGGCATCGAAATTCAAGGGGACTGCGTGTAGGTACCTACCGCGCGATAATTAAGACTGTGTAATCAGTGCCTATGATGCTGTTGCATCAGAACGTCGGATAAGTATTGGGCTGGCGTTGTCACCACTATTCCAGTCCGGACCACAGACAACGACCTTGATCCGCTCGATGTGGGCCCTGTCGTCTCTAAATTTCAATCTTTTGCACGCATTCGGGGGTCAGAACCTTGAGTAGATGAAACATATTCACGAACAATTAGCATGTGAAATATAAATGAAGAAGGTTTTCATAGCCTGTTCACCTTCGAGGCCAAGCAAAAGCGTAGCACAGCAGCATTTTTACGTTTTTAGCTGAAATCGCTCGTAGAGGCAAGACTTACCCGGCCACAGTATTAGCGATTTGCGGAACACAGAGGCGGCTTTACCTATAGTGCAGGGGGTGCGTTGCACCCGGGCGCACGGTCCTAGGGGGCGCCGAGCGCAACTCACAGGGCGCCACTCGCCTCGACTCGGGCGCTAGCGCGCGCTAGAGGGGGTGCTAGAGGGCGCTACGGTAATGATTGCACCCGGGAGCAACATGGGCTAGAGACGCCTCTGGCGGCACGGCAAGCGTTTTATCTGTTCATTATTTCTATCGAGACGTGCAACGCACTGTGGTTAGTTGGAATAACGCGCAATGAATTAGAAAAACCGTCGCCGCGCAATACCGTGGCCTAACCTAAGTGGGTCATCACACTGACGCCGCATCCTGCTGTTTCGTGCGGAGGGACGGTTCGCAACGTTGTATACCCAGAACCTCAGTGTGTATATAAATTCCGCACGGTACTTCACACTGCAACTCCGTCCTGCGAAATTTGTACGCGGCTTTCCACGCCGCCGCTGCAACGGGATGCAGCAGCAGGGTGATGGCTGCCTTAGTCATTGGCCCTGAATGGTTTAAAACAATACCTACATGAACATGAAACAATTTAAAAAGACTGCGACTAATGTTTTTTCATCTGTGTTAATTTCTGTGCTGGCAACCCGCCAAACGATTGGTGTGGCTGTATCCACAATTTAAGCAGCAATCTTTTTAACTACCTCGTTTTGAATTTTCGCTGGCAACACTGTATGGTGTTCTAGTGTCGTTAGCGCACGCATTCGGTATTTTTGCATTTTACACTGCACAAAATAAGTATTAAGTACCTATATGTTGGGTTTAATGCTTCTATGTTTTTTTTCCAAGCCATATAAGCTATTTAAGACAGGCAGGCAGAAGTCTAAATACGAATTCATAGTCAGAAATATTTCAAAAAGTGGTCGCATTATTTAAAATTTTTGAAACATTCGTTGTAAATTAATATGCGCGTTTTTTTAAAGAACAACATACATTGGCAGGCTTCTCGAGGGTGAAGATTCTAGAAATGATGTCCATTTTGAATTCCAAGATGGCGGACATTGCTTTTCGAATTTAAACTTTCGTGAGACGTGTTGAAACAGTACTAATAATTACACGGTTCAACTCACGTATTAAATGTCACTACGGGCGACATGTTTCGAACTCTTCGGGAATTCTTCTTAAGGATGAGTGTTTTCGCGGCGGTGTCGCTTGAATCTTGTCGTGATTCAAGCGACACCGCCGCGAAAACACTCATCCTGAAGAAGAACTTCCGAAGAGTTCGGAACATGTCGCCCGTAGTGACATTATTGACATTGTTTTTCTTTAAAGTCATCACGGGTGTCGCTTTTAGGGTTATCGAAAGTGCAGATTCCAACAATTATTGCCTGCGAACTTGGACATTTTGATATTAAAAAAGTGAACATAATTATGCACTGTTTCTTTAATATGTTCAAAATTGATAACTAAAGGGCCAAAGCGTCTCCATTGTCTCCAAGTACGAATCCGAGATCAGAATTGAAAAATTTGGCCGCCACACAGTAGTGGCCTGAAAATCTGACTTTCATAGACATGATCGAAGTTTTCATAATATATTATAGTTTTTTTTTAATGCTACTAATAAATTCACGGTTAAATTCACGTATTAAACGACACGACAGGCGACATGTTTTGAACACTTCGGGAGTTCTTCTTCAGGATGAGTGTTTTCGATGTTTGTTTTGAAGAAGAACTCCCGAAAAGTTCGAAACATGTCGCCTGTTGTGACATTTAATGCGTGAATTTGACCGTGGATTTATTAGTAGTATTTTAGACATGTCTCACAAAAGTTTAAATTCGATTATAGCTTTTTTTTGCTTTAGGCTTTTACTAGCCATTATTATGCTAGCTCACAACCCTTACGTGATTTAGTAAAAAAACGGAAGGCCATATTTCAGTTATAGTTCCGGTGGTTTTTTAAGCAACATGTAGGTAGTGGTATTCCTTGGGTAATTAAAGTAATTTGTACTCTATAAAGTGAGTGTTTTCGCGGCGGTGTCGCTTGAATCTTGTCGTGATTCAAGCGACACCGCCGCGAAAACACTCAATCCTGAATAAGAACTCCCGAAGAGTTCGAAACATGTCGCCCGTAGTGACGTTTAATACGTGGGTGAACCGTGTAATTATTGACATGTTTTTTCTTTAAAGTCATCACGGGTGACGCTTTTAGATTCCAACAATAGGGGCGTAGACACTAAATAAAATAATGTGATATTTTCTCGAAGAAGGATAAAAAAATTTGTCAAATGGAGAAAAAATCAACGCAACAGGTTAAATAATCACGAAGTTATAAGTGTCCAAAGTTTTAAGAAGGGATGTGTTCTGTCCCTTTTTCGCAAAACGCAACTTCATATGAGAAGATGACGCTGGAAGAATGTGACGTCACAGAAGACGGCAACGTGCCGCGCGGATCGTGGTCGGCGACGCCGTCGACGCGGCCTGCCGGCAGCATCCTGTAATGTGACGTCACACACCGTTTGCGTTTTCTCTCTCTAACAAGCAATATTAAAACGGTTGTAGCTTCGTAATTCTTTAAGATATCTGAATGGGATTTTCATCACTATGCATATTTTTTTGCCTTCTTTCTTTTGGAATAATAGTAGATTACTGCAGAGGCCGTGAAGTAAGGGATTGCTGGACGAGATTGGGGTAGACGGCCGAGTCGTAGACGAGGCCGAATACAACGAGTCCAGCAATCCCTGTTCCGGCCGAGGATTGTATAGTACTTTTCTCAAACGATGTGAGGAAATATTAAAATTAAAATAAATACTAGGTAATCAATTAAATAATAGGTAATTTGCGCCTTTTTTATTTTTTAAACATGCCACTTGAACAAGCCGTTCGAGCACCATGTTTAACCGCACATAAAGTTTAGTACCATAGATTATTTTTATTTTTTCTATGAAGTAAGTATGCTTACAGTGTCTAGTGGTGGTTGGCAGTATGTAAATTTTCCTTTGTCAGTTTAATATTAGTAAGCAAATTTAAAAAGTTAGAGTAGCGGACAATAATGGTTTTACTTAGGGTTTTCATACATTACTTCTTGGCGTAAGGCCAAGAAGTAATGTAGGGAGCCATAAACAAGAAACTTCACGTCTTCATTTCGTGATATTAACGCGTACATTTCCGAGCATGTTTGAGAAATAATAATTTTCGAGTCTGCACCCGAATTATTGCCTGCGAAGTTGGACATTTTTATATTAAAAAAAGTGAACACAATTTTGCAGTTTTTCTTTAATACGAGTATGTTCAAAATTGATAACTAAAGGGCCAAAGCGTCTCCATTGTCTCCAAGTACGAATCCGAGATCAGACCCCGTATCATGGTCGGCCTTATCACTCGATAAGTGACAAGATAGGGGCATCGTCTCGTTCTATCAAACGGTGTCAGTCAGTGACGGACGCTCTATCCTGTCACTTATCGCGTGATAAGGCCGACCATGACACGGGGTCAGAATTGAAAAATTTGGCCGCCACACAGTGGCCTGAAAATCTGGCTTTCATAAACATGATCGAAGTTTTCATAATAAATTACAGTTTTTTTTAATGCTACTAATAAATTCACGTATTAAATGACGCGACAGGCGACATGTTTCGAACTCTTCGGGAGTTCTTCTTCAGGATTAGTGTTTTCGATGTTTATTTTGAAGAAGAACTCCCGAAGAGTTCGAAACATGTCGCCTGCCGTGACATTTACGTTAATTTTTTAACCGTGGATTTATTAGTAGTATTTTAGATATGTCTCACAAAAGTTTAAATTCGATTATAGCTGTTTTTTTGCTTTAACCTTTTACGAGACATTATTATGCTAAATTACAACCCTTACGTGATTTAGTAAAAAAACGGAAGGTCATTTCAGTTATAGCCATACATCGGGGTTTTCAGAGCGGGAATGATTTGAGAAAGAGTAGAGATAAACAGATATGTTAGTCTAAGAAAATATCTTATTATGCCTAATGAATAACTACCTCTCTGTGAGTTGTATACAATCTGTGACAAAGTTTTATTTTAATTTCCGTAAAAGTCTTATAACTTATAAGGTAACAATTAAAATAACTTTAATTAATTACCTGCTGTAAATTGAATAGTTGACACGATTTTCAGAATAAATTATTAATATTTTTTCTATATTTGGGACAGTTAATCTACGGCGTCTTGCTGTAAATATCCATTTCAAGGAGCTAAATGATCTTTCCACGTCGACAGTTGTAATAGGTGCATATTTAAATTTTTTGTAGGAATCAATTGATGCACGAGAAGTTTGAGATTGAAGTTCTATTTCTTTGCCTTGTACCAACTCATTTATAATTTTTAGTGTGCTATAGCCAGAATTCTTCTTTAACACCAACTTCAGTTTATCATAAATCTGTTTTCCTTTTACGCTCATGTTTAATTTGGAAACATCTCTATAGGTTTCATGAACTATTTTTAAACTATCGCTGATGGACAGCTTCGCATCCTGTAGTTTTTTAATAGCATTTGGGATAGTCATCAAATGATTTGCTATGAAATTTAAGTCGCTTTTCATATTTGCATTTCCAAACGCTCTTTTTGCCTTTCTAATACTCTGGGCTTCGGTGGGACTGAATGTATTTAGAACACGTTTCACTTCATCGTAATGTTTGCTGTAATACGTTGCAGCTTCTATCCAGGTTCCCCACCGAATAATTGTTGGTCGAGGTGGTAAAGGCACTCCGGGGAGCATTTCTTTAAACTTTTGTATTCTTTTAGGAGATTTCAAAAATGTCGTCTTAACATTTGCGATTAAATCATTCACATCTGGATAAAGTTTTCTTACTAGTTCAGCCACTCTATTTAAACCATGAGCCAAACATGTGACGTGCAAAAGATTGGGAAAAATACATTTTAAATTTCTTCCAGCCTTTAGCATGTAGCCCACACCGTCAGTTAAAAGTAAAAGTACTTTATTGTGATTATTATGGTTAGCACCCCATAATTCATCAAGAGCACTTGTGACCGTATTGGATATTGATACATTGTTCGTGCTGTCTAACCGTTTACTGGATATCAAGTGTTAGTGCCAATGTGATCATCACGTAATGCTCCCACTATTACGTTAGCTATTTGACGACCATAATCATCCGTGGTTTCGTCAACACTCACATATATATATTCATTTTTTAGCTCGCTCCGTATTTTATTCATTTTTTCATCGTAAGCTTTATTTAAATATTCCCGTCGCAGTTGACATTCCGAAGGAACTTTTGCAGTTTTTCCAAATTTACCGGTAACACAATTTTCGATAAAATCTTTAAATATCGGATTGTTTACCTGCGTCCATGGTATATTACAGCCCACAACAAATTTCAAGAGCTCACTATTGAAATCATATTTCATACCTGTATGTTTATTAGATGCGACATGTCGCGTTGCACTAGATTTCGTTTGAGCGAAGCTCACATTGCACTTGGTGCAAAATAATAAAGAATCTCGAACCTCTATCTCTGGATTATTTTCTATCCACGAACGCATAAACTCGTAACGAGTTTTTTTTCTCGGAGGCATATTTGTGTTGACTGATTATTTACAGTTTTTTAAAATACAATTGCATATAAGTTTATCTACTAGACAAGCAAGGGTAACGGTTTACAATAGGTGTCTAATACAATGTCAATCTTGACGCTCGATATCTATGAAGCATTTTCTTATAAATGAATAGACTTAACTGAAGAGGTTGATAATGAATGACCAATATAAAATATGTACCTATATGTATGATTAATCTTTATTTATTTTTCAATCAATTATTCATTCGGTAGAAACCTACTAGGGTACGATCTGTTTTTAAGTAAATACCTACTCTTTGGCTAATGTCAAACGTTCCCGCTCCGAAAACCCCGATGTATGGTTATAGCTCTCGAAACTGACTTAGCTACTAGCGAAAACTATATCTTCAAATATAGGTACTTACAGATTTTGTCTTTCTTTCCACTTATTATAATTATCTTTAGGTATTCATCATGTTTCATCTGACTGTCGGGGCATATACTATGCGAGAAGGAGCGGGGCAGCAATAGACGCATCAGCGCGGCAGGTACGGGGCGCGCGGGTGATTTCTGATTTTTCCCTGGCGATACGCCCCCTCTTAAACAATTTTCACCTAAAACTGAACATTTGCATTCATTGCAAGATAAACACTAGGAACTACCTTAATCATCGCTCCAGAATAGACTCTTCTCAATTCTAAAATTGGTAAAATAGGTGGGAATAAAGAAAAAAAATAGTAATAGTTTAGTTAGGATTGTTTTCCCGCCGTGTTTAATGAATGACGATTCTTTTGTGAGTTAAATGAGATTTCGATTTGACATTTTGAGCATTAAGTATTTATGTCCTTTATTCATTTTAAATCTTAGTGATAGGATTTTACAATTCCTAACTAATTGTGTAATTATTCAAAATTTTGAATTTTTTTTTTGCATTTTAATATTTATTTATATTTAATTTTATTTTATTTATCTTTCGGTCATTTTTATGCTATATATTAATTTTGAATGAATTATATTGTTTTTGACTTGAATATTAAAATATTAATGATGAACTTGTTTTTGTTAAATAATTAACATTATATTATAAGATAATATTATTTACTAAGCAATATGGACCTGGTTCTGAATTAAACGTTTTCATTCATTCATTCACTAGATTATTGACGTATATAGGCTGATGATGATGATGATCATTGATGAGCAGCAGAAGTTCTTGTAATCTTGATATTTATGCAAGCTTTATATACCCTTATCACGAAACAAATTATTTTTAATTAAATATTTTGGTTCGTGTTATTTTTAACGAGGAAGTTACCCCGATCATTTTTATAATCGATATGAAGCTAAGCCTTAGGTATATTAAGCTTTATATTGTAATTTTTATCGTGAAATAAATGAATCTCATCTAAGGACCAAAAATGTTCGTCAAATACGCCATGTATAAATCAAAGGTCAAAACACAGTTATTATATATTATATACATATGGAAATGAGTTAAATACGATTATTACACACGGGACTAGTACGTAGTGGTTACTAAGCGATACACAATTCCCTTTGAACTGTACAGTTAATTAATATACACTCGGGTGCAAAGAAATCGAGCCACACGTGCAACTTTCATGTTTGTTCGTTTTATGCAAAATCTGCCTATGGAAAACGAAAAAAAAGGATGTCGTTAGAAAGGTAATTTATTCAGCTATTAAATAAAGTTAATTTCATGATTAGGAACGTCGTCGTTACGTAATTGTGGGTAATAATGTTGCCCTGTTACTAATGAGCCAATTAATGCACGTGTGGTTTGTGCCGTTTGGGAAGGTATAAATGAAAAATTATCAGTAATTGCCCATCAATTGTGGATTGAATCTCTTCCTGTGACATTGCTCTCTATAAAATTTACCGGAAACTTCATAAAAAATGGATACTACCCCTGCTGAAGCCGCCCAAGCCGTAGCTCTGCTCCAAACCGGACTTGGTCAGCGTCAAGTGGCCCAACAACTGAATTTAAGCCGATCAGCAGTCCAACGAGTGTTTCAGAGGTACCGAGAGACTGGTGCCTTTACGAGAAGATCCGGCACAGGCAGGGTACGGTCTACCTCAGAAACAGACGACCGCTTCATCGCCTTGACTTCTCTACGGACACGCCGACTCAATGCTGTTAAGCTACAGCAGAAACTGCAGGAAGTCCGGAATGTGTCTGTTGTATATGTTTCTTTATTAGTGGGTAGTTTCAAACTGTTTAATAATTGTCGAATGAGGGTGGTCAGGGATTTTGTATAGGTAGTCCTCGAATAGATCTGATTCAGAGAACAACGCTGTTTTATTGCTGCTCCTGGACATCCCCGGGGAACCTTCCTGGCGACATACATAATAAACTGGCGACGAGTCGTGAACGAATCAACGTGTGTGCGAACGCGGTGAAGTGTTTGGAAAGTAATATCTTGTGCGAACGGTATTGAAATATGTCGGTTGGCAAGATGGACGCGTTCGATCGACACAAGGACAATTGGTCAACCTATGTGGACAGGCTGGAGCAATATTTTATTGTAAATAGTGTTGAAGATGTCCGCAAAGTACCCTTGTTAATTACCGTAATGGGGGCAGACAGCTACGATTTGTTGGTGACATTGTGTACGCCAGCTAAGCCATCACAGAAAAAATACGAGGAGCTGGTCCAACTTATGGAAAATCACCTACAACCAAGGCCGAGTGTTTTGGCGGAAAGATATAAATTTCGTCAGCGCAAACAAGGAAAAAATGAAACAATAGCGGATTTTATTGCAGACTTACAAAGGCTGACTAAGTACTGTAATTTTGGTTCGTGGTTGGATGACAGTCTACGGGACCAATTTGTATGTGGATTGTATAATGAGAGTATTCGACTACGGTTGTTTACGGAGACAGATTTAAAGTTTGCGAAGGCTAAGGATTTAGCAATAGCGATGGAAGCGGCAGAGGTTAACGCAGCAGCAGTTGAAAATCGTGGCCGTTCAGTGGGACATGACGTCAGCGCGCCATGTTTTGTGATGGGCAGTGATGGCCAGTTTAGGGGAAAGACGCCGCCACGGCACAACAGAGTTTATGCTAAGCGGGTGGAGATGGACCGATCGACGACCAGCGGACAGCGGTCGTACCCTAGCAACAGGACACCCGTGACGTCACGAACAGCTGTTAGCGGCCGCGGTCAAGGTCAAGCGCAGTGTACTGCATGCGGAGGTGCGCATGTGACGGAGGCGTGCAAATTTCGTTTTTACGTTTGCCGAGTTTGCAATCGGGATGGGCACTTAAAGAAAATGTGCCCGCGGCTAACTAAGGTAGCTAAACATAATTACGTCGAGGATGAGTATTCGGAAGAGGAAAAATGCGACTTAGAGGTAAATCTTTCCTTTGTTAAAGAAAGTACGTTAGGTAAATACAAGCCATATTTGATGACACTCAATATCAATAACCAGGATATTACTATGGAAATAGATACTGGCAGTACAATAAGTTGTATTAATTCAGAGATTTACGATAAATATTTTCCAAATTGCAAGTTACTGCCTAGTAATTTAATATTGAAATATTATACGGGGGAATCAGTCCGCACCTTTGGAAAAATTAAGCCTGTCATTACGTATAAAGATCGGGTTATGCCGCTTGATTTGTATGTGATAAAGAATGGCAAAACTAATTTACTGGGTAGGCAGTGGTTAGTGGAGTTAGGTATTGCTGTTTGTGGCGAATTAGAGTCTATAAACTATGTTAATACATCTGGCGATTTTAATGTGTCAAATTTCAGTTCCAGATTTAAGAATGTGTTTGCGGAGGGCCTGGGGAGGTATAACGGCAGCCTAGTGTCATTGCGGGTCCGGCCGGACGCGCGCCCCGTGTTCCTGCGCGCACGGCCCCTGGCGTACGCGCTGCGCGAGCCGGTGGAGCGCGAGCTGGAGCGGCTGGAGCGCGACGGCGTCATCACACCCGTCGAGACCTCCGAGTGGGCCACGCCTATCGTACCGGTGGTCAAGTCAGACGGAACGATACGTATATGCGGCGATTATAAGATAAGTTTAAATAAGCATTTAGATGTGGACCGTTTTCCTTTGCCTAGGGTCGAGGATTTGTTTGCAAAATTACACGGAGGGCAGAAATTTAGTAAAATTGATCTTTCTCAAGCATATGCGCAACTCGTACTTGATGACACGGCTAAGTATACGGTTATTAATACGCATAAAGGTTTATATAAATATAATAGATTAATATATGGCTTATCCTCAAGTCCAGGAATTTTCCAAAGGATTTTGGAGCAAATGTTTGCTGATTTACCGAAAGTAGGGGTGTTCCTAGATGACGTGGTCATTACAGGCGACAATGACCAGGAACACATGGGGAACTTATATAAGGTATTTGAACGATTGGAGAAATACGGTCTAAAAATTAAAAAAGAGAAATGTTCTTTTCTTGCGGATTCTATTACCTACTTAGGATATGTGGTGAACAAAAACGGCCTTCACACATGTCCTAAGAAGGTTAGAGATATTTTAAATGTCACGACGCCGAGTAACGTATCCGAGTTACGATCCTTTCTGGGAATGACTATGTACTACGCCAAGTTTGTGAAAAACATTAGTACAATACTCACGCCGCTTTACCACTTGTTAAAAAAAGACGTAAAGTTTGAGTGGTCGCAGCCATGTGAGGAGGCATTTAATAATGTTAAGCACTTGTTAGCTTCCAGTGAAGTGCTGGCTCACTACTCGCCGGAGCTTCCGCTGAGGCTAACCACGGACGCCAGTAGCGTGGGCGTGGCCGCCGTAATCTCCCATGAATTTCCTGACGGCACGGAGCGCCCCATAGCCTACGCTTCGCGGGTATTGAATAGGGCCGAGAAGGCTTACTCACAGATAGATAAAGAGGCATTGGCGATTATCTATGCTGTGCGGAAGTTTCATCAATACTTGTATGGCCGTAGATTTGTTTTAAGGACTGACCACAAGCCGTTGGTGACAATATTCGGAGACAAAGTCGGGATTCCGGTGATGGCGGCTAGCCGAATGCAGAGATGGGCAATCATATTGGGCGGCTATCAATATGATATTGAATACGTACACACCAGTAAGAATGGAGCGGACGCGCTGTCGCGATTACCACCACACAGGCCAGATAGTAAATGCACGGAGGTGACGGAGGAAGAGATAACGTACCTACATTTTGTACAAGATTTCCTTCCCGTTACCAGCCATGATATAAAGAAAGCGACGGAGAAGGACGCATTACTGAGACAAGTACTTATATACATTAAAGGCGGCTGGCCGGCGTTTTGCACCAGCGATGATTTAAAACCTTTTTTCTGCAGAAGACAGGAACTATATGTGGAAGGTGGTTGTATTATGTGGGGTTACCGAATGGTCATTCCTGAAGACTTACGGGCAGGTATCTTAAAAGAGTTGCACATCAGCCACCAAGGTATGGTTAAAATGAAGAGTATGGCCCGGAGTTATGTTTGGTGGCCCAAGATTGACCAACATATAGAAGCAGTGAGCCGGACGTGTGCCATTTGCACGGTGGAGGGAGCAGCGCCCCACCGAGTGAAATGTCAGCCTTGGCCGTATTACTCGGAGCCCTGGAGCAGACTTCACGTCGACTTTCTTGGACCTTACGAGGGCAGAACTTTTTTCGTCCTAATCGACTCGACAACTAAATGGATCGAGGCCTTCCTGATGAGTAGAACCACAGCAAGGGCGGTGATTAAGGTGTTACGGGAGACTTTTGCAAGATTTGGACTGCCAAAAGAAGTCGTATCGGATAATGGCCCGCCTTTCTCGAGTCAAGAGATGGACGACTTCATGAGATTAAATGGAATAACACACACATTTGCAGCGCCATACCATCCGGCTTCGAATGGGGCCGCAGAAGGGGCAGTTAAATTATGTAAGAAAGCTATTAAAAAAGCGATAAGGGAACACCAGGATTTAGAAGAAACGCTACAAACTTTCTTATTCAATTATCGTAACAGCGAACAAGGAACTACGGGAGAAACTCCGGCCGTGCTACTACAAAGACGGCAACTTCGCTCCAGGTTAGATCTGTTAAGACCATCAGGCGCAGTGGAAACGAAAGTTCAGCAGGCGCAAAAGAAGCAAATCTCGTCAGGGGGAGGGAGCCAGCCCAAGCGAATAAACGAAGGGGACCCGGTGTGGGTTCAAGAATTTAACGCCAGGGACAAGTGGGTATCGGGAACGGTATCAAAGGTAACGGGGTCTCGAAATTATGTAGTGACAAGGGAAAACGGTACCACATGTAATAGACATTTAGATCAATTAAAAACGCGTATGGTATATTGTTGGCCAAGCTCCGTTCCGTCAGACAGCACCCCGGAGGCGACGCCGATTCACGTGTCGATGTCGCCGCCGCGCTCCTCACCCGCGCCGCCGGCGACGCCCGCGCCCACCGCGTCCACCGCACCGGCCGACTCCGCGGTGACACTAGCCCCGGCCCTCGAATGGAAACGTACTAGGAAACCCCCTATGCGTTATGGTTTCGAGTTCGATTAATAGGAACATTGTTTTTCCTTTTTTTTATAATAATTGTAATTAGTTCTTACGTTCTTAGTTACGTTTTGTTTTATACGTGTAGTTAAGTCTTTATATGTATGTTTACCTAGTGCCGATTCGACCAAAACAAGAATGGGCCCACCCCAACCATTATTTACTTGCATCTTCATACAGTTGAGGTTCCCGTTCTCATTTGATCCGATTGGGCTTAATGTACCTACATAGTTGGGTTAAGAAGGAGGGCAATAATTAAGAAGAGAGGTGTTGTATATGTTTCTTTATTAGTGGGTAGTTTCAAACTGTTTAATAATTGTCGAATGAGGGTGGTCAGGGATTTTGTATAGGTAGTCCTCGAATAGATCTGATTCAGAGAACAACGCTGTTTTATTGCTGCTCCTGGACATCCCCGGGGAACCTTCCTGGCGACATACATAATAGTGTCCATAAGTCGATGGACCGTGAGAAGACGTCTCAAGGAACAAGAACTCACACCACATCGTGCTGCCAATGGACCCAAGTTGACTGCAGCTCATCGCACAGCACGCCGTGTTTTCGCTCAAGACCATTACAATTGGACCCTTGAGCAATGGAAGAACGTGATGTTTTCTGATGAGTGTAGGATCTGTCTCTTTGGCAATGATGGAAGAGAAAGAGTCTACCGAAGACCAGGAGAGCGATTTTCGCAGTGTTGCATCGAATAAAGGGTCGCATACGGCGGTGGATCTGTCATGGTCTGGGCCGGTATTTCATTGGAGGCGAAGACCGATATTGTGTTCGTCGTAGGGCCTGATAGGCCTAACGCAGGAGGCTTAACTGCTCATCGTTATGTAGAGGAGATCTTAGCTGAACATGTGGTCCCGTTTGCGGGCTTTATTGGTGATAATTTTTTATTTATGCAGGATAATGCCAGGCCGCACACCGCCAGAATCACCAAGGATTACCTTAGGAGCGTCGATATTCCCGTCATGGATTGGCCTGCAAGAGGTCCTGACCTCAATCCAATAGAGCACCTCTGGGACGAACTGAAAAGGCGAGTTCGAGAAAAAAATCCAGTTCCTGAAACTCTTCGTGAGCTGAAAATCGCCGTCGAAGAGGTTTGGGCGGACATCCCTCAAGAATTCATCAGCAACTTGGTTATATCCATGCGTAATCGCATGGACGCATGTCGCAGAGCTAGAGGAGGCAATACAAGATACTGAAACAAAAAAAAAAAACGATTAATTTTCCACGCAATTTTTCCCTACACTTGAGTTTTCCTTGCGTTGCTACAATGCTAATTTGACATGAGTTTTGTTTTCCGCCCTAAGTGTATGGAAAATTGCCCGTTTTTCACCTGAAAATAAAGTCATTCGATAGAAAACAAAATTATCGTTCCAACGATACCCCATTTTTCACATTTCCTTCGACAGTTTTTCCATAAAACAGAAATTCGAAAAAATATGAAGGTGGCTCGATTTCTTTGCACCCGAGTGTACATATTAAATTAGTAATATGATTTAATATCTGTGTGGCGTCTCATGTCAATCGAATAACCACAGACAAGCCCAACTGCAAATCACAGACTAAACCACAGTCTCTGGCAAACAGATCTATTCTCTATAACATGGTCAGATGATGTTAGTTCAATACCTTAGTCAAAGAAGACTTTTTACTTGGAAATATAGATTACTTACCTTATAATTTAGAAAAATATTTGAAAATCAATCAAGTAATACTAGTACACAAACGAGGTATTTTTGAAGCTATAGGTCTTCCCCGGAGCCGACCTCGAATATTTCAACAGCACTCTGATCCATCACAATGGGCCCCTTGTAGAAATGGTATAAAAGACAATAGGCATGATTCCTATGGTTTATAATGAGTCAAATAACAGACAAATTTATAATGAGTCAAAGACGAGCCTCGCTGGCGGCAGCCAAAACGCTTCATACCAATAATTAGTATGACGTCACCGCTGTCTATTTGTTCTAATCGTTGTATGGAAAATTAATTGAATTACTGTTTTGGTCGTGAAATACTGCGTTTAGGTGCATAATTGTCATAAAAAACTATGTAAAGGTCGTAATGGCAGAAATAAATATAATCTTGGACTATAAAAAAAATAGGTACAGTCGAGGAATTTGAATGTTTAGCACTTTTGGACCTTAACGTCATTCAAATAGAGTTGACATGTGCCAAACCTTCATTTTCCTCGACCGTACATATTTTTTTTTAGGTGCAACTTTCAAGTACTTATAATTTTTTTTATGATTTTGTTTATATTTTACAATCTACACTTTATTGCAATAATTCGATGGTTTACTATCCATATAGTAACACGACGTTATGAATTTTAACGTAAGGAAACTACCCTACTGTCCTGGATCCATGACCCCAAAAAAGTGTTACCACCCTGAATGAAACCAATTAATTGTTTTTGCGTATTTTTATAGATCGACAGTGGCAAGCGGACACAGTAGCGCATGCTTTACAAGATTGTCACCAGCTGTTAGATTGACTAGCAACTAATGGTGGCTGCCAGTACACCTTGTATTCTTTCGAGTAGATATCATCTTTATCGAGATAAAACTCCAAGATAATTTCATAAATATAAGATGATTCGTTTTTGTTGTTACCAGCCTATGAAGAATAACATCGTGAGGAAACCGGTCTAATCCCATCAAGGTCTAGCTTTCCCTCTGGGTTGGAAGGACAGATGGCAGTCGCTTACGTAAAACCAGTGCCTGTGCCAAATCTTGGGATAAGGTGCTAAAGCGGACCCCGGGCTCCTTTAGGGCACAACCGGGAATAACGCTAGGAGGATGAGACGGGGCAATAATCATCGAAACCCAGTTCCTCAGTGACTAGGGTATCGTGTTAGCGAACATCAAACCCCTAAATGTGATTAGTGTGTGACTAGAGCCAGCAATAAGGGATCGTGTTCATCGCAGTAATATCCCAGTGTGCCTAGCTAGATTTGGTAGCTGATTGTTAGATGCAACTTAGCTACTGGGTGTGATTCGGTCAATTATTACAAAATAGTACATTGTTATAGAGGCTAGAAAGTAGGCAATAGATGGACAAGTGGGTTCGAGGTCCGAGCCGAAGGTGAGGATTAGACTTTTGTCCGAGTTAATTATATTTTAAACCCGGCATTTTCATTTCGTAGCGTTTGTGGCACGTGGCCATTGTGCCTAAACAATTACTTTGAAGAACCGATGGGTCTTAAGGGTCTCCTAGCTCCCAATGACCTTCGACCTGTAACTATCGGTTTTTCGTGTTTTTTATGGCTTATCGCATAACAACAACGTGGTTTACCGAAATGGTATTTCATATTTACTTCAAAACCCACAGTTTTCGGGATATATGGCACCAGTTTGGCAATTTTTTTGACGTAACTTTTGTGAAAAAGAGTTCAAAATAAAAATCACGAGAAATTTGTTAGAGACATCAATAAGGAACAGTTATGTGTAGATTTCATATATACAAGTGCATAAACAACATACTTATATCGAAAAGAGGGCTTTTTTGGACCATGATTGACTAAATCATAAAAAAATAACTGTTATATATTAAAAAAAAAAACTCTCGTGCATATGTAGATAAAAGATTGATGAATCGATAAGTGTTTGTGCCATAAATATATCTATAGTTTTTACGTAGGAATATCAACTCAAAACTCGTTAAAACTAGCCAAATAGCGCGTGCGCGCCCCTGTGCCTTTTTCCATTCAATAAGGGCATGCGTCACAGAGCTGTCACACACAGTCTTAAGTAAGAATGAGTTTGACAGCAATATGACGTGCTTCCTTGTTGTGGACTTGTAGCTAATCTAGAATATATAATCCGGTCTAAAAAAAGAATCTGCACTATACAATGTTTAACGTGTCCCCTGGCTAGACCAGCATGTCTATCATGAGACGGCAGCGACATACTTTCGATTTTTCTCGCATTATACCTCTTGTTCTAAGTGTTCTAATAAGAAAGAGACGGATAGCGCGAGAAAAATCGAGAGTATGTCGCGGCCGTCTCATGATAGACGTGCTGGGAATGGAACTTTCCGCGCGAGAACCGGACGCTAATTGCCACATTACCTACCTATTGAATATATGGGAACAATCCTTCTATTATTATAAATTTTAAAGCGTGTGTGAGTTGGGCGTTTAGTTATGGATGTTGGTTAATCAATAATGCAAAAGCGGCTTAATGGATTTGGTTGACATTTGGCACACAGACAATTTATATTGATGATGAATTTTTTTGTGGGCGGCGAGGGGGGAACCACACTACACTTCCCTGAATAGGTGTAGTGGAATACTGTAGGATCAGTTGGAAACTAGTTCATCCGACAGGTTGATCAACTATTTTCTGTCACTAGTTGCTATTGTGACATCTCCTGAGTCACTTTTTTTAACTTTTTTTTTTTTAATTTATTTATTTCCAAATACAAGTTACATGATAAATTATACACTCGCCATCTATTAAGTTTGATGGCGAGACGCGCTCATTTACTACAACTATTGTAACGTAACCTAATTTGCTTTTATTACTAACCTAATCTCTTCTCTAAACTTTTTACAGATGTAGGTAGAATGGCAATTCAAAATATTAATAATAATAAAATACCGTATTATGGCTCGACCTCCGGCGACAGTGGACGACAACTGCGATTTATGGGTTTTAAATCACCAAATGTGGGGTTCCCTGTCAAGTTTGACGGGTGCGTCCCACGAGATATAACAACAATATATATAATTTCATATTAATAACGTTCACAAGATATAATGAACGTTAGCTATAACAACAGAACCAATACTTTTATAAGGAATAACGGTCAATTGACATCATAATCATATTATATAACGTTTTTTTCTATAACACTCAAATTGACTAATTTTATTTCGTATAACATACATAACGTATAACGATCATAACATATAATATCTTTTCGTATAACAAACATAACGTATAACGATCATAACGCATATTATACAGACAATTAGGTAAGGGCAGCCAGAAAAAGGGGGGACGGGGGGTCAAGCCGCCCACAGCCCCCCGCAGTAAAAAACTAGAAATACTTTTAACAATGGTATTATTTGTAGGTTAGGTTAGGGTTACCTTGTGTCCCTTAGAGCGGAAATAGACAACCCGCAAACCGCTCACCCCGCGGTGACGTCGACACGCTGGCGGTTAGGTTAGGTTAAAATAATTGGCATGTTTGATTTCAAAAAAATATTTTATTTCAATCTTTCACAAGTGTGTTATACAGTATGTATATTACGAACCTTTAATGTTTTTTTTTTTCAAACTGAAATTTGAGGCTATCGCTCTAAGAAATTCACATTCACATTCTATTAAAATAACAGTAGGCGATTATACTATACGAGCATTATACCTACTTATTGATGTTAGATAAATTGAATAATATACGTTTGAAACCTTAGGTGTTATGAATGTTATATGCTTTAATCGATATATCAATTGGTATTATATCTTAAGTACGTTATACTTTACGAAAATATATATTTTGACATTATACCTTTCGTTAATTATGTGCAATGAGCGTTATACTAAACTAGCTTATACACAGTGAGCGTATATATTATGATCGTTATATCATAAGTTGTTATACCTCGTATTACTTACCCAAGTTTGACCCCTTTTTGTATGGACCATCTTCTAGGCACGTTAGAAGTCCGTATTATAACAAGTTTTCTATGAAACTGTATTTTACTGTACTTTCGTGGCACTTGACAAGAAGAAGTAGTTGATTGACCCTTAAACGTCTGCTAACGAAATCCTAAAACCCCGAGCAAGTGAAAATTTTACAAATTAATCGCCATGAACGGGATTAGAACTCACGTTCTACATTCCGTGCATCGGTCTGAACCAACTGAGCTACCGTGGGCTACCACTCGTCATGACGAATGCAGAGGTTTAAATATATGATGATGATGATGATAAGTTTATATTTATTTATTTATTTATTGATACATGGAAAACCAACAGCGCAACATATTTATAGACAAAATAATAAAACCATATAGCCATTTACAGGTACTCACTTATAGAAATAAACTAACAAAAATAAATCTATAGCCAAACTTAAACTTAGCGTACATTACGCACAGTAACCAATCGCGCACAAAATATATATAGATACAATGCTTTCTTACCTACCCCTTTAAGGGGTGAAATTGGGATGAATGTTTCGCAGAGGAAGTCACTAGGAAGACATTTTAAAACTACACATCCACTGCGTAGGTTATAATAGGTTAGGCATAGGTTCAAAAATATCTGAGCAACCTTATAATAATAATAAATAAGTAAATAATAAATATTGGGGGAAAATCTTACACAAATCGACCTAGTCCCATAGTAAGCTCAATAAGGCTTGTGTTATGGGTACTAGACGACGATATATTTAATAGATAGAAATACTTAAATACATAGAAAACATGCATGACTCAGAAACAAATATTCATGCTCATCACACTAATATTTGCCCTTACCGGGATTCGAACCCAGGACCTTCAGCTTCGTAGGCAGCATCACTACCCACTAGACTAACCGGTCGTCGGCCGGTATGATGGTATTAATAAAGTCGTATTCACATATTTTGGATATAACATCATAAACATGTATACACTTTTCGACCTTATCTTAAAGCAATAACTTAAAGTCCTATAACCACCTATAATCCACTACATGTTTATGATGCCGACTGTACAGTTGGAATGTGTGTTCATCTCAGTCGTAATAACAACTCATGACGAAATATATTCTGTATTTTCTTGTATATATAATTTATTGCATAAAAAATACAGTCACGTCATGTCCCTGGGGGTTGCCAACTATTATTCTCCGGCCAAACATTTAAGCGCAAACGTGCTCAATTTCTACAACCATCTAATTTGGAAAACATACCGTGGCATCCCCTGATGATTGTGGCCGACAATTTCAGTGAAACAATGAATTGCTATGTATAAAGCAATAAGTAATAGTGTTCTAGAAACTGGGTAATATAATATTGTGTACGTCTGGTGCGGCCAGCACAGCAAAATAAAAACAATGATCGTGACTATAAAAGGGTTGAAGACCCCTGGTTTAGAATCTAACTTAATAATATTTGGGGACCGTTATATAAAAATCGACCTAAGTAAACCAAGTTTTTAGTATAAGACGATGTATTAGTGCTAAAAAACAATGTTCGTAAACATAATGAATTAACGAAATACTGAATTATGTAGAAAACACCAATGATTCAGTAACAAATATGTGTATTCATCATACAACAAACCACTTAAGTGTAAGCAATTAAGTCGGTGAATAACTGTTTTTTTTTTTTTCTTTACAAATAAAAATGTCCTTACTGGGATTGGTCCCCAGGGCCGCTATTTTTGTAACATAATAGTTATTTACGATACAAGTGCCGAAAATAGGAAATTCGCACGTGTATCGTACAACGTTTTACTGTACGTATGGCTCTTTTAAGTTTTGACATATGCACGAAAAGTGCTCATTTCCGCACTAGTGCGGGAAAGTAGCACCATATGTACTGTAAATATTACTATTTATAATCAATGTTATATTTAACCAATACACTTACACACATATATTTTATATTACACCCAAAATAGTAAACATAAGAAAACGTAAATACATTAATTATAACGATGGTAGACAACAGGCGGTCTTATCGCTAAAAAAGGATCTCTTCTAGACCACCTTGATCACATGTTTTCAAAATAAAACTGCAAAGATTTTAATTGTGTTTTAGAATTTTTCCACTTAACGAATACATTATGCAAACATTTTAACTGCTCTCATAACTGTCATTTGAAATAACCCACTTCTGTAAATAGTTTTATAGATGCGCACATTAAAACATCCATGGAAAATGACCCGAAAAACCAACAAGAACATAAAACAAACTTATACCAACGTACGACCAGCTATAAAAAATTCGAATATCCGGCTTCAGGAAAATCTGAACACAAACGGACATTCATAATAGATATTTTCAGGTATTTTTCATAGTTTCGCTTTAAAAAAAGTCCGTTGTATTGCGGCTTGTTTGAAGGTATTTCACATAGTGTTTCTACTTCGGAACGCATGACTGATGTATTGCGATAATGCTATTGGTTGGTGCGCTCTTGATTTTGCTAAAACATAAATATAGTCAGCCATATTCAAATTCAAATAATTTTATTCGAACAAAATCCATAACGTGATAGTAACATTTTACACCTAACACCAGAAGACTAAGGGATCGTTCTAATACAAAGCGAATACGCGATTATCGCAAGTTCGCGCGAATTTTACTCGCGCGAACGCGCGATCAAACATATTGGACTCGAATAGGTGTCCTAATTCATCGCGCGATTGTCAATTAGGACACCTATTCAAGTCCAATATGTTTGATCGTGTGTTCGCGCGAGTAAAATTCGCGCGAACTTGCGATAATCGCGTAGTCGCGTTGTATTAGGACGATCCCTAAGACGGGAGCTCCGCTTCACTTCGCTCCCGCGTTAGTCTTCTGAACCTAACAACATTAGAATCGGTTTTGCTCTATTATTTTGCGCTATTATTATATTAATATAGGTTAAAACATAAGAGTGCAGGCAGCCACGGTGAGTCCCTTCTGTCGGCCAGCGGGTACAGAATGGTATTCGAGCTGGAGCGGCACCATCTCAATAGTGAGCTACATCGCTTCCAGCACGGCTATCACAAGACGGCGCGCGAGCTCTCTCGATTATTCTCGCACCATCCGTCCGAGAAAAATCGAAAGAGCTCGCACGCCGTCTTGTGATAGCCGTGCTGATGATCGCGTGGAAGCCGTTGTGGTCCAATCCTCCGCGAACATACCCGAGGCGCTGCAGCGCCGCGGCCCGAATAACACCCTGTAGGCGTTGTTGTACAGCACCCGCAGAGCGCTATATGCCCGCTGCGTATACCAGACCCATAGGCTGCACGTGTAGAAGGACTGACAATATGCTTTAAAAAGCGTAGCTTTCACCTTATCTGTATATCGCTTGTACTGACTAGATTGACAGTTGGGGCCGACTTCTCTTCTGCTACCGCATCGACAAATGAGAAAGGTTCTTAAGTTTAGGCACTTTTTGCCTTAGCACCTCAAGGTACTGTGCGATGACTCTGCCGCACAAATCAAAGCTAAATAGTAAATGCACTAACATATGCAGCCGGGTGAATCTACGGCGGTTGGAAACGCTCGGTTCTAAACTAATCAGAAGTATCACCATAAAAGTGTGACAATACGCCAGAATTTTGATGAAATAAAACTCAACGCCGGTATCATACGTTTCGTATAAAAGCTAATAAGTCTGTGTATTCACTTATAATTCCATTCGTTTTGTTAATATTTGCTGAGATAATAATGACGAAGAAATAAGTTTATGTTAGAAAATTCATTTATGGTACAAGCTTTTATTGCCGTCTGTATACCGTCATCGACTACTCGATGAGACAATTCGAACGAGCCCAAACTCGACGGGGTTACGTTTGTTAAGATTCGCAGGCTAATGTCCACTTTCCACTGCGAGCGCAGCGGAACGAACTCCGTACGGAGTCCGTTTAACTCGCAATGGCGAATTGCATATAAGTCTACTCTTATTAAGTGGAAGCACTTATATGCAATTCAAAGTGGGCACAACGGCGTGATATTTTAAGAAACTTATTTAACAAGTTTTCATAAATTGGCTTACCATTTGCGCGAAATTCCCCCTTTCCTAGAACTAACTTGCATGAACTAGAATAATTTGAGAAAAATTGTGTTCCCAAAATACTTATCACGTCCTAAAATAATTCCCTTGGCCACCTTCTGTCTCCGTCATCAGATCAGCTCGATGGTACCATAACATTGAATTGACATCAAAACTATACTTAAACACAAAAATTCAGCTCAATCGGTTGAAGATATCTGCTTCAAAATTGAGTTGCAAGATTCCACCCGAACAAATATAGTTACACTAGCTTCTGCCCGCGACTCCGTCCGCGTGGAAATCGTTTATATCGCAGCTCCATACAAACTTCAACCCCCATTTCATCCCTTTAGGGGGTGATTTCCAGGATGAAAACTATCCTATGTCCTTCCCCGGGATTCAAACTATCTCCATACCAAATTTCATCGCTATCGGTTCAGCGGTTTAAGCGTGAAGAGGTAACAGACAGACAGACAGACAGACAGACACACTTTCGCATTTATAATATTAGTATATGGATATGGATGGATACGCGCAAAGAATGAGTGGTACATACTAAATAGCCTATACATTTATTCAAAACTGATTCTATTTCTCTTTCCAAAGTGTCATTTCAAGTGGAAAATATCAAATGAATCGTCTAACATAAGCCTAATGGATGAAAGGCATTTAGTGAATGTATACTATCCCCGGGGAGAAAGTTTCTCAGACGAAACCCCCGCGATCACAAGGCACATTATATACATACATGAGAACTATTAAAGTAGTCCACAGTCAACGCGCGTCATATACGGTAATTGGGTACAGAATAATAACAGTGCTTACTTGCTTAGTTACGTACAGTTGGTCCTTTGTCTCTACATCATATCAGACAAAAGACGTCCACTGCTGAACATAGGCCTCCCCAAAGAGTGTCACAATGAACGGTTTTGCGCCACCCGCATCGAGCGGACTCCTCGCCTTTACCAGGTCATCAGTCCACCTTGCTGCGTCTGCCCACGCTGCGCCTGCTGGTACGTGTTCGCCACTCGAAAACCTTTCCGCCCCAACGGCAATCGGTTGTACGTGCAATGTGCCCCGCCCACAGCGATTCGTAGGGCTATATCGTTTACCTTGGTGCTGCTGCGGATAGCCTCATTTCATTAACATTTTTTGGGCTTTATTTTGTTTATGGTTTTAAGTAAGAACAGTTAAATAGATAGTTGTGGTACGTGTCTATTCTGCACACCGTATTTAAATTGTCTTCACTGTACCAAGTTACATAACTTTGCTCAACACACGCAAATGATTAAAGGCGAATTACATGTAATTGTACACGTTGCTTTAAGCGGATAGATTGTTGGAAACTGGGATTTGAAATCCCTTAAGTTTGACAAAGATTCCTGTCGACAGTCACATCCACGTATAATTACAACTACCTACACATATTAATAACTAAAGACTAACGGCCGTATTCATAAACGTTCTATAAGCCTGTTTTAACTAAAACGCCGTTAAAATTCGTTTGTCCTTATCTGTCACTTCGACATTTGTGTTCGTAAGAAAGGGACAAAGCACATTTTATTTAGCAGAGGCATTTTAAGTTTTATGAATAAGGGGGTTAGTGAGCTGTAAAACTTGCGAACATGTTTATTCTTCAAAAAAAAAACAAATATTGAATGAATCGACATAGTCCAGGCAATAAACTGACAACTCGTATGGAAAAAATGACAATTTTGGAAATAATTTATAATAGCTTATTTTTTATGTGTAACGGATATATTATTATCAATTAAATAGTTACCCAACGACAGAATCCGACAAAATTTCAGACATCGAAAAAATTATAAGTTAACTGGCTTCTAAAAAGTCAGTAAAATTATTAATAAATGTTTCTGTCTTTATTTTGGTTCATTTACATTTGCTCTATAATATTCAAGATAAATCGTACAAACAAAGATAATGCATGCTTCATTTAAATCTACATAATTACCTCCGGGTGGAAAGTTTGTCGGATTCTTGACTAAATTATCTTAGAATAACATTGTCAAATGAAATCAACAAAAAAAACGCCATTATAAATTAATGTTTTTCAAAACCGTATTTTGCCTGGAGTAACAAAGAAAAATATATTTACCCGGCTCATAAAATTTCACGAGAACCGGTTAATAAATGCAACTTGTAAAGGAGAATAGCCGGACAGCGCCCGGATATACGAAATAATTTTGTGTCTCGTAAAGCTACGAGAACTCTGAGTATGATGCAGGTAAAGCTGAGCTTCCACGACAGTTCCAACAAGCCGAAAGAAGTAACGCCGCGCCAAATCGGTCCATGAACGGTAACTGTAGCGTTTAAAGATGGCTGGCGCGGCCCGTTACCGTTGGATATCTAAAGGGAAGGAAAGTCATCGCGACGCAGCTGTGCGCCATGTGGCCCTAGACAGCCCATAGATATGATATTAGAAAAGCCAAATAGAGCCAGTATATAGTTAAATAAACACTCACTAATATAGAATTACCGTGAGCACCGAACATAAAATAGCTAAGTATGTATAATACCTATACTGTAAACTTAACGTATTATTTGTAGACGGGGGCCCCCAGCACCTTTTAGTTCATAAAATCTTGTAACAGTTGATGTAAGTTATGTAGATAAGTCTTCTTTATTGCAATACACGGCATATTTTTTGTATCTGAATGTACCTGTCATACGCATTGATTTATCACTGACAACAAATGGCGCCATAGTGAATGACGAAACAACACACATGACCTCCAAATGACAAGAGGCGTGGCGCGCCCGAGAATAGGGTTGTGGACTCAAAGGTAAAAAATATGCATAATGACGAAAATCACATTCAAAAAACTCAAAAAAGAACTAAGCTAAAACCGTTTTTATGCTGCTTTGCTGAGAAAAGCGCTCGAGACCCGTGACGTGACGGATGTCAAGCGTAAAAGTACATGACAATCGTTTCATATGAAGTTGCGTTTTGCGGAAAAGACACAGAATATACCCCTCTTAAAACTTTGGCCACATAACTTTGTGACAATTTATTCTCTTGTGATACTTTTTTCTTAATTTGACTATGTATATGTTTAAATTCCCTTTTTCAATTCCAACATTCGTCATCCTCCTAGCGTTACTGCCAAGTTTTGGCGTCGGCACTAGTTTTAAGAAAGCGACTGCCATCTGACCTCCAACCCAGAGGGAAAACTAGACTATATGGGGATTAGACCGGTTTCCTCACGATGTCTTCCTTCACCGACAAGCTAGCGGTAAATATTCCGTACATAAGTTCCGAAAAACTCATTGGTACGAGCTGGGATTCGAACCCACGACCGCAGCTTGACAGCCGCATGCCTGAACCACTAGGCTACCGTAGCCATTTCAACATTATTGATTATATAAGGTGCTAACAAATTAGGTACCAATACTTTTAGAGCTGATAGTACTATAGTCTCTAGGAGTAGAGTTAAGTATGAAACATTTAAAAGTGTGTATCACTTTTTGGAGATAATTAGGGATACAACGTTACTGCGTAAAAACACCCTGTTAATGAGATAGTCAACAATCAATCATTGACGTTTGTCACAAACGACGATGTTCACTTGACAGATAGTGTTTTAACATCTCGTCAGTTGAATGCACAGGCTGATTATGTTTGGTCGAAATTTTAATTTATTTATTTTGTACCGGAAATTAAAACAAAAATATCATATGAAAAGTTTTCTTAATTTCTATTTAAAGTCAATTGTTTTGATGTAATGTAACACCTCTTAAAATATTGGTACTTAATTTGTTAGCACCTTATATAATTTGGTGTCCCCACATCCTTATTGTAGTCAAAAGTGTCCATAATATCCCCCATCGAGGCGCCTCAGTGAATAACCAGGTATGGTCACAGAATAAAAGACCTAGTTGTGCGAAGGTTGAAAAACACTGAATTCTCTCCAGTACCTTAGCTACGAATCGATTTCTCAGGTTCTTTAACGCAGTCGAGTCACGCTCCGCTCGTTACAACGCTTAAAGTTGAAAGCAATTGTCATTCCACTACCAATGAATCATTCAGTATCAGAGGCCAATGCATTTAGTCACTGGAAAACTTATTCCAAGTAATCTAATGCAATTTACATAGAAAACGCTTTCGGCGAAGTCGTTTTGTTTTATAAATTTTTGAGTGGATGTGAATACCCATTTATCTTTGGATTTGGGTTGTCTAGTGTTATTTTCCCCGCGAGTGCACTTTGCGGTTCGCAAACAGTTACTTTAAAGGTAACTTGGCAATTATTTTCTATCTTTGTCTGCCAATGCATTGACAATTTCATTACAGAGCAAATAAATAAATGTCAAAGCTCGATTGGTTGAGAACGGCTGGCCACCTAAGCCAGAAGGTTCGAATCCAGCTCAAAGCAATGAACTTGTAAACATCGAACTATTCGAATTTGCACAGCAGACGGCGGTGGCGACCAAAATATCAATTTGTTTTTGCCGTTGGTAAATATTTTTCTAAGCTTTATCTCTTTAGGAATAACGCCCAAATTCGAACTATTCGAATTTTCTCAATAGCAAAACGGTGAAGGACGCGCTGGTATTATTACACATTTATTTGCAGAATATGCTATTGCAAAAAGTGTTTAACGGCTTTATACTCTTACGAATAGCGTTCAGTTCTGAATGAAGTTGAATCGGCTAGAAGCAAAAAGTGACCTCCTTCACATCTGACGTCACAACACTATATCGCGTATTTAACAATTTTTCCCCATCCCAAAAAGTGCTCAGCGCCGCTAAAGAAGTTTTCACTTCAAAAAACTTATATTATAAGCATATGCTAAGTAGCCACCGTCGTATTAAAAAGATGCAATCATAATATATCTTACGCCCTCGTTTTAACTCGTTAGCTCGCATACAATTTCGTTACGTAACGCACGTGTAAATAGGAACCAAAACGGCCTTGAAATGTGAATCAACTAATGTAAGTAATTCAAATTCAAAACATTTACTTCAACCAATGGGATCATAGATAGAGTTAGGTACAGTTTCTTAGCCTAAAGTTAGCAAATTTTATAACGTAATACATATAAGAACCGATGGCCGTAGAACCGATGGCCGTTGGGGCGGAAAGGTTCTCGAGTGACGACCACGTACCGGAAGCCGCAGCGTGGGTAGGCCCCTCACAAGGTGGACTGATGACCTAGTAAAGGTCGCGGGAGTCCGCTGGATTCGGGTGGCGCAGGACCGGTAATTGTGGTGCTCTTTGGGGGAGGCCTATGTCCAGCAGTGGACGTCTTTCGGCTGATGATGATGATAATGAATACATATAAAGTAAGGACAGCACTTAGCACTTAGTGGGGGTTGACTGTCAGTACGTGGATCATGTGGCAATGATTCAAATTCTCACAATCAAACCTGGAGAGGTTATAGTTGATATAATTGATTTTAAACTGTTGCGAGACATAGTAATTACTCGGCTAAAATCACGTATTAAATGTCACTACGGGCGACGTGTTTCGAACTCTTCGGTAATGTTTCTTCAGGATGAATGTTTTCGCGGCAGTGGCGCTTGACGCATTCGCTTGAGATAACGATGTCGCCCGTATTAGTTACATAATTTAATATGAGTTTAACCGTGAAATTGTTATGATAGTTGAATTTCTTATGTTTCAAACAAAACAAAACAAATGCAACCCAGTTTCAATGTGAGTTTCTGAGTCTTGGATGTTTTTTCTATGTAATTAAGTATTTTCTATCTATTAAATACATCGTTGTCTAGTACCCATAACACAAGCCTTATTGAGCTTACTATGGGATTAGGTTGATTTGTGTAAGATTGTCCCGTAATATAAAAATAAAATAAAATAATAAAATGTAAAATGATTTACTTATACTCGTTTAAGCAAATAAAGTCCTTTCAATAGGCCCTGATCACAAGCCTCCCTATCATGGAGGCTTCAATCGACAAAATACCAAGAACTGCAGTCTTCAGGAAAGACTACGGAATAGCACTAACAGAAGACTCAAGAGAGGGACTAAACCAAACAGACTTAAGAATCTTCACAGATGGCTCGAAAACAAATACCGGAACGGGATGTGGAGTGTTCTCGGAGGACTTAAACATACACATATCCAAACCACTGGGTGAACAAAACACGGTATTCCAGGCTGAATGCGTAGGGATAATTGAAGCCTGCAATGCCATAAAGAGACGACAAGTTCAGAACACAAACATACGGATACTCTCAGACAGTAAATCGGTACTACAAGCATTGAATAGTGACAACATCACATCTAGCTTGATATACGAATGCCACCAAAACCTAACAGAGGTGTGCGCAGATAAAAACAACATTACCATACAATGGATCAAGGGGCACAGTGGTTCAAGAGGTAACGATGCAGCGGACGAACTGGCCAGGAAAGGCTCAGAAACAACGGCATACGGACCAGAACCAATCTTACCCCTGCCACAAAGCTACATATACAATCAACTTGACCTATACACCAAAGACTTACACCAAAGATACTGGGAGCAGATAGACACA
The DNA here is from genome assembly GCA_947578815.1 of Epinotia ramella. Lineage (NCBI taxonomy): Eukaryota > Metazoa > Arthropoda > Insecta > Lepidoptera > Tortricidae > Epinotia > Epinotia ramella. Next base: position 871,478 of record OX388210.1, read on the forward strand.
TGCAGACAGACCAAAGAGATTCTGTCAAAACGCGACAACAAACTCACAACAGCACTACTGAGGACACATAGAAACCAACTACGCAAGATAGTAGGAATAATAACAGGACACAATACCTTGAACAGACACCTCTACAACATGGGTATCACAGATAGCCCCATGTGCAGAGCGTGCATGGAGGCGGAAGAAACGACCAAACACATTCTACTGGACTGCAAGCAGGTAGAAGTATACAGGAAAAAGCACCTAGGGTCGCCAGACACACTACGGGACGCAATCATAAACACAAAAGCACTCACCAACTTTCTGGAGGAGCTGGGGTGGTTAGAGTAGCGCTACCCCACAAATTCACGCAAAATAGGCACACTGGATGTCGACTTGCGGAAAAGAGCCCAGGATAACTAACTAACTAACTAACTAGGCCCGTGGGCCAGGAAGATAGTATTAAATAAAGCACACGTATTTGATCAAGTGATCTCTCCACAGTCCCGACACGCGGGTTGTAAATCACCAGGCGATTAACCGGTCCCCGCTCGTATTGGCGTCATTAGTACAGTCGTTAGTACGGAGGTAACGTGACATATTAGCGACAAGCTAGCATATATAACCACTGTTATATTCATTAATTATACTAATATGTTCAAGAGATAAAGTCTGTCAGATTGTAGTTTTCACCGAACTTAATCGCTCGATATCAAAAAAACTTTTACTTGTATATATAGAAATAGTAGCCATAGAAATCCAACCCAAACACGTGCCCGAAACCCGGTATGCGCATGTTCGGGCTAAACGGGCTGCCTGGCATCGTTTTGACACCCCGCCCCCATCCCCGCATGATGGCAATGGCACCCATTCTGTGGGGCCATTTTGCGGCGCTACTTAGGCTACTATGGTTTTTCCTGCGTTATTTGCAATACGCGCGTCATCATCATTTTATTTTATTTTATTTTATTGGTATTCATATCATAATCATATTAGCCGAAAGACGTCCACTGCTGGACATAGGCCTCCCCCAAAGAGTGCCAAAGTGATCGGTCCTGCGCCACCCGCATCCAGCGGACTCCAGCAACCTTTAGAGCCTTATCACACTTGCGATTTCCAAGCGTATTTTGTATGAAGGCGATCACGCAGCGTGTACGCCGCGACTGATAATTGTATAGAAAACACGCTCGCAAATCGCAAGTGTGATAAGGCTCTTACCAGGTCATACGCGCGTCAACTAGTTTTAAAATAAAGATCTGTGTTCAGCCTAGGGACGATTTTATATAAAACTGTCATTGGAATTTGAATCTTTTATCTAGAACGGCAGAGTTGCTTTTTGAATGGACTACGGTAATGTTCGGCCAACTCAAATAATCTCAACCAGCCACATAACACAGCAGTGCTGTTGGTTTCACTGATTCATTCAACAAATATGTGTATGCTATGTATTGTCTCTTGGGTCTAATCTGCGTCCACGTACTTTATCTCTCTCTTTATGCAAGGGTTAAAAAGAGACGAAGATATAGTGAACGCGGATTATTGCCAGCTACTGTCACTGCCAGGAACCCGCCTAGCGGGCGCCTACGCCGTAGTCGCTTTCCGTTACATACTAGAAAAACCACGGGATCGGCTACGAGCGTAGTGAATGTGTTAACAGGATTCCTTTGTTATTATCATTTTAACTATTTATCAATCATACCCCGACTTTGGACCGTTCCATTGTAAATCAGATGGGTATGACGTAACGTTTCCAACGCGCGTTAGGACAGTCATTTGACATTTTTTCCATATAAAAGTTGACATTTAGATCTACCTAACGTACTTACAATAAAACTTCAATGAGTAATTTATTCCAAATGGCAGCCTTGTGATGTTAAAACACAGCCAAGTCCTTGAGCTTATCGGGAAGTTAGATAATTACCAAGGACTGAAGTTTCTCACTTATACATACTTTGTTTGACCTTTGAAACTAATTTAAACTATGAAGGGAGGTAGCACACGACGGCAACTTTCTACAGCGATTCAGTAACGATGTACTCGCAAAAAGGCCGCGATGCTGTAGCTGGTTAAATACCGTCGCACACACAATGCTGCATCACTACTATCGCGATACAGCACCGCTACAGTCACGATACAGTGTTGATACAATATATTGATTTAAACTTTCACGATTCTCACACATTATTTATACTAAACGGGACTTAATCGCGTATAATTAACTTATTTTATTTACCTCACTGAGGTCTCCCGACGTTTCGGATGTGTTGCAACATCCATGGTCACGGGACAACTGGCTTGAGCGGGTATCAACATCTTCTTGCTGCGCGGGTTTTCCGAACTACCCGCATTTGGTCTTTATTAACCACTTTTACACTAGGGTTGTCACCCGGCCGACACACAACACTAATAATATCCGGTGATATAACGGACGATGTTTGTTTGTTTTGTTTTGGAGCCAGTTGTCCCGTGACCATGGATGTTGCAACACATCCGAAACGTCGGGAGACCTCAGTGAGGTAAATAAAATAAGTTAATTATACGCGATTAAGTCCCGTTTAGTATAAAGAAAGCGTTGATACAGCTGCGATACGCGATGCAACATCGATGCAGTCGTGGACTCCTCCCCCCAATCTTCCTATACCCGGTGTCGTACGAAACAGCCGCGCGTTAGTAGCAAATGAATCAATACGCGCGTTTGCATCGATACAGATGCGATGCTGAATTAAAACAGCGCAACAGCATCGCGGCAGTCTCTCGTTTGTATCGCTTCTATCGCACGTTGCAAATGCGACAAGGGGCCACATGCTGCGAATCAGTCACGCGTTCACGAATTGTATTCTTTAATCTGTGGCGCGACTGAGTTGCTGCAAAAAGTCTCTAAATAATTTACTTAACTTAAACCTTTTTTTTAGGAAGGGAAATTTTTCATGTGGAAAATGTTAGCTTGACTTATCCACAAAATGCTCAGCGCATCAATATATAAAGAGGGAACAGTAAAGTACTTCGAAGTGTCCTAAATAAATTGATTCGATCATTTGTCCCGGGAAGCCCATAATTCATTTAAATTGGACGATATTATGCACAAGCATAATTTGAAACGCGATTAGTATTTGGATAAGTATTTAAATTATCAAACATTTTTTTTAACAAAATAAAAATGCTAGACTATTATTTTGAGTATGAATGAAACAAGGCAAAAATTGATTAGGACCAAAAATAACAGTAGGTACTTAATTCTCGGCTTTTGCAGGATAATCGTCATATTTGCCTTGAAGGTGTCAATAATTATGAAAACTCTATTTACATACCCTATATAGGTACATATATATGTTTATTTAGGGACGTAGGTCACGCGGAATGACATATTTGGAGTAGGCCAACTGCGGAGGTCCTCCACCTTTCCGAAGACCGTAGCCATAATAGAATAATAATAATAATAAATACTCTTTTCTCAAACATGCAATGAAATATTGACGTTGTGTTCTTCATAATGGGCTTCGAAGTGTCACGTTTCGGGCGCAGCGAGACAAGAGACCCGTAATGGCATTTCATACAAAATTGGAAGCCTGCAAGATGGTCTTTTTTAATTTCCATTCCACAATTTGTGGCACAGGATGACGGCGTTCAGCCAATAAAATTAAAGTTTGATTTCTTGGAGTTTCTTTAATTTATTTCATTGCATGTTTGAGAAAAGCACTATTATACGTACCTCGGCGTGAAAAGGAGTTGCCAGCCTCATAACTATTCGACCTCGCTACGCTCGGCCGTCTATATGTACCTACTCGGCCGGCAAGCCCTTACTTCCCAGCCTCTGTAGTAATGTACTATTATTGCACCACGACAAGAGAGAAACATCTTACAAAAAAATTGCTTAATAAATAATGGCAACAACAGGCGGTCGTATCGCTAGAATTTTGGCAGAAGGGAGTCGAGTTCCGACGTTTTCGCGGTCGGCTACCTGACATCACGAAATTGCGCAACACGTCGCAGTAATTGTGTGTTTTGTAGTTATTAATAAGTTGCTATTGCTTTAAGGTATTTTTAGTATGGGCCTTGTTGTCTGATTGAAGTAAATAAAAATAATAACAACACAACTTGCTTTGTAAGTGTGTAGTGTTAAGTTCCTGGAGTTGTGTGACGTCATCAGAGCTTCTGAGGATACGCTGTGTTTAGACTGAGGGTCATTTTTATTTCTTTTTCTAAAAACAATCAAGGGGTGTGTAATAATACTAATAATGGGTTAAAATAAATAAAATTATATAATTTCATTCAATATAATACATTTGATATAATTTCAAAGTAGGTACCTATATAATCACTCATCGTATATAATAAACGTTTGGTATAATTTCAAAATATATATGTTTATTTTGTATCTATCGTCTGGTATACCGCTTATTATTATAACCGTAATATGGTATAATTCCCATGTTAAATAGCTATCAAGTACTTTGTATATTATATTGTTTTTATTACAACAGCTTGGTAACGCCAATAAAATAAGGAAAGTATAGCAAACATTACGCTTTGTAATTTTTACTTATTTAGTATCAGTATTAAATTAGGTATTAAAAAAAAGTGTTAGGTATATAGAATATGGAGCCTACGTATTGGTACAAACAAGCCGGCTGAAAGTTTGTTTGCTACCGTCATGGTATTAACAAAAATCTAGTTTTTAATTCCTTGAAGCCCAATTCTAACCCATCGCACTATAACATAACAGTTTGGCATGATCTGGGCTCCTATACAAAATGTAAACGTAAGCCGTTTTAAGCCTTACATTATTCAGTTGATTAAAAATTGCATAATACCGTCCCGACATTCCCTGTTTCTGAAAAAGCAATCAGTTTTACGTTTACAAAGATTAACTAGAAAAAGACTGGCACGGTTCAATTATTCATAATTGAACAGTCAAAAAGGATGATCAACCTTAAACATAAAAGATAAAGCTCAAAATTCAACGAATCGAGTATTAAATATGTTTGAAATCTTTTTCAGTGGATATTTTATCAGAGTGCCAATTTAAGCACGTAGGCATAATCGGAGGACATGAAAGATGTGCGCCCGTTGTAAAACCTCCCAGAAAATATTTGTTTTCCATCTTTTTTTCGGAGTTCGAAAAGAAATTCGAAACTTGGGTAAAGTTTTTGTAACAATGCGAGTTCGAGTAACTTTTTATGGTTCTCGAAAAGTACTTGAGGAACGTTTTTAGACGATAACGTAATTTACAGCTTTTACTTTATTTAAACTGTACCTACTTAATGATTATCTAGGCAAGAGAACTTGACTTGATATGCTACCGTGTCTCGATGATTGTATTTCAATTTGTTTTCGCAGCATAATTTTATACACATTAGATAAATTTTAGGGAACAATCTTATACAATTTAAAATAAAAATGTAGTAGGTACTTACTAATGGAAATTAATACTATATGTAAGTTAATTTATTGTTGCCCTAAGTTCTCAGTGAATGCCTAAATAATTTAGGAAGACTGCTGAGAATAAATTAGAAATACCAACAGCGGGCGCGGTAGGTCCCGTGAAAATGCTTCTTCTCTCGAACAAAATCAGTTCCAATATCACAAACGCACGCGGTCGGCCGAATTTAATTTATTTTTTAGAAACCCATTATATTTTGAAACAAGCTATCCAACGATACCTCACATCATAGGTTTACAGAGGAAAAAAAATCCCCACTTTACGTGTAGGGGGGTTTTTTAAAGGTTTTATTCTACTGTTTCGCCGGCGTGATTGATTTATATACCCATGCCGAATTACAGATTACAGCTTTCTAGTAGTAAGGGTCACTGAGTTAACCCACATAGTCCAGTCAATGAACTGACACCTCGTATGGAAAAAAAGTCAAATTTGGAAATAATTTATAATAGCTTATTTTTAATGTGTAACGGATATATTATCAATTAAATAGTTACCCAGCGACAAAATCCGACAAAATTTCAGACATAAAAAAAAACGATAAACTAACTAGCTTCTGAAAAGTCAGAAAAAATATTATTAAATATTTTTGTCTTTATTTTGGTTCATTTACATTTTATAATATTCAAGATAAATCGTACAAAAAAGACCATGCATGCTTCATTTAAATCTACATAATTACTTCCGGGTGGAAAGTTTGTCGGATTCTTGAATTAATCATCTTAGAATAACCTTTTAAAATTAAATCATCAAAAAAAACGCTATTATAAATTAATGTTTTTCAAAACCGTATTTTGCCTGGAGTAACAGACGGACAGACGGACATGGCGAAACTATAAGGGTTCCTTGTTGACTACGGAACCCTCAAAAACCAACGATTTTCATTCCTCAAACGTATACGTATTTATAGAATGTACATTTGATACATTTCTATAGCATTAGCGGGAGTACCGTGAGAGCTAACCTGATACCGAATCCGGGGTGAGTAATCCATTGTCACGGCATTCATAGCTGGGTCGCTCGTGTTTGTACCTGGTAAATACTAGGGAAATATACTAGCGAATTCAACAGGGAGTGCGGTATGCGTGTGTCATCGTTTTCTACAGCATTGGCTACTTAGTATGCAAGCTCACCTAACATTGAATACGGGGCCAATAAGCCGGGTCGCTAGTACGTGTAGCCGGTCAATTCTTAGACGGAAATACATGCGACATTTGCTTGTTTTCAAAAATTGCGCATGCGCAACTAGCGTGCACGTGGTATGACAGTAATGTTACATATAATTTAAATAAATACTTGTGCGTTTCTTCACGATACGGCAATACTAATATGTTAGTCGTTCTGTTATACATAGTAGCACAGGCACTGGTTATTCGTTTTACTCGTTAAACACACATTACCAAGATAGTTAATCTGGCATGAATAGGAAACTTTAAAGAGTTCCTACATGCTTAATAGGGAAGCATGTTTCTTTTAAGCAATATTATATACACACCTGATACCTATGCTATCATGATATCCCCCTTCTCACAAAATATTACTATAAAATACCTAGTATATTTACACCAAGTATACTCCCAAGTATTTCTTTCCCTAGATTTAACTCGAGACAGGAAATTGGCCCCTGGCGGACATTTTTGGGGCACGCCTTCGTTTCCGGTGCCCGATGGCTTGGCTTCCGGATGTGTCGATGACAGATTGCTTCCAGGCTGATTGGAAAACACTGACGGGAACAAGGTTTTTGGTAACAAAGCCTTGTTATGTTCATAGGAAACACGCAAGGCTCTTTTTCACCAAGCTACAAGTTACCAGCCGGATTCATAGTGGAACGAGCGAGCGAAGCGAACGAAGTTCTGCGTTTCAGCTTGAGCCAAAATCTTTCCTATGTCCGGAGTCCAGATGTGCGGTTGTTCTCCCCTACAGCGCTTTTGTAAACCGTGAAATTTTGTGCGGTTCAATAATTATATTGATACCTACTAGCTTCTGCCCGCGACTCCATCCGCGTGGAACTCGTCTATATCGTAGCTCCATACAAACTTTCACCCCCCATTTTAGGGAAGTGGGGGGTTCGAAAGAGACAAAAAGTAGCCTATGTCACTCTCCATTTTTCCAACTATCTCCACTTAAAAAATCACGTCAATTGGTCGCTCCGTTTTGCCGTGAAAGACGGACAAACAAACGCACACACTACACTACACTTTCCCATTTATAATATTAGTATGGAAGTATGGATTTTTTGTCGATTCCGTACTTCGAATTAAAAAAATCCTTTTTTGTAAGACAGACTCCCAAGTTTTACTGGTCACAGAGCCACTAGGTATATCAGAACGACATTAGTTTCATGATGTACGAGTAGTATGGATAGATTCACACTTTGTTAAAAATCACCCCGTCGCGTGGTCGGCCTTATCACACGATAAGTGACAAGATAGAGCGTCCGTCACTGGCTGACACCGTTCGATAGAACGAGACGGCGCTCCTATCTTGTCACTCATCGCTTGATAAGGCCACCCATGATACGGGGTCTGATTTGCCCTAACGTGACGGCTTCTTATGTGACAGCCGTCAAAGAGCGTCACATCCAGTATGAATCCATAGATAGAGTCGTAGCAAATCTCAGAAAGGAATGGAGCTTTTACCTGACTTATTTAATTATATTGTTTCACGGAGACAGCTGGCAGGAAGTGTACGCTTGTGCTGAGGCTGGACTATCCAAAGTGATCACATGGCTTCAAACCAACTTACTTTCATTAAATATTAATAAAACAAATTATATCACATTCTCAATGCGAAGTGCGTCTCAACCGGATACGCAACAAGATACTTTAACTGCCCACTACTGCGTCGTCCAATCGACTAATGATTGCTCATGCTCCACTCTCAACCATGTTACCTCTACTAAATACTTAGGGATCCATATTGACCAACTTACTTTCTTGGAATCAACAAAATGAAGTTACCGAAAATCGTATAAGGAAACTTATATGGCTATTCAAATATCTTAGGCACATAACTGATAAAGAACTATTAATATATATCTATAAAACCCTTGTTCAGTCTATATTACTTTATTGTCTACCTATATGGGGAGGTACTCATAAAAACAAACTCTTGGCTCTTGAACGGGCGCAACGTTCTATTCTTAAAGTACTTTTAGGTAAAACTATAACATACAGCACTATTCATGTTTACCGAGATGCTGATGTACTTACTGTTAGACAACTATTTATCCTTAATTGTATCCTTAAAATCCATAAAACTGTAAAAATTGATGACAATTTATTAAAAAAACGTAAGCTGCACACGGTAATTAAGCTTCCAACCCCGGTTAGGACAGGACATCCTTCGCACGACGACAATTTTATGTTCTATCTATTAATTTGTATAACAAAGTAAATAGAATGTTGAATATCTACACAAAAAGTTATACAGAGTGTAAAATCGTTCTTACAACTTGGTTAAAGGAGAAAAGTTATAATGAAACTGAATTACTACTGTCATTATAATCTCTAATTGTATGTAATTGTATGTAAATGTGAGTAACCGTGAAGTTGAACTTATTCTAGGATAGATACCCTAGAATAGGTTCAACTTTATTGTCTACTAAAATCAGTACCCCTAGGTTAAATAAGGCTTCACTTGCTACACCTCGTTATGTAGTAAACTTTCGTATTAACAAACTAGGTATAATTACTTAGGTACTCTAATTTAAGTACTATCTTATTATTTAGGTATTATCTTTTTAATACATTGTTTATTTTTAGCTAAGTATCACCATTGTACGAAAGAGCGGATTCCTCCTAACACAAGTTTTTTCTAACTTAAAAGGAGGATTCGACACCATGTAAAAACAACGTTGGTTAAAAATAAATAATTTTGAATTTTTGAATTTTGAATTTTAATTAAAAAGTATCAGAAAACTAATAAATCCTTGACATCTCATTTCCAATACACTTTAGTCGTCTTATATCGGTGACGTTATTTTCAATAAAATTATTGAGTTTTCTTTGACCTAACCTAACCTAACCTAACCAAAAATCCTTTAGGACCATAAAGTTGAATTCCCATAAAGTTGAAATCTCGAAATGTTGAATTTCCCAGAACGTTGGATCTCATAATGTTGAAATTGCACTATGTTGAATCCTAAAATGTTGAATTGGCAAAAAGTTGGAATTTGCAATAAGTTGAATTTGCAATAAGTTGAATTTGCAATAAGTTGAATTTGCAATAAGTTGAACTCCCAAAATGTATACTACTATTTATACTAGTTTCAGAGAGACTCTACGGCAGTTAGCTACACCGAGGTACGACGACGAGCGAAGCGAGGAGGAGTGTTAGGTGAACTGCGACCTACAGCGCGCGAGCCGAGCGAGCGTAGTGAGCGTGCCGCGGCAGCGGCCAGCGAAGCGCCAGAATCGAAACCTTCACTTCTTCATATAAGATAATCACCTGGACTTTTGTGCTTACCTATGTAAATATTACTAAAAAAAAATCGGTTCTGGCGCTTCGCAGGCCGCTACCGCGGCACGCTCGCTACGCTCGCTCAGCTCGCGCGCTGTAGGTCGCAGTTCACCTAACACTCCTCCTCGCTTCGCTCGTCGTCGTACCTCGGTGTAGCTAAACATAACATTCTGGGAAATTCAACATTTTGGGAATTCAACGTCATGAGAATTCAACATTTTGCGAAACTTAAAAAAATCAACATTCTGGGAAATTCAACATTTTGGGAATTCAACGTCATGAGAATACAACATTTTGCGAAACTTAAAAAAATCAACATTCTGGGAAATTCAACATTTCGAGATTTCAACTTTATGGGAATTCAACTTTATGGTCCTAAAGGCCAAAAATGCCCAAGTATACGCGATAACGAACGGGAGATACGATATTGTATCACGTTCCCACATGTATAAAACACTTGAAATCTGAAAAAATTGTAAATTTAGTTAAAAGTTGATAGTGATGAGGGTCAACTAACGGTAACTTTCTCTTTCCAGTTCACCTGCACTTCGACGACAGCCTCCGCGACTACGCCCTCTACTCGATCGTCGGCAACTTCGTCCGGGGCAACTTTACCCCGACCTCCCCCGACGAGCGAGCCTGCCCCGACGACCCCACGCCCTACTTCGTGCCGAAGCAGCACAAACACAAGCGCCGGTTCAATTCAAAATTCGAACGCAGTGATTCCAAATTTAAAAATAGTGAAACTAGTGACGGTAGTTCGAAATTCGAAAGTGACAGTGAGTTTAGGACAGCGCAGTTTGAGTATTACTTCAGGCCGCGCGTCGGCCGGGCGGCTAGGAGTAGGGTAGGGACAAGTGTGAGGTATAGAAGAAGGTTTGTGCCGGCGAGGATAGTGAGTGGACCGTTAGGGGATCGCGGGGCGGTGCTGCTGCTATGGAGTGTTAGTGAGGGGGCGCATTTAGAGGAAGATGCTAGTGTTGTTTTTAGGTGAGTGTTTCATGTTCATTTATAGTGAGGTAAACATCCTAATGTTTGACACTTTCCTAAAACGAACACCATAATTATATTGTTTATTTATATGGCTATGAATTAAGGTTTAACTTATGGGGCCAGTGTCGATCACTGGATCGTTTACCTTGAATAAGGTGATACATTAGCGACATGCCCAGCAAATAAGTCACTTTTGACCAAGTTCAAATCTGTTCCCTGCTCTTTCTGTCTCAATTCGGCGCGCGTGGACTTGAGTGTGCAAAACATGTTCCAATACGAAAGAAATGAATCGTATTTTTGCATCACGAATTATTCGGCTCCATAATGCAGTGCACATAATGCTCTCTCGTAATTGGATCTCCGGTGAGTGCATTCAGTTTAGCGGCGCTTTGTGGAGCAATCAGATCACTAGACCGAGGCAGATCTAAAGAGCTATGAGACCGGGGCAATTCGTACAGAAAATCGATGTAAAGTGTACACGTTTTACAGCAATATTATTTTGCTTTACCGCTAAATTTAGAGAGTTGTGTGCACACCTTTAATAAATAAAAAATATTCACACACACAAGTTACCAGTTTAAACCCAAAACACTTAGTAGGTACACCTAGACTATACAACAATTTAGGTACGAACAATTAGATAAGTAACTACGGTGTCTTTATGAGATATTAATATCATACATGTCATTAATATGCAAACATTACCAAAAAGAAAGAATCATAACATACTTTTGTGTTTTTGCATGTAAAAAATGTTTCCACCAACCCTATTAGGCTATTAACACAATAAAACGCGTCCCGATTGGGCCCCTGTTAAACATAATAAATAATAATAATAATAAATAAAATCCTCCTAGCGTCATTCTCGGTTGTGCCCCTAAAGGAGCCGGGGTCCGCTTTGACACCTAATCCCAAGATTTGGAATAGGCACTAGTTTTACGAACGCGACTGTCATCTCACCTTCGAACCCTAGAAAGCTTGGAAAACTAGACCTTATTGGGATTAGACCGGTTTCCTCGCGATGTTTTCATTCACCGAATAGGTAACGGTAAAAATATTCCGTATATATAAGTTTCGAAAAACTCATTGGTACGATTCGGGATTCGAACCCACGACCGCCGCCTGACAGCCGCATGATTGAACCACTAGCTTACCGTAGCTTTTTTATTAAACCACTCAATAAATAAATATATATAATAAATAAATATTAGGGGACAAACTTACACAAATGGAACTAAATAAATAAATAATATATTGTAAATAATGGGAGCCCCCATAATTAGGAACTTAAACTGGCGTGACGTGGTCGCCGGGGGCGAAATTACGGTTTTCCGGCTACCAAAACCGTACCGTTAATCTCCTAATAGTTGATTGAGTCCTCTAGGGCTCTGGGTACATGACATTGTTGTTAATCGCTCCCGGGCCAAACCAGGCCACAATGTGAATTATAAGTTTTAGGTAAAATACATTGCTTCTGAGCTGTGAATCAACAGGCCTAGCCTTTTTAGCCAACTGAGCTATCGAAGTCGCTGCCGGACTAAACAAGTTTGTTTGGTCCAAAAAAGGATTCGCCTCAATTATGAACGTCTTATTCTAATAATAATTTCATCACACTTGCTCGAAAAGGGCTTCATAATACGCACACATACGGATTACTAATATGTGGCCGAAAATTATGTGGCAATTATTGACTTCCCAAACAACTTATCCCATAGTTTCATTTGGCAAACTTTTAGGTAGCATACCAATGGTTCGTACATATAACATGTCCCAAATGATTGTTTTAGCAAAATGTTAGTTGGCAAAATATTTAGTTGGTCATGTTTTAAAAAGACTTTATTTGTTATGTCGAATGTTTTGATTGGCATGTATATTTTTTCCATATTATTGTGATACATATTACTAACATACCCTAACCATGTAGTTAATATTATTACATTGATAAAAATACCTCTTTTGTGATAGCGGTTTAAAATAAACGGGTCCATATTGGCTCATATAAACTTGATGTGTCGATTTTTTCTTGTAATACCGCTTTGTAATCATAATCATCACTCTTCATAATTTTTTACTTCCTACCTTTTATGTTCCTACTTCTGTAACTATTATCGGAACTCATAACGGACAGTTTTCATAAAATGTTTCTTCATAATGTCATTACTAAGAACAGACTTGAACTCATAATTTGGGTTTTCATAACAGTTTAATTCATAATGGACCTAAGGTACTATATCATAATTTTGTTAGTCCTATATCATATCTTATATCATAAATCATAACTAAGAATATAACTAGTTAAGTAATATTTTTTTGCAAACAAGTTTTTCAGCTCTTTTATAAAAAAAAATAACCTCGAAGACGAAAGCGGGAGCGAAGCTCCCGCTTCCGTCTTCTAACCTATCCGCGATCCGAGTCGGTTTTGCCACTAAGTCCCTGTTCCCTACTGCTACTTGAACTTATTCACCACTATCTTGGTATTAGTTGATCTCAGAGAGAAGTTTATTAATACAAAATTTAGCAATAACTACTAGTATGTATATAAATAAATGTGATATTAAACTATATTGCTAAAAACCACTATGATATAAAAGTTTATAAACATAGATAGTAGTAACAGAGATCCTTATGTTGAATAACATTATGAATATATAGACATTTCCAATCCATTTCCATTTCTATTTCAATTGTTTTCCAACCGATCTTACTTGTAACTTAAATTATACATTAAAAAATCAAGAAGTAGTAAACTACATTAAACCTTTACCGAATGTAAAGTTGTGTCAATAAATTCTGATTAAAAAACTACTACGTAGTATTATTTGTCAAATATAAATTATGCGAAGTTAAAATTTGGTCAAAGGTTATTTGACAATAAATAGTAAGCTCAAATAAAACATTTGCCTATTAACTATTTTCCGAAATGATTCTTGGTAAAATGAATATCTGCAAAATATGATTGTGATCAAAGAAAAAGTATGCTAAGTAACATTATGCCAAGCATTGGTTTGCCAACTAAAAATGTTGCAATCAGTTGGTTGGGAAGTGAAATTAGGCGAAAAGTATTTCGGCCAGATGGCAGTACACCCACACATACAGAGCTACAATAGCTTATGTTACGCCCACGGGCGTAATGGTTTTTTCTTAAATTGTATCTGTCACTCATGCGGCAGTTACAAAGCAAAGAGGTATTATATCAAATGCGATGTCTGAAAACGTATTTATAAATAAATATAAACTTAAAAACACTACTAAAACATGTTTGTTTATTTAAAGATTTAATATTATGTTGATATTTAGTGCATATGTAAAATGTTTTTAAGTGTTTTCTAACCGTGGCTCTATACCGAAGGGGCCTTAAGCGCTTCACATCAAATTCAACAATTCTGACATGTTGCAGTTTTTATTACATTTGTATTAATTTCATCTAAAATGTATTTGATTCCTCGCAAATGTGATGAAAAACATTGTGTATAACACGAGCGTAAGAATATTGCAAACTCGAGTCATCAAAAACCCTCCGCCTTCGGCGTCGGGCTTCTTGTTCGCAATATTCCTCTTACGCCCCTCGTTAAACAGTGTGCTATACTAGTACATTCGTGTTCCGGAAAAATCGTATTGCAAATTCGAGTACAGTTTGATCTTATTACGCTTTAGAGGGATTCCATTTCAATGTGTTTCACACGAAATTGTCAGGGCGCGGCCGCGGAACATTATACAAATCTGATTAGAATGTGCATCAGATGAACCGAATTAAAGCACTGCGACACAATTCATAATCAGGGGCTCAATTTCGAAGTAAGGCACTGCAACCCAATACATAATCTGAGGCTCATTTACGAAACGCTTTCCCCGTATCGAAATTGTATGTCATCTTGGTTCGTGTACTTTTCTTACCAACTGTCTCAGAAGAGGGTTATGTTTTTCGAGCGAATGTGTGTATTTAGACTATATAGAAAAATAAATTTCACGGGCTACGGTCCAAACGGCTTTATTGATTTTGACATGTGAGGATTGTGAGGTGTATCCAACTACACCTCACAATCCTGACATCCTCATCCTTATAATCGTGTGTGACATATAATATAATATTTAAAAAATAATTATTTTTTAATAGAACATTATTGCAGCGGCCGGGAAGTAGCAATTAAGTGGATGACTTGATTTTGTCGGATGAAGAGAAGCACGAATTGCCATTCCCGCCAGGGCAGGTAGCGCTTTTCTTAAAAAATGCGAGGTAATCAAGCAATATTTTCAATCATCTTAAAACAGCGAGTACCTACCTATGTCAGTAACCTACCAAATTCCCGCACAACTTATTTTTTTAAGTATGTATACGGCACGACTCGTGGTGTCAGTTTCAATTCATCGTCCTCCTAGCGTTATTCTCGGTAGTGCCCCTAAAGGAGCCCGGGGTCCGCTTTGACACCTAAACCCAAGATTTGGCATAGGTACTAGTTTTACGAAAGCGACTGCCATCTGACCTTCCAACCCAGAGGAAAAACTAGACCTTATTGGGATTAGACCGGTTTCCTCACGATGTTTTCCTTCACCGACAAGCTAACGGTAAATATTCCGTACATAAGTTCCGAAAAACTCATTGGTACGAGCCGGGATTCGAACCCACGACCGCCGCTTAGCAGCCGCATGCCTGAACCACTAGGCTACCGTAGCTCTGGTGCCAGTTTCAATTGACATACATAAAAAAAAAAAAAAAAACATTAGAATCGATCACAATTTCAAATGTTTTATGTAGGTAGGGTCAGTTCGGGTATGTGCGTCACAGGGGAAAGTGCGCCCCCGGGGTAAGTGCTGATATTGATTTAAATGACTGAATGATGAATGACACTTTTCCCGGTGGCGCACATACCCGAACTGACCCTAGATTAAATGGGGTTAAATTATTGAAATTTCAACGCATTTTAGATCATTTTGAATTTTATTATGAATATTTTAAAAGATTTGTCGTAGTTAAAACATAATTATGGTTAAAAGGTAAAAAAAAACGGCCAAGTGCGAGTCAGACTCGCGCACGGAGGGTTTCGTACCATTATCTATAAAAACGTCAAAAAAAAAAACACGTTTGTTGTATGGGAGCACCCCTTAAATATTTATTTTATTTTGTTTTTAGTATTTGTTGTTATAGCGGCAACAGAAAAACATCATCTGTGAGAATTTCAACTGTCTAGCTATCGCGGTTCTTGAGGTACAGCCTGGTGACAGACAGACAGACGGACAGCGAAGTCTTAGTAATAGCACAGTATAATAAAGAGTACTATAGGGTCCCGTTTTTACCCTTTGGGTACGGAACCCTAAAAAGTATACAGTAATGGAATTTCATACATTTTCCTGGCCGCATAGTGTTCAGTAATGATTTTTAAGTTTTTAAATGTGCGTTCGTTAGTAAGGAGGTAAGTACTGTTTTTGCTACAGTAAGGCGAACATTTCCGAGTATATGGGAGGAAATAATCTTTTGATTTCACTAATTTGTGTGAGTTCGAAGCACTGATGATTAGATGAAATTTGGAATAAAATTGCATCGGATTTTTTAATAGCAAATTGAGGCCCTGGCGGTGCGGTATACAATTCGTTTTATCTGCCCTGTCACCCATCCCAACCCAAAAATTGTCTGCCTCAAACTGGAACGAAACGACACGTGAAATTAAAATTCACGACATGATAACGAAAAGATAAAACAAGTTCAATTTAAAACAAAATGAGAACGCATTTCTTTCAATCCTCCTTAGTCAGGGAATAAAACTCCATACTTATTTATTTGTCCCCTCGAACCCCTTGTGCGGAAATGTGACTTTATGATGACAGGGATCCGCATCTCACTCTATGGGGCTTTATCTTCTACTGTTCGCGATTGTGTGAAGGACATTGTTAGGTTTTTATTGTATTTATAAGCTTTTTGGGGTAAAAATATTCAGTAGAAATGTCTTGTCAATGTTGCCCGTAATAATTGTTTATTTTTGTAAGGAAATAAATAACCTTTTAAATGAAAAGGTGAAACTTTTATAGAATTTAGAAGGAATGAACGAGTTTTCTTCGACGTTGCAAGTGCAATAAAAGTTAAGGGCCTTAATCTAGTCTATGCTTTAACTTTTCTCCATATAAAATGTATGGGTAATTGTCGTTACACAATGGAAAAACGTTAAAGCGTAGATTAGATTAAGGCTCTTTTGCAATCCACCCTGTGTAAAAGGGTTGGTTATCTCTAACTTCTAGTCAGTCCAATTATATTACACTTTCTTGAACTGGAGAGTAGTTCAGAGATTAATATATTTTTTTTCTCTAGCACTAATAACTTATTTTAAATCCAAATAAAGATGAGTCAGGTACAGTTGACATCAAAATATTTATAAATTTTCACCTTATCACAGGGACGCAAAGTGCAAAAGAGACCTAATCATATTTTTTTAATATCACACACACATGCGGTAAAAATCCACCGGAACCGGGGGAACCGGTCTAATCCCAATAAGGTCTAGTTTTCCCTTTGGGTTGGAAGGTCAGATGGCAGTCGCTTTCGTAAAACAAGTGCCTATGCCAAATCTTGGGTTTAGGTGTCAAAGCGGACCCCGGGCTCCTTTAGGGGCACTACCGGGAATAACGCTAGGAGGAAGATGACACATGCGGGAAAAATATCTGACATATCCTTAAGGCCACAAAAAGTCGTATTTTAATGTGCGCTTTATAAATAATGCTGGTGACTACGTTATAAAAAAAGCTTACTTTTCTCAAACTTGCAATGAAATGTTGACGTGACTTACTTCAAATTAGGTTCGGAAATACTACGTATCCGGTGCGATGAGTGAAGATGATATGTAAAGGAATTTCATACAGACTTACACACCTAGGCCCGTAAAGCAACCTTCTTTTGTTTTTAAACGGGGAGGCGCAGCGGAGGGCGCGGGCCCGGAGCTGCCGGCGCGGCGGCGGCGATCCAGGCGGTGCACGAAGAAACGTATTATTTGGTTGTGTTAACCTACGAATAAAACAAATTGACTAGCTACTTTTTATTTTTATTTCATTGTTAGTTTGAGAAAAGCATTATACAAATCTCGGCGAGAAACGGGGTTGCCGGCCGCGTATACCTATCCGGTCTATATCTACTAGGCCTGCAACCCTTCGTTTCCCGGCCTCTATAGTAATGTACTATTACAATATTGAATAAAAATAATACATCTGCCTATATACGTCCCACTGCTGGGCACAGGCCTCCTCTCATGGATGAGAGGGAACGGGCAGTAGCCCCCACGCTAGCCCAGTGCGGGTTGAGGACTTACAGTATTACCACTTTTTAAAAATACCTACCTGTATCCGCAGTAACGGCCGTGTGGCGATCGTTTTAAAGGCATTCGAAAATTAAAAGTTTAATATTAAATTGTAAAGAGCGAAGGAAAAACCTACCTCGTTGATCTTTAGTAAAATGTACTTTACTTCTAAAGTTTAAAGTATATTTTGCAGTGTCGTGTTTCAGCTATCGATGAATTTTACGGAAATTGCAAGTTGCGGTTCTGAGCGGACGCGCGTACAACAATGTAAACGATTTTGAACTTTCTACCAATGGTACATGGTGTAAAATGTTAACACAGTTTTGTGCTTTGGACTGGACACTGCCTCATGTGGATATGGCAGCTATAAACAAAAGAACAATGTAAATGGCTTTTTGTATCGGTTTACTTTTGTGAAGCATGTGAATAGATATTAAAAAAACTGGCTGTGACAGACGGACAGCCTCCGAATGATCGCATAAGTGTTCCGTTGGACCTATTTTGGTACGGAACACTAAAAATAATACCTATATAGGTAGTAAAAACTAAAACGCACAAAATATACCTATATAAACATGGAAGATTGACACCGTAATTGTCTTAAAAAAAATTTTTTTTATTATAGAGCAGAAGTTACTCATGACCGCAAAAAACCGCTTTCCATGCTTAAATACTGAAAACAATATGTATTTCAGTACTTATAACTACATAGAACATGTACACTTATATCTATTTGGTGATTATACTGAAAAACTACAATAACTGACGCATGGGAGTTCTAAACTAGTTCTATTTGCATTTTTCTCTTTTTTTATGACTTCAAATGACGTACAAAGACTTGCAATAGAAAAACATTTTTTACAGTACATATGGTGCATATGTCGAAACTTTAAAGAGCCATATGTACAGTAAAACGTTGTACGATACACGTGCGAATAAGTCATTCGCAACTCGTGTCGATTTAAAACACTCCCTTCGGTCGTGTTTTAATTTATCACCACTCGTTGCGAATTTCCTAGTTTCGGCACTTGTATCGTAAATATCTACTTTCACGCCTTGACGTAGTGATGTTCATTAATCACAATTAAGTAAATTTTCCTTAGAGAATTCCACTAATGATCTTAATCGGGGAACGGTAATAATTTGTCTCGTATTTACTTTGTTAACTCATTGTAGATATATATAGACTTTTAAAGCCTCCCGGTTCACAAAGTTGAATTCCTAAAATGTTGAGTTCCCAAAATAAACTTAGTGTACTAATTAATTTACCTTTATTATTAAAGGATTAGAGACCCTAGATATCAAATTAAATGACACAAATATAGGGAATATTGGGTTTTTCCTACGAAGAATTTCTCGAGAGAGTGGAAGCCTTTTTTAAGGTTCCGTAGTCAACAAGGAAACCTTATAGTTTCGCCATGTCCGTCTGGCTGTCCGTCTGTCAGTCCGTCCGTCCATCCATCTTCGGCTTAGCTCAGTAACCCTTACTACTGTAATTCGGCATGGGTATATAAATGAATCACGCCCACCAAACAGTAAAATAAATTCTTGAAAAAAAAATGTTTAGGGTACCTTCCGTACACCTGAAGTGGGGCTGTACTTTTTTTTCTCGTTAAACCCATAGGGTGGGGTCGAGTTATGTGTGCCCCCCCCCCCCCCTGGCGGAACCCTACATTGCGCGTGGCCCGACACGCACTTGGCCGATTTTTGTTTTTATCGTTGCTATACCACATTAACGCCATATTTGCTTGAAGTGGCACTGGCAATTTAATTTCATGTGCCCTGCCTAGCCCTTCAGCAAACACAGGCTTGTATAATGTTTTTGTCACGCAAAAACGTCATACTGTACCGATAATGCTTTGGATTTGCAACTTTGTAACGAACTAAAATGATTTATAACAACAAAGTCCGTATACCATCCACTTTTCCCTCAAGTGATTAATCAAAGGTTTTGTGGCAGATAAATTACGGATAAGTTCCGCTTAAATAATGGGCCGGCAATAAGTTACCGGATATCTTCGTTAGAGGGAAATGTTTGTTTTTTCACTCGGGTATTATTTATCATTTCTCGCTTGGTGTTAATGTTTTGCTAAGCCGGTTAAGACAATGTTTCGTAATCCGGGGCGGGGTAAAGTGAAAATTTAATTCTTAAAGGCTTGCACTGGAAAAGTATGAAATTAACGAAGGCTAGCCTTTATTAGGACACAATGTGTTAAGTTTTTGATAAACAGTATCTTGACTATTTATTATAATTTAATAATATATGAATATATTTTTTACCTCGGCCCTATTTATTCAATGACACAATCAAGTATCATAGAAGCAAATGTCATTAAAACTAGATATTATTTATCGAAGTTTGTCCAAAAAATCGTAAGCGGAAGCCCGTTGTAATTATAAATCACTAATTAGAGAAGTTCCAGTAAATCTTTAAAAAATAAAAACTTTCGTTTTATATCTTATTGCTATCCAAAATGACGTAACCATACAAACACTCTTTGTTTCATCCATTAGGTAAGGCGCGTCCACACCAATTCCAACGCGTCATTACCTCTTTTCAGTGTAGATACACCCTTACTTAAGGAGCCCGTGACGGAGACAAATTACTGGTGCGTCACGCTCACACACGGTTATGCCCGATAGGTAACTTTCAGCGTCTTTCACTGATAGGAACCCGCGTAGCGGGCGCCTACGCCGTAGTCGCTTTTACATACAAGGAAAATTGCTACGCGCTACGCTCGTACCCGATCTCGTGGTTTTGCTTTTATGTAGCGGAAAACGGGATCGGCGATTTTTGGCAGTGAATGTGTTAAACCGAGCACACCTCAACTTGCACAGACAGACACGATCATAGAGTTTAGCGCCAATAAAGATTTCTCGGCGTCGTGAAGTATCAGAATCCAAAGCTGTTTTACTAAGGGCGTGGGTATGTGCAACCAATTATGTAATATAAAGAAGAGGTAACTACGTTGTATAGATACGACATTCCGGATTTAAAAATGGTCACCAAATCTGACAGCATAATACGTTTCCAATTGACGACGCGAAACTGAGGCAAGTTCGTGCCATAGACTCAGTTTTTAGTGTGCCACTTTTGGAGTGCTTCTAACCTAAGATGTAACGCTTTTTTATATTACATCATTGTATGCAACAATGAATCTGAAATGAATTGCGTTAAATATCGTTTAAACTTAAACTCAAATATAATTTTATCACTTTCTCGTAAAGGGTTTCATAACACGGAGGCATACTCGTACTGATACAATAACAGGCTATGCGCGTAACGGTTCTTTAAACGAAGTTAATCAATTCTGTGTAAATCTAACTTTAAAATAAAATGATACATAAAACCAACTTTTTTATTTTATTTTATATAATATGCGTTTAACTGTTGTCTAGTAGCATTTAGTTATAAGTTATACATACAACGTGGCCCGAAAGTTAACGTCAAGCCGAACGTGTGGATAGCCCAAGCAATTACAGTTATAATTTTTTTTTTTAATTAAGTCATGTATAAAAAAACGGGCATTGAAAATTGTCCTTTTTAATTTTATTTGTTATGATGTTTTAAGTACTATGGCTACGTTTCTTTACTTTTCTTCAATATTCATATTGGTATGTAACCGTGAATAAACCGCCTGTACATAAGTTACTAAAAAAACACAGGCGTCTCTATTTTAACTAAAAAGACCCTTTTTTCCAAAACGTACTGATAATCCTTAGAGCTGCAGAAAAATGTACTATAAACTAAAGTTACTAACTACTACTAAAAAGATGGCCTATTTTGTGCTTTAAAAATGGTATAACATAATAATATATATGCAAGAATATTGAAGAAAAACTTGTGTTTTTTTAAAGAGTGTGAGATGCATGTTGTTAATTGTGTAAGTATTTCCATCAAGTAAGATTTTTTTTTAAACTGACTTGAGTTTTTACCCGTTTGCGGCTTGAACGTCGACTTTTGGGATGCCCTGTACTTATGTAATTTTGAATAAATAAATAAATCTTGCCGTGCTTCTGAGCCGTGTGTCTCCACTCAGGAACATCACTTAGGCACAATTTACGTTGGACAATATTGAATAATAACGGGCTGCCTACTCACTGCTTTTCGATTTATATATTTACTCGCTCTTAATGGATTATCACTACATGCTTCTGCCCGCGACTTCGTCTGCGTCGACGTGGACCCGGGGTAAAAACTATCCTATACAACGTGTTAATAAAATAACGCAAAACCTGAAAACTGTTTGTTCAGAATCGAGAGTAGAATGCAAAAAAAATAAAAAATAAAATTTATGACGAGATTTATTTTTTACATTTGTATGGAGCAGGTCGCCCCAGTCGGCCAACACTCCAAACAAATGTAAAAAATAAATATTGTCAAAAAAATTATTTTTTATTTTTTTCGCATTCTATGCTCGATCCTTAACAAACTGTTTTTTAGGTTTTGCGTTATTTTATTAACACGTTGTATTTTAATCCAGGCTATAAACTATCGTGCAAAAATGCATCCAAATCGGTTGAGCTATTTTAGCGATATTGAGTAACAAACAGCCAAACATCTAAACATCTAAACTTTCGCATTTATAATATTAGTAGGATCCTTTTTCCGTGGGACGTGAGTGAGTGCATTTATGGCCTTATTCATATACGTCAATCAAACCTATTGTAGGTAAAATACCCAATTATGTAATGTAATACACTCAGAGGCAATGAAAACGGGTCACTTCCCATGGATTACTTTACAAAGTGACCCGTTTTCATTGCCTCTGAGTGTAATTCCCAATGTGAACTATGAAGGTACGCTACCTCAGAGGCAATGAAAACGGGTCACTTTGTAAAGTAATCCATGGGAAGTGACCCGTTTTCATTGCCTCTGAGTGTAGTTGTGACATGAAGTGATAAACGCTGACATAATGATTATTGTGTTATGTACTTAATTTGCTTGCTATGTTTTCTTTTATCACCATGTTCGGATATTGTTAATATTGTAATATTTTTTATGACCACTCGATAGACTCGTGTTTAAACTTAGATATAAGTTCTTATTTATACTTAAATTTTGCATGTCACCGCGTGACGAGATAGATAGTCATATATATTGTAACTAAGAACATCCACTGTACTCTTGTCTTATGCGAATAAAGATACTTACTTACTAATAAAGAGGTAGATATGTTGTCTCTACGAAATTCCGTGTTTAAAAATGGCGACCAAATCTGACAGCAAGGCAAGTTGGTGCAATTGACTCCATTTTAGTGTGCCGCTTTTGGAGCGCTTATAACTTATCTTTCTTAGATATAATCATCATCATTGGAATTACCGGTAAAATTCCTTTGTCTCTGTAGTATACCAAGTGAACCACGCACGCGCAAAACGACAGCTGATTTATTAAATACCAGTGTGGGTACACCATGCAATTCTTGACTACCCACAACATCTCCCCTATTATATTTTTAGGTGTAAGATCACATTTTTGATAACGGGGATTTGTTAAGTTTTATGAACATGGAGTTATTTTATAAGTAGATAACTTCCGTGAGTCTCAGACATATTAAAATATTATGAAACGGCTCATTCACGTGTCTGAGGTCGAATATCGCTCGACATGTCGACCGACCTAGGTATTTGAGTATTTTATGTCGACCTCAAAATCGAGAGTGACCTATTTCATGATAATTAAGGGGGTTATTCTATTACTAATATTTGCCCGCGACATCGACCGCGTGAACATGTCGTATCAAATTCCATCCCCGATTTCATTCTATTGGAGGCTGATTTTTGGGCTGAATATCCTTTTGTATCCAGCTTTAGCCTAGTTGGTAGCGACCCTGCTTATGAAGCAAGAAGTCCTGGATTCGAATTCCGGTAAGGGCCAAAAAATTATAATGTTCGGTTATGGCGCTTCGCCGGACGCTACCGCGTCACGCTCGCTTCGCTCGCTCGGCTCGCGCGCTGTAGGGTCGCAGTTCGCAGATTCTAGTGGGCAACAGCTTTATTTGTGTGATGAGCAAGAATATTTGTTCCTGGGTCATGGATGTTTTCTAGGTATTTGAGTATTTTATTTATTTATTTATCTATCTAAGTATGTTTAACGTCGTCTAGTATCCATAGTACAAGCTTGGCTTAGTTTGGGACTAGTTTGATTTGTGTAAGAATTTCCTCAATTATTCATTTAATTAAGGCTATAAATAAGATATAAATATATATCTCTAAATCTGTTCAGCTTTTTATAACCCCGACGGAGACAAACAAGAACACGGCCTGCCTGATGGTCAGCAGACACTGTAGTCTATGGACGCTTACAACTCCGAAGGTTAAGAATCACAAGCGCGATGGCATTTATTTGTTAAAATTAATAATTGTAATTAGTAGCATTGTCATAGGTATCTAACTTACAATAATAACTGCATGATTGTGGCACTCTTTGGGGGAGGCGTCTCGGGCCTATCCGCCGTCCAGCACTGGACGTCTTACAGCTAATATTATGATGATGATAATGATGATCAACGGATACTATAGCAATCCCGGCTCGTAGCAATGAGTTTTGTAGGATTGATGTATATAATCAGTAATAGTAGAACCATTTATTAGGCAAACAAAATAATATCTAATACATAATTCACAGAATATACATGTCACACGATACGAGTATATTAAAACAAATGAGTATATTTTTCACTAAAATCGGTAACATAATTTTTTAGTTGACAACTTCAGCCCCACATTTTTTTAACGCAGAAACTTTTCACCGAAACCCAGCCGTTGCCAACCTTTTTGCGAGTGTAACAGAAAAAGAACCCACTATTTCAGCGAGACAAGCGCGACCTACTTCCAAGCCCGCTTTTATCATTATGCAGAAATCGTCAACCTGCGTGCGCTTTGTTCCGAGAAACTGTTAACATAAAACGCTTCCCTTTATCTCGGATCAGGCGTCGTGAACCTTTTGGATACGCGAGGATGATGCTCTTGGCTCGAGCGCTCTCCGCCGCCGTTCAAAAGCCATTGCATTGAGGGTCTTGTGTCTTGTCTGCCCCGTAATTGTTCGTTGCTCATTAAGGAGGACGTTTCGTGTTGGTTTCCATACGTTACGAACTGCAATGCTTTTTATAATATTACATTGTAGTATTTAGTTAATCACGTTACTGCATTCAGGCGAATGAAAAATATGTATTAATTCACTATATTTTCGAATCCTTCGTTTCGTATAACAATTACAAAACTCAAAAATAAAGTATAAGTACTAAAAAATATAAGAGTTGACCGAGTTGCATTGAAATAGTGACTCTACCATCCAAGCTATTAGATTCAACATTCCAATGATAGTTTTATAAAGTGTTAAACGCTGAACTCGCCACGTGAGTTGGTGACAATCAAAGTGCTGGTTTACAATATTGTGATGCTCGGAAATATGGCATAGCAAAGTTGAGGGCTTAATGAAAACACTAACTTACTTCTTAATGAATGCATTCGAATATTCTAGAGAACAAATCAATAAAATATATTTAACCGCTTTCAGCACATATGTATTTTAAATATCATAAACCCACGAAAAATATTATTTACTTTGCAGTAAACGTCAAACGCACAAGATAATCTTTATTTGGCATTTACCGTTCAAAAAACCTTTTTTTATATCTTACGCTGCTATAAATAAAGCTCATTTGAAACATTATGCACAATTTTACCAACCGCAATTACGTATGTATAAAATTGCAATACTCGAAACGGAATTGAATCTTATTTAGATGTGTTAGGGTTTAAATTTGTTTGAGTGGTCGTGTAGCCGAGATTCATAAAACACATTTACGATTGTGTTTGAGGAAGCATATTCGGTTGGGTTTATGAGAAGACGCGTAGTGAGGAAGATGTTCTGTAAGACATTCATTAGATATTTTTTTCTTTTGAGAAAACAGAAGGTAATGGAACATTTTAGGGGAACTGGGTTTCCATTGTCTCATTTATACTTCATTATTATTTGAGTTATGGCATGGCTTTCACAGATTTTATTCAGTAAATATTATATACACTTTCACTGCCAGGAACCCGCCGAGCGGGCATTGTTCGTAAACGCTTTCCTCTACTTAGCGGGAAAGCCATAGCTTCGGCTACGTGCTACGAAATTGTTGGGAGTGAATGTGATAGCTCATATAGTAACACATTTAGTGCCAAGAATCGCTACGAGTACCACCCCGTAGTTTTTCTGCTAAATCACATTTAATTAATTAATTTGGTGAGTGCAAGGTGAGTTATGGGCAAATAGCGCCACGAAGTGGAAACCTCAGAACTCGAACAGGAGATGTGGCAGACCGCGTCGGCGACGGCGGGATGAGTTGGACTCCTTTTTAAAGGACTGGCCAGATCAAGCTAAAAACCGCGAGCAGTGGAAGAAGAGGGAGGCCTTCCCAGCAGTGGGACACATCAGGCTCTGTATAATATAATGATTAATTAATTTACAAAAAAATACTCAGTTGACATCGGCAGTTTCAAGTGTTTTAATTTGATTAAAATCAATTATTTGATGATATTCCTTTCTTTTACGAGTAAGGTATTATGTTAATTAAGAAGAATAATTATTTTTGGTCCATTGTTTCGATTGGCATCATAAAAATACAGGATGTTTTTTTTTTATTTAATTCATTTAAACTTTTAAGAATAACATAGTCTTCTTATAGCAAAATATCCTATCTACGATATATAAGGCACTTTCCCTTCATGTCACATAGTCTTGGGACGCCCTGTATAATATTGTATTTTTTCATCGTATTACAAGGTAACAAATGAATCTAATCTAATCTAATAAACGAAAGGGCTGTAGGCTACATCTTACTATATTTTATTATCTGTATTAAATATAGAGGCTAGATTCTTTGTTGATTAAGAAAGAAATGTAGTCTGTAGATATTTCAGTAACATTAACTAAATAGATCTACAAAACTAAAATAGAACAGAGCCCAATAGAATTCCTTTGTGCTTTCATCTTTGTGTCAATAACTCAATCCAAGTCGCGGAGTATACACAGGACACACAATAAACAATTAAGTAGTTGTCAGAAATTCTATACACGGTGGAATTTAATCGGTGAACAGGAACCCATTTTTCTAATTCAGTAATCGATGGCGGTCACGTTTTTGTAGTACTTAAGTGGATTCAAGTTTTTTTTTATCATAA
The DNA here is from genome assembly GCA_947578815.1 of Epinotia ramella. Taxonomy (NCBI): domain Eukaryota; kingdom Metazoa; phylum Arthropoda; class Insecta; order Lepidoptera; family Tortricidae; genus Epinotia; species Epinotia ramella. The sequence goes on from OX388210.1 coordinate 898,799, forward strand.
CTATTTTTTAAGTTGAAATTAAATTTTAATTAAAATTTATTGTCTCCCTACTAATGGTTTAGTCTGAAAAGTTTAATACCTCTTTTCAAACTATCAGCCATAGAAACTTAAAACATAAATGAGCAATAAGCTGTGAATTTGTCATTGTCAAATTCATAACAAATTGCTGCAAATCGTCTGATCTGTCTAGTTTCCCGCCAAAGCCAGCAAGCACTTGACGTATGTACACTTACGAGTAACTTCCCTTCAATAAAAGTAGGGTGTCCATTTATTCAGTCAGTGTACATTTTACCGATGTTAATTAAGTGTGATTAATTAGATTGTGAGCTATATTGCACGAGATCTCACGTATTGGTTTCTGTGTAGATTGATAATTAAGATTTTTGGATTCCTGATCACCGATTAAATTCCACCGTGTATATTTTTACATCATTTGTTAATCTTGACTTATTAAGATTGCGTAATGAACTTAACCTCGGAGTCAGGAAACCTCCGGGAGGTAAATTGTACATGACTAAGTCCCGTTTAGTAAAAATCATCATCATCATCATCATCTTATCAGCCGTAAGACGTCCACTGCTGGACATAGGCCTCCCCCACGAGAGTGCCACAATCACCGGTCCTGCGCCACCCGCATCCAGCGGACTCCCGGAAAAGCGTAGTAATAATAACGTGTGAGAATTATGAAAAAATATTATAATATCTACTAAACGCGGCTACATTATTTGCTCTGGCAACACTCCCTATGACTCTATGTTCAAGTTGAACGTCATAGTACCCATAGACTAGTGAATATTAGTCCCTATAAAAATATGTTTTCTACAATATTTGTATACCAATAGAGTATAGATAACATATTTTTGTAAAAGTTTCATAATAAGTTCATCACGGAAAACATGGATCTTTTTGGAAAAAACCTTGAAATGGGATTAAAAGAAACCTTTTAAAACGATAAATCAAAACACCTGCCAAAAACTAGTTATTATAACACCGTCCTGACGCGTTGACCCAAATTGTTTCTGCTTATTTATTCACGCATAATTATATATACAGCGACAACGCACGCCATTACGAATCAATATACACAAAGTTATGTAGTTACTAGTGCGTGCTGCATTTGGAATGAGTGCAAGTTACTCGCCTTTCCAGTACATACCCGTGTATGTACTGGAAAGGCGAATAACTCATTGTAACTTGTGTCCGTACACAAGCCAGCGCAGCATGCAGCCTGCACCCCTTCAAGGTGGACTGATGTCTAGGTGAAGGTCGCGCGAGACCGCTAAATACGGGTGGCGTACGACCGGTTCTTGTGGCACTCTTTGGGAGAGGCCTATATCTAGTGGACGTCTTTAGATATGATACGGAGACATCTCTTTTTTACCACGATGGGGCAAACAAACTTACGATTACCACGCATATTACCGTAACGTTACTTATGGACGCTCGTCAAATTTGGCATGGATGACCGGTTTTCAACGCGCGTCGGGTAGATCCAACTGTCATTTTTCCACATAAAAATTGACTTTTAGATCTACCTAACGTACGTAAAATGCGTTACGTGATTGACCTACGGGTCACCCTTGAAAGGATATAGAACAATAACTCTAATAAAGGTGATAGTTGTATTATAACTGCTAAAGCTCCATTTCTGGGTGTCCTTATAGATCTTATTAAGGTCTCCCAGAAACCGAGATTTTCTCGCTGTTTGTATAAATTAAGTAATTAGATATTCAACCAAGCGGCTAAAAAGACAACCGGCATTACTTCATCCCATTTGTCTGAGTAACTCGTAAGGGCAAACTAAAGATAAAGAGAGATAAAAAAGTTTCTATCAAAAATTCATTTTTGATACAAGCTTTTATTGCCGACTGTACTTTTCTGGATACCATCTCCTACTCGTTGAGCCGATTCTAACGAGCCCAAACTCGATGGGGTTATGCGGTTTTATTACGGAGTTTCTATGGCCACCTTCCAGCTCCATCATCAGATCAGCTCCACGTCATCATAATATTGCATTGTCACGCGATTTATACATGCATGCAAAATTTCAGCTCAATCGGAAACCGGGAAGTGGATCAAATTTAACTTGCAAGATTTGATTACAGACAGATAGATAGACAGACAACGGGACAGGTGAAACTAAATAAAAGCTTGTAAAAAGTCTTTATTGGACACAAAACATTAAGAATAAATTAAGTAACTATTGAAGCATGCGCCAAACTGACGGTGGCATTACTTCTCTATGACCGAGTAACTCGTAAAGATGAATTAAGTAACTATTCAAGCACTTGGCAAAGCTGAAGACAGCATTAAGGTGACACGCACCAAGGCCGCGCCTCCATCCATCACCGCAGTAAATCGCTCCGTGGAAAAAAAACGCCTAATGAACCAACGGGGTCAATCTGTGGATTACATTTTGCATAGTAACTTGACGTGGACGTCTTTCGCACGTTTTGATACATTTGCTTGATGTGCGTAGAAGCGACCGTGTTGAATATATATTTTTTAATAATAAATATTAATATTTATTTTGTTATTGTATTGTTTTTTTTTTTAACTGCTTTGTTTGTGTGAGGTGTGCAATAATAGTAGATTACTGCAGAGGCCGTGAAGCAATCCCTGTTCCGGCCGAGGATTGTATAGTACTTTTCTCAAACGATGTGAGGAAATATTAAAATTAAAATAAATACTAAGTAATCAATTAAATAATAGGTAATTTGCGCCTTTTTTATTTTTTAAACATGCCATTTGAACAAGCCGTTCGAGCACCATGTTTTACTGCACATAAAGTATAGTACCATAGATTTTTTTTTTTTTTTATGAAGCAAGTATGCTTACAGTGTCTAGTGGTGGTTGGCAGTATGTAAATTTTCCTTTGTCAGTTTAATATTAGTAAGCAAATTTAAAAAGTTAGAGTAGCGGACAATAATGGTTTTACTTAGGGTTTTCATACATTACTTCTTGGCCTAAGGCCAAGAAGTAATGTAGGGAGCCATAAACAAGAAACTTCACGTCTTCATTTCGTGATATTAACGCGTACATTTCCGAGCATGTTTGAGAAAAGAGTATTTGTATTGTATTGTATTAAGGGACCTTCTTACACAAATTAAACTAGTCCCATAGTAAGCTCAGTAAAGCTTGTGTTATGGGTACTAGACGACGATAATATATTGAATAGATATAAATATTTATATACATGGAAAATATCCAAGACTCTGAAAGAAATATTCACGCTCACAACACAAATATTCGAACGCTAGACCTTCAGCTTCATAGGCAGCGTCTCTACCGCCTTATCACACTTCTAAGCCCAAATTGGCAAAGTCTGCTAGACCTGCTTACAAAATGGGTCCAGCCTATAATAGACTGCCGCCGACGGTCAGGTCAGACATGCAACTCCCACCGCCGCAATTAAGAAGAAGCTACACCAGTGGCTACTAGATGTAAGTCTGTACAGTGTCGAGGAGTATCTTAAACTACCGTGCACATAAATAATGAGTAATGACTTAATTAATTATTATTGTTATTACTGTTGAGTGTTGACATTAAACATATGACGTGTAACCAAGTGTTAACAATAATAGTAAATTACTACAGAGGCCGGGAAGTAAGGGGCTGCCGGCCGAGTACATATAGACGGCCGAGCGTAGCGAGGTCGGATAGTTATGAGGCTGGCAACCCCTTTTCACGCCGAGGTATGTATAGTGCTTTTATCATACATGCAATGAAATAAATTTAAAAAAAACTCAATAAGTTTCATGGCTGAACGCCGTGATCCTGTGCCACAAATTGTGGAATGGAAATTAAAAAAGACAATCTATTATTATTATTATTAATCATTTATTCATGAAAGACACATTTATGTTTACACATGATAGTATACTGCCAAACTGCGTAACAGTTGGTTGGCAGTGCATTAATTGCTCTTGATACACATGTTGTGTCAAAAACATAAGGTAAATTAGGCAGGCCTAGGCCTCCAATTTTGTATGAAATGCCCTTACGGGTCTCTCGTCTCGCTGCGCCCGAAACGTGATCGAAGCCCATTACGAAGAACGCAACGTCAATATTTCATTGCATGTTTGAGAAAAGTATTGTATTGTTGAGAAACCGGTCGTCAAATGCACGTCAAACTTTCGTCGTCAGGTGACAATTGTCAAGTTGTTGAAATGCCACTCTTTCAACTGTAATATTAATGTCTCTTTTCTTTGTTACAGGTTACGCTATAGGAAAATAACGAGTGCCACCATATACCAAGTGTTCTTTACTAAATATTTAAGACTAGGTAAGTGATCAACTGTTTATTATAATAAAACTAATATAAGAAACATTTAGAGCCGCCGCACGTTTTGCCGCTAGCCGCCACAAGCTGCGGACGAGTTCTTTCATACATTTTGTGTAGTATCGGCGTACACCAGGCGTTTAGTGGCCCCGTCTGAGCCGCAAGCTGCGGAGTGGCTCGCGCTGGCTAGTGACTGCGTGTAGAGTCGGCCACTAGTGGATGTAATGTGAGGGCGCTCTTATGACCCGGCCACAACATTGCGCGGCGGCGGCAGCGGAAGCGGTTTATCTATATAATTAATTGCGTGTGATCCCAACTAAGCCAAAACAGTGCGCAGCAGATAAAACGCTTGCCGCGCCGCAATTCGCGCGATTTCGTGGTTGGGTCGTTATAGTCGTTGCAGCGCTTCAATGTCAGATTTTAGCTGACGCGCTGCGAAGCCAAATTAATGCCATGTGGACCGATTTACGGTGTACAGCGCGCTGCAAAGATTGTTTAAAAGCTTTTATTCGACTAGCAGTGTATACACAGTGTACCAAAAATGGGGTGTGAACCGATCACCCTTGATAACAGGTATCGTGTCCTAATAAGAAAAAATTATAAGATTTTTTTTGAAGCTATTTTTTTATTTTTTTCGCCCCAATCGGCCAACGCTCTATACAAAAGTAAAAAAAAAAACGGGGTAAAAAAAACTTCTCCCAATTTTTTTTTATCAGAACACGATACCTGTTATGCCCTTGATCGTTTCACACCCCATTTTTGGTACACTCTGTATATGTTAGATACTTTGTTTTACCATAAAGCTGGTCTGATGATGACAGCTTTATGGACACCCCTGGCAGCAACTGTCTCTCTTTAGGCTACGGTGACCACTTACCAGGTGAAACACATTATTAAGAGTAAAATTCTAATACTTATTCTAAAATATGTCTGTAGGGATCTTTCACATATGAAAGCTCACAAATATAATTCCAATGTGAAATACTTGTAGGTACAGTCAGCATCATATAGTTAGTAGCAGCCAAAGTAGCCAAATATATCGGAACACGTCTTTATTACTATAGGAATAAGGAAGTGTTACGATATATTTGGCTACTTTGGCTGCTACTAACTATGTGATGCTGACTGTACTATAAACAGTACAGAATACTTGTATTGTATTTGTTATTCTCAAGCTAACGGCATGCTCGGCTGTCCGCAAATCTCAACAAACTTTGTTAAGCCATCTTTGTTTGCTAACTGTGTTGGCCCGCCACACAAACAATTTCGTATGAGGGTGTACCTCATAACAATAATAAACCAGACGTTTAAGCCATACATATAACCACGCCTGTTTCCTTAAAGGGCAGGCAGATATCACGGATCACATGTTTGTTTACGACCGTCGTGGTATTAAAAGCAACAAAGCATTTTATGTTATTATATCAGTCAAGGTTGACTGATGACCTGATAAAGGTCGCGGGAGTCCGCTGCATGCGGGTGGCGCAGGACCGGTCATTGTGGCACTCTTTGGAGGTGTGAATGACAGAGCTATGAAACAAAAGCGGTATCCTAAGGACATCCCTCTCTATAAAATAAGATGAATGGAATTCAGGTCTCTGCACCTTGTTCAATTCATGATGGGTCACGAATACTTCGTGAGTTTCAACAGTGGCTATCATATCGGATGCCTTTATTATACTGGCATGTTTTGATCTAGGCATTCGGTTGATTTATAAATAAGGTAGGGCAACTGGGTACGGTATCTACCTTCACCTTACAGAAGACCGCAGCGATAGCAACACCACTACTTGATGCTCTGTGATATGTAGTATTGTGTTTCTGGTAGTGAGTAAGGTTGCCAGACCTAGCTTCCAAGAGTGCGCTGTGTTGAGAGTGAAGGACCTGCATTTGTTTATATAGCTGTCAAATTAACTTACTTACTTACTCCTCTGGCGCAACGACCCAAAGTGTGTCTTTGCCTCCAATACGAGTGCACGCCGCTGATCCCGATCTTGAGTGGTTTCTCGCCAATTATCAGCGTGGAGCTCGTGAAGATCCGGATCCACCACATCAACCCATCGATGTCTGGGGCGACCAACCGGAGGTCTTCCTATAGGCCTACCCTCGTAGGCTCTTTTAGCTGCGCGATCGTCTCCCATTCGCTCTGGAGTAGTGACCGATCCACCGAAGTCTAAGCGACTTAGTCACTCCGATGATGTCAAATTAATGAATTCTCAAATCAATGCAGCGGCAGCAACGCACTCGTGGCTCTTCTGGAGTCACATGCGTCAATTGATAGGCGACGATGGCTTACCATCAGACTGGCCATATGCTTTTCCACCGCCGTCGTGATGTTAAAAAAAATCACATTCCAAGCGCATTTTAAATAACGTGCAAGCGAGTGCGCGAAACACATTGTGACGTGATTGTGACTAACTGATTAAAAATGGAAGTGCTGGGCCTCGATTTGGATCATCTCCTTCACGTCCCATTCCCGTCGCATTGAAACAAATGCGTAGTGCCCAAATACATTGATTAGCCCACAAATGCAAAAGTGATGACCTTGCAGGTCAAACACGAACAGTTTCTACGTACGTCAGGTAGATCTATGTCACTTTTTGTATGTGAAAATGACAGTTGATTTGTCCTAACGTGCGTTCGAAACCTTAACCCTTCGGACGCTTTGACGCTGACACTGATCAGTGCTAAGACATACGAAGGGTTAAGTGGTCGCCCCTCTGATTTGATGTCCTGTAAGTCGTGAAAGTATGTCAAATCCCACCTCCGCGCCAATAAAAGATATGGTCGAACAAAGTTGGATGCCCATAATATGCCACGTCCCATCTGAGTATATTAAGAGCCAAAGTTACCCGGCTGTGCGGTGCGATGCGCAACTTTGACCAAGTTCGGTCCGACATTGAGGGTGAATATACACGTGATAGGATTGAAAGTATTTGATGGTCTCCTTAATGTTACAGAATAAATCATATTAGGTAGATTAGATTAAATTAGATTCCTTTATTTAATTTTGTAAATTGACATGTCATTTTTTGAAAATTAAATAGCTTGAATTCACAAAAAGATCGTCAGAGTGTATAAGAATAACAATAATATAAATGAAAGTGAAAAATCTAAATATGTACATTGCAAAATGAAAAAACAAAAATGATAATAAGGAACAATTGGTATTTAAAGTAAAGAGAAAAGCTACGGTACCCTAGCTAGTGGTTCAGGCATGCGGCTGCCAACTGGGGTCGTGGGTTCGAATCCCGGCTCGTACCTATGAGTTGTACGGAACTTACGTTGTACGGAATATTTACCGTTAGCTTTTCGGTGAAGGAAAACATCGTGAGGAAGCCGGTCTAATCCTAAGGTCTAGTTTTCCCTCTGGGTTGGAAGGTCAGATGTCAGTCGCTTTCGTAAAACTAGTGGCTATGCCAAATCTTGGGATTAGGTGTCAAAGCGGACCCCGGGCTCTTTTAGGGCACAACCGGGAATAACGCTAGGAGGATGAGATTACGTACATAAGGAGATGAGATGACGCCGTAAGACATGTATAGGCTGATGATGTACAGTCAGCAGCAGAAGTAGCTACAAAAAATAACACGCTCAAAATGATCTAGACAGACCTCTTGACATTAGAGTCGCGTGTAAGTCATTTTGAGCACTTGACCCGCGTAGTTACTTTTGCTGCTGACTGTACTAAAGGTCCACTATTTAGAAGTCTGATTTTTAAAAACAAACAGACAAACGAATCGCATAGCACGTGTATTACGAAAACAAATGATTTTTATTCTGCAAGTAGGCCGCAATGACACTGTTACAAAAGTGACTCACCAGTGACTCAAATTTTATAATGATAGTACCTACTTACGTACATACATTCACGCCTTTATCCCTAAAAAAGGGATAGGCAGAATACAAGAAACTTAAACTGTGTTCCAGTGCCACTTTGATCATAAATGTGGGTATAAAGAGCGACAAAATGTGATATCGCAGTGATAGGTCACTAGCCTATCGCCCACAACACATTTCAACCCTGCTCCCTTAGTCGACTTCTACGACACCCACGGGAAGAAAGGGGGTGGTGCTATTCTAACCCGACACCACACTGGGGATGATCATACTAAACTACTTAACGTACTTAAAATAAGTAACCCTGAATATGAATACAGAAAAAGACATAATACATGTACAAGAAAACATGTTTCAAAACTGTGTTACAAAATACAAGGCATGGTTTAAAAATCATCAGCCGTTAAGCCAAGTGAGATGCCCTCTCGTGCCTTGGGAAAATCGAACAGTCTAGAAGCACCAATGCTTCTGTTGGTTTTGTGTCGTATTTTGAAATTTTGAGAACAAAGCTACTAGTATATCCGACTACGGGATTGAATGTACGTAGCTATGTGTATAATGAAACATTACCGTTACCTCGCATCCCACGCGGCTTCTATTACGAGACACACTAATGGACGAAACGGTAGAACAATACAATGTGTAGATGTCGGCGGCAGATCGTTAAATACGCCAGATCACGAAATTCCTAGGCATATCGTGAAACGGCGCCATTTCATGATATGCCTAAAAGTCGGCTAGGCTTATCACGATGTGCCTGATAAACAATACGGCAGATCGATTAGAGCAACGCATTCGTCGATATTCCTAGCTCTATACCGGGCACATCGTAAAATAGTTTCTTTCTTGGCCACTGGTGGCGCTGCACATGCGATGGCGGCCGTTTTTGTTGGGGGCTAATAATCAGGGCGGACAAAAATGGTTTGTCATAAGCGAACTCTGTCTTAGGTCGGTTAGGTTAGGGTTCACTTGTGTCCCTCAGACCAGAAATAGACACCCCGCGCAGCGGGGTGGCGTCGACTCGCTGGAGATTATCAGTCCGCACTTCTTATTTTTTTTAATTTACCTAATTCAATTTTGGACACCCTACTTACGTATAACGGTGAGTATTGAACGATATGCCGGCGTTTCATGATATGCCTAGGAATTTCATGATCAGCCTAAACGTCACTGGCTTGGCCAAATCATGAAATGCCGGCGTTTCATGATATGCCTAGGAATTTCATGATCTGCCTAAACGTCATTAGACAAATCGTTAAACGTTAAGTTTTGAACGATATGGCGGATGTCCTTTAGCCAAATCATGAAATGGCGGCGTTTCACGATATGCCTAGGAATTTCGTGATCTGGCGGATTTTACGATCGGCCGCCGACATAGACACGGCGCGGAAATAATTGCTTTCATGGCACGACAGCTTAATGCCTTTAAACATGTCACTATGTCGGAAAATGTTGCACCACGGATGCGTAAACCACTTAATAGCTGTGTCATCTTCTCGTTACTTATTCTTGCCTTAATTTAAATACAATCTGATAGCTTGACATACCACATACTTAATAGATTTGGTGATGTATTTGGCACAATCATTGTCAAGTGCGTGTTGAGTCAAACCGTTTCTCATCTAAATTCAATAAGCCATACACTTATTGGTACCTAACATTAAAATCTGGGGAATCCAAAGTTTTCAGATAATGATCATAAGAACCCTCCTGACGCCAATTTCCTTAATTTGTCCTTGTCCTCGACAAGCTCCTCCCAGTGACGGACATAGATGCTGAATGGGTGCGTGTCCCGCTTGGCTTGGCACTATCCTTGTAGCGCAACATCATCGGCCGACAAATGCCTCTTTCGGCGCCCGCTTTAGTGCCAAGCATTAGAGTGAGTATCCATCAGAGCTGTGCACGGTAGCAGAGCGGTGTGCGAGGTAAAAATCTACCAAAAACGTTCCTATTAGCCTTACTCAGGCATCTCTTTCTATTGGAAGTTTTTTGCTTGAAACAAATATTTATGCACATCACACAAGTTTTTTCCCTTACCGGGATTCGAACCCAGGACCTTCAGCTTCGTAGGCAGCGTCACTATCCACTAGGCTAACCGATCGTTTCATGTTTATTTCTTACTTACCATCAGGCGAGATAGGGGTCAAATGCGTAACTATACTTAATAAAAAAAAATAAAAAAATTGATACTACCCGCATCTACAATGAACCAACTCTAACTCAAATGCGATACTTTCCGCCGCTGACACGGATATTGTGTATGGCCGGAATTAAACGGAGGCTGTGCATGTTTTGCGGGAAATGCTTTTGTGAGTAGGTACCAAAGCAATACTCGGACAGTCAGCCAAGAAAATTAACCCTAATGTACACATAATATTTTATGTTTAGCCCTGTGGTTGACTGGTAGAGAATGCCTATAAAACTTTAATAAATAATAGAGAATAAAAGAGATAGATAACTTTCTTGATTTAATTGAATACATACTTAGTCATATTATAAATGCTAAAGTGTGTCTGTTACCTCTTCACACTTAAACCGCTGTACCGATTTAGATAAAATTTGGTATAGAAAGAGTCCCGGGGAAGGACATAGAAAAGTTTATATCCCGGAACTCATCTCCTAAAAATGGGGTGAAATGGGGGTGAAAGTTTGTATGGAGCTACGATATAAACGAGTCCCACGCGGACAGAGTCGCGGGCAGAAACTAGTAGAGGAAAAAATGAAGATAGATGATTCATGATTTAATTGAATTCAAATATAAAATGAAGATAGATTCATGATTTAATGGAATTCAAATAAAAAATGAAGATAGATGATTCATGATTTAATTGAATTCAAATAAAAAATGAAGATAGATTCATGATTTAATTGAATTCAAATAAAAAATGAAGATAGATGATTCATGATTTAATTGAATTCAAATAAAAAATGAAGATAGATTCATGATTTAATTGAATTCAAATAAAAAATGAAGATAGATGATTCATGATTTAATTGAATTCAAATAAAAAATGAAGATAGAGGATTCATGATTTAATTGAATTCAAATAAAAAAAAATGAAGATAGATCTTTCATGATTTAATTGAATTCAAATAAAACTCTAGTGTTTGGAATACTCTTGAAGATTGAATAGTGATATAAACTTGTCAAAACGTAGCTGAGCATTTCTATAAAAAATGTACTTTAAACCAATTAACGTGTAATTGGTTTAAAAAAAATACTGCTTATTTCAATAAAATATTTTTTGTGTTTAAGTAATTACAATTTTAACTGCTAATCTTAAATATAAAAGATTTTATGAGTCAAGGAGCCGGAATTAGAACTAGTTAATCAATTAAGTGTAATAATTTAACTTACTTAATTAATTAGCTTAATTTGACTTACAGTTGTGCTTGCCTAACATGTGTCGATTAACTATATTTTTAATTTGGCCAGCAGTTTAACCCTCTATTGAGCTTGATAAATCATCAGAAAAACGATTTCAGGTACTTGGGAGAAGGCACTTCCAGACTCTTTGTCCATATTCGTTGTTGCTTTTTGCAATCACAAATTTCTGCATTGGACTTATCTTCTTTAAAAAAAAATCTCCTTCGAAATACTAAGTGCAGCTGACACAGTTGCAGTTGTATACACTTAAAATTAATGACTGTGCAAAAGTGTAGGTACAGCTCTTTATGGAAACTTATATGATATAATTTAGTACACATCTATTTTGTCACACTAATGTCTTGTCCGCGCCTAAGATGGTTACTATCTAATCGTTTTGGATAAGACACCCGACGCTGTCGCACTCGCATACTTTGTCAGAACGTGACGGATGTCATATGGACTGTTTACACTTTAATTACCGATTAGTGCGAGTTCATACATTTGCTGCATGTGCGAGTAGCTTTCGTATGGAGTCGCACTAATCACTTATCAATGTGCGGCCATGCCACATTTACAGCGATAAGTAATAAAGTGTCAACCATTAAGCCCGCTGTTGTATAACCACGCTAAAGATCTCCAAAAGCAACGCGAAGTTATTCGACAAAACCGGCTTTATATTCACGTTGAAAAACAACAATACCCGCTTTAAAAACATCGAGCCAGCGCAGAGGAAACAGTCGTATAACGAAACGTCCCACATTAAGTTCTTTTTAAAACGTATTTACAATTCTGCTGTTGGACAAATGTCGCAGCAGCTTTATTTTTTACGAGTGTTTAAGTCGGTACTTTCCGGGAGCTCTGAATTATTTATTTTACTTAAGTTTGTTGTGAGCGTTTTTAATTTTGGGGAAGATTTACATTTGAGGGAATGTGGCCGGGAGCAATGAATCCAATAAAAGCTTGTAATGTGGGCTTGTTTGTTGCTACGTAGTACCGAAGTGGGTCAAAATCATAACAGACTGGTATCCTAGGGACGCAAAAACAGAAAGAGGAAGACAGAGCAAGTGATGGGAAGATGTTATAGAAGAGACATAATGCAGTGGGAAATGTTCGAAGAGGCACACTGAACTCGGAGACATTTTATGAACGCAGTGACACCATACTACAAACGAGAGTTCAAAACAAAATGAGGCTCAAAAAATAATAATATGTTGATTCTTGAAGGGTCAATCTACACCATCCAGAGGAAAAAGTACTCTTATATTTAAAATAATAGACCTTTCGTATTTTTAATGGTGATTTTCGAGTTACTCTGAAGTAAACCCGTAGGTTGCACAATTACTATGGGACAATATTACACAAATTGAACTACAATTTTCATATAAGATTAGAAAAATCGTGCGTTAAATTGAATTTCAAGGAAACCAATTTCAAAGACAAAACATTTTGGATTGCTGTTTGAAAAGCACTTAATGGTCGAAATAAGTAAAAGTATTATGAGCTAAAGCTAAAGAGATAAAACTAAAAAAACGAAACATCTGAATTAAAATTGAAAAGTCGACTGAGAAACTTTTTATTGGAAAATCCGTTATATTTCTCCTATTACCAGTTAGATTTATTTATTAACCTGTATTTTCGATTGACATCTGTATTGGACCTATTTTCTTTTAAATTGTTTGGATTCTGTAATTCCAAGATAACCCATATAAAGGCGACCTAATTTTTTAAATTTATTGATATGTTCATTTAGTAAGTTGTTGACACGTACCCGTAAATATTTCCTTAATCTTATGATAATCTAAATGTTATTTATTAGATTTTGTTTAAAACCAACGATTACAACATATACTCCTAAAAATTGCCTTTGTGTAATTTTAAGTGCAGCTGTATGTTGTGAAATAAATGAATCAATCTATCTATCTATGTATTACAATATTAATAACTAATATGAAGACACGTAGATGAATTCGTCCATTAAAATTGTTATCTGGAATGAGGTATAATAATAATAATTTATTTATTCATAAACATCAAGCACATAAGTGCCTTAGAATAAGAACTTTGCTCCCTAAATAGGGAGTATAGTGTAGTCCCATAGTAAGGGCAAGAAGGCGTGTATTTCTCGTGTATATAAACCGGGCTCTATTGCATTTTCATTCATCTTATTCATATAATTTTGGCAAGAGTTGGGTAAAGAAATAGATAATCTTTCATATCCCGTGCCGGAACAAGGAAAACACCAGGAAAGCGACGGATCACTGGTTATTGTTGATGTTATTACGCGGAGATTATTCATCCGACTAAAGCCCATTCTTCGGCATTATTTTTTATTTTATTTTGTTGATTCAATATCTCACAGTGCAGTTTGATTTGGTCTGGACAAATATTAAATGGCTCAGGGGCGCAATGTGTACTTGCAATTCGGTACCTATGTTACACGCTGATCCGAATGCGATGAAAAAGTGATGACTCAAATTAAGAGGAAACTGTTTTCTCCCTGGATAATGGCAGTAGAGCAATATTGTTTTTTCCATAAATCTATGGCTACAATTGACATGTTCCAATGTTTTCCTTTTTTTCATAAATTTATTCTTAAAAGAAACCTTCAAAAACCTAAAAATAATGCCAGATTTTCCAGTGTGTTCATACATCCAGAAGACAATTTTGACTAGATTATTAAAAAAAAAAACATAGGAACACGGCCAAAGCCTTTTTTTTACTTTTAATAAAAAAAAATTAAATAGGTCAAGTTTTGGAGAAGAAATTAGGGGAATACGAAACGTTGATTTTATAGGTATTTTCGGTCCAAGCTGCAGTTGTCTCTATCGCGCTCTGCGGGGGGAGGTTTGAGGTTGGCGCGACAGCATCTGGGGGCACGGGAGTGCCCCCGCCAAGACGAGCCAAGCGAAGCGCAAGGGCACTACCTACCTTTTCTCGAAGCGCTTCGTCGTATTTTTGAACCTTCCTAACTTGGGTTTAGATTATACCAGATAAACAAAATTTTCGGGATATGATATCAGTGGTTGACTTATTGAAACTGTAAAGTTTAAATTGCATAGCTATTATACTTTAGATTTTATTGATATCTAAAATATCCCGATTTCGTCACTGACTCACTGATGATCATCAATATTCTTAGGGTTCTTCCTGAAGTCCTAGAAAGCTGAAATTTGGTATGTAAGCTAGTAATAGTATACAAACAACGAAAAAATATTAAAACTTGAAACTTTTACCGCCCCCCAACCCCTTAACCTAGTTTAAGGTTCTGGGTGAAAGTTTGTATGAGACTTCCGCAAATTTTGATGCTAGAAGTCTGAAAATTGATATAGGGGGTCCTTGTTATCCTTGTTATAAATAATAAGATTATGTATTTCAGGATTTTTAGTAAATCACCCCCCACTCTTTAAATTAGGGGATGGAAGTTTGTATGGGTTTTCCCATTCACTTCTTGAGAAATTACCTTACAAAAAGGAATGAGATCCCACCAAAAACATTACATGTAAAGTGATGCCAAGACTCCATAGCTCAGACACTTTCAGCGTGAAAAAGATATCAGATCGCAATTAGCGCCAAGCTTCCTACTCCACACGGCGTAACTACCACTACCAGCCACGCTCTACAAATTCTACATCTTGGCTAAAAAGTATAGCTTTGTTGGGCACATCCCGGTCGCCATGTAGACTTTCACGCCGAATGAATTTATGATGATATTATTAATAAGTGACGGGTCTATACTTTTTAGCCAAGATGTAGAATTTGTAGAGCGTGGCTGGTAGTGGTAGTTACGCCGTGTGGAGTAGGAAGCTTGGCGCTAATTGCGATCTGATATCTTTTTCACGCTGAAAGTGTCTGAGCTATGGAGTCTTGGCATCACTTTACATGTAATGTTTTTGGTGGGATTACATTTTACAAATACCTATTAGCTATCTCGCCCTTATGTTTCCTCTTAAGAATGTTCTCCTCTTAAGAGTGTACTTACGCGCGTACGGTCGGTCGCTCCGTCAGCGAAGCACTGAACGCATCCATACAATCTCATAGCTCGTCGGTCGGCCGACGTACGTGCGACCGACGAGCCGGACCGACGGTTCGACCGACCGTACGCGCGAACCAAATCACGCGCGTATCGTCAGCGTAGCTGTGTGCGCATTCATAGACTTGCATAGATATAGCTACGCCGACCGACGGTCAGCACTGACCGTCGGTCAAGCACTGTTTCCAGCCTAAAACGCTCACTGTAGGTAGAGGCGCGCGAGCTGAGGTCGGCGCTGGCCGCTCAGCGGCGCTGACGCGCGGCGCGTACGGTCGTGTATACGTCGGCGGTGACAATCGGCAGCGCTCACCGCTCAGCGTTATTCAAAAACGCTCCCTCAAAATCATACATATTAGCCTGTTAGCGCCGACAGTCAGCGTGACACTAAAACCAGCCTAAGCAAGCGTTCTAGGGAGCATTCTAGAGAAATGACTGTCACTTTGCTTCGTGACTTTTGCCGAGCCCAGCAATTTTACTAATGTCGCACCACCGTCCCTGTCCACCCACACAGACACAATGTTTACTAGAGCGTTCGCTATTATGATCATGAAAAGATTCGGCACTATGTTGTTCAGTTCGACGAATAGGGGCGTAGACACTAAATAAAATAATCAATAATGTCATATTTTCTCGAAAAAGGATAAAAAATGTAGTCAAATGGAGAAAAAAACAACGCAAAAGGTATTAATCACGAAGTTATGAGTGTCCAAAGTATTAAGAAGGGGTATGTTCTGTCCCTTTTTCGCAAAACGCAACTTCATATGAAACGATGACGCTGGAAGAATGTGACGTCACGGTCATGTGTGACGGCGACGTGCCGTGCCCATCGTGGTCGGAGCCGCTGTCGACGCGGCCTGCCTGCAGCATTCTGTAATGTGACGTCACACGCCTTTTGCGTTTTCTCTCTCTAACAAGCAATATTAAAACGGTTGTATCTTCGTAATTCTTTGAGATATCTGAATGGGATTTTCGTAACTAGGCATATTTTTTTGCCTTCTTGCTTTTGGAGTAATAATAATTTTCGAGTCTACACCCGTATTTAAAAAGGGCGATTACTCCATGTTCTGTTACGTATGTGCTCAAGTCTAACAGGGCATGAAAGCTGTCTCGGTGAAAGCTCACTCCCTCGAGTAGCCGTCGGGCTACCCTTTGGACAAATATTTGGTGGCTCAGGATCGCAATTCGGCATCTGTTGCTTAGTGGCCATCAGACATAGGTACATACATTCATACATATAAGTCAATAAGGAACACACAAATATGCTGAACACGATTCGCTTGTCAAAGCGTTGGAATATATGCTCAGATATTTATTATTCAGGACCGTGAAGTGTATTTCATAATCTATAGTTTGTAACGACGGTAACCTAAAGTTTTAAATTTAACAGTTCCACTGACAGGAACCCGCGTTAGCGGGCGCCTACGCCGTAGCTACTTTCCGTTACTAAGAGAGAGAACCACGGGATCGGCTACGAACGTAACGCGTAGCGATTCTTGGCAGCAATGTGATACTATGTACAGTCTAAATTATTTTTACAAGCTTTTATTAGGGTTCCGTACCCAAAGGGTAAAAACCGGACCCTATTACTAAGACTTCGCTGTCCGTCCGTCTGTCTGTCACCAGGCTGTATCTCAAGAACCGCGATAGCTAGACAATTGAAATTTTCACAGATGATGTATTTCTGTTGCCGCTACAACAACAAATACTAAAAACAAAATAAAATAAATATTGAGGGGGGGCTCCCATACAACAAACGTGTTTTTTTTTGCCGTTTTGTCTGTCGCCAGGCATGTGTCTCAAGAACCGCGATAGCTAGACAGTTGAAATTTTCACAGATTATGTATTTCTGTTGCCGCTATATTAACAAATACTAAAAACAAAATAAAATAAATATTTAAGGGGGCTCCCATACAACAAACTTTTTTTTTTCAGGCTGTATCTCAAGAACCGCGATAGCTAGACAGTTGAAATTTTCACAAATTATGTATTTATGTTGCGGCTATAACAACAAATACTAAAAACAAA
Organism: Epinotia ramella; assembly: GCA_947578815.1. Classification (NCBI taxonomy): domain Eukaryota; kingdom Metazoa; phylum Arthropoda; class Insecta; order Lepidoptera; family Tortricidae; genus Epinotia; species Epinotia ramella. The sequence goes on from OX388210.1 coordinate 916,343, forward strand.
ATAAAATAAATATTTAAGGGGGCCTCCAATACAACGAACTTTTTTTTTTTTACTGTTTTTATAGATAATGGTACGGAACCTTTCGTGCGCGAGTCCGACTCGCAGTTGGCCGGTTTAATTTTTTACTTTCACCTGTCCGTTGTGTGTAATCAAATCTTGCAAGTTAAATTGGATCCACTTCCCGGTTTCCGAATGAGCTGAAATTTTGCACAAATATGCAAATCGCGTGACAATGCAATATTATGATGACGTGGAGCTGATCTGATGATGGTGCTGGAAGGTGGCCAAAGGAACTCCGTAATAAAACCACATAACACCATCGAGTTTGGGCTCGTTAGAATCATATCAATGAGTAGTTGATGATGGTATACAGAAAAGTACAGTCGGCAATAAAAGCATGTACCAAAAATATTTTTTTGACAGAAACTTGTTATTGATACAATTTTACCGATCAAGTAAGCTGTTAAACCATTTTTGAGGCCAAGCAACTCTACGTAGCGCGTAGTAGCATTTTTTCGCTGTGTGGCGTAAATCACTTGTAGAGGCATGACTCTTATATGAGTCATTGGACTTAAATGGGTTAACCTGTTATTTACGCTATTCATTTCATATTAGCAGCTAGTGATTTTTTAAATATGCATCTCATTCTAACCGACTTCAAAAAAAAGGAGGAGGTTCTCATCTCAATTCGGTTGTATTTTTTTTTTAATGTGTGTTACCTCAGAACTCCGTCATTTATGAGCCGAGTCGTACATTTTATTTTTTTATAAGTATGTGCTTTCAGGTTGGTCCCATTTATTTCAAAAATCCAGTTGGATGATGGGATCCATGAGGAATTGAGGGAACTCCTCAAATATATTAGGCACGCATGTAGTGATTTCGGTATTTTCTATTATAACTCAGGTATTTACACCCGGAAATCATAAATTTGGTGAAGTGGATTTGATAATGAATGCCACAGATGACTTATGGAATTCCTCAATTATGTACTTAAAACTATAAAAGTACGTCACTGATTCTGACATAATACCCTTGAAATAACATATGACGACTTGAAATAATATATAATGACGGTGCCAAAGGTGATCCTTGAGGAATCGACGGAAGTCCTCAAATATGATCGGCCTATATACGTCGATTTGGCTTTTTTCTGTAATAATCAACGCATTTGCTCTCGGCAATCAGTTCATGTGGTAAATTGGAAAATAAATGTGGAAATGTTCTCGTGGCTTGGCGGAGTACTAAATTGAAGTCAGTAAAAACTTTGTTTTTAAAGTAAATTATGTTAACACGTTTCGTTCATCAGACTCAATTCATGCAATATGTTCAGTTAAGGCTATGAATAGTGACATCACTTTTTCAAATCGAATAGGGCCGTTAATTTTATTAGTACACCAACCCAACTCAATCCGGTCCAAAACAAGCAGCGAGGCGAGTACTCGGCTAATCGAATTAATTTCACACCAACAAACCGGATAAAGAAGTTTGTAAACATCTCGGCATCTGGGGCCAATTCACTCAGGTTTAGTTTTGTTTAGTTTGGTTTATTTATCTCATACTTTACTGAACAATTTCGTTTCTATTTTAATTGTTTAAATTAACAATTGTATTCGATTTATTTTCTGTGTTAGTAAACGTAGACACTAAATAAAATAATCAATAATGTCATATTTTCTCGAACGAGGATAAAAATGTAGTCAAATGGAGAAAAAATGAACGCAAAATGTTAAATAATCACGAAGTTATAAGTGTCCAAAGTTTTAAGAAGGGGTATGATCTGTCCCTTTTTCGCAAAACGCAACTTCATATGAAACGATGACGCTGGAAGAATGTGACGTCACAGAAGACGGCAACGTGCCGCGCCGCATCGCGGTCGGCGGGGCCGTCGACGCGGCCCGCCGGCAGCATCCATGTAATGTGACGTCACACACCGTTTGCGATTTCTCTCTCTGACAAGCAATATTAAAACGGTTGTAGCTTCGTAATTCTTTGAGATATCTGAATGGGATTTTCGTCACTAGGCATATTTTTGAAGTGAAAACTTCCTTAGCGACGCTGAGCACTTTTTGGGATGGGGAAACATTGTTAAATACGCGACAGAGTTTTGTGACGTCAGATGTGAAGGAGGTCACTTTTTGCTGCTAGCCGATTCCACTTCATTCAAAACTGAACGCTATTCGTAAGAGTATAAAGCCGTTAAACACTTTTTGCAATAGCATATTCTGCAAATAAATTTGTAATAATACCAACGCGTCTGTCGTGAATAGTCATGATTCACGATAGTATTTACATTGATGTTAATAATCATGTCTCAAACAGCCGATTTATTTCATGTAGCAACACCCGCAATCTTTTTATAACAATGTTGACGGGTAGGCGAGTAGTCACAGTTCTTAACGGCTATATTGCGTACGAACAGTTAAGTGCAGATTGGTAGTGTTAGATTTGGAGGAAAACCAGGGTGAGCTCTTTCCATAATCACTTTCAATGCATCCTATGACATTGTAACGATTTGGTTCATTAACACGTGTGTTCACGTGTTTACACAGCTCGGACTATGATTGTTTATGATGTGATGTATTTATGTGCGTCCACAGGTCTTATTCTATTTGGGAGGCGTGACGGTATATTATGTATATGAATAAGGTTTTCCTACATGTCACGTACATGCGATAACACAGTTCTTAGTCGTGGAATTCTTTAGTGTGAAAGGATTAGTAACAAGTGTAACAACAAGGGTCTCAGGTTCGGTAGTTTCAGCCTCAGACCATGTCGTCATCAATCAAGGGTGCACCCGGGTAATTATAACTGGAACAATATAGTGTGTGAATTGGTACAGTATCAGTCGTGTGGTAAGGGATTTCTGTAAGGGGAGGTGGAGGACATTCTCGGGGACGAAGGTCCCCACATCTCAGATGGAGCTGGTACGCATAAGGCGGCAGCTCATATGTCAGATATATAAAGGATTCCGGAAGCTGTATGTGTAGGTTCATAGTTGCATATATGCTAATACAGATACCTAAGCTAGAGTGCTATAGGTACTATTTCGCGGCCATGAGAGTGACCAGAAGTGGCTTCGCGACAGCGTCCTTCACCGTTTTGCTATTGAGAAAATTCGAATAGTTCGAATTTGGGCGTTATAAATATTTATCAACGGCAAAAACAAATTGATATTTTGGTCGCCACCGTGCACCGCCATCTGCTGTTCTTGCAAATTCGAATAGTTCGCATTTAGACGTTATTCCTAAAGAGATAAAGCTTTGAAAAATATTTGTCATTGGCAAAAACAAATTGGTATTGTGTTTGCCGCCGCCCGTCGGCGCGCCGGACCCCGGCACCGTTGCGCCGCGGCGGCGCGTTGGGCCCGTCGCACCCAACGCGCCCGCGGACCGTCCGCCTAAATAATTGACAATTGTTTATAAATTTGCGTCAAATTCATTTTTAGGGTGACACCGTAAGATGTCACGTGACCTGATCGAAAAACTGTTACAATGTTATTGAGTTTTCACTTCTGCCGGCACTTCCAGATAGCTACCCGGTCTTTTTTTGCCTTCTTTCTTTTGGAGTAATAAGAATTTTCGAGTCTACACCCGTACTGGGCTCGTTTCCCATCTGCCTACGTCGCAAAATATGTTAGCTCTGCACTCTTTTTTCCATTCTAAATGATCCTTAATGCGATTGCGGATGGCTGGCCGGTGGTTGAAAAAGGATGCTTGAATCTATGTGAAATGATATCCTAGCTTGTTTTATATTGGGACATCGATGGTTTTAATGTGTGTCTCATGTTTTGTGATTAGTTTTAATCATTTAAAAGTGTAATGGCTTAGGATAGTTCCTGTGATGTTACATGTTTTTCTTAAGAAATAAATTAATCTTCCGAATACCTCCATAATCTTTTTCAGTTTTACGGTGTCTCTCGAGTCCGTCAACTTCGCTCCTCCTGCAAACTTTCCCGCTTTATTCTGCCTCACCATACCGGTTTCATGTGCAATTGCTTCTCCGTTCAAGTATTTTGCCGCTGGAACAGACTCCAATCAGTATTAGGCAATCTCCAAACAGGCTTGTCTTCAAAAAATCACTATGCAATTGCTTTGCTGTGGGAACTAAAACAACGTAAACTATCAGATTACAGAACTATGTATTGCTATTATATTATATTGAAATTAAATTATTTTATATCATTTTGTATAGTATTCAATAAATTTGTCGTGTATGCAGTTGCACCGCCCACTATTTATCTGATTTGCCTTTTGGTTGACTGGTAGATAAGGCTCCATTGCATTAAATTCGCCTTTAGTAAAATAAGCTCTTCTTTTGTGCAATAAAGATTAAATTAATTAATTTATTTCATATGATACAACACATTTGGCATATATTACTTGTCGTTCATTAGTACAGACTAGCTACTAAGTTCGTATACAATTTGTTTGCGCTCTAGCATGCAATAGCAGATTGTATTACTAGGGAGCAAAATGGTATATTGTACAGTCGAGTTCTTCAATATCTATACAGACAACCTTTCAAAAATATCTACACATGTGTCTTATGTCAGTAACAATAAAATTACCCATTGCGCATCTCTTATTTGAGGAACCTCGACACGAAGAAAAAGAAGAATAATAAAAAAAGTAAAGTAAAGTTTATAGTATCTGTATAGATATTTTTGAAAGGCTGTCTGTGTAGATATTGGAGAACTCGACTGTAACGAGGGTGACTGATTGAATCCAGAACGAAGGGAAGGAATCCAGAATAGATTCTAACGTGGAATCCTGAGCGTAGTGAGGGTCGCCCGAGGTATTAAATAATTTTGCTACCGCGTAATACACTGTTCTTTTCACTCCTTCCATGATAGTTAAAAACACGATAATTACATTAAATATTTAATTAAAAAGATACAAATAATATTGGACGGCCCCAGGGATTGGTATTTTTCAATGATCATATTCATCCTGGACGACAAATGATCGTATCCGCTTTAGTTTTAATATCAACCTTTACTAGTTAATTATACATAATTATGTGTCCGAATGTTTTTGTATATCGTCAGTAATTTTGAATAGCCCGCAACTCCGAAGATTACAGACCTGCGAAAAGCAATGTTTTACCCAAGAAAAAAAAAATATTAGGGGACAATCTTACATAAATCGACCTAGTCCCAAACTATGCAAAGCTTGTACTATGGGTACTAGACGACGATAAACATACTTATATAGATAAATAAAAACTTAAATACATAGAAAACATCCATGACTCAGGAACAAATATTCGTGCTCATCACACAAATAAATGCCCTTACCGGGATTCAACCCAGGACCTCTTGTTTCGTAGGCAGGGTAGGTACTAACAAGCTACGAACTAGGCTAAAGCGGTCGTCATGACGAAAAAGGATGGCTTTGTCATACAGACATAGCGAAACTATGAGGGTTCCTAGGGAATAAGTAATTAGACTACGGAACCTTCAGAATTAGAGGAAACTATTACAACTAAATGGATTTAAATCTATCGGTAGGTATTTATTTACTTACTGTTACGGCGAGAAAACTATGATTAGGCGCCTAATTAGGTATTTATTGGAATGTCGTTGTTCAGGCTGACTCTCACTTTAAGCGTTGAAGATTATATACTCCAAAGGGTCCAAAGATTAGAAGGCTGCTTATATTTCGAAGTTCTTGAAAACGATATTGCAATTTTACTATTCTTCCAGGCGGTTTCATATGGGCGTTGAAATACTTTATTTTGCTTTTTGCGGGCAGAACAATGTTAATGACGTTTTTTGCTTCCATTTTAACAAACTCGGGTGTTAACGTATCATTTTCACTTGAACTGGATGAAATCATCATTGTAAATTGATAATATAAGTATAGGAACTGCTTTTACGTGCTGTCATTAGTGACACCAGTTTTTTTTATTAAGAAATACGTAGGTATGTTTCGCGGGCTTTTTGTTCCATGGTCTTAAACTTCTAATATCAATATATTAGTAATCGTATTAGTTATATCAAATAAACATTGATTGAAATAACATGTAGCTATTGGAATGTAGTATAAATAAATCCATAAGTATTGTTGAGTCTGAGCATGTTGATTTTCAAAAGCGTTTAAGGAAGACAATTTAAGAGACCCTAAGCGCTATACGAAGACATAGCGCGGTATTTAAAAACGTTAAATGAAATTGTCTCCTTAAATACGCTACTGAAATTACATATTGTCTCTGGCCTCGCTCTGTGCCCGTACCTGTGCCCACGGTGTTTTAGAACAATGTTTTTAAAACTTTCTTCTCTATACGGTCTATGGCACGGCACAGCAAGCAAAACTGAATTTTGCTCCCTTGGGCAAAAAAGACAGATTTAAAAAAATGCAGAGGGTTCAAAAACTAGTTTTGCTCCCTTTAAACGGGCTAGAAAAAACTTGTTTTCGAATAGAAGGAGTAAAAATGTTCATTCCTCATGGTATCCTTATTATTGGATCTTATAATCTGGATACTACTATATTAATGGATCTTGGATTTAATTTATCTTGTACTTATCCCTGACTTACTACCTTCAAATGTATCGATTTGAGCATGAAATGTAGGTTTACATTGTTTTTAGGGTGTCTTACCTCAAAAGGAAATAATATTATAGGATCATTTTGTTGTCCGTCTGTCGGTCTGTCAAGACCCTTTATCACGGGAACGCGTGGAGACGTCGAGTTGAAATTAAACCTTATATTCAAATCTACAGTTCCTTGAAGCTGTGAAAAAAACAAACTTCTAAGTTAATTAATAAAAAGACACCGCCGTTTATGCCGCAAAAACATATATTACGACACTCAAATGAATCCAAGTTTATGGGGTACTTTCCGTTAATCTAGAACTATGAAATTTGGCAAGTAATATCGTCTTATACTATAAGCACAAAACCTAAAAACTATGCTATAATGTATAGCATAATTTTCAGGTTACAGAGCATCCGGTGGGCGTATTAAAGTTACACTTACGCTAAACATTAACAAAACACAACACAATATAAATTTAACTGAAATCGAATACGAAATAGCATATTAGTCTGTATATTCCCTAAGTAGAATCGTTTATTATATTTCAAACTTCTATCATTATCATCGCCCAGTCTCAGATAAATCTCTGACAGTCTTTGATATCGTAAACTGCGTTGAAATTTCGATAAATCCGCTTCAAAGGGTTAATATTTTACAAGCTGGGAAATGATTATCGGATTAGAAACAATGTTTATTTATTCGCCGAGTTCGGGATTGGGAGCTGGGGGAAGCATTTATGATTTATGAAACAAGTGTTTGGATCACGAGGGAGTACCAATATTGTTTGACCTCCGATTTCGTACAGCTGCTGTGAGTTGAAGGGCCAACACTTACTTTATATGAATGCCTCTGTTTAGGACGGACCTACGTTATTTCGTAATAATAATGTACCTATTTTGGCATTCGATAAACAAGCTTTGAATTAAGTGAAGCATAATTTAACATGCTTATACTCGTATAAATGAATTATAGGGTGATATCGGTCACGTAATCAGAATCACTTATTCCGACTTCATAATATATACATATATAATTCATCGACATAAGTTCAAAAGTTATGAGATGAAGTCCCTCTAATCTCATAACTTTGGTTTCTCACATTTGTGTAGGATAAATATTCTTATTAAAGATATTATACAACATTTCATATCTATACGACCATAAGATTGCGGTTCGATAGTCAACATTGCCAGTTTTCAAATAAAGCTCAAAATGAATTTGACCCTACATCCCATTTAGCTTTTAACAAAAAAAAACAAACCCTCTACATTCCCCAACTAGCGCAACGTTGAACACAAGTCCTTGCATCAACACAGGAACCATCGAAAAACATTGAAAACCACCGAAGGGGCTGTTTTTCTTATAAAAGACGTTGTATTTTTTGACATATTTTCGTAAGTGGCCGGATGTGGAGGTTCGGGGCGGATTCAATTTCCGGTGGAGCCTGCGAAGGGCGGATGTGAGCGCACACGGACAAACATTATCGATATTGAATTGAGAGCTTCAGAAATCAGAAAAAATATTTTCTTCAGATACAGTCACAGGGTTCTTACAAAAATGGTGCGCACTGTGTATCTAGCCTGCGAGGCGAGAAAATCATTAAATAATATATTTAATGTCACAACTACACACATTATAAAAAAAAACAAATGGCAAATGTTATAAATAATTTGGAATAGTACAATAATAATCTAAATAATGTAATAATTTTAATATAGTCACAATAATAATAATTAATTTAATTAGGAGGCTCGTGGTGAGTACACAATTTTACGTCTTCACCTGGCTACAATGCGAGTTTTACCGTACGCGCAGCGGTACGGCAAGGTGTGACGTAAACAATATTTCTTAAAAATCAAAACGTACATACCTAGTTTTTCATTATATCTACAACGTATACAAAAATTATAAAAATCGAACTACGGGGTAAAAAACGTTATCGCTTTTTGTATGAAAATGTACAGGTTCACAATCCTCTTAATGATAAGCGATATAATGGCGACTATCTTAGGCGCGCTGTAGAGAAGAACAGCTAAACATCCCGATATGTGCCTGTCAGAAATACGAAAGCATGTTTCCCCAAGCTGAAAACTTAGTTCGCTTCGCTCGCTCGTACCAGTCGTACCATAAATAGTGAACTGCAGTAAACGGCGTTTAATTCAACGTCCTTGGACAAATACTATATGTAAGTAGGTACTTCTTCCCAGCCGTACACTCTTGTCAGAGTGGTGATGTATAGGTACTCGGTGGGTCTTCATCGGTGTTGTACCTCTTGCCAATGGCCGCCGCTCGACTATGACGCGCCGCTTCAGGTGGTTTGTGGCTTGCGGGAGCACTGGACTATGCTGGTCTCCGTGGCCTTTTTAGGGTTCCGTACCTCAAAAGTACCTTACCGTACCTTTCTACCCAACCGTGGGCGCACGCGATATGATGTAAACATCTTTTTGTAAAATTTTATGTTCCTACATATACATTTTGCATATCTGCGATATTAGGTGTCCATTAGCAGCCTAGACTAAGTTAAATTAGTGATAGATAGTTATACTCATGCAACTACAAATGTAATTCTCATATAAGTGAAGATGTAAATAACTTCTTTTGAGAATAAATGATCTTAAACCTGAAAAGGAAAAAACGGAAACCTTATAGGATCACTTTGTTGCCCGTCCGTCCGTCCGCCAGTCCGTCCGTCTGTCGAGACCCTCTTTCTCAGGAACGCGTGGAGGTATCAAGCTAAAATTTATACCTAATACTCAGGCCTACTGTCCCTCGGAGCTGTGAAAAATCAAACTTCTTAGCCAACGCAATTCAAAAGATACAGCCGTTTATGCCGCAAATTTCCGCAAATTGTCGAAACTCGCGAGGGAATCAAACCCCACAGGGTACTTCCCGTGAACTCAGAATCTTGAAATTTGATACGAAGCAACGTCTTGTAGCAAAGATAAAGGAAAAATTGCGAAAACCGTAAATTTTTAGTTACGTCTTATAATAAAATTATTTTTAATAATTGTAATGCTATTACTTATAAGTATATATATATATATATATATACCTACAGGTTTGTACGGAACCCTCGGTGCGCGAGTCCGACTTGCACTTGGCCGGTTTTTTTTATTATGTCCGTCCAGCGTGTTGCGATCGGGCTCGTGCTCTTTTCCCCTTTACAGATCCCAGGACGACGAGCCTCCATCCATTGGCCTTTCCTTGAGATGTGTCCGAACAATTTCAGAATTCATGGTTGAACAACGATTAAAATATGTAGATACCTACACATATAAGTTTATATTGTACCTACATTCAAATAAGATTACCCTACTCAAGCACTCAGGCAAAACTCCTTATTACCTTCCACGAAACTAATTCGAACTCGTTCAAACCCGAAGTATAATAAGGTAACAAGCAAATCCGTCCGCGATGAGTTTCCCCGCTCCGCAAACCGAACACATCAATCGCGCCGATTATAAATTACCTGACCTGAGACAAATCTCTTACAATTTCGACTCGTATGAATAATTCAAACAAACGCAACAACGCTTGCTCGTGACAGAAGGATGAGCGTGTTCACTCTGTTTATTGATCATACTAACAAGAGGTAACAAAAACGATCGCTCTTGCTGTTCGATTAAGTACGCAGCGTTTCGTATGTACTAAATATGGGTACGTATTAAAAGATCGAAAATTGATACATCGAAAATGAAAACATCGAAGTACAAAATATCGAAAATCTAAATATCGAACGGTTGAATGGTCTAAATTCAAAATATCGAAAGTTCAATTTACCAACCGATTAAAATATCGAAATAAACATATCGAAAATGAGAATATCGATTTTAAAACCTCGAAAGTTCATAATGCCATAGTTTAAAACGTCAAAAGTATTAGTTACCGAATGATTTAAGATCAACTGCCTAATTGTCGAAAATATTATTATCGACATAATAAGAAACATCGAAATTCAACAAGAATGTCGATTGCGGAACGGAGGCGCGGTGACATTTAGACCAATAGTGACTTCCCGTAGCTCCGGCGCTGCGGGAACAGCAGCCCTTCCGCCCTTGCTGTCCCTCCGCACCTCCGTTCTCTTTTATAAACACTCTAGGGGTAGGGCAGACAAAACCACGTGAATGGTGGGGTGCTCCGATTCGGTTTTGGATCATTTTTGGATTCCAAATTCCTACTTTGAGGTCAAATATCTCGGCCATTTTTGATTTTAGAGAAAAGTTTTTCCTACCTTTTATACCTACTGTTACTGTTGAAGTTAGTTAGTTAGTAGTTAGAAGATTAGGTTAGGGCAGCTAGAAAAAGAGGGGGGGGGGCTCGGTGGGCAAAGCTCCCCACAGTAAAAAAACAACATATAATTTTAACGATGGTATTATTTGTATAGGTTAGGTTAGGGTTAGCTTGTGTCCCTTAGAGCAGAAATAGGCACCCCGCGAAGCGGGGTGACGTCGACACGCTGGCGGTTAGGTTAGGTTTAGGTTAGGTAATAATAAATGTTAGCACAACAAACTAATTCTCACGGCCATAAGAGGGTAGCTACAAAGGTACAACCTGTAGAAATAATAATTTTAATAATTTTACCAGTGGTATGAAAGTAGACCATATGATTTTAGTTATTTTGATGGTTCGACGTTTTACTTTTCGATTATTTGGGCGTCGCCATTTCAATGGTCGATATATTGTCATTCGAAATTTTAATATTTCGCCTGCATAATAGTCGATATTCTGTACTTTCGATATTTTAACCGTTTGGAATTTGTATTTTAGACCAATTAGACGTCGATATAATAACATTAGATATTTCGATCGTTCGATATTTTGATTTTCGATTTTTTGTACTTCTATGTTTTCACTGTCGATATTTCAATTTTCAATCTTTTAATACGTACCCACTAAATATAGGATGTAGGTTACTTAAATACAGTACGAGCCACATAAGCTTACATCTGAGGCCCTAGCACGATAGTTAGGTTTTATCGTCACGTTTTACGGCGAAAATGTACTGATACGTCGCGTAAAACATAACCATAAAACGTATGGTGCTAGCTGGGCTGTTAGCTCTTAGAAGCGTCTCAGAGGGGTCCGACGGGAGTGCGGGAAGCGACTTGAGGCTATCATCATCATCATCATTTTCAGCCTTTAATCGCCCACCAATGAGCATAAGCCTCTCTTCGAGTACGCCACTTATCCCGGTCCCGTGCTAGTCTCATCCAGAAATGACCCGCGGTCTTGTTTACGTCGTCAACCCATCGTGCTGGTGGACGACCGACGCTTCTTTCTCCTGTAAGTGGCCACCAATCCGTAGTGGCTATAGTATCCGCAAAACCAAGTGGCGAGTCAGGCAATATAAGTCAGTACTATTGTTGCACGGCTCCATCCATAAGGCAGTGCAGGTGCGAAAGTGATAGCATGATCCAATGATTTATGACCTGACTCGCCACTTGGTTTTGCGGATACTATAACTTCATAGACGCAAACTTATGTGGCGTGTATTGGAAATAATGGAATTTTTCCACACAAAAAAATATATTTCCAATACAAGCCACATAAGAAAATAAATATATATATTTTTTTATTTTGCTCAAAGGTTAGCTGGAAGTTATCCCTTCAAGGGATTAGCTCGCTTTTGCAAGTATATTTTTTTCTGTATCATTTTTGTAAGATATGACAATAGGTACATACAGATACCTACATACATTCACGCCATCATTCCGAAAAGGGTTAGGCAGAGCACATGAAACTTATGTTCCAGTGCCACTTTTAGCATAAATGCGGGTATAACAAATCGGCAGAATGTAAAATCGCAGTGAATGGTTGTTAGCCCATCGCCCACAACCCTACAACGTGCATATATACATATACTATATAGATTTATTGTAACTAGGAAACATTCGAAACGCTCGTTGATTTCACAGTCAATAGGCTGTTACACCGCGGTATCAGCCGAGTAAGCCGGAATTCACCCACGAAGGCAAAACACGCGTGTTTAATAAGATGTTTCTAGAAGCCTAATCGGCGCCCGGCCACGGAAACAGCTGCTGACGTGGACGTCCTTATCTCGACGCCAGAAAGTTCACATTTGCTTAATCTGAATGTTATATTTTTGTCGTTTAGTAATGCTAACATAAACGTCTTTATTTCGTTTACTAAAAGTACCATTTTCGGGTGTCTTCAATGGTTCTTGTGTGGTTACGTCTGGCTGGCTAATAAACCGAATGCTATAGTTGTATGGCGGACAAAATGCCTAATTTGTTTCGGGCCACGTGCATTTTATGTGGTAGTTTGCCGAAAGAAATTCTCATCATCCTTATGCCAATAAAAGTGTCCTTGTGACCTTTAAGTATACAGGGTGTTAACGGGGTCATGATCCGGAATGACAAAAAGCGAATAAGATGATCATACTGAACAACCTTTCCCATGGGACCAACCACGAAATCGCAAAAAAAAAGAGCCAATTAAGAGTTAACTGTGAGTTAACTGCGATTTAATTGAGAGTTATGTATGGAATACCTGGTTTTTTTTTGCGATTTCGTGGTTGGTCCCATGGGAAAGGTTGTTCAGTATGATCATCTTATTCGCTTTTTGTCATTCCGGATCATGACCCCGTTAACACCCTGTATAAGAGAGGTAAACGCAGCGTAATGTCATCCCCACTCATATTTCGAGCATGTAAACTGCGGTAAAGCCCGATCAGGAAAATAAAAACTTCGCCATATTGCAGAAAACTATTGGAACTAATTTCTTCAACTGGCAACAGTAAATTTGGAGACGTCATTAATGCAATCTGTAAATAAATTGCTGTCAAAGTGAGGTGTCGTTGGTACGTGTTGTATTGCTTCAAAACGCCGAAAACTATTAAATGTGACTTAAGAAAAGTGATTTACAATATGACGAAGTATTTATTGGAGAGAAAGTCTCAAGGATTAGTCTCTACTATTCCTCTAAATAATATCACCAACCTTGTTGTCAACATGCCTGGTAGGTACATCATATAGTAAGTGCAATGGAAATCAATTAATGTTGCCATAATTATGGCTAACTAGCTTCTGCCAGCCGCCTCCGTCCGCGTGGAACTCGTTTTTATCGTAGCTCCACCATTTCACCCCCTTAGGGACTGATTTCCGGGATAAAAACTATTCTATGGCCTTCCCCGGGACTCAAACTATCTCTATACCAATTTTCACCCGTACAAACTTTGCACCCCTATTTAACCCGCTTAGGGGTAGGTTTTTTCCAAAACCTAAAAGTTTCTCTCACTTAAAATTTTACTCCATCCCCATACAAACTTTCAACCCCCCTTTTACCCCTTTGAGGGTGGAATTTTCAAAAATCCCTTCATAGTGGGTACTTACGTTATATAAACTACCTATTGTGAAAAAAATCAGCTTACTAGGTTCAACGGTTTCGGCTGGGCGTTGATTATAAGTCAGTCAGTCAGGACTTTTGCGTTTAAATAATATAGTTTTAGCGCCCCGAGAGCAGGTTTTTTATTTTCATGGTTGGGTTTTAGTATCTTCACGTTACAGAAGATCGCAGTCACCACTACTTGCTATACTGAGTTGTGTTCCTGGTCGACAGAGCTCCCGCGAATGCCCTCTGTTAAGTGACCTACACAAAACAAATCCTCAAGGTGGGAAATGGTCAGCAGAAGTGGACATTCTTAAGCTCTGACCTTACTCACTATAGGAAATGAACACATCACTACAAAATACTCGTCCCATTTTGTTAGTCTAACAGGACTAAAGTTATTTAATTATTTAACCTTTTTTTGATGTCTATTTTTTTGTTTATATTGTATTCGCATGTTACTATTTAAATTATGATTCCCGTTTTTAATGTGACATTGATATTTGTATGCCAACAGGCAAAACATAGTGATACTAGATTGTAATTTTCTCCAGCTGTATTTTCTACCTATGTTTGACAAATAAATGATTGATTGATTGATTGGTAATAGTCGGGTCATTGTCAGATTTAGGTGCGCGTCTTTTCGGTGGACATTGCCAAAGTTAAGGGCTTTAAAGCCTAATTTTTGGTTGAACTCTGAATCCGCATAAACGGCGTCGCCTCTTCTATAATTCTATGCGATTAAAACATATTATATATAAACATAAGCCCTTAACTATTGCCCACCGAAAAGACAATTTTTGTTTTACTGACTGACAATGACTTCGCGTTCAGTACTTCGCCTAATTTGAAGACTTCCCTCGTTTTTTCAGGATGCCATTATCAGATCCTGACCTGATGCCATGGACTTGGGAAGCATAACCTTCGAAACAAAATAACTACAACTTGGAAAAGTTGAAATACCTCCGACATTTTCATTTCAAAGTTAAATATCTCAAAAACGGCTAAACAGATTTTCATGGCAACGAATAATCGGGATAAAATTATTATTATCTTTAACACGAAAAAACTTGGGATACCAGAAGAATCGCTAGCGTGTCGCCGGCCCTTTATTGATTTATATACACACTAGCTTCCGCCCGCGACTTCATCTGCAAAAACCATCCTATATTTTAATCCAGGCTATAAACTATCTTCGTGCATAATTTCATCCAAATCGGTTGAGCCGTTTAAGCGTTATTGAGCAAAAAACGAAACTTTCGCATTTATAATATTACTGTGGGATATATGAAATGAACTAAAACAATTGATTTGCAAGAAAACAGTTACAAGTTTTTTTTGTGAGCCTATTGAGTGTCCCACAGCTGGGCAAAGGCCTCTCCCCGTTAGCGCCATGCGTCCGTACTAGGCTCTTCCGCCCAATTGCTGAAGAATACATCCAGGTCGTGCCGCCATCTCCGGCTATGTCAGCTGTGGCACCCTCTTGGTAGCTATATTAACCCACCTGTCTGGATGCATGCGACATGCAACACACGTGGCCGGCCCTGCATGCAGTCCCAGTTGAGCCTGGCAGTTAAAGATATTAAAAATTATAAATAATCCAACGTTTTCAAATCCACGTTGAATACGGTGTGCAAATTTATACAAATTCAATATAATTCATGTAGTGTCAAAGCTTAATGGTATACCTACTGCTAATGATAATGACATACCTAATGCATTCTGATAATGATTCATTATTTCCAGTACCAATAGCAGTAAGCAGGTATACATTATCCAAGTACGTGTGACTCTCACAGTATCATTAAAAGCCCAGCGATGTCATATCACTCGCCCATTATCATATACCATAATTATTTGACTTCATTCGATAATTGTCGCGTGTGGACCCATCGGTACATTGATATAGTCCTAAATGTCACGAACGAATCGCGTTTGTGAGTCGAGTGTCGTTTGTAATTAATTCTTGAATGCAGGTCAAAGAATTTAACTTGGTCATGCCTTTTTAATAAAATAGGTAATAGGTTATGTTTTCTTCTATGGAAGTCAAGGGGTTTAATTCGACGATGCCTCTTTAAGGGCCCATTTACATAGGGTTTCTAGTGCGCATCCCGCATGCGAGGAGCTCAGGTTATCATGCTCTCCAATTTAAAAAAGAACGATCTCTGACAGGCACGGCGTAAGATGTAAATTTACCAGATCGCGCTAGAAACCAAAGAGCATGTGCTATGCGACAAACGCGTGCGATATGGATGCCTTGATTTGTATTTTCTAGCTTTAGACCTTTACGTAAGTGCTTTTATATATGTAGTATTAACCATGTTTCTCCCTTGTTTCAGATTGCGCGCTGCACATAAAAGGGCCGCGCGGGCGCGTCCACTCCGGCCAGCTGCCGCGCGCGCACGGCTGCCGCCTCCTCGTCCCGCCACCCACCCCCGGCCACGCCTACCTCCTCGAGCTCCACAAACTCAACGTCCCCTGCTCAACCGGCTTCATACGCTTCGCCCCCAACACACCACCGCTCTGCGGCAAGCTCGAACAAATCCCCAACCCGAACAGAAAGTTCATCTATCACCAAGATAGTAAAAACTCCGTGGACCTCCACGGCCGACCCACGTTCGCCGTCGCCTACCGTCTAGTGGACCACTGCCACGATGTGCTCCTGACGGAACGGAACGGCTCGTTCGAAGTCGGCCCCACCATTAAACTATTCTGCTCCTACAAAATCCACCTCCCTTACGGGAATAAAGTCGCGCTGCGCCTCCAGATGGGCACGGGACCAATCGCGGCTAAACATGACATGTCCAATATTATCCAGGAAGACTACCAAGCGTTTTGCAAAGGGATGGAACTGTCCTTAGAAGATGGGGATTCAAGGTGGAAGCACTGCTCGCAGCCTGGCGATCCGCTGCGCTCTGTGCAGATCATATCTGAGGGGAACGCAGTTCGTCTTAACATTAGTATTTTGGCGAAGCGGAATTCATCAGCGATGTGGCTGAAAGTATGGTGGATGGATAAAGCTGTTGAAGAAGTAACTGGCCATTGTGATTACGGATGGGTGGTGTCAGATGACTTCTGTGTGACGGCGATTAGAGAGGGGAAGAGAGCGTGGAGGCAGGCCGAGGCGGAGTGCGCGAGGCTGGGAGGACATCTGGCTAGTGTGTTGAATGAGAGGCAACAGCACATCATGGACCAACTTCTGATACATGCGTGAGTATCTTTTAATTCCCTTGGTACCTAAATCTCTATGCAAATTAACTAATCTGTTTAGGACACGTTGTTTAGACAAAGCGCACGGAAGGCATATGAAGGTCACACTTATCACGTTAATAATTCAACGAAGTAAACATTTCTTTCTATCAAGAAGTTTTAGAGAGAGACAAGTGCTTCAAGGCGTGATGCAATAACGACTACCATGATCACGGCTTAACCTCCTGGATCCCCCGGTCCTCACTTGAGGACATAACATCTGAAAAAATCTGCAGTCAAACGTCAATCCGCTTTACCAAGTTTACACGCATTCGTTTCCAAACGAAACTGTCAACCTGAAAAATAAACACCGGAACACAAATGGCTAATCAGCGATCAGTTTTGCGAGGGGAAAACTCCATGATTTTTTTTACTAATTTTCCAACATCAAGAGATGTACTTATCAGTTTTGGGACAATGATATCTCCAGGATCCAGGAGGTTAAGGAAACTTACTTAACTAGCAATCTGGAATCTTAACTGGGCATTTTCGCGAGAAGAGATGCATCGTTATTGACGTCACTGAGTGAAAGTTAAAATGTTTCGTTTTTTAATTTTTATTGGTCATATATACAAAGATTGTTGTTAATTTTGGTTAAAATCATTCATCATTTTAACTTTTACTCCGTGATGTCAATAACTATGCATAACTTCTCGTGAAAATGCCCGATTAGCATTTGTTACCAAAATATTTTTTTTTATGTATTGCTCCAAGCAGGATTCGAACCAGTGGCTTCTGGTATACGTGGCCAGTCTCTCTAACTGGCCCATCTGAATCGTGATCGATTCAACAAACTTTTTAACCATTTTCATATTATTACTCTACATAAGCATCTCTTCGATACATATAAGCCTGAGTCTAAATTTAAAGTCAACCCTTGCTACCAAACAAACTTCTTGTCTAGTCAAAGTGTTCAACACACTCCATTCATAAACTACGCTGACCCACGTAAGAAGATTAACTCGAAAGCCTCTATTTGGCACCTGAAAAGTTCATTTTAAATGAAAATAAACTTCACGTTGCACTTTTCATACAAACATTTCTCGGATTGGCTCATGAAATCAATGTTATTATAAATAATTATTATTTTTACATTGCCAATAACATCTTGAATAATAATACATTTTACGCTTTTAAAATTCTCATAAATCAAATCAAATCAAATCAATTATTTATTCTGCAAATAGGCCACAAGGGCACTTTTACGTGTCAAACGGTAATTTACAATAAAATAGTAATCTTACACAATAATAATTTAAAATTATATATAAAAGGTTATCAAACTAAATGTCACTAAATCAATGTAAACAAAACAAAATTGCAAAATATGACCATTACATTCGATATACGATCTGTATCAGCATTAACAGAAGTTAATGATATTATTCAATATTTCAGAGATGTATAAGGTCTCTGAGCGTCCAAATACAATTAATAATTATTCTAATATTCTAAGAGATGTATACGGTATCTAAGCGTCAAAACAAAAAAGGAACATTAATGTTATATTGTCAGAGACGTACAGGGTCAATAACAATAAAACGTGTCAAGATCAGAATGATGTCTCTCGTCAATACGATAATAATAATAATAACACTAGTATTTAAGTAGTTAATTAGGTACTATGCCCTTGCAAGCATGAACAGTCCGGACTCCACAAACAGCACCCGATCACGAGTATGACGCATATCTCAGCCATCGCCTCCCTCAACCATATGCTAGGGAAGGTGGCGACCCGATCAAAGACGCCACCGTAAGCAATGCCCTTTAAGCGAGCATGACATAATATTCAAGCCACCGGACATTGATAATAGCAAAGATTAAGCGACTTGTTCGGCGAGAAACAGCATTACGTGCTCTCTTCTTACATAAAACGGTACAGTTATTTCAGGTAGGTACTTATAATGATTACATGTATTTAGGTTTATTCCTAATAGAATCAGACTACTACTGGCATTTTTGTCGTTTAAGAAATCGTTGACAGTATAATACGCCTTGCTTAGCAAATTACTCTTAACATGAGACTTAAATTTACTGTACGGTAAATTAACAATTTCAGTGGGTATTTTATTGTAAAAACGTATGCAGTTCCCCACAAACGACGTGCTAACCTTGCGGAGACGATCACTCACTGATCTTCACTGCGATCTTGTTTTTACTTCTGGTGTTGTAGTCGTGGATATCACTGTTGAGTTTGAACTCATGAAGGTTTTTCCGCACATAATCATACATAATATACTTTAAAAACAAAGGTTTAACCGACTTCAATTCAGTACTTTACCTTATTTGAAGAGTTTCTTCGAGATCTCTTGGATCCCATCTTCACCAGATGACCATGAGATTGGGCTACTTGGGAAGGATACCCTTTCAAACAACAAAAAAAATCCAAATCGGTCCAGAATCGAGGAACATAAAAAATAAAAGATTCCGACGAATTGAGAACCTCCGCCTTTTTTGAAGGCGTGTTTTAGTTGATATTTCTACCATTATGCACATTGAATGAATTAATGAATGAATGGTTTGTTTATATGAAAAACACAACCACAACATTACATACAAATTGCTTAAAACTGGAAAAAAATATATAATAAAAAGAAGTACAGTGTTGAGGGTGGCCTCAAAAAGGAGTCCACTCAGCGTGTGTCGGAGCATGGGGAGTCACGACGCTGATTTTCAGTGAATCCACTTTACACAAATAACATAACACAAATAACACAACACTAATAAAGGCAGATCTAAATACAACAGAAAGTGCAGTGTAGATACAGCTTGATTTTAATAAACAGGATAAATACATAATAGTATAAAATAAAAATGAATAAGTAAGCAATACTTATTTGACTGTTTGTTATTTGTAAGAAACAATATTTCCCAGTTTGTACGTGTTGATTTGCCGGGGAAACAACTCCGTTCTACTGGGCGCTTGAGAACGGTTCCTCGTCGCATGGCGCTTTCAACAAAAAACCCCCGCGTCATCGGACCCACTTATTATGAACACTTACCGGCCAATCTAAGGAATGAACCATATGACGAAACATTCCGGCGCAAACTGAGAAATCTTTTGTTGGAAAACCCTCTGTACTCCGTTAACGAGTACATGGAAATGACTTTTTAATTGTGTATTTGTTTTTCTAAAATTGACATTTATTTTTGTTAACTTTATATTTATCAATGTTATGAACTATTATTATTTCTTATTCCTGTTTTTAAACGTGACAATCATTATTAAATATGTAGTTTTGACATACTTATAAATAGTTTAGAAAATATTATGTTATTGTGTATAATGAATGACGATCCTTTTCGGGAGATAGAATAATATAATATTTTGTATTTGACAGTCAACTGACTCATTATCTCATTAAGTCTTTATTATTAAAACTGACGAACATGGTAGAAATTCTTGTAATCTTGACATTTATGCAAATTTATATTGTAATTTTTATCGTGTAATAAACAAATCTAATCTAATCTAAGAGTATCTTTGACATATATAAAATAGAAGCATGAATATAATATAAAAGTAGGTGTATATTTTTCATCGGCTAGACAGAACACGTTTGTTCCTTTAGCAGGTGAAGTTTCAATTTGTTCTTAAAAGTGGCCAGTGAACATGCATTTCTAATTGGCGGTGGAAGATTTTGACAACCGGTTAGTCTAGTGGGTAGTGACGCTGCCTACGAAGCTAAAGGTTCTGGGTTCGAATCCCGGTAAGGGCAAATATTTGTGTGATGAGCATGAATATTTGTTTCTGAGTCATGGATGTTTCCTATGTATTTAAGTATTTCTATCTATTAAATATGTCGTCGTCTAGTACCCATAACACAAGCTTTATTGAGCTTACTATGGGACTAGGTCGATTTGTGTAAGATTGTCCCCTAATATTTATTTATTTATTTTTATTTAGATTGTTCCAGCATCGCATCGGTTTTATTCGTAGAAATAAAATGATAGAATCCATGCCCCCTTCACTTGGGCGCTTACCCAAAAGAGTCCATGGTGAGACACGATTTGCACACGATTTCACTACGTCAAAAACGTACACCCGAATTGGCCTTCAGATTGATCAAATTGTTAACTAAAGTTTTCAAATATAGCTCCCGTTAGTATGTTCCAAATTTAAAGTTTGCTGTTGATGTTACATTGATGGACTAAGTTTAATTTACTTTCGCCAACTTGGAAATTTGAAATCATATTTAAATTCGATTTAGTTGAAAGTTTAGAAATATTTAGTAATTAATCTGCAACTTGGAATTTTATTTGATTAAGATCTGTTTCTTTTCAATTATAATTAGTTCAGAAGTAGCGAACGAAAATTTAAAGTTAATACAGCATTAACTGTATCGGAAAATAGTTATTATGTACAAGCAATATACCAACTTATGATAAGCGAACACCGAAATTATGCGCGGGCGCTTTCCTGACACATTATCGCTTACTCTTATTGTGATTTACTTCTTCTTTTGTTTTATAATACTGTGTGTTTTGTTGTGTTGTGTCTCGATTAAATCTTTGATTTGATTTTGATTTGATTTTGTATGAGAATTCGCTCTATACTCATACTCATAATTTATTGATAATAAAAAATTACATGTCAACATTATCAGTCCCTTGCCTCAACACAGTGAAACTTCGGGATTTCTGGCAACAAAGTACCTAAATAAATGTAGACTAAATATGGCAAGAAAGTGTCCCAAGACAATGGCTCAAAAATTGTATAATAAGCTGCCTAAAGTTCTTAAACCACAGACTAACATCAACACTTTCCGTCACAAAGTCAATGCTCCTTAGTAATGAATAAACTAATATAAATATAAATAGTTTGTAAAATTTAATACTTACTGGTTCTTAAACCTAAACAGGTACTTTTTGAAATTTAATAATAACCGTGTAAACGTTTATCAACACTCCGTTAACATCTAAATAATTACATATTTATTGTGAACATGTATTCTTGACGCTCTCAATATTGTGTGCATGTTTTTATTCTAATGTATGAAAAGTATGTATTGAGAAATAAAACATCTGAATCTGAATATGAATCTATGTCAGCAGAGTTCCTGAACTCAAATGACGGATATCAGTTGATGCTACTCTTTTATTCGCTAGTTCCGTTCAGATCAACACTTCAGTAGAACCGTTCATGACAATTTATCTATAGCTGGATCGGTTACTCGTAAGCCACTGATCTAAATTGAACTAGATGGCAAAAAAGTGATGAAAATACATCCAAAGAGACTTTTTATATGTTCACCTCCTAACTAGTCTAAACAAAGTTACGAACTGAAAAATTGTGTTCCAAGCATTTGCCTCTATACCTTTTCCTTGCTTGGCCTAACAATAGATTTTCTTTGTAAAAGTTTTTCACCGGCTTATTTATTTACACGGCATTTTAAAAACCAACCTTTTTCATTAACCTCCACGTGTCCGCAGGCCGGGCGCGGGCGTCGACGATGTCTACTGGATCGGGGCAACGGACGCCGTCCACGAAGGCGAGTTCCGCTGGTCCGACGGCCTGCCGTTTTCTTACGCACGTGAGTACATAGCTTTATTTCAGGAACTATTCTAACTGGCTCCTTAAGTACCAAGTAAGAGGGCCATCATCATAAACTTAAGAGCCAGGCTGTTGTCGGTGTAATCGTCATTCTGTTCTTCTCTCTGCCACCGTTTTGAGCTCCTGATACGACATTACATTAAGTTTCTCTTTAGCTTGATCCTTAAACGCATGTCTGGTTTTCCCCTGCCTCTCCCTCTGTTCTGAAGTATAAGGATACCAATTTGAAAATAGACAAAACGTAGTTATCATTATCGTCTTTGGGGTAGCAAGAGATATATTATGCGTTATCGAATGCTATTAGGTTTTTGTCTCGCAGACTGCTCTGCTACTTCGCACTTATGGGGGACTCGCTCTAACATAGACAAAATAATTAGTTACGAAGATTTTAAAAAGATAATTGTTGACGAAAAGAGCTCTTTATGACTGACTCCATACACAAACCAACACATACATACATACATGCCATACATGCCAATCATCACACCTTGGTACGATCCTGACAAACATATAAATACACCAAAATATATATAACCACTGAAAGAATGTTTTACTTTTATGTATTCAGAAATCAGATATTCTGAGTACTGTAGAATTGACCACAAATACTCCAATAATTCAGAAATCGTTCGCTAATGATTCACCGGACTGAATATAAATTAATTTTAACTAGATTTTACAGATTATAATGTTAATGTTTGCATTGAACTGAAATGTAATTTAAATTACTCGTGGAACATTCAGACGGACCGCATTTAAAGCCACAAATGGCGTTGGTTTTTACATTTTAGGTATAAACCATTATGAGGGCAGATTGCCATATAACCAGCCTTATATGTACTAAACGGTTACATTACCCATTTTATGACGTTATTAATATTCATTGATTCAAAAGCTGTTTTCAAAATAAGATAATTCGACTTTGTTTCTTTAGTACTATCTTCTTCGCGCTCATGATTTGTTATTCTAGCATAAATCAAATAGCATAATGGACCGGGATTAGAACCCGGTAACTCTGACATACCAGTTCGACTTCTAAGGCTGATTCAATGATAAATACATACTGATTAGTAGAAATGCGAAAGAAACTTTGTCTGTATTAGTAACCTTTTCTCGCTTAACATTTTTACTGCCACGAATCGCTACGCGCTACACTCGTAGCCGATGGTTTTCCCCGTATGTAGCGGAAAGGGACTATGGGGTAGGCGCCCGCTAAGCGGGTAAGTTTCTGGGAGTTAAATTGTTAAACTGCTTAATATTGGTATGGAGATTGTTTGAATCCAGGCAAAGGACATAGGATAGATTTTATCCCAGAAATCATCCCATAAGAGGAATCTCCATATAAACAATCGTATCTCCATACAAACTTCCACCCCTTGACGATATAAACGAGTTCCACGCGGATGCCCCTGAATAAACCCTAAATTACTAAACCACAATCCAATGCAGACAATACATTAATTCAAATAATGCTTTAAATAAAGTGGAAATCCACAAGCTATCAGCTAGCTTATCAACTGTTTTAATTTAACGGGAGTGTGTCTGACTGAACGTATTGGATTTAAATCAAATCATTTTTGCGTGAAGTCGTCCTGCCTCAGGGCGTGTTTACGTGCTATCAGGTGAGTATGAAAACGCTGACCTCTGTACACACACACACACATCTGTGAAAATCCACGCTATATGTTTGTGTTTGTACAGACTTTGCCCAAGTCTCAACCTCTTGGACTCGTCATTGAGAAAGTCAGCGTGAAATGGTGACGCTAAATACAATCTGCGCCACCCGTCAGCACCATCCAGCGGACTCCAGCGACCTTCACCAGGTCATCGGTGCACCCTGTGGGGGGTCTACCCACGCTGCGTCTTCCGGTACGTGGACGTCGCTCGAGAACCTTTCCGCCCCAACGGCCATCGTTTCTACATGCAATGTGCCCCGCCCACTCCGTTTACGTTTAGCAATTCGGAGGACTATATTGCTTTCCTTCCGAATAGCCTCATTTCTGATGCGATCACGCAGAGAAACTCCCAACATCCTCTCCATTGCCCTTCGGGTGACTTTAAACCTTCTTATGAGGCCTATAATATTATTAATAATATCCTTTTCTCAAACATGCTCGGAAATGTACGCGTTAATATCACGAAATGAAGACGTGAAGTTTCTTGTTTATGGCTCCCTACATTACTTCTTGGCCTTACGCCAAGATGTAATGTATGAAAACCCTAAGTAAAACCATTATTGTCCGCTACTCTAACTTTTTAAATATGCTCACTAATATTAAACTGACAAAGGAAAATTTACATACTGCCAACCACCACTAGACACTGTAAGCATACTTGCTTCATAAAAAAAAAAAAAAAATCTATGGTACTATACTTTATGTGCGGTTAAACATGGTGCTCGAACGGCTTGTTCAAATGGCATGTTTAAAAAATAAAAAAGGCGCAAATTACCTATTATTTAATTGATTACCTAGTTTTTATTTTAACTTTAATATTTCCTCACATCGTTTGATACTATACAATCCTCGGCCGGAACAGGGATTGCTGGACTCGTTGTATTCGGCCTCGTCTACGACTCGGCCGTCTACCCCAATCTCGTCCAGCAATCCCTTACTTCACGGCCTCTGCAGTAATCTACTATTATTGTACCACGACAAGAGAGAAATATCTTACAAAAAAATTGCTTAATAAATAATGGTAACAACAGGCGGTCTTAATTATCGCTTTAAAGCGATCTCTTCCAGACAACCTTAGCCTATAGTAAGCGACAGGGCTATATGATATCACTGGCTACACACACTAGTCAATGACTCCCGTATTGAGACATTGAGGAATACTAGCACTCTCTGGGGGAGGCCTATGTCCAGCAGTGGACGTCTTTCGGTTGATATTATTATGATGGTGGTGATGCAATACCATCTTGATTCTACTTAATGATATTCCTGGTGTGGTGTCTGGTTAAAATTAAGAAAGAAAGAAAGAAAGAAAGATAAATTTGTTCGTGACAAACACAAGGCAATTTACATACATTGAGAATAACGTAATTTGCCACGAAATGGTCGCAACTCAGCGTAATGCTGGCGGAGCCAGCGCTGGTCTTCCGTTGCGTCTATTTGGGGATGTCACGGCACAGTGACGAAACGTACACATACAACCAAGAAAAACGCCTCATGGCTTAAAAAACGCGAATCAGGGTCGCTCGAACATAAAAAATTAAACTATCTATGATTACCTTAAGCTAAGTGACAGTGACACATGACGTAATATATATGAATTTACACGAAAAGTAATTAGGTCACGGCCAAAAGAAAAAAAAAAACAGAAAAGAAACTACACATTTAACACTTTAACTTATTGCGAAGTGTGTGTTATACCAATATATGGAAAGATACATGGTCACGTCAGTGAGTCACAAATAACACCCTCCATTTCTCTCCATGGTTGTCTTAGTATATAGGCGACTATAATATATAAGTGTGTTGTTAGGCTACATATCTATCATTGCAATATCACATTCTCAGAACATTAGAATTATTATGAATTGTATTTGGACGCTCAGAGACCTTATACATCTCTGGGATACTTAATTAATATAATTAACTTCTTGATTCCCAAGTGGTGTCCGGTTAGAACAGCAGCGGTGTCGTAAGAGTCGACTAAGGGAACAGGGTTGAAGTGTGTTGTAGGCGATGGGCTAGCAACCTGTCACAGCGATATCACATTTTGTCGATCTTTTATACCCACATTTATGCTAAAAGTGGTACTGGAACACAAGTTCCATGTTCATGTGCTTTGCCTAACCCTTTTAGGGATAAAGGCGTGAATGTATGTATGTATGTATGTAACTTCTTGATAATGCTGACCTTATATCGCATGTAATGGATAATATTTTGCAATTTTGTTGTGTTTTCTTTTAGTGACATTTAGTTTGTTAACCGCTTATAATGTCCTTAATTTGCAAATATTAAATGATAATTGTGCAATATTATTAATATTTTATTGTAAATTACCGTTTGACATGTAAGTGCCCTTATGGCCAATTTGCTGAATAAATAATTGATTTTGATTTATCTTGCTCTCTCTGCGCTCTTATACTGGACTGGTACTCTTTTAAGAGCGCAGAAAATTAAATGTCACGTGCTCTGACTATCCCTTTTAGGAATATAGAAATTGTATGTAGCTTTAATCAAATAGACCCAAAGATTTTCCCCAAACATGTCCTTTTATTTTGACGGCTCGTTGTTACGATAGATAATCTAGGGTCGGGGTAAACTAATAAACTTGAAATTCTAATGCGTGGGTTTCAGTTTAAACCCATTCGATAGAGCACGATAAAGCACAATTTGACTTAAATGAGAGCTCCTTCGTAATAAACAGAGCGCTCCACCTATGATAAATATATCCATAATCTCAGGCCTACGCATCTAAAAGGGGTAGATACATGTATGTATGTATGTAAGCACTTTATTGTACACAATAACAGGTTAAACAATATACATGTCACACAATAGATCAAAGTACAAAGGCGAACTTATCCCTATAAGGGATCTCTTCCAGCTAACCTTTGAGCAACTGAGAGGAAGGTAGGTAGAACGAGATAGGCAAACTTATACCGTGTACAAAAACACAGAGAAAATGAAAACAAAACCTAATAGGTATTAATCCTAGACAAATAAAAACATGCCAATACATATACACGGTGGAATTTAATCGGTGAACAGGAACCCATTTTTCTAATTCAGTAATCGATGGCGGTCACGTTTATGTAGTACTTAAGTGGAACCAAGTTTTTTTTTTATCATAACCAATTTTTAAGTTGAAATTCAATTTTAATTAAAATTTATTGTCACCCTACTAATGGTTTAGTCTGAAAAGTTTAATACCTCTTTTCAAACTATCAGCCATAGAAACTTAAAACATAAATGAGCAATAAGCTGTCAATTTGTCATTGTCAAATTCATAACAAACGTCTGATCTGTCTAGTTTCCCGCCAAAGCCAGCAAGCACTTGACGTATGTACACTTACGAGTAACTTCCCTTCAATAAAAGTAGGGTGTCCATTTATTCCGTCAGTGTACATTTCACCGATGTTAATTAAGTGTGATTAATTAGATTGTGAGCTATATTGCACGAGATCTCACGTATTGGTTTCTGTGTAGATTGATAATTAAGATTTTTGGATTCCTGATCACCGATTAAATTCCACCGTGTATAAATATGCAATAGTATAAAATATAATACACACTATCATATGCAATATATATCGCAAATATACAATAAATAAATAAATAAATAAATAAATACTATATTCAACCAATTCACAAGTCATTGGAAAGCCACAACTTCTTCAAATTCAATCATAATAAATCATCATCGAATTAGATTTTCAGTCCCACTTCAAACAATTGGACGTTTAACGATAAATATGATTTTAATGAAGGGTTATCCCATCGCCCCCAACACACTTCAACTTTAATGGAATGTCAAGTGTTACCACACCCACGGAAAGGGAGAGGTTCTATTCTAAGCCGACACCATACGGGGCCATGGGTGTGATTTTATCGTCATCATCATCATCATATCAGCTGATAGACGTCCACCGCTGGACATAGGCTTACCCCAAAGAGTGCCTTGCTCAAGGCTCCAAATACTCACTGTATTTTTATATATTAGTTTTAATAACAGACGCCATCAATCATCGTAGTCGATACGAGACGGAAACTGAAATGGAGTTGCGCGAATCCTCCAGAACAAAGAATCTCACTTCGCCCGTAGCACCGCGACTGGCAGTCGTGGCGCATACTGCTAGGGTGCAATAACTAAGATTGTTCAACAAGACGCCTACTGATTTTTAAAAAAACTATTTAAAATCATGCTAAAAACATATTTGGGTGAGTACCAAATTCTTGGCCAGTAGTTAGCCTAGTTAATCGGTAGTAGTTAAAAAGTTCCGTTGTGACACAAAAATTAGCCATAAAATTCAATGGTTAATTTAGTATTATAGTACGGTGGAAATACCGCCGACCTGCATGTCAAGAGTGGCCATTATGGCATTTACCCCCGATGGGTGTGATCCATACTAGTAAAATTTGGTCTATTTCTCAGAGGAAACCATAAAAAGCCTGTGAGGTTGCAGCTTAGTAACTTTGTGTGTAAGGGGTAAGTACTATCCAAGACAGCGTCAGATTTCTAAAACTCATTCACCGTTGTATATATTGACTTTCTTGGTAGACTATAGACCATGATTCATCCACTAGTTTGGCTGCGTAATTTGAAATAAGCGGGCAAAGCCGCGCGGACAGCTAATCTATAGTTATATTATAAAAACCGGCCAAGAGCGTGTCGGGCCACGCTCAGTGTAGGGTTCCGTAGTTTTTGTTTTTTTTTTCAAAAACTATTCAACCTATCAAGTTCAAAATAATTTTTCTAGAAAGTTTTTATAAAGTTCTACTTTTGAGATTTTTTTCATATTTTTAAAACTTATGGTTCAAAAGTTAGAGGGGGGGGACACATTTTTTTTTTACTTTTGGAGCGATTATCTCCGAAAATATGAACATTATTATCAAAAAATGATTTTAGCAAACCCCTATTCATTTTTAAATACCTATCCAACAATATATCACACGTTAGGGTTAAGATGAAAAAAAAAACACCCCACGTTACGTACCTATAGGGGAGGTACCCTAAAAAAATAAAATAAATCACTTTTTATTTTACCACTTTGTCGGCGTGATTGATATACATATTAGTACCAAATTTCAGCTTTCTAGTGCTAACGGTTACTGAGCTTATCCGCGGACGGACGGCCAGACAAAGCGAAACTAAAAGGGTTCCTATTCCTAGTCGACTACGGAACCCTAAAAAGGAAAAGTCTGTGAGATTGTAGCTTTGTACGTTTGTTTGCTTTGGGTTATCTCCGGAACCGCTTCATCATCATCATCATATCAGCCGAAAGTCGTCCACTGCTGGACATAGGCCTCCCCCAAAGAGTGCCAGAGGCCTGGAACCGCTTATCGGTTTCAAAAATTATTTCACCTGTGTGTACTATGGACCTTCTGGTCATCCAGAAGCCCTAGCGGCCTATATCCATATAAAGGTTATGCTTCATCCCGCAAGTTTACCTGGCATGAGTAAAAGCGACCAGCTAGTCCATACTAATATTATAAATGGGAAAGTGTATGTGTGTGTTTGTTTGTCCGTCTTTCATGGCAAAACGGAGCGACGGATTGACGTGATTTTTTAAGTGGAGATAGTTGAAGGGATGGAAAGTGACATAGGCTACTTTTTGTCTCTTTCTTACCCCCCACTTTCCTAAAATGGGGGGTGAAAGTTTGTATGGAGCTACGATATAAACGAGTTCCACGCGGACGGAGTCGCGGGCAGAAGCTAGTTGAATATAAATTGATAAGTTTCCAGTCGAGTAAGCACTGAACGCGTTTAATCCTTGGCTTATCAGTTATTTATCCAGGTAAACTAATTCAAATCAGTGAAAGCACTAGAAACATGGCTTAGAGTCAGAAATCTGAATTGGCTTGGTGAAAAACAAAAGAGCTCATACATTATTGATGTTGTTTGGAATCAATTCGCGAATTGATTCCACTTGAGCTGAATAGCGAGGGATCTATGAATACGTTTTGCGTCAGTAACTTCTAGTCAGTTCTGATTTTAGTTCTAGGATTTACTGTATAGCTTCGCATGTCTTCTATCTTTCTTATGGTTGGACAAGCGAGCTTAGCGAACGACTTTCTCCGTTTCAGCTTGGGCCAATTTTCTTTCGTGTGTCTGGATGTCCAGATGTCCGGCTCTTTTCCGCATTTCATTTCTCTACCGATTCCCGTGAAATTTTGTGAGCATAGCAATAATCATATAGATTTTTATTCCAATTCAGTGTATCGAAACTTAAAAAGAAACGGAAAAAAGAGAGGCGAGTTCTACAACTCACAGAGTCACTAGTATTAGTATAGATCCATACTAATATTATAAATGCGAAAGTGTGTCTGTCTGTCTGTCTGTTACCTCTTCACGCTTAAACCGCTGAACCGATTCGGATGAAATTTGGTATAGAGATAGTTTGAGTCCTGGGGAAGGACATATGATAGTTTTTATCCCGGAAATCATACCCCAAGGGGATGACGGGGGGGGGTGAAAGTTTGTATAGAGCTACGATATAAACGAGTTCCACGCGGACGGAGTCGCGGGTAGAAGCTAGTAGAGTATATGTCTACGTATGAGCTTCACTTATTTGTTTAAGTGTGAACGAGATCGAATACTGTTCATGTTAAATTTCGGAATCGAATTTCATGATGCGATAAATACGCCCCAGGGCCCAGGGGCATATTCTACGAAAACCGAAGAACATATTTATATGTTTTTGTTTTATATTCGTTCCATTACTTCCGAAACAATTTCAGGAGTAAATATTTTTCAAAAGTTGCTTTACAAAAATTTACGTACAAGTACATAACACTTTAGGTTGTTTCCAAGGTCGTCGTCAAGGCAACTTCCTCATTTGGGCAGGCGGAATGGGTTTTTGAGACTTAACAGATTTCCTTACTTGAGTTCGGATTTTAAACATGGTAAACTAAATGCAAAAAAAAGCGGCCAAGTGCATGTCGAACCACGCACAACGAGGGTTCCGTGCCTATTAAAAAGGTCGTATCGTTACTGAAATCTTATGGCGCTAACGTCCTTTTCTTTAAGGAAGGCAGAAATATCTCAAAAACCTTTGAACCGATCTTGTTCAAAACAATTTTCGCTGAGAGAATTTAATAAGCCCTATGAGCATGATTTTTTTCATATTTTTAAAATACACGGTTCAAAAAATTAGAGGGGGGGGACACAATTTTAGTGACTTTCGAGGAGATTATCTCCGACTCTATTCACTTAATAAAAAAAAATGCCTAAAAACCTTATATTTATTTTGAAAGGCCTATCGATTGATGTGCCACACGTGGGCTTGCAATGAAAAAAAAAAATTTTGACAACACTAATTTGCTTCTCAATGTCGAGATTTGCCTGGGAAAAACGTTGGGATAAAATATAGCCTATTAACCATTTAGAAATTGCAATCTACACGCAGATGAAAGAGTTTTTGAAATCGGAAAAAAGCATCCGGAGATTACCCATAACGGACAAACTAATAAAGTTACAAAGCTACAATCTCACAGACATGCACTTACTCTTTATAATATCAGTATAGATAAGAAAATAATAGTTCAAGAGATTCATTAGCTCATGCTTTCATTGTTCCAGGACTTTCACAATAAAGGCCCACCCTACATTAAACTCAATTTTAAATTGTACGACAAACTTATCTAAAACATTATCTTTTATTACAATATTCGGGTTAATGAAACCATTAGGCAGGAACATTGGTCCGTCTAGACGGCTCGGCGACGCGCAAGTACTACTTATTTATTGCACTTGGATTAACAGTACATTTTGAGCTTTGTTGTTTAAAACACAGTACCGTATAATCCTACTAATATTATAAATGCGAAAGTTTGGATGTTTAGATTTTTGTTACTCAATCACGCTTAAACGGTTCAACCTATTTGGATGAAATTTTGATAGCCTGAATAATATAGAATAGTTTTTATCCTGGGTTCACGCAGAAGAAGTCGCGGGTGGAAGCTAGTAAATAATAACATTAATAACTTACACTGATTGCTTACTACTTGCTCTGAAGTAGGTATGCATTCTATGTAGGTTTTTTGCAGCGATTCAGTAGCGATGGCATCTTAAAACTTGCATTTATCTCTAGCCACCGACGCCGCGAAACCTCCAGCCAATTAGGGTCAGCAACGTGCAGGTAACTTCCGCTGGTGGTTTTGGTATCATAGGCCACGGTTTCCGTTTACCATCAGACGGGCCATAATATTGTTTGCCACCATCGTGGCTTTAAGAAGAAAAGTTTGTGAGATTGTAGCTTTGTAAACTTATAAGTTTGTAAAGTATGTTTTGGGTAATCTCCGGAACCGCTATATCTATGTATACTAATATTATAAAAAGGAAAAGTCTGTGAGATAGTAAAATGTAATTTGAGTGAAATTGCTAATCTCCGAAACCGATTATCCGATTTTAAAAATTGTTCAATAGCATGTAAAATGGACTTTCTGGGGGCCTCTTTAGGCTATTATAAGCTATATATAAACACGCGGTTTTACCTGTGTTCTTTGAAATACGCGGGCAAAGCCGCGCAGGCCGCTAATCCATATTCCATACTTTCTATACTTAATATTATAAATGAGAAAGTGTCTGTCTGTCTGTCTGCCTGTCTTACCTCTTCGCGCTTTAACCGCTGAACCGATTTGGATGAAATTTGGTATAGAGATAGTTTGAGTCCCGAGGAAGGATGTAGAATAGTTTTTATCCCGGAAATCATCACGTAAGGTGGATGGGGGGTGAATGTTTGTATAGAGCTATGATTAAAACGAGTTACACGTGAACGGAGTCGCGGGCAGAAGCTAGTCTTAAAAAATTATACAAATAAAGATCGATTTCAATAGTTCCTACGAGTTCTATTTTGATGTAAGAAACACACAAAAAGTTTTTTGTTACTTCAATTTTAGGGCATTGCCACGGATTGCGAAGTAAACAGAAATTAATTATAGAATAACAATTTGAAACAGCGTGTATACACGTACAGACGTGTATACAGACACAGAAACGTTAATTAATAATTTAATTAGTAAAGCGTTCCCCATTATGTAAAACTGTAATTCCATTAGAAGTTGCCGTTGTAACGTCCTGCAGAGCTTTTACGGTAATTGAAATGTAAAAAAGCTTACTATAGCCTGTATTTATTGTCAGTATTTGTTGTCTATAAACTATTTTAATGCCTAGTTAAGTTTATGGAGCTTCGAATTTCATTAAGTTAATATATTTCGTTTATAGATGTTCAGGCAAGTTAGTGCTAATGCTAATACGCCAATTAGGACATAGGTAATTTAAAAAAAAACTGGTTTTTTTTTTCATTTTTAGTTATTCCTAATACAGCGTTTGGATATTCTTTAGTTTAGATTAAGTATAACAAAACCCTAATTGTAAAAAAAAAAGAAATCATATAAAATAAAATAAAAAAACTAAATCGGTTAGTTTTAATAGTTTACCTTAATTGATGTACTTACTCGCAATTGGTACCTACATTTTTTTTCAGATATGCTCATTAAATGCGTGAATGCGTTGAGAATCCAAATAATATTTTACCTTAATAAATATTCGACTCTCTAGTAATCTAATGCTCTGATAGCAGATGTAATCGGCACAAACGTAGGCTGCGTTCATACGACGTCCTCATAGACAGGCGACAGCTTCACAAACACAAACGGATAGCGATGATTAGGAGTGTTCATATACTAACTAACTAGGCTGGTACGACACCCCACAATGATTCTTGGTCTCCGACACAAGAGCAGTTTGCTCGATCCTGCGCAATGTCTCGCATCTAGCGCTGGCTCCGAGTTCGCGCAGATCCACTTCCAGCTAGTAACCATAGTAACAAGATCAGTCAGAAGATCGACAGCTGAAGAGCGCGTCTTCACCTGTCGATCCTCCCCCATCCTCTCGAGGCGGCCAAGCCAGTGAAGACGCGAAGCGCTTTGGTCTCACCTATGATGTTTGGTTCAGCTGCTAGGTCTTATATTTCGGCATTTTTTAGGATCCTCCAACTCCCATCGTCTCTTGACTGGTCCCAGGATTTTTCGGAACATCTTACGTTCTGGCAAAACATAAGAAAAGTGTTCATATACCGGAAATTGATACACTTGTTATATTATTGCCTGTCAAGAGAGATAATTAGAACGGAACCGACCCAATCCATAAACACATCTTTGTGGGATAACGCAAGTAAAGATTTTAAGTCGCAAGAGGTTGTTTAGAGTCTTTTGAGTTAGGTCAGTTCCGTTCTAAAGGTGATATTATTCATGCATAAATACATGTCACCGTAAAATTGTGAACTTCGTTAGTTTTCATTTGACGCATATGAACAAAACTTGCCTAACCCATCCGTTAGATTACAACTTATGTCGATCTTAAATTTTACAGTGACATGCAAACCTCACATAAAACCACGCAACCACGCATTCGAAAAACTTTAGTTTGAGAGCCGCGTCATCATCAGCTTCCTCGCGTTTTCCTGTCAGTCCGCTTTGGCACCTGGTCCCAAAATTAGGTGTAGGCACTAGTTTTACGAAAGCGAAACCTTCAAGAAAAAAGCGTACTCCCATCTTAAAGGCCGGCAACGCACTCACAACACCTCTGGTGTTACAAGTGTCCATATGGGCGGCGGTAATCGCTTACCATCAGGTGATCCGTCAGCTCGTTTGCCTCCTATATCATAAAAAAAAGCGACATTGACCTTCCAACAAAAGGAAAATTATACCTAATTACCCTTATTATTAGAAATTTCCAGTCACATTAATCATTGTAAAAATAAATCATCATAAAACCTTCAGCGCGATATCAAGAGCATGAATGTTCAAAAGCCCTCCTCGTCAAGTGACGCTCGCTTTGTCTTCGGAGAGCTACTCGTATTGCGAGTAGCTATGCCAGAGCTTAAGTATAGATGACAGTTATTAATGTGCCAAGTCTCAGTTAACAGTGGTAACAGCGCATGTTTCCGTATATTTGTTTTCGTACATTAGAGAGGTAAGTACGTACAGCGGAATGTTTCGCTCACGTTTGGAGCATTCCAACTGGGAACGTTCCACCTTACAGAAGAACACAGCCATTGTTAAACTACTATTTGCTCTGTAGGTCCAAGTGACAATACTGTTTGTCAATAACACAAGTTTCTGATGGTGATTGAGGTCAGCAAAGCTCCGAACACTGCAATGTAACTTTGACGACCGAGCCTATTGTGACCCTGCCTACGAAGCTGACGATCCTGGGTTCGAATTCCAGTAAGGGTAAATATTTGTTGCAGCTTGAATATTTGTTTCTGAGTCTTGGATGTTTTCTATGTATCTAAGCATATTATATGACGTATCTTTGTCTAGTTCCCATAACACAAACCTTATTGAGCTTATCATGGGACTAGTTAGATTTGTTTCGATTGTCCCCTACTTAATATTCATTTATTATAATTATATTACGTACTAGAGATTGAATTTGTTTTCTTAAATGAAAATTACAGTGTTATTTGTGTACTATAAATAAAGCAAACTTGATTGATTTAAACTTTCACGATTCTCATACATTATTTTACTAAACGGGACTTAATCGCATATAATTAACTCCCCGTTGGCCCGTGAACATGGATGTTGCAACACATCTGAAACGTCGGGAGACCTCAGTGAGGTAAATAATAAGTTGATTATACGCGATGAAGTCCCGTTTAGTAAAAATAAACGTATTAATTATCAGAAGTCAAAGCGAAACGACTCAGAGCGGTTACACATTGCGACTTTTTGTAGCTATTCAAACGCGATACTCTTGATTATGACACGTGTATATAACCTACAGTGTCACGCTACAGTTGTGCGTTCGTGTAGCGCGAGTCTGTATCCCTGCAAAAAGTTGTGTAACCGGTCTAAGTGAAATGAAGCGTTTCCGACCAGGCTGCGAACCACTTGCTTTGCCCCCACCTGCCACTTAAAACAATCAGATGGAGTTTAAAAGCCACGGGGCAATGCGAATCCATACTAATATTATAAATGCGAGAAAGTGTATGTGTGTGTTTGTTTGTTTGTTTGTCCGTCTTTCACGGCAAAACGGAGCGACGAATTGACGTGATTTTTTAAGTGGAGATAGTTAAAGGGATGGAGAGTAACATAGCATAGTTTTAATTCCCGTAATTATCCCCTAAAGGGGTGAAATGGGGGGGTAAAAGTTTGTATGGAATTGCGATATAAACGAGTTCCACGCGGACGGACGGAGTCGCGGGCAGAAGCTAGTATTACACATATATAAACATTCGGCTTATGAAATTAATCTTATAACTATCTCATCGTCGTATTATGATCATCAGGCTATGTACTCGTACAAAAGTCATTCACATACTGAAAAACAAAGTCCTGTCTTTTTCCAACCTTCAGGAACAACGTTAGGGTTTAGAACTTTATTTTAGTGTCTAAAGTATAGCGAGGTGGGTTATGAATGATAAGATAACAACCTGTCACTGCAATATCACATGATCTCCAGGTAATTGCCACTGTAACCAAGACGATTAGGAAACCTTTCGTACGTACGTTGGGTAGATCTACATGACATTATTTGTATGGGAAAATTACCGTTGAGTAGTCCTAACACTCGTTCAAAAAGTTACGCAATTCTCTTTAAGTGTGACGTAAATGATATCATGTACAAAACACACAGAAAACTAATTGATACTTACTAGGATTCGAACCAATGACCTAGTCCTACTAATATTATACATGCGAAAGTTTAGATGTTTGGATGTTTAGATGTTTGGATGTTTGTTACTCAATCACGCTTAAACGGCTTAACCGATTTGGATGAAATTTTGTACGAAGATAGTTTATACCCTGGATTAAAATATAGAATAGTTTTTATCCCGGGTCCACGCAGACGAAGTCGCGGGCGGAAGCTAAATAAATCCTACTAATATTATAAATGCGAAAGTTTGGACGTTTAGATGTTTGTTACTCAATCACGCTTCAACACGGCTGAACCGATTTGGATAAAATTTGGTACGAAGATAGTTCATAGCCTGGATTAAAATATAGAATAGTTTTTATCCCGGGTCCGCGCAGACGAAATCGCAGGCGTAAGCTAGTAAATAAATATTTTCGAATCAACCTAGGCCCAAACTAAGCAAAGCTTGCACTATGGGTACTAGACGACGATATACATACTTATATAGATAAATAAATACTTATATACATAGAAAACATCCATGACTCAGGAACAAATATTCGTGCTCGTCACACAAATAAATGCCCTTACGGGGATTCGAACCCGGGACCTCTAGCTTCGTCGGTACCAACTAGGCTAAAGAGGTCGCCAAGAGGGAGTTAAAATTCGCATGCCCAGACCACTTAAACTGCCGCCGCTTATCATATTCGTTCTCGTTCTCACATATCTTTTATTGCACAACCTTTTATCTCAAACGCGAAATGAAAACGGCATTGCCATCCCTTGGGATGAAAGTCGTTTTTAATCTCTTAATATATGTAGACTATATATATGTCTCGACGAATTTCATAATATATGTAGACTCGGATTTTAATATATTATTTTTAAGAGCTGGTTGCGTCCCACTACTGAGAGTTCAATCAATATATACACTGTTTTTTTTGTTTCAATACTATTATTTCAACAAAACAAGAACTAGCTGGCAGTCCCGTGACTGACTCGGGTGCTATTTGTCACTTTCATCCTCTACTAGTTAAAAAAAACAAGATAAGCTAGAAGACTTTGGTATATATTTATTGTACGTTAGCATTTATGTATGTATATTAATATCTTGCTTGATATTGAGTACTGTATCTGCTTTTTAATATTAGTATAGATAAAAAAAAACATTAATACACCATTAACCTAGAGTGCATTCTCATCTAAAACCATCTAAAACTCGTCCAACTTAATACCAACCCAGCGTAAAAGACTTAAGCTTCACTTCCAAATAATCTGATTTATAGTAGCCTCTTCAAATACTATCTAACTGAAAAACGGTAAAATTTCCTACAAAATACTTGTGACTTAAACCCTTCTTGTGTTGCGAGAGTGGACTTCCTCGTTCTTGATATAATGAAGTGCATTTTCTAGTTCCAGCCGTTAGATGGCACGGTGATTACGGTTTAATGGACGCCCCGCTCAAGGGCTGTTACGAGTTTTATTTTCTAGATAGGAATTTATGGGGTAAGTATCATGCGAGTTGTAAACCGATTGGAGAGTCATACAGAGTAAAAAAGTCGTTGTTCCTGTGGTCCGTAGTTAACGGCGTATGTGCATGTAAATAAGGTACGTTTTTATTACATAGATTTGTGTAAGAGGTGACACCGCTTATACGGATTATGAGTCGAACCAAAAATTTGGCTTTACAGTGATTAACTTAACACATTTACTTCCAATTGTAAAATAATTGTAGCAAAGCTGTTGGCATATTCATAGCCAATGAAATGTACGACTTGCGTGAAAATCTATGAGAATGTGAGTGCAACTTTATTAGAAATATGTTTATGAACGAATTCAGTGGTAATTGAATAAAACCTGAAACATTTTGGACTTATCCCATTTAAATCAAGGATTTTTGAATTGTGATGCTACTGTAAGGGCAAAGTCTACCATAGGTCGAACCGTAATAGGAACTTTCAATAGTTAATAGCCCAGTTAGCATGACAGAGACAGAAACATTAAGACAATGTATATGTATGAGCGAGAAGGAGAACATTAAAATAAATACTTCCCAAGATGTCGTTGTTTGATTAACAATCCCTATCACTACGTACTCGTTTAAAGAATTATGGAGGATAATCATAAGTTATAGAAACGTGCATAATAAGCAACGAATTATATTCATAATAAGAATAAGGCTTGTTACGGATGCTAAGCGACGTTTTGTTTTACATAGGTAAATTCGGTTATCACACAATTTGCCCTTCCTGGAATTCAAACCCAGTAGGTACTGTCAGCACGATAGGCAGGGTCACTGCAACTAGGCTAAACCAGTTAATAATAAAGAACAAGTGCGGGTAGTTCAAAAACCCGCGCTGAAAAGAACGTGTTGATACTCTCTCAAGCCAGTTGTCCCGTGACGTTGCGACAGATCCGAATCGTTGGGAGACCTCAGTGAGGTAAATAAATAAGTTAATTATACGCGATTAAGTCCCGTTTAGTAAAAATAATGTGTGAGAGTCGTGTAAGTGTAAACATAATATATTGTTTATCATTATTTTCGGAGTCAGCTGAGTCATCCCTTCCAGTCTTATCACTTGTCAATAAATCACGTTAAGGACAGTAAATCCGCAATAAGGATATGTGTACTATATTCTTCTCAAATGGTCGTATATCCGTGTGAGCAACATGATGTTACGACCGTTTAGGACGAAGCCGTTGGGCCGGTCAGGCCCCATAACACGTGCTGGTCGTAAATCGTGAGATACGGACGATAGGGACCCAGCTGAGACAGCTGGGACACTTGGTCAAATAGTTAGTAAATTCTAAGGTCATTTCCGTGTTCGGAGAAGCGGAATCGGAATGCGGTATTTTATACATTAACGAGAGCTGGATTCGACCAGTGTTCCTTACTTGTCGTTATACTATCTGTATTACATTTGCCCAATAGTATTTGTATTCGTAAAGCCCCGCTTTCACGCATCCCGCGCCAACCAGAGAGCTCTCAATAGTCTCAATGTTATGTAGGCGCGCAGTAAAGAATCTGTACTGACTTGACTGGCAGTTGACACGGACAGTTGACAGCTTACTGATACCGCACCGAGCCCGCACCGACAAGTAGCCTTCAGCTAGGTTATTACAAACTCTCTTTAGAAGTACAATGCGTTATAATTATTATTAAAAAAGCGAAATGGCTGCCTCGAGGGCCTTTGCCAGTGTCAGTAAGCGTATAAATGAACCACGAAATAACTAATTAAATTAAACCATTTATAAAAACAAATTGTCAAACTATCCAGATTGAGGCTCGTACAATGCGTTACGTCGTCGACCAGCTGGGCTCTTTTAAAAGTCATACAATAAGACGTCTATTGATATATGACATTTTGTGACATGACAACTGTAGTGTCATCACTCAACAGGCTAATATTTAGGACATATAGATAGAGAGTTTATGAGTCCGCAGTAAGCTCGACACTCTCATTTTAAAACTACGTGTTGGATTGGATTGTAACGAAACTTTGCATGTACAATGACATGAGGTATATCCAGGTCTGTAATTAGTTTATGTAGCTTCAGATACCATAGTAAAAAAAATACAGCGAATTTAAGTTTTTCATACAAAACTTGTTTTTGCTGTATTTTGTTTGTTTTATAAACTGGAACCATATAATTAACCAGGCTAACTACTGGTCAAGAATTTGGTCCTCACCCATAAACTAATTACAGACATAGATATACCTCATGTCATTGTATATGCAAAGTTTCGTCACAATGCAACAAGTAGTTTTAAAATGAGAACGAAACCGTTTGCATGGGAAGGTGAAACTCGGCCGAGCTTACTGCGGACTCTTAATAGATAGAGTCCTAGCGAATGCCCAAAAGAGATAGAGTTAATAAATTAACCTGACTACATTATAAAGCATCAGAAGATTGGAACATCCTCGACATCTAAATGTCTGTATACTTTAGTCGTATTATATCCGTGACGTCAGTTTCAGTACAATGTTTTTATAGGCGGTGACAAACAAAAAAAGCCTATACGCACTGAGGGACAGGATATTTGACATTGTGTCGCGTTCCCACTAGTAGTATTGGCTATGCTTACATCTTTGTCACACACGTGTGTATGTGTGCGAGTCCCTCTATTCTATCCTTTATCTATTACCTAGACACACTCGTACCGGGAGACGTAGGTATAATGCCGTCGGATTGTCTAATACAGAGATGTGTGCAGATTAAACACGAATAGAATTGTCTCTCAATGCAGACCCTGTCCATTCGTAAGCCGTTACCATTACCACATACCCCGAGGACAGGCTAACTCGAGACGTGAGAAAACTTGGATAACGACATCTCAAATGAATCTCTTACGTACTAGTGGACCTTATTTCAATGAAACAAGGATTAGAATCGATAATCTCGAACCTACTCGCACCTTACTGGGCATAAGTGGACCGTATCTCAATGCAATAAGGGTAAGAATCGGTAGATTAACGAATGATCAAGTCGTCGACAGATTTTCGTGAATCTTATCTCCATACGATAAGGTTTATAATCCGCTGAATCTAGTAATACGGCGCATTTTAGTGACCATTTTGGGGACTTTATCTTATTGATATAAGGTTTATAATCGTTCAGTTAATAGTATTCAATCAGGCACGCTCGTTTGTTTATGGTCCTGTTCTTGGGGATTTACTGTGGGAAATTGGAATTGATTGCAGTATGGTTGGTCTACGTCACTAAACCAGGTTGTTTCGTTTTAGATGGAAAAATGCTTTTAGACGCTCTAGCATAGTACCTACACGTAACATATAGCAACACTACGTGTAGGTTAGCCCATTCGAAACTTTGCAACGATATGTGTGCTACGCCAGAACATGTAGCAGCATTTCCCGCCTTTTAGCGGACATCACTTGTAGAGGCATGACTCATAATACGCGAATAGGTTGTAGTAAAGTTAGGGTAGGCTAGACTACATTTCGACTGCTTTCTGGCTGCAAATGTGCAGTTTTAATACAGTTTTTTTTGCAGTTGGCGTAATTGCATCGAAACTGCAAGTTAGAAACAGTCGTTATGCCGACTGTCTGTAACGCCCCTAAGGACCAAATGAGAATCCGGACACAGATTAGTCGATTCTAACTTGACGGTATTATAGGTTGAGTCCTTAATTTCTTTTGGTTGAATCCAGCGTAAATGCATTCCGGACTTTAACATAAACGGGGCTTTGGCCCACAAGGTTCACAATAAGTCAATGTAAAAATTTACAAACTTAATGCTCCTGAATTTAAAGCTATTTAATAACCCGTAAATTGTAACCCACTGACGCAACGCTATAACCGCCACACCGCTCGCTCCGGCTCGCTCGAGCAGTTAAACTACTTTGAGCTAATTGAGCTTATCAAAGCGTGCTGAGCTTTACAACGAGCTTCCTGTGACGAGGACTTAAAATTACATCGGTAAATTGAAACCAGCCTGGAAATTCGGTTTGTCACTACATCGCAATGTGATTTATATTTGTGTTTTAGAAAGGGTAGGGCATAGCGACAGGACACCTCAGCCTTCCGCCGTGCAGTCTTTTTCTTGATCGTCACACTCTTAGCAGTGGTAATGACCGGCAACATGTAAGGGTGCTGACGTGCAGTGAACGAAAAAACCATAGAATGCGACAAATTTCTACCTAATCACGTGCCTAAAACCCGGTATGCGCATGTTCGAACGAAACGGCTGCCTGACATCGTTTTCACACCCCGCCCCCACCCCGCATAATGGCCATGGCACCCATTCTGTCCACTTAGCGACGCTACTTAGACCTCGTTTGCTGGTGACGTGTAAGGGATGTTGAATGATATTCAAATCAACAGGTATTTGTGAAATGTCAAAAACGCTCTGTTAGTTTGAAGTTTATAGCGAAAGAGGAACGAGTAACATCACGAAGTCATATGGTTTTTTTTTTCGATCTATATATATTTAAACACCTTTAAAATTGCAAAATTTTAGCAGTAAGGTGCACTTTTTTTTAAATCACAAATAACCACCAATATTTCTGTTACCGCCACATAAAGTACGCATACTTGTGGAAAAAGGTAACACAATAAGGGAAAATCTTTGGGAATTTTTTTTGTCGATCAAAATCGAAAGAGCTCGCGATTCTTAGTGGGGATAAAATAGAACTCCTAGAAAAATTTGCGATTAATAAAAGTAGCATTTTTTTTGAGTATAGCTCTACGAATTATTCACTTTCACTGTTACCTATTGTCTACTGGCAAACTATTGAACGATCTAAAGCACCTAATGACCGACGTATTAGTTTGCGACTGACACATAGTTTGACACATAGTTTGTTATATTGTTAGCAACATTTGTCCCCTATTTCATCGTAAGTAATCACCCAATCCGGGTGTAAAATTAGTCAAACTACAGTCATAACGATAGTCAAAGCGCGACCGCCATATTTCTTGTCGAGGAGTCAACATGGCGGCTGAATTATCTGGGAGGATCGCTAGGCCTGCACTTATTAATGAGTAAAGTAGCAAGTAGTAGCGGAATATTAGTTGTAATGTATGCCACTGATCATATGTCACTTTATGAAAGGCGAGGCGATAGATCTGCATAGGTCAACACGAACAAATTAATAACGATTCCCCTTATGCTCACTAAGACAGCAAAGACAATCCATGTCGTGGGTCCTATCTTTTACAACAACTTACCAGACAGCATCACGGATAAACTAAATTCAACAAATGGCTTATTGAGCAATGTTTTTATAGTATTAAGGAATTTTTTGAATATAAATAATGTAATAATAATATACAAGGTGTATTTTATTATACTGAAAACCTCAGACACCCCAACTGAGTTTTTTAATCCTTAATAAGATTAATACGTCCATTTACAAATACGTTAATTATTTCAAAGATATTCGTTGGTTTTCTTTATCAAGCAGATCTACTTGATTC
Source organism: Epinotia ramella (assembly GCA_947578815.1). Classification (NCBI taxonomy): domain Eukaryota; kingdom Metazoa; phylum Arthropoda; class Insecta; order Lepidoptera; family Tortricidae; genus Epinotia; species Epinotia ramella. The sequence goes on from OX388210.1 coordinate 960,283, forward strand.
GTAACTCTACACTTGTAATCACTAATCAGTACTTGTCAGTGACGTAGATCCTGACGTTCACCTCACAACAACATCCTCCAACATTTCTCTGATTCGCGTATGTTGCCTTCGTAACTTTTAGACCCGGCACAATAAAAAAATATTTTTCAAAAAAAATACAACCTACCTTAAAAGATGGTGCAATCGATTCAGCTTTCGTTTCTGAACAAACTACTTTCAGGTTTTCAGTTATATGATTTACACCTTGTATACCAAATGCAATGGAATGTCACAGTCTTATTAATGTAATCTACAAATAAATGTACAATTGTAAACAATGACCACCTTATTTCTTACCAATAAATGATGTTTATGTCTATTAGTAAGAGGTAACGTTTCTAAAAGTGTAACTTTTTGAGTTGTGTGTAGTAGAGTTATCTTCAGAACTGCTCATCAGATTTCAAAAAGATTAACCAGTGTATAGAATGGTACTCCGGGATATATTATATCTCCTACACATAATATATACTTAGACTATTTTCTATCACACAAATTAAACGCACAGCGGCAACGAGTAATTAAAAAGTTAGTGATCTAATATGGGTTTAAATCATTTTAATGATAGAACATTTAAAAACAAATGATCTACATTATGTTCATGAACGGTGTCATATTTGTTAAGGCGTAAACACACGTGTCACGGACAGTCAAGTGCAAAAAGAAAAAGAAAAAAATGTCCCATGGCTCGTGTCAGCGAGCTAGGCGAGGCTTTAAAAAGTACATATTTATGTGAGGGTGAATTCGATATATATTTTGCTGATAATATTTTTTGACATTTAGAACATAAAATTATATATCACATGTAGCAGAAAGCGACTACGGCGGTCTGACGCATATGTGTCGTCATGGGCCCTGAATGGGTTGACTATCCCACACCAGCGTAATCTCGTGTGCACCGTCATTCGTCGGGATTGTTATGTAATAAATATTATTTGTGTCCCAAATTAGTCTGAGGGATTCGTATGTTGAATCGAGGGAACATCCAATGCATATCAAAATCATTAATTTGTATGGATGGTGCGGTCTTCATTGACTGGTTTAGCTTATAGTGTTTATTTATTTGAGTTTATGTTAATTTGCATTTCAATTAGTTCGTTTGCAACTTAATATTTGTGTAGTGTATTTATTTGCGGCGAGTTTGTATTGTGTATTTGTTTAACGGTTATTGTTTTAGCTTTCAGTTATGTTGGGAGTCATACATTCAAATACAAATAGTTTATTTCTCAAAACATACTTAATCTATGACATACATAAATTCACGCTTTCATTCCCAAAAGGGACGCCGAGCACATGAAACTTATGTTCCAGTGGCACTTTTATAGTAAATGTGGGAATGAAAAGTTCGACAAAATGTGACATCGCAGTGATAGGTTGCTAGCCCATCAACCACAACACATTTCAACCCTGTTCCCTTAGTACGACTCTTACGTCACCCACGGGAAGAAAGGGGGTGGTGCTATTCTAACCCGACACCACACTGGGCAGTATTTTGGGGCTCAATTCAAGACACAGCATTTTGCATTGTTGATACAAATGTGTATCGTGCACTCGCTTCTACGCAAGGCAAGCTAACGTGCCAGAAAGACCGCTACTCATTGTGGCTACGCTCGGTTACCGCTACGCGGCTACGCTTTCCGTAGCACTCGTAGCTACGAACTCGCTACGAGCCATCGACAATTACGTATTCCGTTTTTTTTTAATCGGCTTAATTGATCGCTCTCGCTCAGACCATTACCCCCAATATTGCCAGGTAATAAAGCTCCCACAATCGCCGGGATTTTGTGAATATTTTTCAATACAGCTTCTGTTATTGGAATAAAATTTAATTAATAAAGGATTCGGGCCGCAACGGATTTATGTTCACTATGAAAATATATTTATTGTAGATTTTTTCTTGTAAAAGGCTATCCATACTTCCATACTTACTTAATATTATAAATGTGAAAGTGCGTCTGACTATCTGTCTGTCTGTTACCTCTTCACGCTTGAACCGCTGAACCGATTTACATAGGTATGAAGATAGTTTGAGTCCCGGAGTAGGACATAGATTAGTTTTTATCCCGGAAATCATCCCTAAGGGGGTGAAATGGGGGATGGAAGTGTGTATGGAGCTACGATATAAACGAGTTCCACGCGGACGTTATACCTTGCAATATACCAGAGGGCTAATTGCGTAAGAATTCGAACGAGCGTACATACGTGCCACTTAAGTTTTGTGTCTGTGATGTTAGCTACTAGTAGTGTCGCATAGGTATCAGAGGGGGTTCGAAGGGTGTGCGCCAGGTGAGTTGAGGCTTCAGCGACGCAAACTAATGTGGCGCGTATTGCAAGGACATAACTGTCATTCTACCATGCAAAAATATGACATTTTGGTCTATTTAACGTCGTATGAAGCGTTCCGCAATTAACCTGAAGCGCTGCAGTTTGACATTTACAATGAGTCAAGACTTTGGGTTATTGTAGAGATGTCTCTTCATTCTTATCTGTGGTTTTTAAAATGCAAATACTATTACATTCCACTAACTTCCGCCCGCGACTCCGTCCGCGTGGAACTCGTTTATATAATACAATATGGACACTTAAATTCCGAAATAAATGATTATTTAATTTAATTTATATCGTACCTCGATACAAACTTTCACCCCCTATTTCACCCCTTTAGGGGATGATTTTTGGAATAAAAACTATTCTTTGTCGTTCCTCGGGACCTAATCTAATTTTATACCAAATTTCATTTAAATCGGTTCAGCGGTTTAAGCGTAAAGAGGTAACAGACAGACCGACACACTTTCGCATGGCATCAAATATAATGACCACCAAAAATTTATTTGATACCCTAAGCTCTTTTACCAAAAAATATACTGAACACCAAAAATAACAATTCTACCATTACAATAGTACTAGCTGTTTTAGTAACGACTGCACATTAAATTGTATTGGAAGGCCAAATTTTGTAAATGATCACCAAATCTTAGCGAGCAAATTAATACAATATTTCTACCTAAATAACCCACTATGATTGCCATAAAGTGTATGCATGTTACCAAATAAAGTATAATGATGCCAAATTTACAAGTGCTTTTTTTGGTAGTGGTTAATTAATTTAGGGAAATTGAATTTCAGGTTAGTAAACATTATCTAGTAACTTAAATGATTCCTTCTTTATAGCAATCAAAAGGTAAAAATAGCTACAAAACCCAAATCAAGGCACCCCACTTCCACGTGGTCTCGTCTGTCCTACCCCTAGAGTGTATATAAAAGCCCGCGGATACAGAAGCGAGCCCGGGCGGAGGGCGGGAGACTGAGTCCCAGAAACGAAAGCATTTTCTTTAATAGGATAGTAAGATGTTATAATTTGGGTTATTATTTCACATTAATAGGAGATACAATTTTGGTGATCATTTACTATTTTTGGGTTAGCAATGATTTATTAGGATAGCATTTTATTTAATAGGATAGTAAGATGTTATAATTTGGGTTACTATTTCACATTAAAATGGAGATACAATTTTGGTGATCATTTACTATTTTTGGCAGTAAACAGTATTTTTTTGGTGTTATATTTTACTATATCTGGTGGTCCGTTAAACATATGCCCTTTCGCATTTATAATATAAGTATAGATAGATAATTTGTTAGAAAAATTCCCTGACATTTCAATCAATCAATCATAATTTATTAATCAGAATATATGGTACTGATTTACGTAGGTATCTCGCTGTAGTACCTGTAGTACTAGAAACCGAACAAAATCTAGTTTCCAAAGCAACTTTTTAACTCCATAATGACGGCCTAACTCTTGTCCGGATTAAACTTTCCAACTTTTTTCGCGGCGTCAAAAGTCTGATTGTGCGGGCGGAAAGTTGGGCGCCAGAAATAAAAGAATTGCGGGCTTGCGGCGGTGTTGCCAGTCTCGGGAACTAAGTTGAAGTCAAGAGTAAGTCGTGTTTTACACCGATGTTTATTTCGTCAATTAAGCAGGAACTACAATGTTTTGGGCATATTGGGAGAAATTGTGAAACATTTTCTGTACAACAAATCAGATAAATCCCAAACTATTCTATATATACATTTGCAATCATGTCCTCGGAAACGCCTCTAACGATTTCGAATACGGGGGCAAGAAATCCACCTATCTAGGACCCATGTCTGGGAAAAATCGTTTTCTCCATATTTTCACCCGAGCTGAGCTCAGTCGCCCAGGGAATTCTAATTTCTAAATAATGGACCAATCTAGAATATCCTAAGGCGACAAGCTCACACATGCATGCTTTCACTTCTCATGCTCAAAAAGTGCGTCATATTAGGCTTAGCAAGCGGGGCTAAAGTAGTACATTTAGCCCCTATACAGGGTATATACATATTTATAATTTATGAAACATTTTAATTTGACCAATCAATACAGTTCAACGTCCGTCCACCAATCCACCAATCACAACTCTTTAAATAAACATTAGTATTTGCTATCAACTAACCGGAATACAGCTAGACATAAAAATCGACCAATCAGGAAACAGAATTAATTTCAAACATAGGTGTTTTTTATTCCCTAATTAACAATAATTCAAAAAATAAACGCATCTGACCGACTATAGCCGCGTCCAAGCGTTCAAGCGTGGTTGACTGCATACATGACATAAGCATGAAGATTGAGCGGGATAGACTGCTGTCTATCTCGCCTTATCGTATGCCCCGTATGCTGTCCGCCGCGTTCTCGCCAAGACTAGCCGGAGAGCCAGGGGCCCATCAGCTGACCCTCATACAAACGGTTTCCCTGGCGAGAGCAACTTGGGCGCGATACGCGCCGCTAACTTATAATCTAACTTAAACCTAAATAACTACTCACCTTCTACCTTGACCCTTTCCGTCCTAACGGCCGCAAGAATGACTTAGTGTTTTATGTAGTGTGTATGTATGTGTTATCTTGCGGCAAACTGGCACGCCCTTCGTCCGGCTCGTCCTCCAAGGCACCTTGTCCATACAACTTCCCGGTTATTAGACGGTCAGAGGCGTTTAATCGGGGTGTGAATATTTCGTATCTGTGTCACAGCAGTTTATTAAAAAGAATGGCGCCAAATTGAACAATCTTTTCGCCTTGGTATAATTGTTGATTGTGGATGGATTTGTTTTTAGTATTTTCTCGCAGTCGAATCGAAAAGTAGAGTGTATACTAAAACTCTGGTCTAAAAGCCATATTACCCCTAGAACTATTTCCCCTCACTTCGTTCGGGAAAATAACCATCTCGTGCTGATATGGCTTACTTTAGACCCTTGTCTTACAATCTGCTATTATATCCTGTCGGTACTTATTTATTAATTAGTACTTATGCCTAAATTATAATAAAATAAATTAGGACGAGAAGAGGTCTGGCCTGGGAGGAGATATCCTGCCTACCTGCAGTCTGCTGATTCAACCGCGGTAATAGTGGTATAGTTGAAATGTATACCATGTTTTAAGTTATTTATTAATAAGAAGTGCAGCATAAAGAAGTAGTTAGGTAGAATAATTTCGGAAAGTTATGTACTTTATTTATGTAAAATTATTTATGTTCTAGCCCGACTATGAATAGCAAGGATAAAGAAAACCTATCTCAAAAACCTTTTGCTCGACGTATTTATTTCACTTTATAATTAAAACCAAATGTTGGCCACGCCCGGGGTCCCTTGCAAATAAATTATCAATTCTCAGTGTCTATGGAAGCATTTTTTTTTATCACAAAAACGTCAACCTTTTTTTTTCCCAATTCATTGTTGCGATATTTTTTTTTTCTGCTTTCTATACAGCATGTGTATTCGGTGCTGTTTGAAATATGCATATTTTTAATTTCTTTATTTAGCTATACAACAAGTGAACAGCTACGGAGCTACTAAAGACTTTGTTCTGTGGTCTATTTCAATTTGTATAAGCTTGTCCCCTAATATTTATTCATGTGAAAGTACCCTACAAATACTGAGGTGATCTTCGTCCCCAGACTGGTTCCCCGGGTGGCGCAAGCACAGCAGCCAACCCAACGACGACGGCACCTCCGGCCAGGACTGCGTGGAGGCGCGGCGCGAGTTCCCCCCGCGCCCCGCCCCGCAGGCGGCCACCTTCATGTGGAACGACAGGGGGTGCCGGGAGCACAACTACTTCGTGTGCGAGCGGCCTGGCGTCGACGGTATGTACTAGAATAGCCCATGGATGTTGCGACGCGATTACTTTAGTAAAGGTCACCAGCGAGCCTAACACAACGCGAGTCGAGAAAGACCTGCCCTCTTCTTTCTAATTCGCAAGGTGCGAGTAAGACAGTATACGCACAGTCGCGCGCGAAACGACTAAGCAGCGAGCTGTACGAGACGTAGAGCTATATTGATTTAAACTTTCACGATTCTCACACATTATTTACTCTAAACGGGACTCAATCGCGTATAATTAACTTATTTATTTACCTCACTGAGGTCTCCCGACATTTCTGATGACTGACCACATCCACATCCGAAACGTCGGGCGGGGGGAGACCTCAGTGTAAATAACGTACAGAGCTCCCAAGGACTATACTCTAAACTCTTTCATAACTTTTTTTGTTCCGGGCCCGTCGAAAATTTTTACGCGCCGGCTCTTGATAGGCTGGTTAGTCCATCGTGGACACTATAGACTTCCTTTCTAGAACCTTGGTAATATTGTTATTAATCGTTATGTATGTTAGTTTGTACAGTAATGGGAATGCTGCTTTAGAATAAATAAAATGAAAAAACCTACCTACATGACAAAGAAATAGTGGCAGGCGTTCATAGGTTACGGTAACTGCTAACTATCAGGTGGGCCGTATGTTTATTTGCCGCTGACGTGGTATAAAAAAAACATCGAGTACTCACAAAGTATCGAGTAGTTACTTGCGTGGTTTAACATGTGTACATATGTTTTGAACATTATTAGATACCTGCTGACATTTTTTAACTATAGTTTAGTAAATGTCGGTTAACTACCCGAATTCAGCGTAATGTCACACACTATAACTGGTACAGTCGAGTTCTCCAATATATGTACACTTTTTTACCAACTCGAATGCGGCCGCTAACAATTAGTATGCAAACGCGTTCGATTAGGTAAAAAAGTGTACATATATTTATGAACTCGACTGTACATTGTCGTAGTAGCTATATTGAACTGAGATTGATTTAAAATTGTTAAGCAACTGCATTGGTGTCAACTTACTTTGTGAGGACTGATTACTACCTACTCCAGAAACATAAACAAAAGACATGCAAAATAAATTACCGATATAAACATCCTGCGGGTTGGGGACTTCACATATACCTTTGAATTGGTGGGCCAGCGTGGGGACTATTGCCCGTTCCCTCTCATCCGTGAGAGGAGGCCTGTGCCCAGCAGGGACGTATATAGGCTGATTTATTATATTACTAGCTTCTGCCCGCGACTCCGTCCGCGTGGAAATCGTTTATATCGTAGCTCCATACAAACTTCAACCCCCCATTTTATCCCCTTAGGGGGTGATTTCCAGGATGAAAACTATCCTATGTCCTTCCCCGGGATTCAAACTATCTCCATGCCAAATTTCATCGCAATCGGTTCAGCGGTTTAAGCGTGAAGAGGTAACAGACAGACAGACAGACACACTTTCGCATTTATAATATTAATATGGAATATGGATATGGATATGGATGGATAGTATGGATGGATTATTATAAACAACATGACGACTATTGCAAGAAAAGTTCACGATACCTGACACTCAAGTTCGATAACGCTGCCAAGATCGGTGTAGAAAACCACCTGCGCCAGGGACGTGCAACTCAAAACACATGTCGACGACAGCGCAATTAATGCCAACGTGAATATTTAGAAGAGCGGAATGGTTGACGACACCTGCTCCAATTTAAATGGGCATAGTTTTCGAGAATATTCTTTGCAGGGGTGCACAACAATTTGTTTTATGACAAGCAATTGATAGATCGCGTGTTAAAGTACTACTCAGTATTATTGTGAGTTATCCGTTTGTAATGTACAGCGCGTTGTTTGTCTGTTGTGGTAATGTTATTCATACGGGTGACAGAAACCGCAATCTAAATCTAAACATAATTGGGGTGGAACTCATAAATAATGTCAGAAGGCAACGATAATCGGTAAGTAATAGTCGGTCGGTAATCGGTAATCGGTTAGTTTGTTTCTCTTAGGGTTGTTGAAAATGTAGCAATAAACAATTTCACGTGCAAATTTTCAGATCAGATCGGTTCGGATTAAAAAACTTGTATTACAAAAAACCCACAGAGAGCCACAAGATAAAATAAAACATTTGTTCATTCCGTAGATCCATTCTACAAAATGATAAAAGATTCTTTTAAATCGGATTAGTAGTTTCGGAGATTACTCCCTAAATACAAACTTACAGAGCTCCAAACTTACATTTCACAATTGAGGTAGGGCACAGCGAAATGTCATCCCGCTCGAATGTGGAGCAGCCCAACTGGGGAAGTACCTCCGCCTTGCAGAAGACCACAGCCATTATAACACTACTACTTGCTCTGTAGTAGTGTTGTGTTCCTGGAGGTGAGCAAGGTCGCCAGAGCTCCCGAGGATGCGTTGTGTTGAGAGCGAGGGAATTTGTTCCTTGAGCTGGCAACACGGCGAATCCACAAACATATCAAGGGTCGGCAACGCCCATGTTACTCCTTTGGATTTGCTTGCGTCTATAGGCTGCGGTTTCCGCTTACGATCAGGCGGGCCGTACGCTTGTTTGCCACCGTTGTATAAAAAAAAAAAAAAAAACATTATTACTAGAGTATAGATTGCCCCTGTGGTGTCGGGTTAGGATTTCACCACCCCCTTTCTTTCTTCTCGTAGGTGTCGTAAAACTCGACTAAGGGAGCAGGGTTGAAGTGTGTTGTGGGCGATGGCTAGCCCATCGCCCACAACACACTTTGCAATATCACCTATCATTCCACACAACCTATCATTGCAATATCACATTTTGTCGATATTTTATACCCACATATATGCTAAAAGTGGCGCTGGAACATAAGTTTCATGTGCTCTGCCTACCCCTTTTGGGAATAATGGCGTGAATGTATGTATGTAGTTATAGATTGGTAAAGAAAAACAGGCAGAAAGATAGCCCTCTTAATACAGTTAAGTTTTTGGGGCAGTTTTTTTCTGATATTATGATCGAGTGTGTACTGTCAGCATCAAAAGTATCTAAGCAATCGAAGACGTCAAAAGCTCTTATTCCCTTTTAATAAAGACTTTTGACGTCTTCGTTTGCGCAGCTACTTTTGATGCTGACTGTACCATAATATTGCTGCTGAGTCAACATGTTACAGTAAGGTAGATTCCCTAACCTACGGGTAGGACAATAACGGGGTGCGGGCGGCTTCGCGTCCCGTTATCGTCCTACCCTCGCACCCGCGTGCCGTGCAGGCGAGGACTGATAAGCGGTCTACCTATAGTCGATGGACAAAACTGGTACGTATCAACCCAGCAATGTATGTCAAATGGTCATTGTCAGATGGTCATTTTCAAGTTGGTGAAGTAGGTTAGGTTGCTGCTCTGACAGGCCTCTGACCGCGAAGAAGAAAAAGGACAGGATGACCTGAGAGCAGTTGACAGAAGTCGCAAAAAAAAAACAAGATGGACACGACCATTAAAAAGACCACGACCATTGAACATGATGCATAGACTTTCTCAATTCAAAATTGCACCAAACTGAAACCCTTTTCCTATAAGACTTTTAGGTATGTACAATAATTACTCATAGGCATCTAAATGTCTTTCAAATTAGAATCAGAATCAGAATCAAATATTTATTCATGACACAACACAACAAAACACACATTTCGCCGGTTAGCGACCACCTAATTTAATGTGCCGGTGGGCGACCACTTAAGCTGAGTTGGTGAACTGTAAGGATATTTTCTCGGTTTTTTAGTAGATTTCTATTCTAAAACAACAAAAAAATGCATGTACAAGTAATTGTCTCAATAGGGTTTGTAGAATTGATGTTATCTTCAATAGAAAAAACCTTCTCCTTCAGGTGGTCGCTAACCGAAGGTGGTCGCGTCACCAGCGAAATGACCCTATTATAAGACAAAAGAAGAGCTTAATCTGTGCAGTGTCACGAAATGGGCCCAACACAGCATGATGCTGGCTTTGCATCCAGCGCTGGTCTTCCTTTGGGTCCATCCAGTGAGGACACGGACCTTAGACCAGCTTGACAGGACTGGCTACCCACGAGGCAGCTTGCCCCAACACTTTCCAGCCATTTCGATCGGAGTATGCGGCCAACTATCTCATAAACTATTCACGCCGAACTAAAGTCAACATTGTGGTCGAATTCTATAAAATGGCGGTCCAATAGAAGCACTCTTTTATTCAGGGTTTTACGGCGGTGAATTATTGACGAGTGGAATACGTTTATTTTATTGGAAATATTGCAGGCACACTGCAGAAGAAGTTACAATTTTACAAATCTAAACCCCCGCATTCTTCCCCAGTCTTTATTGGACGAGCGGCTCGGTGTTGCCAGTTTTTTTCCTTAGTCTACTGCTGGGCAAAGGCCTCCTCCGTTTTCCTCCACTCGGCCTTATAGCTGGCATGCTCGCCAACCTAAGCGAACGCGTCCAAATCGTCCCGCCATCTTCTTTTTGGTCTGCCTCTGCTGCGGTGGCCATCTTGCCAGGTCCATTCCGTACTTATCCGGGCCCATCTTTCCGGATGCATACGGCAGACATGTCCAGCCCAGTCCCACTTCTGTTTACCAGTTTAGATTTGCGTCACCCTGCTCTTAACACTTCATCTTTACGGGTCGGTTGGATGTTCAAACTGCCGGTAATCGTAAGCTTTTTATATAATATTTCAGCTGCCGATGCCATATTTAACATTTACCTTTACAAGTTTACACACATGCAAGTTATTTATAAAACTGGAAGCTAAACGAAAAGAGTAAAGCTTTCTAGATAATAACAAAATGGAACATAAGGTATAAAAAATTGGAATTTATGCGAAAATTCCAGTAGCTTTTGAAAAAACCACTGGTAAAAATAAACATTTTTATTTTTATTTTGCGAATAACAAAAATACTTGTGTAAAATGATCACCACGCTCGTTCTATGCAAATCGCCCTTATTATACAGATGGGCTGCAAAAGAACTGCATTCAAACTGCACTTTTGCAGCCGGAAAGCTGCTGAAATGAGTCGAGTCACGTTACGAATTTATTTTGAATTTGCACATTAGCTCGCTGCTCGTGGAATCAAGCATGAATGAGATATACTGAAATGAAAATGGAAAGCTCAACGTATATCCCTAGTAGAAACGAGTTCAATACAGGATACATTTCTAAAGACGAAATCCAGACGTCTGCTAAGGACTTTTATGAGAGGTAGCTTTGGATATATTTAAAATTCTCTCCGTGCTGCAATCCGCAGAAAAACGTGATATCTATTTAGACTATTAACTATATTTAAAATGTATTTATTTCTTGAAATATTCTACAGTGCTGCGAGTCCCCCTTAGCAGCTATGAAAACTAACTGAATATTTAACGCTATCGGAGACTTGTTGACGATCCCTGTCTTTCTAAATTGCCCGTTCGATATTGGTAAACGTACTCGATAGTATACCCCTGACAGACAGGGCCGCGCAACTCAAACGTTTCACGAGCAATGTGGACGTGAATATTTAATCGCGTGTAGAATGGTTGGCGATACCTGTCGCAATTTATATGAAAGTAGTATTTTGAAATACTTGCTCCAGGGGTACGTAACCTAATTTAATTTGACTGTGAATAAAAATCCGAGATGTTCAAGGTGTCGTAGTGGAATTGCAAACGTTTATAAGTCCTCTAGTCAGCTGGGCACGTGAATATTTAACGCCGCCTGAGAATGGTTGACGACACCTGGCGCTGCAAATTGCTTTGTACGTAAATTAGTTTCTGTAGGCGGACTTTTGGCGTTTGATAGTTTGAGCGATCAGTGCTGTCACATACAGGGACTGTTCATTTATTGGGGGCATGGCTCATTTCATATCTTTGAAAGGCCTCAGTAATTTATGTATTATTATTATGAGTCTGTAGTGTCCCACTGCTGGACAAAGGCCTCCCTCCACCTTTTCCAATACTCCTGATTCTGAGCAGTCGCTGGCCATTCTAAACAGGAGTCTAGCTCGTCTAGCTCGTCATTCTAAACAGGAGTCTAGCTCGTCTAGCTCGTCATTCTAAACAGGAGTCTAGCTCGTCTAGCTCGTCATTCTAAACAGGAGTCTAGCTCGTCTAGCCATCGCCGACGCCATTCAGTGGCGACCCACAATGTTTTATGAACCCTGTTTTTGTCTCATCTAGTTTTTTTTACAGAATTGAATAGCTTTTGTTATTTAAATCACTACTCTGAAAGTCCCACATTGATATCTCTTCTAGTTTATTTTAAAAAAATCGCAAAGTTTGGCTTTCAAATATGGTCCATGGTCAACTTCCGTCTCCATCATCAGATCAGCTCGATGTACAATAAAATAATAATAATCTTATACAATAATAATTTAAAAATATATATGCAAGGTTAACAAACTTAATGTCACTAAGTTAATGTAAACAAAACAAAATATGACCATTACATTCGATATAAGATCTGTATCAGCATTAACAAGAAGTTAATGATATTAATTCAGTATTTCAGAGATGTATAAGGTCTCTGAGCGTCCAAATACAATTAATAATTATTCTAATATTCTAAGAGATGTATACGGTTTCTAAGCGTCAAAACAAAAAAAAGGAACATTAATGTAATATTGTCAGAGATGTACAGGGTCAATAACAATAAAACGTGTCAAGATGAGAACGACGTCTCTCGTCAATACGATAATAGTAATAATAACACTAGTATTTAAGTAGTTAAATAGGTACTATGCCCTTGCAAGCATGAACAGTCCGGACTAGACAAACAGCACCCGATCACGAGTATGATGCATATCTCAGCCATCGCCTCCCTCAACCATATGTTAGGGAAGGTGGCAGTAGAAAAGAGACCGAGATATAGGGAAGGAATTGTAAGTATTTCAGTAAATCGGTTTCAGAATACACTACCAACACGGTTTTTTTTCACAGTTCAAATTAATCATTTTTATACCGCTAATAAACAAAGGGATATTCATCGTCAAGTTGAAAACACCTGACTCAATTTAGCAAGTGTTTTATGTTGGTTAATATCACTAGCAGAAGTGTGCAACCTTAAAAAGTTCAAAATTATACCAACAATATTTATTAAAATTATTAATCACCGTGCAGCATTCAAAATATTATAAAGCAGGAGTACGCAATCTAAAATACTAACGCATCAAAGGTAAATAATATCAAGCAATGGCCAGTTTTCCCCACGATATATCGTGTAAACCAACAGTATCACGTATTCTCAATTTGCCCAAGTACATTAACTTCAGGGGAGTAAAGCGGCACTTATTGCGAGGAACAACTGTCAGTCTTAACACAAATTGAAGAACACTGCGCGCACAGACCTGAATACAGATAAAACACTCGAACCACTCCAGTGGCGTAGCGTGAATACAGATGAAGTGAGAAGAGTTTTCTGTGTCAATGTTTTTATGACATCGATATACCTAAGATTAAATTTATCATGCCACGATTCCAAGAAAGAAACCAAGAACAAAGAAACAGATTCTGTTTTACTTATTTTGATACTTTTTAAAGATATTATTTAACATCTGTATTACGATGACTGCAAAATGTTTAGGCACGGTGAAACATAGACAAGAAAAAAAACAAAACTCCAAAATAAATTGATGTTTAGGAGATTCCTCTCCATGACGGTGATTAATTAAGTATTTAATTGTTAAAAGGCAGACTTAATAGCTAAGCGTTCTTTGCAAATATAGGAGACACAGTTGATTTATTAGTACAGTAGTAGTAGTATTCAACACTCAACGAAACTTAAATTAGAAATAGCCGCTCTATTTGTACCCACACTTAAATTGACAGCTTTTCAAACCAGCACCAGTAACCCATAGTAAACGAAAGTGGATTGAAATTGGCCCGCTGTTGTAAGCTGCGCGGGTCGCCTCCATAAACCGGTTAACGAGTATTGGAGCTCGTAAAGGCGTGATTAAAGTGGCCGTTTACGAGCTGCAACTATCAGCGTCCGTTACAAACAACCCGCTGTTTTGCGCTGTGCCACGACTGCGGGTTACAAGGTTCTGCAAGTCAATGATCTGAGGATTCTTTTTTTTTACAATGACGGTGGCAAACAAGCGTATGGCCCGCCTGATGGTAAGCGGACACCGCAGCCTATAGACGCATGCAACTCCAAAGGAGTAACATGGGCGTTGCCGACCCTTGATATGATTGAGGATCCTTGTAATGAGTTTACTGTTAATTCCAAAATGGTAGAACTTTTTTTGGCTGAGATTTTATTTCAGTATGTTTTCACATAAATAAACGTTAACAAGTGGCATACAATTATAGTGAAACGGGTTCCTTTCATCTTTGACATCACATTTTTCGAATCGATCTGCAAACTAACAATTACAATCAGATTTGCAAAAGTAAAAGGGGGTTGACGGGGGAAAAACGCGTCACACCTAAAACAGCCTTATTTCCGGAAAAACTCGCGTGAAACGCGTTTTGTCCAGGAAATCACGACAAACACCGAACAAAGCTTTCTCAGGCTCAGGTACTAAAGTAGTATTTTAGAATAAAGAGAATAGCTGTATTGAATTACATTTAAAAAAAATGCATCACGACATCATCAACATCATCAGCAGGGTCATTTAGTTGTTAATACGTTACAAATTAAAACTATTCAGAAGATAGTTCCCTTATACGAAGCTCAAGCTACAAGTTATACGCAGCTATAGTTTAGTACATTATTTATGTACGTATAAAAATTCCCACGCTCCTTTCAAACCCGGAGCGCCAACGGTTGCGGACCCCTGGCAGCCACCGGAGCTCCCCTCCAACGCCCGTATAGACAAAGGCGCGGGGGACGCGGCGGACCGAGTAGTTGGCGGCGCCTGACCCAGTTGACGCACTCGACACGCTGTCATCGGCGAAATGACTGTACCTGCGTTAAGGCGAATACAGCTCTCATTTTGTTAATCGTTTTCAGAACACGGTTGACGATACCTGAGTGACTGACCAGAAATATCATCAATATTTAATGCCACTGTAGTTGAAGACACCTGGACGGAATAAGTGCTAGTTGTCTAAGTGAGCCCGTGCTCATTTCAATGTCACTGAAAATTGTTGATGTGAATAAAATAGTAGACTTATGAAAAAGGGCTTTGTGTACAAAGTAGTAGTAAACTTAAATAATACATCATCATATATAAAATAATATCAGAAAGAGAGGAGGAATTTAATGTAATGTAGGAGTAATGGTAAGCCACAGCCCTCTCCGCATCCTAATTAATTCTCATAGAGACCGCGACCGTTTTTTTTTTGTGTAAAAATGATTTAATTGTACAAGAAGTTTTCGGTGGATATTCGTCCCCTAGTCATTTTTTTTTTTTTAACGAGGGACGAAGCTTCAGCTTGGACAAAAATATTTCGTATGGCCGGTGTCAGTCCGAATGTACATCACAAATGTCAGCGGAAGTGTATGTTACCTCTTCACGCTTAAACCTCCGAACCGATTGCGATGAAATCTGGATGGAGATAATTCGGGTCCCGGGGAAGGACATAGGATAGGTTTTTATCCCGGAAATCATCACCTAAAGAGGTGAAATGGGGGGAGAAAGTTTGTATGGAGCTAGGATATATACGAGTTTCACGCGGACGGAGTCACGGGCAGAAGCTAGTGTTTCATAAACATCAAACCAGACGATGTCAGAATAATTTAAAGCAGCCATCTGTCTATTATCGGTGGTCATACGTGGAAATTTCCAAAACAACTTACTGTGCTAAATGTTCAATAAAACAACCACAAGATCCACCATCCATAAGTAGGCCACAAAACACATTAAAAAGAAGATAACCAGAAGATACTAACTCACACGTTTTTCCTAACATTTATGTGTTTGACGACCGGTTAGTCTAGTGGGTAGTGGCACTGCCTACGAAGCTGAAGGTCCTGGGTTCGAATCCCGGTAAGGGCAAATATTTGTGTGATGAGCATGAATATTTGTTTCTGAGTCATGGATGTTTTCTATGTATTTAAGTATTTCTATCTATTAAATATATCGTCGTCTAGTACCCATAACACAAGCCTTATTGAGCTTACTATGGGACTAGGTCGATTAGTGTAAGATTGTCCCCTAATATTTATTTATTTATTTATTTATTTATTTATTTATTTATTTATGTGTCTTTATGAAAATATTTTCCAAACTTTAAATAACAAATAACGAGTGACAAGGGATTACAATATCTTCCAAAGTTGCACAAATAAAACTGCAGTTAATTCCAAAATATCGTACCTTGTTAACAAACTTAAACAGAGATACGACTTCTTGATTTTCACAGAAATTGTATTAAAAGTTGTCAAGGATTTTACGGTTCTTTGCCCTTCTTTTATGCAAAAATGGCGTCGATCGCTTTTGTCTGCTTTCTCCGTTCGGTGTTTTGAAAAAACGAAAAGTTTTTGGAGTTAAAAAGCGTTCCTTGTCGACTTTTTAAACTCCAATAAAGGAAAATGTTTAAGTACTAAAAGAAAACGAGCAAGTAGTAGTGTTGTTGTAGGAAGATAATGAGGGCTGAGTTTACGTATGATTATTGATTACACTAATTCTCTGGTACACTACACAATTCCGAAATTATTGTAAAAGTTATTGGTCCGAAAGCACTTATTTTCGTAAATTCGAAAATCCGCAAGCCATTTCCCATTCCTAGGAGTCCAATGTTCGAATACCGCTTTTGTTCAATGACTCTATTGTTCTCAGTTTGAAATACAGCCACACGTGAAAGTGGAGTTGCAACGTTTAATTTCGCTGTAAACACATTTTTGTCCCGTACTTTGGGACAGTTAGTGCACATGAAAGAGATAGGAGTATTTTGTAAGCTGCGCAATGACACGAATAGTTGGCTAGACTCTAACTGCGTTAGTCTAATGTTAAGTCTAGTTAGAACATTTTATTACCCACGAGCAGTCTTGCCAACATCCCGGCGGAAACGCATTCCAACTTTACCGGATCCGATTAAAAATTCCGCTGCGTCCCACATTCGAATTTCAAAGTTTATGCTTCGTTATGTTGGCACTAACTCGAATTTATGCCGATACAATGTTGGCAGCATTGAAAATAATGGACTGGTTGCATTTTAATCGGGTTTCGCGTGTGGTATTAGTTGGTAGCGAGCAGCGACCTAGTTGGGAACCTTTGCTGAGAGCTGCGGAAGAAAATGAACTGCTATTTTGTATTTTATGTGTTTGAACAGGTAGGAAGATTTTTTGGATGTCTGATTAAGATATTTTGTAGAATATCATCCACTCGCAATTATATCGTACATTAAAAGAATTTTGGCCGTATTCATAAACGTTCAACGAACCTATTTTAATAATTTTGACATTTGTGTTCGTAAGAAAGAGACAAAACACTTTTTTTTATTGTGTGAAAGACTAATAACCAAGCAAATATCCTCACAAACTACCACTTCATATATCCGCTTGGCTAAGAGGCATCTTCGGGAATGGGATAAGCGGTTCCGGAGATTAGCCGTTGCATACGAATTTACATTTTATAAAGCTACAGTCTCACAGACTTTTCCTCTTTATAATATTAGCCTGTTTATATTATAGCAGTCTAGATGAAGTCAAAAACAGTCTAGTGACGTATCAGTAGGACATAAAGTTAAATTTTATTCGTCATGATTCATGAGTGGATTTTCCCCTTAAACTAGGATGGCGCTAGCTAGCTCCTAGCCAATGCACGTTCGTGATCATCTAGAGCACCGCGCCGCCGCCAAAAGTGCGCCGGCGGACAGCCATTAGCTAACTGCAGCCATTGTGCGCTGTTACACATTTTTATATTTTACTTTTCGGCCACAGGGGTTTAGAGAGAGGGTAGCACAACACCGATGGAGACCCACGTCTCCGAATTCCGTTCCAAGCTTCGATGGTTACCGATTCGCCGGCGCAGGGTCGTGCATATCCTGTCATTACTTTTCAACACACTTTTCAACCCTACTTCCCCTCCTTATCTTTCTGAGCGGTTTAGTTATATGGCAGACGGCAGTGGCCACCGCTTGCGGTCGAGTGCTAACCTTACTCTTGCTGTACCGTCTAAAAAGACGCGAACATACTCCAGGGGATCGATTTTTGAATCTCACCACAAGTGACTAATTCTCACCGATGTGAGTGATTTCCGAAAGTTCGTATTTTTTAAACTCACCGGTGACTTACATTTGTCATACCTATCTATGATATCGATTAACGAGTGCCCCTGCCCACTCGTAATTGAACTCACCATGCGATTGTTATTGACAGTTGACGTATGTGACATCTGCCAAAAGTGCCAAAGTATGTTTTTCGGAAGAATTAGCAGCGGGGCTCGATTGTGATATTTGTGATTGCGACGATTTATTCAAAATATAAAAAAATGGCAAGCCTGGAGGAGTACATTATGATGACGATGACGGATTAATTTGAAGAAGTTGTGGCTTTCCAATTATAGTGTGTATCATATTATATATATTATATATATGTATATATATAATGGCATGTTTTTATTGTCTCTGTGTGTCAATGTACGGTACGGTATAAGTTTGCCTGTCTCGTCCTACCTATCTTCCTCTCAATAGCTCAAAGGTTAGCTGGAAGAGATCCCTTATAGGGCTATGTTTTGAGTTCGCCTTTGCATTTTGATCTATTGTGTGACATGTATTCTTTAACCTGTTATTGTGTACAATGAAGGTCTTACGTACATACATACGCCTCCACTACACCATAAATACGAGCACGACCACTCTGACAAGAGTGAACAACTGAGAAGAATTAAACATTAGACTTAAGGATAATTTCCACCAAACGGAACGCATCGCATCGGACCGGAACGGATTTTACAATCTTTAAACGATATTAAATCATGTACACAGTGTCGCCGTTCGAAATAGCGGTCGCCAGAAAGAGTGTACGCTGTTTATATAATGAAATGCTGTTTCAATCGACCCGGTGACAATTTTTTTTTCACTTCCCTCCAATTTCCGCCGCAGTCCAAGTTGTGTCAGTTTGGGTTGCACAGGGCGGTTCCACAACGCTTCGGGAGCTCAAATACGGCGAGCCATCCGGTTGCCTCTCGGACATTGAAATAACTTTTTTTTTAAACCCAGTTGTACCAGCCGGGGTTCGAACCCACGATCTTCGGATTGACAGTCGCGTGCCTCATCAGTCGGCTGCACTAACTATTTATGAGGGAAGAATCTACGCACCCGTCCATACAAAAAAAAAATGGAAATTTTCCGCATCTAAATATTTTCCAATCTCGATGATTTTTTTGTTCGTTATTGACACAGCGAAATACTAGGTTTGTAGGTTGTCCTTTTTTCAAAATTTGCAATCATTTCGAACCTTGTAAACTTTTTTTTTAAAGTGAAGTGAAATAATATAATATTATGCTGAAGCGATCGACACCAAAATCAATGTGATTGATTTGTTTTATTCGCGAGTTACTATAATAGCTGCTGCAAAGCTATACTTCCCTCTTAAACATTATAATTACTAGTAGTGTCTCTGTGAGCCGTACAAATCGAGCGCAAATATTAGAAAATAGCAATTGATTACGAAAAACTGCATCGACGATATTTTTACATAATTGCTGAACCTGTTCAAACCCAAAACTCAAACTCAAAATGATCTTTATTCAAGTAGGCCTAGTAACAAGCACTTTCAAATCATCAGTTATTTTTTTTAAGTATTTTATGAAACATAAAAAATAATTTTATATGAAGTAAAAATTGTATAGAAAATACTAGTGAATGTTTCTAGAAAAACAATCGAATGTGAAAAAACAAAATATAACGAGAATTAAATAATTAATCTATTGACTAAAAATTCAGTCACAATTAGTTCCATGGAATTTTATCATTCATGTAGTCTTGTGTGCTATAATAAGCTTTCGAAATAAGTTTACGCTTCACATAGTTCTTGAATTTATTAATAGATAACTCAGTTACGTTTCCTGGAAGTTTGTTATAAAACCTTACACAATTACCCATGAATGTTTTTTTTTATTTTTTGGAGCCGAGTGGTGGGCACCGCGAGCTTAAATGCTTATTTCTAGTATTAATATTATATATGTCACAGTTTTTCCTAAAATTGACTATGTTTTTATGTACATACACAATATTTTCATAGATATACTGACAATGTAATGTCATTATATTAATATTTTTAAACTTATCTCTAAGCGAGTCTCTATGTTTCAATCTATATATCGCCCGAATAGCCCGTTTCTGCAAAAAATAAATCGAATGAATGTCCGAGGCACTGCCCCACAATAAAATGCCATATGACATAATACTATGGAAGTAGCTAAAATATACTAATAGAGCTGTTTTCATGTCTGTTAATTGACGGATCTTGCTCACTGAAAATGCTGCAGAACTCAGTCTATTCAGTTAAGCGATAAGACCGCCTGTTGTTACCATTATTTATTAAGCAATTTTTTTTTGTAAGATGTTTCTCTCTTGTCGTGGTGCAATAAAGAGTATTTATTATTATTACTATTATTCGAGAGATTAGCAATATGGGGACCCCATTGCAGCTTAGAATCTAACGTTAAACCAAGAAAAACTGTACTATCAACTAGTTCCAATTCCTCATCTTTCACAAAGACACTCCCTTGCTCGTGCGTAACGAGATTCGTGACAAAAATACATTTAGTATTTTTCTCATTTAACAATAAATTATTAACATTAAACCAATTTACTACTTTAGAAATAGCATTGTTTACATCATTGCAAGCTTGTTGCTGTCTTATGAGTTTGAAAATAAGTGAGGTGTCATCTGCAAACAATACTATATCATGGTGGGTCTTTACTAGGTATGGCAAGTCATTAATGTAGATAAGGAACAGGAAAGGCCCCAATATTGATCCCTGCGGTACACCCATCGCGACCAATGACCCCGGTGATCGCTGTCCATTCACTTCGACCCTTTGTATTCTACCATGTAAGTAAGACTTAAGTAACTTCAGTGATGATCCTCTGACTCCATAGTAGTCGAGTTTCCTGATCGATGTTTCATGACAAACGCAGTCGAAGGCCTTGGATAAATCACAGAAGATACCTAAAGCATCTCGTGATTCCTCCCAGGCATCGAAAATGTGTTTAATTAGCACGACACCAGCGTCGGTTGTCGAGCGACCCCGGGTTAATCCAAATTGCATGTTATGCATTAAATTGTTTATATTAAAATGTTTTATTAATTGCAACAAAACGAATTTTTCAAAAAGTTCACAAAATTTCACGAGAATCGATTGAGAACGATGACTACAGAGGACAGCAGCCGGACAGCAGGACATTAGAGGCTCTAGTATAAGTTTTACCGAAACAAAACTTTACGATCGCGTTTGAGTTTTACCCTCAATTTGTATGGGATTTGACAGCTAAACGCATACGCGGTCGTAACGTTTTGTTTCGATAGAACTTATACTAGAGCCTCTGGACATCCGGACACATAAAAGAATTTGGGCCCCAGCTAGAACGGAGAACTTCGCTCGTTCATTCAAAGTCAAAGTCAAAGCCAAAATAATTTATTCAAAATGAATTCTTAGAGGACGTCTTGGAGTTAGATGTCAAAGTGGACCCCGGGCTCCTTTAGGGTACTAACGCTAAGAGCATGATGAAATTAGATAGATAGATATATAATAACTTTATTCAGCCACAACAAACAAGTATAGTGGTATAAACAGATGTAATTTGAATAAAAGAAAAGATTATCCACGACAAAATGTGTATAAATTTTCAACATAAAACTCCTATGATAACGAAATGAACCTTTAGCTTTTTTCTTGCGTTACAGAGTAGATACATCTAAACCACCTCGTTAACAGTACCCATAATAAATGTAGTTACCTTGTATAGTGCCAACATTACCAACATATACACACTTTAAAAAAACATATCCAACAATTTTATAGCCTAGGGCATTCAGAAAAGTAAAACTTAGTCGAGGGTTGTCTGTTGTGGTGTAGAATACACGCCGACTCAGCGTGCCTGCCACGGAGTCCGCAGCGCTGATCTTCCGCGAGAACCTTTAAGGGGCTGCCATACGCCAATCACCTTCGATCTGAATCCCTTAGTTTTTTAATGTTTTTTTTAGCTTATTATATTAACAACAACGGCTTTAAGCAATATAGTATCCCATATTTACTTCACAGTTAATTGTTTTCGAGATATTTGGCATGAAAGTTGAACAATTTTAGGCCAAAAAACTGGTTTTCAGGTCATAACTTTTGTGTTAATTGGTAATTTTAGTAAGTAAGCAAACTCATAATTTTATGACAAAGATTATAAAATTTCATCTTCTTCTGATAAAAGATGGAGCAGTAAAGTGGTTACAAGTGACAAAATAGGGGTGACTTTAGATTTTTTTTCTACTTTTTTTTGTTAAAATGAATTTCTACGAAAACTATGTTCCTTCTTATATCTTGCACATTATGATATATTTTTTGTTGTTACGTTATAATGTATAAAATGGTTACTAAACAACTCATTTTCACGAAAATTTCAAAGGTCGAGCCTTAAAACGAAATCTAATTGATCCAACGACCACTGCAGCAAATTCTTGGAGAACACTTTTTGAAAGTCAGAGATTAAACAGTATTATACATTTGCAGTCTGTTCAGGTAAAGCGATGGCCTCTGAATGGTTAAACAAAACACGTTTCACTCCCTGCATAAAGAATGACAATAAATTCGATGGCAGTAACGTATTCAACATTTGCATCGAATTGCTGTCTGTTTGTCAATACGTTCCAGTTGTGATTCGATTACTAAACATATCGTGTTTTTGTTTGCTGTGAATTGTTGTATTATGCTGAACAACTTAAGGGGCTACCCGAGGTTTTCATCGATTTTTGACAAGTTTTGAATCGTATCTCCTACTTTTCAACTACAGATAGAATTATAAATCAAACGGCTATCGGTTCTTCAATTTTTTATCTCCATTTTGGTCTACCGTATTTTGAAACAAATGAATACTTAATTGTCTATGATTTTTTTAAACATTGTCCAAAAAAACACTTATTTCGTATCTCTAGTGACGTGAAACATCTAACATATACGAAATCTACATATTTGGGTTTGTTTGTGACGTTTCTAAAAATTGGTCCAGGGTTTTCATTTTAAACCAAATAACACAAAAGTTATGGCCAGAAAACCCCAAAAAAGTTGATGCCAAATATCTCGAAAACAATGAACTTTGAAGTAATTATGGGATACTATATTGCTTAAAGCAGTTGTTGTTAATATAATAAGCTACAAAAAACATTAGAAAACTAAGGGATTCAGATCGAAGTACATTGGCGTATGGGAGCCCCTTAAGTAATGGAACAATATGGCTTGCATAATGCCTAGTTTACATGAGTTAAGGAAAGTCTTGGTGCACGTTCAATAACAATGTTCATTGGGGAAGTTTTAAAAGGCAATTTCATGTTAAGCATTACCTATTATTTTGTTCGGCCCAAGTTTTTGAAATTGTTTTCACCTTTTAGCATTTGTTTTTTCGGCGCAGCCGAACTTTGATTTCTTTTTAATTTGCCAGGGTTAGGGTTAAAAATGATGTGGTGTAATAGTAAATGTCATATATTATGTGCATCGAAGATGATGTCAGTTACGTTTTTTTATCGCATAGATTTGATAGAACTGCCCTCTATGCGGATTATGAGTCCAACCAAAAATTTGTTTTTATAGTCGTTGCCTTTGGATTTGTCCACAGTTAAACTAAACGTGTAATGTTACAGTTTCACATTTCACACGTTTATCACACAAATGCATGGAATGAATTCACGCAGCGCATGCGCATGCCCGCAGTATTTAGAATTCAGAATACTCACCGCAATAGCTGCTGAGTCACTAAATGGGTCGAGCAGCAGGTCGATCAGTTCGATCACGTAACGCATTGTACGCGCGTCAGGTAGATGTAAATGTCATTTTTTATATGAAAAAATGACAGTTAAATTGTCCTAATGCGCGTTCGAAACGTAACATGATTACCCCTCTGAAATACGGAGCTCGTTTACACCGCTTACCAACAACCAGGGACTACATACCGGTATTATTTCCATAGAAAATACCGGTCTTAAAATTCAACTCAAACTCAAAATGATCTTTATTCAAGTAGGCCTAGTAACAAGCACTTTCAAATCGTTAGTTATTTTTTTTAAATATTTTATGAAACATAAAAAATAAAATTAATTTTATATGAAGTATAAATTGTACTTATAGAAAATACTAGTGAATGTTTCTAGAAAAACAATCTAATGTCAAAAAACAAAATGTAACGAGAATTAAATAATTAATATATTGATTAAAAATTCAGTCACAATTAGTTCCATGGAGTTTTATCATTCATGTAGTCTTGTGTGCTATAATAAGCTTTCGAAATAAGTTTACGCTTCACATAGTTCTTGAATTTATTAATAGATAACTCAGTTACGTTTCCTGGAAGTTTGTTATAAAACCTTACACAATTACCCATGAATGATTTTTTTATTTTTTGGAGCCGAGTGGTGGGCACCGCGAGCTTATGCTTATTTCTAGTATTAATATTATGTATGCCACAGTTTTTCCTAAAATTAACTATGTTTTTATGTACATACACAATATTTTCATAGATATACTGACAATGTAATGTCATTACATTAATATTTTTAAACTTATCTCTAAGTGAGTCTCTATGTTTCAGTCTATATATCGCCCGCTTCTGCAAAACAAAAATCGACAAAAACAGAAAGATAAGAAGTACTTGTTAGAAAAAAAAGCTTTGATAAAGGACAAAAAACATTATTTGTCTCTCCGGGGGTATTAGTTATGAATGTAAACAAATGTTATCTATTGTTTTCTCTTTCATTTTACGAAAATAGGTTTGCACTTAGATTAAAATTACTTTATATTTTTCTCGGTAAGTCAATAAGTGATAAGTACATCGGCTTTCATATATTAATAACCACCAGTTACCATCTGTATGAAAGAGCGTTTCCTCCTAATACAAGTGTTTAACTAAAAGGGGGAAACGAACACTAAATGTAAAAAAACCTTGTTGATTATTTTTTTTTTTTTATAATACTCTTTCCACGGGACTATTCAGCCCCCTTTCTGCACGAGGCGTACCTAGTTTTGTAACATCCTAATGTTTTACGACTGCAAAGCCTCAATTCGGTTCATCTATTTGCCACCCATATCATAAGGAGGCCAAGCAAGATCTCAGAAAATCTAGTATAGAGTGACCTTGATTTTGCCGGCCGCCGTGTTTCCGACACGTATCCACACGGGCCGAATCACGCGTCGTCCGGCATGCAGTCCGGCCGATATCGGTCCGTGTAGCGTCTCCTATAGCGAGCGCACGAAACAGATTGAAATGGGAATGCGATCGGAATCTACGGATAAAAAGACGGCGAAATCCGTCTCTTTCTAAGCGTTCTAATTAGAAACAGATGGATTGTTTATATCGCCGCGACACAGCTCGCGGGCCGTCCTGTGATAGCCATGCAGGTCAAACTATACTAAGCGAGTGGTGAAGTAAGTAGAGAGAGTTTGTGAATGTTAGAGCTGTGAAAGCAGTTTGAAATAGCAACATTGTAACCCTGTCTATATTGTCCACTCGGGATAATGGTCCTTTTACAACGCACTATGTGTAAACGGCGCCTCAATAACGTGAAGCGCAAACCTGCTGGGTTATTTTGTTATATACATCTCTTCCTCGAACAAATTCATAAGTTTTCATATGAAGACGATAAAAATTCAAAAGTATTTTTCCCGTGCTTACAAAACTACAACACCACAGAAATTACCTCTATTTACTATTCATATATGTAGATCATCATCATCAGTCGTACCCTCATTATGCTGATCGTGACATCATTTACATAGAAGTTAATAGAAATAGTAAAACATTTAATAAATACGTACCTATCTACCTATATTGTAAAGCCTAGGAATATAAACTTAGTTAGTAACAAATATGAAAGCTTATAATATGCAATGTTACAGTGCGAACTGCAACTTACTGTATTTTTACTGCACTTTAATATCGTCTTGGGGCGTAAATCACAACATCCCGCATGATGATAAAAGTTGTTTTAAAACCTGTAGAAATGTAATAAAAATGTTCAACTAATATTAAAACTACATAACGACCATACATAATAAAGACGCTTGTAGGACCGTCCGTGAATCTGCACGCAAAAGTTACATAATGAAAATTCTTAACTTTTCCCGACGCGATGTTTTTACGGCTCCTAAACAGTGCCGCTCAGCCATTAGGACGTAAAGTATTACATTATATTACCTGTCGGACAAAATAGTTTTAAGCCGCTGTAAAAATGTTGTAAAAATCTTAAGCGTTCATTGAAACCACAAGGGCGCAATTCGTCATTGTTTTGATACCTCGTGACATGGCTAATCTTGTGATATCTCGAAATTTTCCTTATGTTAACCTCAACTTTGTATATCGTACATTTTGAGTGGCAGGAACCGCCTGGTGCTCGTAGGCAATTTTATCTACACAGCGGGAAAATTACGGTTTTTTTCGTAACACAGCCGTGTTACGAAAATATTGACACTAACGACCAGAACGTTAAGACGCTGTCAACACCAAAATGCCTTGAGGATTTGGGATAGCGCGCACACTGATGTCTATTTGTATCGGAGTAAACGAGAGCGAGTGTTACTGGGCGGCCCGGTTTTTGAAGATAATATTACGTAAATATTGAAATTAAAAAAGGGGTGGATTATTTGTGAAATATGACTCGTTAGCGGTTTAGGTTAGGTTAGGTTAGGTTAGGTTAGGTTAGGTTAGGTTAGGTTAGGTTAGGTTAGGTTAGGTTAGGTTAGGTTAGGTTAGGTTAGGTTAGGTTAGGTTAGGTTAGGTTGGGTCTGCAATTAAAAACATGAAGTCAACATATTCATTATGTTGACTTCATGTTTTTAATTGCAGACCCATACGTCAAAAAAATAAAGACATAGAACCGTTTAAGACCAATCTTTGCAATTATTTTCGATCGAGCCGATTTCGTCCAATTATGTATCGAGCCCGTCCACGGTCTTTGAAATATGTTGAATATTAAAATATTTGCTGTGGTAGAAAAAATAGTTTTTCTTAAAAAACTGCTTAAATAACATCAGTTTCACAAAATTAGGTTTTGTCAGCCTCTTAATCAAGCCTGTTTTAGCTTAAAATGCCGTTAAAATTGGTTTGTCTTTATTTGTCGCATTTGTGTTTGTGAGAAAAGTGAGAACACATTTTAGTTAAAGAGGATTGTTAAGTAATGAAAGGGGTCAATGTGTTAATTTGACAAACATCTGACAGTTTGCCACCACGTCACCATTTATCACTACAAGTGGTCATTGATATCATCAAGTCATGTCTTAAGCTGTTTTTAAAATAAGTCGAATTACGCCTGAGATTTCATCTACGGAAAATAAGAATTGCCGCAACATTTCAATGCATAGTGCCGGTAAAGTCGTTTTTACTGCACTTTAGCTTACCGCAGCGGCCATTACTGCTACTCGTATTATGGCGGAAAGCGTATATTACCTGTTGGCCGGAATAGTTTTACACCCTGATACAATGTTACAACAGTATTATCATAGCTACTATAGCCATTCAAGAGGAATATCCTTTACAAACCTTTTAAAACTCGACGTAAAATTATTTTTTTTTTCATTGTTTGTCTTTTTATTGTGTTTTTACAATTTAAATAGAATGCGAATGGAGGAGGGAATATAATGATTATTATTATTATGTGTGTCTTTGACCAACAGCGCAGAATCCCTTTAAGACAACAATAATGTAAAGCTAAGGATACACATGTTTGATACCATACCATCTCCGAGCGCACAACATGATACAGTCGGTGATGGTCCCCGCCAAGTGCAAAGACTATTTCAGTGCATAATTGTGTGCGCTGTTGCTATACTTATTAATCGAAACGCATACAACATGAATAAATGTAGTTTAGTAGCTACCTCAATTTTAAAGAAACATGAGCAGCCATTTTATTTGTGTTATTTGTAATTCCGTTTTTAATTAACATTTTCACTTAAACTCCTTACATCCCGCCACAGCAGAATACTGTAGTAACAGGCAGAGATGTAACTAAGTTTTAATTACTTAACATAAAACAATAATGTTTGGGAACTTTGCCTTTAATTAACCTGCATTAGGCTGCTCTGGCCTTAAGGCTCGGTCTTGACTTCGCGCGGCAGCGGTGCATCATCGTGGGAGCGAGAGGACGCATTACGAGATCCAACGTATCGCCACGGAATAATTATTTTTAGGCATTGGACTTGACGACCGCCGTAGCCTAGTTGATAGTGACCCTGCCTACGAAGCCGGAGGTCCCGGGTCCGAATCCCGGTAAGGGCATTTATTTGTGTGATGAGCACGAATATATATTTGTTCCTGAGTCACGGATGTGTTCTATGTATTTAAGTATTTATTTATCTATATAAGTATGTTTATCGTCGTGTAGTACCCATAGTACAAGCTTTGCTTAGTTTGGGTCTAGGTCGATTTGTGTAAGATTGTCCCCAAATAAAAAATAATAATAATAGTACCTGAAGGTACAGAAGGTCCACTGCCTCAGTGATGACGTTAGCTGGCTTTTTCTGCAATAGACAATCATAAAGTGAGATAGGGTTGTTAACGTACCACATAACTGAGCATCCAAAATGATAACAATTTTAGTTCGTGTGTTTGTTACCGAAATGATCATCAAAGTATAATACAACAGCCGGGAAGTCAGGATTAAGAAAAGTAAAATGCATGTTAAGTTATTCCAAAACAGCAATGGGATTACTTCTTTCGTCATGTTAGCAAGATGTTGTAAAAATTAAATTCGTATATCGGTGTGCGATCAATTAAATCATTTATTTATTTATTTATTTATTTAAACTTTATTGCACAAATATAAAAATAGAAGTACAATTGGCGGACTTAATGCCTTAAGGCATTCTCTACCAGTCAACCATTGGGCTAAACAGAAACTTTAGTGGTGCAGAATCATGTACGTACTAACACGTAAAATGGAACGTAATTATGAAACGTCATTGTGTGCAATGTGCAATACGCTGTACAGCCCTTGCTAGACCGCTTAAGGGGCTCCCATACGCCAATGACCTTCGATCTGAATCCCTTAGTTTTCTAATGTTTTTTGTATTTTATTATATTGACAACAACGGCTTTAAGCAATATAGTATCCCATATTTACATTAAAAGTTCATTGTTTTCGAGATATTTGGGATCAAAGTTGAACAATTTTAGGCCAAAAAACTGGTTTTCTGGCCATAACTTTTGTGTTAATTGGTTTAAAATGAAACACTGGACCAGTTTTTAGAGACGATACGAAATAAGTGTTTTTTAGACAATGTTTAAAAAAATCATAAAAAATGAAGTATCATTTGTTTCAAAATCCGGTGGAGCAAAGTGGAGATAAAAGATTGAAGAACCGTAAAGAAATAGCTGTCTGATTTATAATTCTATCTGTAGTGCAAAAGTAGGAGATACGATTCAAAACTTGTCAAAAATCGATGAAAACCTCGGGTAGCCCCTTAAGCTTCGGTTCGCACCAAATTGACAGTGGGACAGGCCTGGTATCGCGCACCTCTGTGGCTGAGCCCTTAGGCCAGGGCCGCACAGGGATGTTATTCGGGACACTCTAATGCGCCTCACCTCACCTTTCATGCCTAACAAAACTAGACCTCTACTTACGCTTAGTTACTACGAATCGCGGCGTCAAGAAATGTGTGTGTGAACGGTGAGGTGAGATTAAAACAAGTTACAGAATAGCCTAGCTCTGCCAGAGAGCGATTAGTGACGTAATGGGGATCTCCATACATCGAGTCGCCCAAGTTGTACTCAAATCGCAGTCGCGTTGCCAATCACCCCACCGGTGCGACTCCGGCCTTAGGCTATCTGCGAACAGTCACCCGTGATATTATAAGTCTTAAGCCATGTTAATGGATACGCGGGGTGATAGGCGACCTGAATTTCGCGCCTGAGTACGCGCATACACAAACATTATGGCGTTGTCTAGTAGTGTTTATGTACAGTGGGCGTTTCCTTACTCACCTGACAGACCGCCCGCTTGTTTGTAAAATAGGATTTGGAAATGAACTAGGTACTTACTGTTAAAGATCAGATAGCGACATGCTAATCATGCCAACTATTTTATGATTGACACAGTTTTTGTAAACAACACAGTAAACGTCGGGATTCTATTTTTAACATTTTTGATTTAAAATTTTGTCGCTAAGTATACTATTTTTTATTAGTATTAAATTATTTTTTTACAGTGACACCTAGTGCTACCTCAACGTTTCTTTATCATTTACTAGTGACCAGTCCCGGCTTGGCACGGGTACTATATGATACATATAAACCTTCCTCTGGAATCACTTTATCTATTGAAAAAACCGCATCAAAATCCGTTGCGTAGTTTTAAAGATCTAAGCATACATAGGGACAGACAGCGGGAAGCGACTTTGTTTTATACTATATAGTGATTATGTAGTGATAGTGATTATTGTATAGCTAACCGTACGCACGTCTGCGGCCGGCCTAATTCCAGTTTTCCCCGTAAACACTTTCCAGTTCGTACGTGACTTACATCGCTAAATACCTTTTAATGTAGAATAGCGTCCGTGTGGAAATGTTCACCTTTTAACCACCTTTATGTCCAACTGGCAACTGGGATGGGTTCAGAATTTCCTTTTGTCATATTTGACATTAACCCCCTTATTCATAAAACTTAGAATGCCTCTCTGCTAAATAAAATGTGCTTTGTCCCTTTCTTACGAACACTAATTTTATCGCCATTTTAGTTAAAATAGGCTTGTAGAACGTTTATGAATGCAATGCAATGACAGTCTCTTGATAGGGTTTTTTTTTTTTTCGTAGACCCTCCTTTTGACGTTTAGAGACCTTTTACATCTCTAAAGCATAGTTATTTGGCCACGGCGACTCTTTACATCCCCATTATTATTATTTTAAATTTCATTTTGACGCTGGAGACTCTTTACATCTCTTTATTATAGGATAAGTTCACTGTAATATAACCCGGAGACTACATATACATCCGTCGGAAAAAGTGTGCCCAGGTATTTGTCTATGCTTTCGTGGTTGCAACATATTCATGTCACTCAATGATACCATTGTTAATGAATTTTATCTACGCACATATCATTGCGTGCTTTAAAATGCGTTCACCGTAGGAAATAACCAGCATTATTACAACCGATTTTACTATGAGAACTTTCTTGTCTGTGGTAGTAGGTAAAATCTGTACTTTAATGTTATAACAGTACAGATTTTTGTAACGTTATGAGTTTAAATTTGGAACAGCTGTCAAAACTCAAGTGGGTCTCTATTCTAGTATCCATAGATATTAAAACAGTTATTAATACGAAACGTCAATTCAGTATGTTTTTTTTTAATATTTACGCACGACATTTGATCTCAAGTGACCTGTGTATAGGGACTTCATTCGTTTGTCTATGATTTAAAAAAACCATTCGTCTTGACGGAGGATCGAATTGCCGCCATTGCTGTTGTCATTTTTTTGTTGATTTTTTGCTGTTGCGAAAGTAGAGTTGTGAACCCATCTTAGAGGAGTAGCATAGTGTGTGTAGATAAAGTAGTGTATGCAACTGTACGTAATTATAATTAGGCCTTAAAAACACTCGTGTGATCCTATTATGAAACTCGCTAACGCTCGTTTCATAAAACCACACTCCTATTTTAAGGCCTCTCATTATGGATCAGTTGCATAAACTACTAGTATTTGTAAGCTATGACATCTCAAAGAGCCCTTAAGGCCTGCTTGCGGAAAAAATATTTGAATTTTGAATTACATTCTGTACTTTTACTTGGCCTCGTTTATTCATAGCGCATCTGTGAATATTTGTATTTATTATTTAATAACACAAACATACACGTAAGGGAGGTGGGAAAATGACGTATTATTTTGTTTATAAGCTACGGTAGCCCCAATGACTCAAGCATGCGGCTGTCAAGCGGCTGTCGTGGTTTCGAATTCGGCTCGTAAGAGTTATTCGGAACTTATGTATGGAATATTTACCGTTAGACTTTCGGTGAAAGAAAACATCGTGACTGCAACCGGTCTATCCCCAATAGGTCTAGTTTTCCCTCTGGGTTAGAAGGTCAGATGGCAGTCGCTTACGTAAAACTAGTGCCTATGCTAAATCTTGGTATTAGGTGTCAAAGCGGACCCCGGTCTCCTTTCGGGCACAACCGGGAATAACGCTAGGAGGATGGTGTTTTTGAATGAAATAGCTGCCGTTTTGACGTACAAACAAATGGCGAAACTATCACCTCCATCCCCATTCGTATAGCGGTTTGATAATTTCGTTGTAACGATGTAACCAACGAAGTATGTTCGATACCTGTAACATAAATACATCCATTTAAGAAGTTATTTGGGCCTGGAAAATAAATCATCCGTATTTCAAAGTATCCGTAGCAGAACCAAGGTAACCGATATAGCCCTCCGAATCGCTAAACTTAAGTGGCAGTGGGCGGGACACATTGCACGTAGAACCGATGGCAGGGCGGAAAGGTTTTCGAGTGGCGATCACGTACCGGAAGGCGCAGCGTGGGTAGGCCCCCACAAGGTGGACTGATGACCTGGTAAAGGTCGCGGGAGTCCGCTGGATGCGGGTGGCGCAGGACCGGTCATTGTGGCCCTCGTTAGGGGAGGCCTATGTCCAGCAGTGGACGTCTTTCGGCTGATATGATGATGATGATGATGATGATTTAAAAGTAATATAACTTTTAACTACACAATATAACTTAAATGTGATATATTCGTGAAAATGGCTTATTATCCATTTATTTCATAAAGCTGATAATATTATCATAAATTCGAGTCAAATTCTTGCGTTCTAACATTTTCGCATGCCCTTTATTAAATAAAATGTCTATCGAATACCAATAAATAATTCGTAATCTCTAGAGAAACCCCAGAACACAATGCCATACCTCGTATTTCGTTGAAAATACACATAATACTAACGTTCCTTTGATTTCATTTGATAATGGCATTGTGTTGTGGGGTTCCTCTGGAGATTACGACATGACATTTGTTTCCCGCTCTCGCTTCCATACGTGCCAAGCGTACGATATCGAACGAATGCGCGCAACAAATATCATATCAATAAGTTGAGTCAAATATACCTCTTGCTCGTAATACAAGTGATACATGCATAATAAAGAAGCCGTTACCTATTCTTTATTCGTCGTCGGATTTAATAAAGGACTATAAAGGTATGAAAGTCATATGGCTTATTTATGTGAGCTCTGTTCCATGTAATATTATGTAAAATATGACCTTTGAAGCCTTTGTAAATATAAATAGAATTATGTTGTTATAGAATGAAGCTATATTTTTCCATTACAAGTTAATATGGAGACTTACAATCGATATATATATACATATGTGCACTTTAGTGTCGAGGGCATCATTTTTATCTGATATTTATGAGCCCTTGGGAAGATATTATATGAATTCGGCTGCTCCTTGTTTTGAATTATAATTTATTGGGTCACTCACGTCTTTTAAGGCAAATACCAGGACTGGTCATTGGTTGGTGTACTCTTTGGGCGAGGCGTATGTCCAGAAGTGGACACTTTTCGGCTGAAATGATGATGCTGATGTTGTTGTTTGCTCGACATGTTTCAAATCGACCGAATATTCGACGAGAGGTCATAGCGAGCGCTCATAATTAATAGGGGCACGTCGAGCAATGTTCGAGTCGACATCGAGCAATGTTCGAGTCGACATCGAGCAATGTTCGACCTTAAAGACGTGATTTGGTACCCCGTTTAATTACAATTTAAATATGTCTAAAACTAAAGGTTCCTATTTAAAACTTATCCCGTTATTAATAAAACTAACAAAACTCTATTAACTTAAATGTGTTTTATCCCTTTCTCGCAAACAAAACAAATTTAATAAACGCTATTTTAGCTAGGAGAGGTTTGATGAACGTTTACAAATAAGAGCATAAGTACAGAATAAATAATACTACGTACAGAAGGTTCACTGTTAGCAAATCCCGAATTGATAAGCAAATGACGTTCCTACTTCTTAGCTACCTACTATCCGCTAATGTACCAACTAAGTTGGTGGCCGGCATGTACATGTAGAAGCGCGACGAAACCACGGAGTGAGCCGCGCCTGGTATAAGTCTTAATATTAGTATATTTGAAATGTGTTACAGTCGAGATCTTCAATCATGTAAGGTGGAGTACAAGCGAATGTAACACTACACTACCCATAGGGAAACAAAGTTAGCATCAGGAAACTAATACCAACTTTGAGCATGTTGTTAAGTGTGTTACTTGAACTTCCAAATAACCGGGAGAGAGTCTCTAAGGAGTATATCTGGAGGCAGCACTAAGGATCCTGACCTCCATCTGGTGTAATGTAGATGGCCAACAACATGTCTATTTGGCAAAACAATTTTGTAGCAAAAAAAAAGTTTTTTATTACACCTGTGTGTATTTTTGAGGAATTCCTTTGGCTGTTTCCCATCTCCAAACATCAGACCAGTTTTACGGTAGGCGCCGAGCACCGGGACAAGAGGATGGCCGCCACCGTCAACCTGCTTGTGAGTGCTGTATATGTTTAGATGAAGCATTTCATTTGCAAAGATAAGCTATGCCACCAAATGTTGGAATAATATTCCGCCACCAATTCGGGAAATAAAGAATAAGAATAATTTCATACTAAAATATCTTAAAAAAAAAACAAGAATAGAATAACCTTATACTACATTGTCATCTGACTTACACAAGTATACAAAATGTCAATTCCATTCAACCTCGGGAAATTGGTCAGACTTGCAAGACCTAAACAAACCAGCAACGCAAGTTAAATAAGACCTTGTATAATAAAGTAGGTATATCGCCATAGTGTCCAAAGTTTTAAGAAGGAGCATGTTCTGTCTCTTTTTCGCAACGATGACGCTTGTAGATTGTGACGTCACTAATAGACGGCAACTAATAGCGGCGCGCGACGCATGACGCGGCAGCCTCGCATAATTGTGACGTCACACACTGTTTGCGTTTTCTCTCTCTAACAAGCAATATTACAACGGTTGTAGCTTCGTAATTCTTTGAGATATATGAATGGGATTTTCGTCACTAGGCATATTTTTTTGCCTTCTTCCTTTTGGAGTAATAATAATTTTCGAGTCTACACCCCTATTGGTCGGAAGAAGCGCAGGTTCCAAAGGAGAGGCCTGTGCCCAGTAGTCGGACTCCGACATAGGATCTGTAACACGGCAAACCTTCGCCACGCGACCGCTAGCGCACTGGCCGGTGATAACGAAAATGTACAATTTTCACGGCCGTGTTTTGCAGAATTTTTCACTAGCTTAAGCTTTAAAATATCATAATTAACATAAAACTTAGTGATTTCTATTTTGTACAATTCTCGAGATTACCTCTGCTCGTAAATATTGTACATAGTTCACATGCAGGTATGTTTTATGTACAGGGTGTACCAAAAATGGGATGTGAACCGATCACGGGCATAACAGTAGGTATCGTGTTCTGATAAGAAAAAACTAAGTTGTTATTGTTTTTTTTTCGTTGGCCGACTGGGGCGACCTGCTCCATACAAATGTAAAAAAAAGATCGCGTCAAAAATTAAAAGACTGGGTTGCACTCCGGCAGTGCCGGCAGAAGTGAAAACTTGAATATTATCAGTAAAAAAAACCCCTAAAAACTCGAGAGAGCATGAGATGAGACTCTTAATGTCAGGGTCGTGGGTTCGGCCCCCACGTTGTGCGCCAGTGTAGCCAGTGCGCTAGCGGCCGCGCGGCGAAGGTTTGCCGTGTTACAAAATAAAGGACTGTATAATATGAAAGAATGAAAAATACCACGCCTGACATGCGTCATAACGTGTTTCCAAACGACCTGTTTTTCCCGGCCGGGCCCCCGAGGCCGCGGCGAAAAAAATACCGATATTTATCAACGCACGAAACGCGGATTATTCGGATTTCCCATGAGTGCCAGTGTTCATACTGGGCCCATAAAAATGGTGCGCATTAACCTTTGCCATTTTACAATGGACTCCTCCCGGCGAATGCAAGTTTGATTACCAAATCGAACTTTGATCAAATCGAAAATTTACAAAATCTCGTGACGTTTCGAACGCGCGTTAGGACAACTCAACTGTAATTTTTCCATATAAAAATGTACGTTTAGATCAGATCTACCTAACGTACCTACGTACAATGCGTTACGTGACCGACTTGCTGGATACAATTGTATACATTTGCCCACCACCATAAATTGTCGGAGATAAAATATCTGGTTTGATATTTTTTTATGGTTCAGAAGTATACTACTATTTCAAGGTCTAAATCAATTTAAAAAGCGTTTTAACAGTCAAGTATAATAATATACTTTTATGATAATCATTTTTAATGTACACGATTAAGTCCCTTTGAGTAATAATAATGCGTGAGAATCGTGACAGTTTAAAGCAATATATTCTTATGACTATTATTAAGTATATTTGTTTATGCCTATTTCATTCTGTCGTCACAAGACAATCAGACTTATTAGATTTTTTAAATTCCACCAATTGCCCTATTTTACGAGTCAGTTACCAACATTCAATTGCCCGGATCCAACGTTAAAATTGTCTGATATTTTGCAGATCTGGCAAAATATCAGACAACGGTACAAAGTTATTTGTTTGCCGGCTGTCGGTCTGTTTGAACGGAAAACGTTTTATTGCAACTCTTGCAAACTTTATTTAGATCCCGCTTCTTTGTTTTACCGTTTAAGGGAACAAAGTTACAAGGAATAGCCATTCGTCATTCTTTTCGTTTTGCATTTTAGGACGTTATGCCAGCGATCTTGTTAGTAGATTTTTATTTGTAAGTAATTGTGCAGTGAGCGCTTTTGTTCAAACTCCTCGCCTAGTGCGAGTGGAGTGAACTGCCACGCGTTTCGCGGGTCATATAAGCCAGTGGATTGGCTACAAAACTTGTTCAACTCACCTGATTCCGGGAGGCGCGATGTTCGCTTCAACTCCGGTTAGTATCTGTCAAGGTTCAGTCAACTGTCAGGTCAAGTCAAGTTCAATCAAGAGGGTCGCCGGGGCTGAAGAAGCCGCCGTGGTGTACGGGCCGTCTCGCCAACAATCCGCGGCGTCAAATCACCAACTCTTCCGATGTCACCGAAATATCCACACAAAACACTCGGACACCCGTGTGTCTTCAAAGCGAGCGATATTACACCAAACAAGGAAAATGCGTTTCCAAATTACTCAAAAACCACTCGTTCCCTTTCGGGTCCGCCAAAACGAGGTTATATTATTTCGTCCGCCTTGACAAGAAGTGTCACTGTCAAAACCACAGACTCAAGATGGTACACACGTGAGGAGTTTAAGGGGCGGGCAGACGGTCGGCCCGAACAATCACCCGCCTCGGAACGGCCTCTAAGCCGGTCCGCTATACTAGGGGAAGTCGCGATAGGGTTGCTACCGCTCGCTTCAGAACCGAGTCCCCAACCATGACCTCGGCAAACCGAGGGGTCCCGTCCTTACCGGGAAACAAATTAACGATGCGCCCCCGGCGCCATCGCAGTGGCGGAAGGTTAGCATCCTTAACTAGCACAAGGTCTCCAACTCTGGGGGGACTGGTTTTGTCAGTCCACTTGAGGCGCTGCTGCAAAACATGCAAATACTCTAATGACCATCTGGTCCAAAAGTTCTGAGCCATCTGTTGCAGCATCTGGTAGCGCGACAAACGACCGGAGGGTACGTCCCGGAGGGGGTGCTCCGGCAACGCTGCAAGTGGCTGGCCAATCAAGAAATGGCCTGGAGAGAGCGCTTCCAGGTCATTTGGGTCGGAGCTGAGCGGACACAACGGACGGGAATTGAGGACGGCCTCAATTCTACAAAACAACGTCGCGAGTTCCTCAAAAGTCAATACAGTTTGACCGACTACCCGATACATATGGGCTTTTGCTTGCTTCACGCAAGCCTCCCAGATTCCACCCCAGTGGGGGCAGCCTGGCGGATCGAACGTCCAGGTGATACCCCGACGGGAGAGGTCTGTTCCAATATCAATCTTATTTTCAAATAAAAATTTTACAACATCTTGTAAATAACGGTCGGCACCCTTGTAATTGGTTCCACAATCTGACCGGATCAGAGATGGGAGTCCCCTACGGGATACAAATCTATCCAATGCCGCAATAAAAGCCTCCGTCGTAAGATCACCAACAAGTTCAAGATGAGCAGCCTTGGTCGACAGGCATACGAAAACGCACAAATACGCTTTTACAACCTTCGCATTTCGAAGTCGCGACGTTTTCACTAAAAAAGGTCCCGCAAAATCGGTCCCCACCCTAGAGAAGGTCCTAGCCTCGTTGACCCGATCAGGAGGAAGGTCCCCCATCTGGGGCTGCATCGTGGCTGCCTTGAGCCGAAAGCAAGGCAAGCACCGAAACACGATGCTCCGAATAACCCGTCGGCTGTTCAATATCCAAAAGTCTCGCTGCAAAATGCCCAAGAGTGCATTGCAGCTGGCATGCGAGTTCTTTATGTGGCGGTCAATCACCAACAATTCCACCAGATGCCCCTTCTTAGGCAGCAAAATGGGGTGGCGCACCGAGTACGGCAAGCTAGCGTTGCGGAGCCGTCCTCCAACCCGGAGTGTACCCGACTCGTCAATGAACGGGTTGAGGCGTGCTATCGCCTTCGGTAGCTTAGGACGTCCCTGCCGCAGGGGCTTCAATACGTCCCCAAAGTGTTCTTCCTGCACAACCCTAATCCAATGATGTAGGGCGGCATTCCGCTCTTCTGTGGCGAGAACTCTAACGCGTGACCGGTTGTCAGGGTGGCGACAATTGTGTATAAATCGCTTGACCCAGGCGGTCACTCCAACAAGCTTGTCGAGAGAGCTATACCGTTCTAGCAACCAAGCAGTGTCTGACACTGGAGCGGTCTCGACAAGGTGGACACCCAAGCCAGAGGATGGGGTCCCAATCACACAACTGGCAGGCCAGAGTGTCTCCGGTTCCAACAACCAATCTGGTCTCCACCACAGTGAGTGGGCAACAAGCTCAGGTGCCGTGCAACCCCTGGACGCCACGTCCGCTGGGTTCAGTTCACCCGGCACGTGTCTCCAAACCAAGGCAGTCTCCGAATTCTGGATTTGCGAGACCCGGTTGGCCACAAAGACCTCCAAAGTATGGAATGACGACTGCAGCCAACACAATACAATTTGGCTATCAGTCCATGCGTAGACACTCTCCTCAAGGTTCACGGTGTCCTTCAAGGTAGAGGCCACGTGGTTCAGTAGGCGTACAAGAAGAGCCGCTCCAGATAATTCCATTTTTGGGATTGTCAAACGCGTGCGAAGGGGAGCCACCTTGCTCTTCGCCATTACCAAGTGCAAATCGACCGATCCGGCGGAGCTGACCGTCCGCAAGTAAACGGCAGCTGCATACCCTCGCTCGGAGGCGTCGCAAAACCCGTGTAGGGTTACTCGGCATTTCCCTGCCGGCAACAGCTTACGCGGCAGTTCGACCTGATTTATCTCCGGGAGCGTGGAGAAGAAAACCTCCCAATCGCTCAACAAATTTCCGGATAGTGGATCATCCCAACCCAGTTGGACCATCCACAGGCGCTGCATAAATGCCTTCGCCGTGAAAATGACCGGCGCGATCCATCCATTCGGATCGTACGTCCTGGCCACCGTGGACAGCACAAGCCGCTTCGTCCAGACCCTCGGGGAATCCAGTTCCACCCGATAGGTGAACACATCTTGGACTGGTCGATATTGCACGCCTAGGACTGATAACATGTGCGGGCTCTCAACATTTTCGAACAGGTGCGGATCCTGCTGGTGATCCTCGGGGAGGCCGGCCACCACGGCCGGTGAGTTGGACATCCATTTGCGCAATTCATATCCACCCGTCCGCAAGAGTTCCACCAGCTCATCCCGCAAAACCAAAGCCTCTTCGACACTGTTTGCCCCGGTGCACACGTCATCGACAAATAAGTCCCGTTCCAAAATGGCGGACGCTCGAGGGAACCTCAGTCTCTCTCGAGACGCCAATTCTAACAAAGTTCGAATTGAAATGTACGGACTGCTCTTCAAGCCGTATGTATTCGTATTCAGCTCGTACACCAACATCGGTTCATCAGGGCTCTCACGCCACAAGATCAGCTGATACCGACGATCATAAGGATGGATCACTGTCTGCCGAAACATCATCCGGATGTCGGCGACGAACACCACCTGATGTTTCCTAAAATTTGTGAGGATATCCGTGATATCCTTGTGCAGCTTAGGACCTGCATGCAAACACTGGTTCAATGACACCCCAGTCGAGGTGGACGCGGACCCATCAAAGACCACGCGAATCTTGGACTCCGGGGATTTTAGGACCGCGTGGTGCGGCAGGAAGCAGTGCTCCACTGTACTCCAGTCCGTCCGAGCCACCGACATGTGTCCCAAACCCTCGTACTCCCTCATGAAGTCCACATACTTCTGCCGGAAGAGCGCATCTCTTCTCATTCGGCGTTCCATCGAAACCAGCCGCTTCTCAGCCATCTCACGTGACGCTCCAAGAGGAGGTCGGTGGATGAGCAGAGGAAGTCGTGTTATGAACCGACCAGAGCAGAGGCGCCCAGTATTATTTTGGTAAAACCGTTCGCACTCTTCCTGCTCGGGGCTCATACGCGACGCGGTAGGTGGTTCCTCAATCTCCCAGAACCGTTGCATGGCTTCTGAAAGAGCAGTTCCAACCAGACAGCCCTCCTCAGTAGGAGGCGGTGGAGCCGCTAACACCAAACCCATTACAGCATAGCCAAACACCGTTTCCAGTGTAACCAGTCCGCCAGGCTGTAAGGTACGGTTGCCGCTCAACAGCACCCGCCCAAGAACGTCTGCACCCAGCAACACGTCAATCGGACCAGGTCTGTCAAATCCAGCATCCGCCAGAACTAATCCAGCTGTCAAACTCCGAACCTCTGGAGGCAGCTTCACCTGGGGGAGTCTCCCCACCACTTCATCCAATACTAACGCGGGAGCATTAATCCTCGCGCGTGAAGTGGGACCCGGTCCAAAGGTGAGTAAGGTCTGCCCTACCAGGTTTGACACTGTCACATTGCCTACCCCACGTATACTTTCCGGGTGGGGTTTCACAACCAAGCCCAACTGTCGCACCAACCTACTGGATACCATGCAGCCTTGCGCTCCCGTGTCAAGGAGAGAGCGCACGCAGGCTGATCCTCCGCCAGGGCCCCAAACACAAACCGAAGCCGTGGGCAATAACACGGTCTCCAAGGGCGTGGCGGTTGCTGGTGCGTGGGCGGCGTATCCCTAGCAGGGATAACGCGTTGCATCCTGTTCCGCATGGGCGGGCCGCTCGTACCGCTCGAGCGGGTCCCACTCCGGCTGGTACTGCCGTCGCGCCATGCGTGCCGCCTGCGCCCCCTGGTATGTCCTACTCCGGCCGTACACCGGAGGTCCCGATGCCCAGCGGGGTCGCTCCACAAGCGGCGGCGACATCCGTGGCGCCTGCCGGGGTGGAGGCGTTTGCGGGCACCCGCCCGTAAGGACCCCCCGTTGGGGCACGGGTGCGTGCGAAGTAGTCGCGTAGTTTTGGAGGGGGGGGGAGGGGGGTGTTACCCGACGTCCCCACTGGTAGGCCATGGGCCCCTGGTCAGCCCGCTGCTGACTCCGAACAGGGGAGCATGACCCCTGCGCAGGGGGGGGGGGGAGGTGTATCCCCACTGCGGTTCATGCATAAAATGGGGTGGTGCTTCCCACCACAGGACTTACACGCCTGCGGGTGGGCACAATCTCGCACAAAATGTGGGCCCAAGCAAACAAAGCACCATTGCCGCTGCTTAGCAATGTTGCGGCGTCCCACAACCCGCTGCGCAAGAAACTTCGGACACGCTGGCACCCGATGGCCAGGGTTCTTGCAGCATAGGCAGACTTCAGGGTCCAATGCACTGGTATTATATTGGTGAGGACCCGCTGGTTGTGGGGCCGATTTGCCCCACCCTCCCCTTTGAGGTGCAACTCTCCCCTGGGCCCGCTGGGCCCCAGGAGGCCTCGGGGGTGGATGTAGATCCGAGGTGTCGGCCCGTCGACACTCAAGTTCCAATTGGTCGATAAGATTGGTGAAGGTCGGCAGATGCTGAGCACTTTCACCACCATACCGGTGCTCAAACCTGGCCCGTACATCAGCCGGCAGCCGGTTCAACAAAAAATTCAACAGTATGTAGGACCACTGGTCCACCGGCAAACCAAGGTTCTCTAACCCTTTGGTCGCTGTCAAAACAGGATTCAGCATTTTCAGCCGGATGTCTGAAGCCTGAGCGATCCGAGGGATATTCCAGATCTTAGTCATAAGAGTATCCGCAAGTCGCCGCACGTTCTGGTATCGGTCCCTCAGCAACGTGCGCGCGATTTCATAATTGTCGTCGGTGACCGACAAATGCGCGATCAAGTCGCGCGGCTCCCCGACGAGAGCAGACATCAGCTGCGCCAACTTCAACGCCGCTGGCAGGTCCGTCCGGGCATGCACCAAGCTATCAAAGAGGTCGATGAAGCTGGTCCACTCGTCCAGGTCTCCTCGGAAGACCGGCATCTGTATGGCTGGCAAGCGCGCTGCCAACCCTGGGTTATAGATAACTGCGTGTTTCGGAACGTCCCGGGCCGCACCATTCCGAACCCGCAGTATCTTAGAAGCCCTCTCGATAATCCTGTCCCCAAAATCCATACATTGCTCAAAGTCCCGCTCCACCTGCTCGGTCTCCGGGGTCGTCCGGCCGGGCTCGGCTAGGTAGAGTTCAACCTGGAACTCCACAGCCTTAAGACGGTCTGACACCTCCTCGTACCGGGTCAACAAAGCCTCCTCCCGGTCATTTCTGTCAACCAAAGCTGCTGCAGATGAAAACCAACGCAGTGCAGACTGGATCTTAGCCTTAGGTGTAGATCCCATTTTAAATTAATTTCCAACAATACCAGAGAAAATTAAAATTAATTTAATTAATGTGGAAATTCCAATCTCTTGGTCACCCTAGTGAATCAAAACCAAATATCAACTCAATTACAGGAATGCCTTACAATAACAACCAATATAGATTCTCAAAACGCAGTGGAAGCTCAAATTA
Organism: Epinotia ramella; assembly: GCA_947578815.1. Lineage (NCBI taxonomy): Eukaryota > Metazoa > Arthropoda > Insecta > Lepidoptera > Tortricidae > Epinotia > Epinotia ramella. Next base: position 1,003,649 of record OX388210.1, read on the forward strand.
TAATCTATAATTGGCTAGTTACAGCACTTGTACAATAATCTAGCTTACAACTAATATTTGTGGTAGCCTTATATTTTAGCTTATATTCTTAGCAACCTTGGCCGCTTATAGCAAACGGAATAAAACAAATGCCTTATTACCAAACAACAAGCTATGAAAGGCTTCCCAAATTACAATCAATCAAATATGTGGCTTAAATTTGCCTTCAACTATTTTCCAAATTAAATTGTACCAAACACTGGTAATCACCTTCCGGAGGTTGTAATCTCACTAATTTGCACTGCAAGTACAATAATTTCGTGAAATCTACAGTACAAAACACTTGCAGTGCCACAAAATAGAAGTTTTAAATACTTGTAGCTAAATTTGGTTTTAACAAATAACCTCAAAATGCCCTTTTTTACCCAAAAGGAAAAAACTATCAAATTCGCGTTTTTTCCTTGTGAGTAACCACGCTCTGGGTACCAAAAATTGTTCAAACTCCTCGCCTAGTGCGAGTGGAGTGAACTGCCACGCGTTTCGCGGGTGATATAAGCCAGTGGATTGGCTACAAAACTTGTTCAACTCACCTGATTCCGGGAGGCGCGATGTTCGCTTCAACTCCGGTTAGTATCTGTCAAGGTTCAGTCAACTGTCAGGTCAAGTCAAGTTCAATCAAGCGGGTCGCCGGGGCTGAAGAAGCCGCCGTGGTGTACGGGCCGTCTCGCCAACAATCCGCGGCGTCAAATCACCAACTCTTCCGATGTCACCGAAATATCCACACAAAACACTCGGACACCCGTGTGTCTTCAAAGCGAGCGATATTACACCAAACAAGGAAAATGCGTTTCCAAATTACTCAAAAACCACTCGTTCCCTTTCGGGTCCGCCAAAACGAGGTTATATTATTTCGTCCGCCTTGACAAGAAGTGTCACTGTCAAAACCACAGACTCAAGATGGTACACACGTGAGGAGTTTAAGGGGCGGGCAGACGGTCGGCCCGAACAGCTTTAAAAGGCTCGGATCTTTAGGATATATTGATTTCAATACACGATAGGTACGTTTCAATAATTGTATTTAAAAGTAATAACCGCAGACACTGACAACAATATTTTCAATGAATTTTGCATGTTGTAGAAATTTATTTCCCTTATTTATTTTCTTATTAACAACAAGAAACCTTCAATAATTCAAAACATATAAAATAAAATAATTTATTTATCTCTTTAAGAAAAAACAATTGTTCCTTTGTTCTTTTGGTTTTGTTTATTTGGTTACATGTTCGGTATATAATTAATATAATTATTGGATCGGCGGAAATTAGATGTGTGTCGCGCCGCCGTCCATTTTAGTGAAAGAGATAGGGTCAGTGCCGTTGCGTTGCGCCACCTACCGGCGGCGGGCCAATCCACTTCGGTCGATATAGTGTATTGCTATAGTGGCCTCCACTCTGCGCCAGTAGGTGTCCTACACACATACAAACATAGATTCACGCCTTTATTCCCAAAGGGGTAGGCAGAGCGAGTGAAACTTATGTTTCAGTGCCACTTTTAGCATAAATGTGGGTATAAAAGATGGACAAAATGTAATATACGCTGATAGCCCATCATCTACAACACACTTCAACCCTGCTGTATTTGTACGTAAGAAAATACATAAAGTTCATGTGTTTATATGGTTTGGGTTTGCAAACGTTTATAGGCTACGCTTTCCACTTACCATATGCTTATATAAATATGAAAATGTATAAAAGTGTTCTTGTTCCAGATGCCTACACCTCCTCATCAATCCAGTGCAACGAGACTATCCTGCTGTCTCACCTGCGACCGCACGCCACCGTGTCTTCCCCGGGCTTCCCGCACGCGTACCCCGACGACGTGGAGTGCGTCACCGAGATCCGCGCCCCGCCTGCGCACGCGTTGCTCATACAGTTTGAGGAGCTGCTGACGGAGCATGAGCCGCAGTGAGTGGTTATTACTATCCTTCTGTTCTTTGCTCTTAACAGTGGGTGATCATCAGGTTTCGGGGCAGCTGTTGCCTGCTTAATGATCTCCGATTCGTGACAAATCTAGTAAATTCGTGCAATGAACTGCCGACATCAAACAGCACGCGTAGACACATGAATACAACGCGCCTATAAACTGTGGTATGTATTTAATCACTTCTAACTTTAGATAAGACATCAGTCACTCTGATATCCTCAAGCTGGTCAGAACGTGTCGTTCTATCGACAGCGACACAAGATTTTAATCGTCATGATACTTTAAGATATAAATCGTAACGTTTAGCTGCAGCTCTTCTGGGAATCGCAACTTTATGTTGTTGAATGAATACCACGCAAGAAGCGGTAATATAGACACAATTCAGTTCAACCGCATATTTCACGACATCACACTGTATTATTACACGGTTTTAGGTGCCTTGACAAGGAGCAAGGCACCAAATTGTTAATCTCCCCTTAAGGGGCTCCCATACGCTAATAATGACCTTCGATCTGAATCCCTTAGTTTTCTCATGTTTTTTGTAGCTTATTACATTAAGAACAATGGCTTTAAGCAAAAGAGTATCCCATATTTACTTCAAAGTTCATTGTTTTCGAGGTATTTGGAATCAAAGTTGAACAATTTTAGGCCAAAAAACTGGTTTTCTGGCCATATCTTTTGTGTTAATTAGTTTAAAATGAAAACCTGTGCGTCTCTGATGTTTTAGAGACGAACCCAAATATGTAGATTTCGTATATGTTAGATCTTTCACGTCAATAGAGATACGAAATAAGTGTTTTTTAAACAATGTTTAAACAAATCATACAAAATTAAGTATTGATTTCTTTCAATATCCGGTAGACCACCATGGATATAAAGGATTGGAAAACCCATAACCGTTTGATTTATAATTATATCTGTAGTGCAAAAGTAGGAGATACGATTCAAAACTCGTCAAAAATCGATGAAAACCTCGGGTAGCTCCTTAAGTTGTAAACCCGTCAATATCTCCTAGATATTAAAATATTTACGCTCTAAAGACCTTGTGAAGGCTGAGGTTCTGTCAATACTCAAATTATGGGCGATCAACGTTAATACTGATATTAAACGTCTCAAGCTTAACTCTGGAGTTTATTAATAACTCACTGTCGCCCGCTGAAGGTAAATATTAAATCCCTGTCGGGCAGCCGGATTTAACTGTCTCTTTAACTGACGTTTAACCTGCCGAGACCGCAGTTTAAGAATAAGTTCACGTCTGACTATGAGCGTAGCTGCCTTTCAAGTCTACACAAGTGAAATATATCATACTTAAATCTAGGAGCATTGAATCGAAACACTGACTTTTATTTGAATTAAAGATTTGGGTTTAAAATTATAGTGCACTAGCTTCTGCCCGCGACTCCATCCGCGTGGAACTCGTTTATGTCGTAGCTCCATACAAACTCTACCCCCCACTTGGATAAAAACTATCCTATGTCCTTCCCCAGGACTGAAACCAAATTTCTCTCAATCTCTGTACCAAATTTCATCCAAATCGGTTCAGCGGTTTAAGCGTGAAGAGGTAACAGACAGACAGACAGACAGACACACTTTCGCATTTATAATATTATACTAGCTTCTGCCCGCGACTCCGTCCGCGTGGAACTCGTTTATATCGTACGTCATCCCCTTTGGGGATGATTTCCGGGATAAAAACTATTCTATGTCCTTCCCCAGGACTCAAACTATCTCTATACCAAATTTCATCCAAATCGGTTTAGCGGTTTAAGCGTGAAGAGGTAACAGACAGACAGACAGACACACTTTCGCATTTATAATATTAAGTACTAGCTTCTGCCCGCGACTCCGTCCGCGTGGAAATCGTTTATATCGCAGCTCCATACAAACTTCAACCCCCCATTTCATCCCCTTAGGGGGTGATTTCCAGGATGAAAACTATCCTATGTCCTTCCCCGGGATTCAAACTATCTCCATACCAAATTTCATCGCAATCGGTTCAGCGGTTTAAGCGTGAAGAGGTAACAGACAGACAGACAGACAGACAGACAGACAGACACACTTTCGCATTTATAATATTAGTATGGATAGTATGGATATTACTTCGTCCGCGTGGAAATCGTTTATATCGCAGCTCCATACAAACTTCAACCCCCCATTTCATCCCCTTAGGGGGTGAAACTGTCTCCATACCAAATTTCATCGCAATCGGTTCAGCGGTTTAAGCGTGAAGAGGTAACAGACGTCAGACAGACAGACAGACAGACAGACAGACAGACAGACAAAATTTCGCATTTATAATATTAGTATAGTATAAGTATGGAAGTATGGATATTAGTATGGATATGGATATTATGGATAGTATGGATTGGTATGACGGTAAATTGTCAGCTATTTATATTTGTATTTGTTCCAACTATTTATTTTCCTAGAGGAAAAAATAAATAAATGCGACATTAAACAAGATTCTAATTCGGGTAAATAAGTATTGATATATTTTATTTCAACATTAACAAAGCCATGGATTAATTAAGTATTTTGACACTCCCAAATAATCTTTATATTGACTTACCAGACTGTAAGTACAAAAAGAATTAAAAAAGAGAAATAAGTCTGGAGCTTCATTGCTATGATACTTAAATAGTATTTTATGCAATCGTTATATAATGTATGCTTTTTCAGTCGAGTACCACGTTTAGACCTTAATTAGGCTTTAACGAGACTAAAAACCTAATTATGTAACTATTGTATACAATATTTTTTCCCTACGAGTCAACTGAACTAATTAAACAAACTTGGTATCGTATATATTGAAAATCTAAGCCCTGTTGAAATGTAGTGAAGCCAACGGCTTAGTATTCGTTGATGTCTTTTCCTCTGTAGCCAAGACGACGTTCTATTGGTCAAATTCATTATAGTTCAGTAAAGGCGCCACGTGATTGGTCGAATTCATTTTAGTTGTCTAAACAGTTGTAAAAAGTTGAGTTCCATAGAAAAAAGTATGTGATTATAGTTTCGTGTACGAAGTCTTAATTCGAACATTAAGGTAGAGACGAGTATAAAAAATTAAATAGTGGTGGAATAAATATCTAAAACTGCTCGCAAAACCAGACCGCGCAATAATCAATGAATATATTATCTGGTATACCTACTGCTTCTCGCCTCTTTGTTATAATACAAGTGAATGCCTTTCATCTTTCATACAATATAATGCTGGAAGTCTCAACAATCTCAACTTTACTTACTTCAATTCTCTTTATTCTCATCCACTTTAGCAAAACGCGATAAGACCGTCCCTTTATTTGGACCCTTTTAAATTTCAAGTTTGATAATAAAGTTCTTAGTAGCCACTTTATATGTCGTTTACGAAATATTAACACATTCACTGCCAAGATTCGCTACGCTCGTTATATTATGTCTACAACGTGTATGTTTCTGCGAGCTGTAGAATTCGCTAGAATGTGTTTTTTACGAAAAATTAAATTTCTAAAAACTTAATCGCTAATTTGTTATACATAATTATAGAACCTGCTTTCAAAATTTCACGAGAATCGATTGAGAAATGCTTCATTGGCCTCGGTCACTCGTTCAATTAGCTAATAATGCTCGTGGCTTTGCCAGCGTAATGTCCCGAGTCCCACACCAAAGTCTATGCTCCATTTCACCTCATTGGGGCTTGATTTCTGGGATAAAGTGTATTTTTTATTTTAATCCATGTTATAAACTATTATTTTATCCAAATCCATTAAATAGTTTTTACGTGTGTGAGTACCAAAAATTCGAGCATCCAAATGAACAGATTAAAATATTGTTAACTAAAATAAAAGAAACGCTCTGCAACGCAAATGAATTGTTTTAAATTAGTTTTTGGCTATACAGCTTTATCCATATTCAATAAATGAATGAATGTATGAATGAATGGTTTATTCATAATGAATATATGGTACATAAGATCTTAAATATCTATACATGTTTATTCCCATAATAAATTCAGCCAGGTCAGGCATATGAAAACTTAGGTCAGTAATTTGATCACTCGGTCTATAGACAGGGATATTATAACATTTAAATTACGTACATCACATAATTATAGCATACTAGTGCATCTAATAGTAAACATTAAACATTATTTCATAGCATACTTCATTGTTAGCTACACTAAATTAGATTGATGAATAGAAATAGCATTGATAAAATACTAATTAAATAATTGTCACATGCTTCGTCAAATTAATAATTTAAGAATTCCTTAATACTATAGAAACACTTTTCAGCTAACATTTTGTGCAATTCACATCAGTACAGTCGACTAAGGGCCGGCGCTCACTGCCGGCACGGCACGGCGTGTAATGGCAAAGGATTTTATTACTAATCAAGTCATTTTGAATCTTATTTCAATGAGTTTAAAATTCATGTTACTTTATTTCGATACGACGTGCCGCGGGATGCTGCAGCATGACGCGACGCGCCGCGGGATGCTGCGGCATGACGTGTTATGCCTTTTAATTCCACGGGTTGCCGCGTCGCGCCATTGCATCCCGCGAGACGTAAGGGTCACTTTGTGTCGAGGAATTATGATTGCTAAGGTAGTTGAAATAAGGTTGAAACTTGTGCAGCGGTCATTTCGGTTAATGGGGCGCAGTCCCGTCGGTGCGCGGGGGCAAGGGAGGGAGAAGACGCACTGGCATGCCACGGGATGCCACGGCATGCCACGGAACGCCGCGGGATGCCGCAGTACAACCTGCCGTGCCATGCCGTGCCACGCCCTCAGTGAGCGCCGGCCCTAACTAGGTGAATTCATTCCTGAAATGTACATTAAAATTACGTGCATAGAAGTGCACTTGCAGGGCCTCGGGTTAATATGCAGCGCGCAATGCATATAGAATAAAATACATATTCATAAGTTTATGTTTTTGTGCAAGTAACAAGAGAATAGCGATTCATGAACATGAATATAGAAGATACTCGTATATGCACCAAGGATGCCGCGGGTGCGTTATTTGGTGGCATACATACGCGGACGCGGACACGGACGCGGATTTTGGGGTCAAACACTCAAAAAAGCCCAATAAACATCATCAATTTCATGATATCACGCAATCAACAAACACATTTAAACTAAATTAAAATTGTAGCTAACAAATCAAAAACGAGTCTGCTCTTGGTCACAGAAACGACAAGAAGTTTTTTTAACTAATGGCGAAAATATCTGAAACTCGCCGCGTTAGCTCCTTTCTTGTCGTGAATTACACTACATAAAAAAGTGTACAAGTAGCGGACTCAATTTCAAATCTCATTATTCAACCACAAAATACATTTATAAAGGCTTGTGTTGAACAGATCACGCAAGACAAAAAACTACTTGCTACTTATTTCTCCCGATAAATCTTTTAGTAATGTTTTCAGTGCAAAAGTTATTTCAAGCATTATCTGCCAGTCTTCTATGTTTGAAACAACACAGTGATGCGTTTACGAAAACGTCACATACGCATACTCGCTCTCGCTATCTTCCATAGCTTGCGCTAAATTGTACTGCACTGAGATAACACGGCTAATGATTGCCGACTTTAACTTAACATAAAAGTCCTGATACAAAAACAACTGTTTTTTTCCCGTTTACTACTATAGGTTGCGCTTCCTTAGACTACACTGAAAAATTAAAAAATGAATTACTTCCAATTGCAACTCAGCATTCTAGGAACGGTCTACTAACATCGCCTGCCCATTCCCGCCCCCGCTACCTCATATCGTTTCCGCCAAATTGTACTGCGCAGAGATAACTACCCAGCTAATTACTAACTGCAGCTAAACTAACATAGCCGGCTAACGACCAGGACTCGCGTTTGAACTGTCCGTCAAATGGGTCAGGTTTTAAAACACGGTGTACTGCACAGCCCGAGTGGGAGTCGATAGAGTTCAAACCTTCCACAAGGTGTAGTAAATGCTAAACTAACATGCCTGCTACTGGCCAGAACTTAGTTAGAACTGTCCGTTACGTGGACCAGGTTCTATAATACGGTTTACTGCCAACCCAAATGGAAGTCAATGGAATTCAAACCTTCCGAGAGGTGTACTTAATAAATGCTGATTATTCACGGTTATCGTCGCAGATGCAAGGGAAAAGTTTTGTCCTGCATTCGGATTTATAATAATGGGTATTCAGTGTATAAACCGCCGTTGTAAAAATAGAACAGAATTGACAATATTCCAATTTTTGAATTCAATCAATATCAGGTGGATAATTTTACCGTCTTCATCCTAAGATACGAGTACAGCACTTTAAGACGAACGAATTTCCGTCTACCTACACTAATCCGATGTTATGTGCTTAAAAACTAGCCATTTTATTTCACATTGTTAAAATGTTTCAGCACCACTCCAATCCACTTACAACGTCTGATTTATCGAAAGATTTATCTGTCGGAGTGAAGACAGATTCCAGGCATATATACGGATCTAAACTGCATCTCGAGTCGTACACAGTTGAATTTATCTGTCTATTGGTAGTATTAATACTGAATCTTTACGTGTTTCTTGGTTGATTTAATTTGCCGATAATTTTATTGAATGAAGTTTGATGTGAAGATGGTTTAAATCTTAGGATAGGAAAATAATATTATTTATTCCCAAAATCACATCTTGAGGGGGTTGAAGTTTATATGGGAGTATGATTAATGAGTTTTACCCGGGTCCTTAATGATCCTTATGAACTCAGTTATTAAGTCTAATAAAACAAAAAGAATTATGTAGATAGAATTAATTTATAATAGAATCAAGTTGACAGCCTCGATCGAGAGGGATAAGGCTAAGATAATAATGAAGAGTCAGACTGGGTCATATACAAACTGTCTTTCATTCCAAAAGTCATTGGTCCTACAGCTTTTTTACTCCTCTAATTCAACCTTGTTACTTTGAAGTCTATACCACAAAACCCTTCTAACGGGTCCATATTGGCTGCCATAAAATTAGTTGTCCTATTTTTTTTATACTAACGTATTGTAGTCATAATCATCGCAAGTCCTAATTTTTTACGTCCTAACTTTTACTTTTGTTCCTAAATTTGTGTAACTATCATCGGAACTCATAATCATCAGTTGTCCTAAAAATTTTCTACATAATTTCATTACTAAGAACTGGCTTGAAGTCATAGTTTTGTTAATCATAACAGTTTTCTTCATAACGGACATACATCATAATCTTGTTAGTCCTAATATCATAAGTTATAACTAAGAACATACTTCAACTCCTAATGTTGTTTTTCCTAATGACTACACGCTTTCGCTAATTAAATTAAAAAAAAATCGGTAACCTAAGGTCGCGGTGCACCTAGCACTCCTCCTCACTTCGCTCGTTGTCGTACCTACACAGACCTACCTTAGACATGCGGCTTGCTTAGCGTCTAGCTAGAGCCTTGTGGGCTCACCTCGCGCCTTGCGATAAAAACAAACACGTTTAATTACTTCGATAACGCCAAGTAATATTTATTCATGACGAAAAATATTATAAAAAAAAATTTTAGGATTAATAAATGTATGACTAGTGTCATTATGTATTTAAATAAAACGGACAAGTGAGTGTTACGATGAAAAAAAATATTAAAATAAATATTAGGATATGAGATTTTTTTGATTATTGTCATTATGACTTCGAGTGGTTATGACTTACGATCGTTAGGGATAAGAATTATTAGGACTAACGATTATTATGACTAATATAAAGAACATTTTCGGACTTCCAATAATAAGACTTAAAACATTAGGTGAACAAAAGCGCCCCCAAGAAAATGGTTTCAGTCTGTATGGAAATCGCAGATGTGCACAGTATTGTATGGAACCTATGCACTAATTTATGTAAGTCAGGGAAGAAGAATAATGTCAACTTGGAATAACATCTTATCTATCTAGAAAATTGATAGAAAACTTGAAAATCTGTATAATTACTTTGGTCATCTATCATTTGCAATTTAATGCACATCTCATTCTTTACCTATAACGCTGCTGGTAGCTCTGTGTCGATACTGTCGATCAATGACTTACGTTTCGTATTTCGATTTGTTATCAATGTGTTTTACGTGCTCGCGTAACGTATCAGAACGCTCAATCTCACCCTCCTGACGTTTTCCCGGTTGTACCCTAAAGAAGCCAAGACTCCGTTTTGGCACCTAATCATTTGAAGTGGTCATTAATTTTACTAAAGTGTCTGCCATCTGACGTTCCAACCCAGAGGGAATAAATACTAGTCCCTGTTAATGATATCACTGATATCAATGTGTCGGAATGCTCGATGTCAAATCGGAATGCAGCACGTAAATCTCTGATCGACTCCTTAGTTTGGTCTGTGGCCGCACTGCAATATCGACTTGTCGAGCTCTGATTTATTGCTCTGCTTTGACACAGACTCGGCTTATTTAATATTGATACTCGTAGTATGGGGGATAGAGTTGATTGAAGCTGATTGATTATGATCCTGTACGAGTACCACGGTTGGAGTATACTTGGTGATTTAGTGATATATTTAGTGCCATGCCTGCGAAGTAGACGGTCCCGGGTAAAAAAAATCTCGGCAGTATCCGGGTGTTCAAATCCCGGTAAGGGCAAATAATTTTATGGTGAGGACTGTTACTCATATATTTTGTTGTTGTTCATGTGTTTTGTTCAAAGAGGTAAATAAATAAGTTCATTATACGGTGAGAATCGTTAAAGTTTAAATCAATATATTTTGTTGTTTGTCAGAAGCCAAATACGAATGCTTAATTTTTTTTTTCTATAAAAAAAACCATAGTCGAGTCTTTATTTTTCTTTTTCCCCTCAGCCAACTCCAACTTTGCATCTTTAAAAGACCGACCAAATCAACTTAAAATTACGGTATTTTAACAATGTCATCAAAACAAACATGGATAAAACTTCACAAATGTAGATAAAAAAATTGTCGATATTTTATACCCATATTTATGCTAAAAGTGGCGCTGGAACATAAGCTTCATGTGCTCTGCCTACCCCTTTTGGGAATAAAGGCGTGAATGTGTGTATGTAAATGTAGATGAATGTATTTATCGCTATTCAATTTGTCTTAAAAAGCTATTCCCAAAGACTGTTGCATCTAGTTTTCTCTTACACGATGGCGTAATAGCTTACAAGAATATACATTTTTACACGCTGTGTGTGTGCAGGACTGTACACACCATTCGGAACAAATCCCCGCGATAAACCGAGCACAATACAAACGACTTCAACTATATAAAACGGCGCCTCATTTGTCCGTCCGTCTGTCGGAGCATTCAACTAGACGCGACACAAAGGATTGTTTGCCGTCTTTCTTCGTTCTTTTGTGTTTTTTGTCCACTGCGCAACGGGCTTGTCGTTGAGGCTGGGCTGGGTTGAGGCTGGTCGTTGACGTGAAGAACTTATATGCGTCAATATTATTGATGGCAGTTGGGAAATAATTTGAATCACTTTCTTTGACTGACGTAGTTAACTTAAGTCTCCTGTTGACGTGACTGAAAGCCTGTGGTAATTTTGATTCACCACGAAAAATTGGATTCTTGCATCTTAAAAATTTAGTCTTGTAAGTCTGTCTCTCGCACCCATATTTTGCAAGACTCTGTTTGGCCTTAAGGTTGACTGCTAGAGAAAGAGCATTCTGCACCAGGAATCTTGGTGACAGTACGGAATAGGTATATGTTGCTACACTGTAGATACGACTTCCTCGGATAATCCAGTTAGTCTCGGATAGTGCTGAGCGAGGATCAGAAGATTATCGCACCTAAAATTGGCCGGACATTTGAGAAAATCCTTCCCTTGTGGTAAAAGTTTTAAGGGCACCGTCTGTCAAGTACTTCCGGCCTCTACGATTGAAGGGCTAAATGATGCCACGTAGGTCGTACTGTCCTAAGATTTTGGGAGTGGGCTTACGGACTAGGATGTCAGTACGGAGCATCGCATCGAAATGGCTGATGTTTGCCTTGTATAGCTACTTCAAAAAATGTATAACATATAATAGTTCTAAAGTTGTGTTGATTTAAACTTTCACGTATCCCACACATTATTTCTACTAACGGGACTTACAATTTACCAAACCCCTTGTACCTATTCTTTTAGTTCTAATGTTCTCAACTATCAAATTGCGTTTACATATTTTTCGCCACTTAATCACAACAAATTGGTAGTCATGAAACAATATAGCAGTCAGATACGAATTGAACGGATACAAATGGTGGCGACCTCGGTCGGGAAATCTTAGTTCTCCAAACCAGGTTCCCCAGGGAAATGAAGAGAGAACGTGAGAAGTATCAACCTGATGACATGTTTATAAATTGTGGGATTGCCGTCGCTGGCAACACCATAGCTGGCAGTTTACACGTCACCATAGCTACAAAGATTTGTTTTAGAAAATCACCTACGAAGTCACCATTCCCATTACAATTGAAGTCGATTTCAATATTTACAATGTTCTTTCTGTGCAAATTGATCCTGGTTCACTGCATTGATTTGCTATTTTATAGCCGAGTTTATAGCTAAAGGCAAGTTACGATGTCGTTCACACATTGGGATAGCCTTTATATTACAGGACACATCTTTTATACATCAACTTTTAATAAAACTCCAATCGTGTTAAGCTAGGTAAGTTTACAAATATTTTTAAACTTTGTTTAATATCAGATAAATATAAGTATGTTTATCGTCGCCTTGTACCCATAGTACAAGCTTTGCTTGGTTTGGGATTAAGTCGATCTTCGTTTTGCGAAATTTTAATTATATTGTCAAATTGAAGGATCACTTCGGGACAAGCTACCTACATCCTACATTCAGGTTTTACGTAACAAATAAATAACGAATATTTTACCTCTTAACAAAACAAATTATTTTATTAAATATGTTTTGTTTCCTAAAGCCTGTGATAGTGGCCTAAAGGCTATGAGCCTTTCAAGAATAAAGAGAGGTCGCTACTAGTAGCGGCGGCGAATGTCATGGAAAAATACGCTACATCAGTCAATGTCTGGGTAGCTCAGAGGGAGAGCACTGTACCGGCAATGCAGAGGTCGCAAGTTCGAGTCTTGCCCTGGGTTTCAGACGATGATGGTTTTTATTTTATACTTTTCCATTATATTTGATCTCTGTATCATATCGTTCAACTAATGTTTTTTTTTTTCGATATAACCGCGACAAATCACTTGTAGATTTGAACAGTAGCAAATTTTTAGTTTAAATCTAGAATAAATTTGACAAAGTATTTAGTGTTCTAATACAAAATAAAACGTTCAGAGTAATACAGTATTCAAGTTTAGTAATCTTTATTTTTGCGCCAGCTTATTAAAGATAGTGATCGGGGTGTACAAAAGGGGGTTTACCTACGCAAAAAAATGACTTAAAAAGTTTTTGATCAAAAGTACAAATATCATATCATTTTTCTCGCAACTGAAGAGTTTAGGCGGAGCCCCTATTTCTAAATGATTTGCCTTTCGGGTATCTGAAGCTACTCAACAAACCTAACCAATCTAGGATTTCGCTAATGCGATGGGTACAATATCTCAGCCATTCTTGATTTAAGAGGTTGATTTTCGAATAAAACATGCTTCTTTTGGCGTAATCTAAACGATAGAACCATATATGTGTCATAATGATATCCCGCCGATGAAAAATTTACCCTTTGCTTCACCCTTTTTTTTTTTTTTTACGTTGGGGGAATGCTTTGACGCACCGTCTGCCCGGTCAGGGACCCAGACGGGTGTGTGGGACTCCCGGACAGAAGGCCCAGACTACCCACTAAACCCCCAACGATTGTCCATTGTCCAACCATGTCGCTGCCAAGGACAGCCAAAGGTTCGCTTGACGCATTCTACTGTGACTCTCGCGACTGGCCCGTTTGCGCGGGCACGACCAGGGAGAGCGCCCCGGGACAATTTCGGGGCGCTCTAATCCCGTGGGCTTATTGGACGGCTAGAGTCCTCCGACCCTGCCATCCAGACCATTACGGCGGGGGGAGCAAATGCGCATAGCGACGGCGTGCGCGCCCCGCTCTCCGTCTGCGGATATTTGGAGCGGAAGGGTCGTTCTCCCGCTCTCTCTCTGCAGCCTTCTGTGCCATTACGGACTTGCAGAAGGAGGCCATAGCTTCCCAGGACCTCGCGCTGTCAAGCATTTTCGATACAATGGTCGGCAGCGTGAGGTCGTTACCCACTATAGCGACCAAATTGTGCCGCTGTGGCCCCCACGCCAAACATACCTCCAGTGTGTGGCGCACATCGTCTACTGCTACGCCACACCCATGGCAGCGGGGGCTTTCCTCCCGACCGGCGACTCGGTGCAGATACTCCCCGAAGCAACCATGCCCTGTGAGTACCTGCACCAGGTGAAAGTTTAGTTCGCCGCGTTTGCGGTCGACCCACTTCTCAAAGTGGGGCAAGATTGCCCCTATTGTAAGTTTGCCGGCCGTGCTCACTTCCAGATCTGCCCTCCATCTCGGGAGAAGGGCAGTCATTGCTGCGTCCCGAAGCCCTTCTACCTCCCTTTGGTTAGGATGCTCTCCCCTGGCCCTCAGCTCCGAACGGTATCGATATACCTCAGCCAGAACTTCCGCTTGTAATTCCCAGGGTTGATCTCCTGCCAGTATCGTGGCAGCCGCCCAGGAGACTGTGCGGTACTCCCTGCACGCCCTCACGCTTATAACCTTTTGCGGCCGTCTTAAAAGCGTCTTGTTTTTAAGCGTGAGGGCATCCATCCATACAGGCACCCCATACAGCGCCATGCTCCGGACTACTCCAGAGTAGAGGCGCCTGCAGAGAGACTGAGGGCCTCCTTGATTCGGAAGCAGCCTTCCCAGCGCTGCTGCAGCACCTACCAGTTTAGGGGCCAGCTGAGTGAAATGTGCCTCGAAATTCCACCTAGCGTCGAGGGTTAGGCCGAGGTACCTCATGTCGTTCCCTACCTCAATGGCTGTCCCCATAAGGGTTAGCCGCGCCCCTCGTGGGGGGCCTTTGCGTGGCCCGTGGAAGAGGACCACCTCCGTTTTACCGACGGCAACTGTGAGTCCCAGGAGGTTGATCCTCTCGACGACCATTGTGGCTATCGCCTGCCCTAATCGCGCAGCCTCGTTGTAGGTCCGTCCTCGGGCCGTAACGAGCGTATCGTCCGCATAAGTGCAAGGCCTGAGTGGACGCCCCGCTCAGAGCGGGGCGTCGAGCGTCCATATAAATTGCATTTGTTTTATATGGACGCTGCACGCCCCGCTCTGGGCGGGGCGTCCACTCAGGCCTTGCCTTAACAGATGACGCTGGTTCCGGGGAGGAGCGGGCCGCGCAGGAGCCAGTCGAAGAGTAGATAGAAAGATCGAGATAAATAATTTATTTGTAAAATTCAGTTAAACAATACATTCTATGAAACGTTTGTAAACGAAATAAGGGCACCAGATTCCATGCTGGATGTTTTTGTATGACAAGTAGACACACTAAGAATGCCATTTTTTTCCTGTGTTGAAATTCTCGGAAATTAAGGAATACACGGTGTATATTCCCTGGTTGCAGTCTTCGAATGTATTTCCAATAAGTATACATATTTGTAGGGTAAAAAGAAATTCTAGGAAACATTAAATATCTCTCCTATCGTCTATTTGCAGCAAACATTGGAATCGCACAGCTATTTACCTCTGCGATTACAGGCAGGCAGGTAAAATTGATTTTACAGCTATCAATTTAATTCCTCTCGTCCCAATATAGTGTGTCTTGCTCATACTTACACTTGACTATGGGCATACGCAAGACACAGCACGAGCTCTGTGTTTTGGTACACATGTACCAAAACGGTTTAAGGGCTGGGTGAAATTTATTTTTTCACATCTGCTGTTTAAATCAATCAAAGTGATCAAAGTTGTATTTTTCTTCCCTGCTTTTGCTGTTCAGATAAGAGCCATTGTTGCCCACAAATGAGGATTACTGTTTTTTCTCTTAATAAATAAAATAAATAAATATAAAAATAGCCTTTATTCTAACACATGCATCCTCATAATATCTTATTTTAATGTTTTAATTGAATACTTTTTATTTATTTTCTTTTCACAAGACAATAGCAATTTAACTAAAGTATTATCACATTTCGAATTTATTGTTTTAGATTTTAATGATATGTGTAAGTCGCCTCTGCGGCGTAGGCCTCCCCCAATTTCCACCATCTGTCCCTGTCTCTAGCTTGTCTTCTCCAGTCTGGTCCACATTTTTCTTTAAATATATCTTCCCATCTTTTCCTTGGTCTACCTTCGTTTCTCTGTCCATCTCTAGGTACCCACTCTACGAGTCTTCTGGCCCATCTATCATATGGCATTCTACATGCATGTCCTGCCCATTTCCATTTTAAATTTCTTCTTTTTTCCAGAATATCGGTAACTTTTGTTTTCCTTCTTATTTGTACATTTTTAATTTTATCTGATATTTGTACAGTTAATTTATTTTCCTCTTTTTTGCGTAGAGTCCATGTTTGGCAGCCATACGTCAAACTGGGTAGGATCACTATGTCAAGATCATATGTCTTTATTTTTCATAATCTCTTTTAAACTCCAATACTTCTTCCACGCAAGCGCTATCCTTCTATTGATTTATTTTTCCGTCTGGTCTATGAACGAAATAGATTGACCCAAGTAAGTATATTCTGAGACATACTCTATGGTTTCTCCATCGACTGTAATAGTTTGATCTCTACCATTAGTTATAATTTTAGTTTTTGTAGCGTTTAGTGGCAAACCAACTTTTTTGCTCTCATTCGCTAATTCATTTACCATTTTTTCTAACTGTGTGCTATCATCTGCGAATATTGCTATGTTGTCCGCGAATCGCAGGTGGCTCAAGTATTCACCGTTTATTCGTATCCCTTGGTTCTCCCAATTGATATTTCTAAAAACCATTTCCAGTACAGCGGAGAATATTTTGGGTGATAACATAACGGGTCCCCTTGTCTTACACCTTTATTTATAGGAAATTCTGAGAAAATTCTTCTCTCCATCCGTATCTTAGCCGAGCACTTCGAATATATGTTGTATAGAAGTTCTATATACTTTTTGTTCGTGCCATGTTGTGATAATGCCTCCCAATTCGCCTGATGTTCTAAGGAGTCAAAGGCTTTGGCAAAGTCTATGAAACAAATGTATAAAGTCTTCTGGTATTCATTACATTTTTCTATTAATTGTGTCATGACGTGAATATGGTCTATTGTTGAAAAGTTTTTCCTAAAGCCCGCCTGTTCACATGGTTGGTTCTCATCTAAGGTTCCGGAGAGTCTGTTCAAGATAATTTTAGAAAATATTTTGTAGACGTTACTCATTAGGCTAATTGGTCTATAATTGTTCAGGTTCGCTCTATCGCCTTTTTTGTGAAGTAGAGTCGTTGTAGACTTGCACCACTGATCCGGAATCGTACTTTTTTCTAATATATTATTAAACATCGTTTGTAGAGGTCTTTTCAGAGGTTCGGATATAGATTTCAATAGTTCGTTTTTAATTTGGTCTTCTCCAGGCGCCTTGTCATTTTTTTGGGTTTTAATTGCGGACTCTATCTCGGAGAGCAGTATGGAAGGTGCCGTCTCGAGATTATTTTTAAATTGTGAAACTATTTTTTCTAAATTGGATGTTGCTTCTGTAGAGTACAGTTCACGATAGAATGCTGTGGCTCCTTTATTTATATCTGAACGTTTTGTGATTTTTCTTCCCGTTTTGTCCATAATATCAATCGTCCATTTCGAGGAATTTTGTAGCTGTTTGTAGGCTTTTTTCACAGCTGCTGTCTTGCTGATATATTTTTCGAAAGTTCTTTTCCTGCGAGCTTTGTTATTCTCTGAAATCTCTCGGTTTATTTATTTGCTTATTTGTCTGATTTTATTTTTGACTTCTTTAGTTCTTTTTGTTTTATATAATTGTTTCCGTTCTTCTAGTAATTGTTTCATTCGGATTTCCATTTCTTTTTTCTTATTTTGCTTAGTTTTAGGTATTTGTGCCATTATGTTAGTAATTTCCTTTTCGAAGTTTTTGTATTGTGTTTGTATGTCATGTGATTGTTCGACTGCAGCTTCGAAACTTTCTTCTACATATTTTCCACTCTCTCTTGTTAAGATTGGAAGATCCTTGGTATGGTCTTGATTTGGTTTGATGTATTTCCTTTTCGTTTTATTTCCACATAGATTTTACATCATAAAATTAAGTTTTTGAATTATATCAAAATTATGTACGGTAAGGCTGGGGCTTGTGAGTATGTAGTCGATTTCTGTGCGATATAAGCCATTCGGTGACTGCCATGTCCATTTCCTGCTCTTTCTTATGCTAAACATACTGTTGTTGAATTTAAGATTATTCTCAAGAGCAAACTCTACAAGTCTCTGACCATGCTTTGATCTTTTACCACTTGAATATTTACCAAACGCAAGCTCTTCTGATTACAAGATTACTGGTGTGTGCTGTTTCTAGGGCTATTTCAAGTACTTTGTAGAAGCTATCCAGCTCGTCGTCTTTGCATTTCTCGGTGGGTGCATAGGCTTGCACTATAGATAAAACATTTTTGTTTTTGTGTTGTTTTTGTTTTTTGTTTTTGTTTTGACAAACTTATGTCTAAAGTCGCCACTCTATCGGAATAACTTTTGAAGCAGATAATGTTCCTTTTAAGGTATTTTTTTACTAAAAATCCAACTCCATGTAATCCTTTTATGCTTTTTGTGTGGTATAATATGTATTCTGGAAACTCATTTACTTCTCCGCATCCTTTTCTTGTTTCACACATACCTATGATGTCCCTCTTTAGTTTCTGTGTTGCGTAATCTAGCTCTACTCTTCTAGAGTCAGCCAATAGTGTTCGTACATTTAAGTTTGTAATATATACGAGTACATAGCAGGACTTATCTCTCTTCTGTTTTTTATTTGGGGGGTTTTTGTCTAAGTCCTCCATTTTATGTCCGGGAACAAGCCGGCCTAGGGGACGCTGGGAGAGGGGAGCTGATTGCTATTCTGAGTCGACATTCACTTCTTTAGGGGGGGTACGCCTTCGCATGTAGGATGAGATGTCATATGTTTTGTTATTTTTTGATGATTGGTAAATCTTATTTTTTTCATATACTTTATTCATCCCGTTTGGTTGGTCTGCATTTTGAGGCGACTCAGATAAATCTCTTTTCTGCGTTATTCTCGGACTATTTTCTTTTCTTTTCAGAGTGATTGATGACGTACCCGCTCTCCTTGTTTACGTTTATTTTTCAGCTCTTCCTGTAAGTCTTTACGTTTCTGTAAAACGCTCTGGGTGTAATCTGCTTTGACATATACATTAATTTCTGCTAGAAGCTTATTATTTTTCAGAATTTATATTTTCCGACCTACTGTGGTTAATGTAAGGATTACAGGTCTAGGTCTGTCGCTTTTCTTTCCACACCGCTTTACATTTTCAATTTCCTTTTTTTCGCATTTAATTCTAATCACAATGTTTATAATATTTAACATATTTTCCTGTAAATTCCCGTAGCTGCGTTCTATCTCTTCGATTCCAAAGAATACTACATTCTTTTTCTTTGTCTGACGTTCTAGATGTTCTATAGTTTTTTGTTGTTGTTCAATTTGTTTTTCTAGGTTTTGTGTTCTTGTTTCCATTGAATTGAATTTTTCATCAATTTTTTCGCTAATTTTTGTAGTTATATTATGTTCTAAATTTCTTATCTCTTCCCTTTGTTCCGCGAGATCCCGTTGAATTGTTTCCAGTATTTTGTGTAGGGCTTCCATTTTTCAGTGCTGCCCTCTGACGTCCGGCGGTGAGTAGCAGAATTAAAGTAGGCAAAGATGTGGTGATTCTTGCGGCTGCGGCGGGCAGCGGAACTACGATTGCACACGGGTAACCTTGCGGCGAGTAGCGAAACTAGAATTCAGATAGACAGTGGTGACCTCGGTGGCGCGTAGCGTTTTTTCTCTTAGAAGGTGTGAAAAGCAGTTTGTGCCACTCGGTAGCAAAACACTTGAATCTCTCTTTACGCTCAAGATTATACTTTAGAATCCCTCGCTACTCTCAGGGTTATCAACAGTATCCTGCAATTCTTCGAGTTCGCAGGACTTGACCAAGAATTGATAGTAAGTGGCGATCACAATAGATCAGCGATGGTCGCAGTGGTATGGGCTCTCACAGTCCGGAAGCCACTACCAGAATAATAATAATAATACTCTCAGGGTTCTATTGTAGAATTTTTCGCTTCAATATACCGCCCTCCCCCTAAATCTATCAAAGTCAAAGTCAAAGTCAAAATCATTTATTCCATTGACATACAATATGCACTAGAATATGTCTTATAACTAGGTTTAGGTTTACAATTATGTCAATTTGAGATCAGTAACCTTTTATAATTTTAATTCAGAGTTTAATATACAATTGCATTCACTAATATTCTATAATTTAAATTTGATGTCATAGTACTCTTTTATATTATACAGTGCATTTTCAGTTAAGATTTGTTTAAGGTACGACTTATATTTAATGTCACTTAGTATGGTAACAGAGTCAGGTAAATGGTTATACAATTTAATGTTCTGATAAATAAATCATTTTTTAGATTTGGCTAGCCGTACATTTGGAAGGCAAAGTTTATGTCTATTTCGTGTAGGGTACTTATGAATATCACATAATTTCTTGCTGCCGCTGAGGTGTTTGCGAGCATATAATAAGTTTTTATAGACAAATAAAGAGTAAAATGTCATTATGCCACTTTCTCTAAAAATACTTCGGCAGGTCTCTCGTGCAGGAACACTGTAAATATTCCTGAGTGCCCTTTTTTGCAATATGAAAACTCTACACCCCGTTGCTGCATGTCCCCATAACAGCGCTCCGTAAGACATTAGGGAATGAAAGTAGGCGTAATAGACCGACTTACTAGCTTGGACACCGCACAACTCCCTAATTTTTCGTACAGAGAAAGCCGCTCTTGTAAGTTTTTTACATAAACTATCGATGTGCTTGTCCCATTTTAGAGAGCTGTCTATTGTTAGACCTAAGAATTTTGTCTCATTAGTATTTAAGAGCCGGTTCCCATCGTAGTCAACATTCAAGTTGTCTTTGTTTGATAGTAGGCTGTAACGCATAATTTGGGTCTTACTAGCGTTTAGCTTTAATTTGTTAGCAGTAAACCAAGTCTTAATTAAACTTAGGATACTTTTAACATTACATATTTCATTCTGCTCCTTTAATACACAATCCACTATTTCCACAGGCCTGGCGAATTTCACTCTTTTGTCAATAGAGTCTGATGTAGAAAAACTCTTCACATTTTATCTGTATTTCAATACATGAAAAACTTCCGAAATTGGCGCCCAGTGCCCAGATATTCGAAATTCGAAACTCGAAGGCAAACAAAAACGTTCACTCGCATTTTATTCAAAACACATTACGGACGACGGTATCGCAACACAGGCGTTTTTCCGTTTGAAAACGTTTTTTTTTGTTCGAAACGGTTCGGGGAAAATTCATTAGAATTCGGTTTTAAAAAGAACAGCTATAAAAAACATTTGACAGGCGAGATTAGTTCGTGGGCCAATTTCACAAAAAGTGACATAGCTTTTCTCATTTTATGTCACCACCGTATACAATGGGGATTAGGTGGCTTACGGCAACACCTGCGCGTATTATTGTACACAGATGAATTAAATCCACGCCTTTCTCAACGGGGAAAAAAGTAAGCAAGCCTACAGATGTGCAATTTGCGGAAAGACACCAAAAATATTTAAAACATCTCAGAAAGGGCATTGGGTAACCTTGTACGAATATAATTGTCTTTTTTTTGCAGCGGCCAAGGATTTTTTTAGAATGGTTTTGAGGATCTCTTAATAAGCAGAGATAAATAAAATTAAACACGTTTCACGATATCGGAGTCGAGATAGAGAAAGAATACCAAGGGAGAAGGGAGAATAGTAAGATTCCTCCAAATCGCAACTTTCTTAAATACTTATTTAAGAAAGTTGCGATTTGGAGGAATCTTACTATTGGGAAAGCTTCGTAGTTTTATAAAAAAATTGTCAGCACGTCAGTTATACGTGAAAGTTAATTTTTAGTGCCACTTTTAACAATTGTAGGAATAGTGACGAACGGTTTAAATCCTTGTTAGTGACCCGATTGAGTAACTTTCGCATTTATGGTATTAGTATGGATGCAAATTGTTAATATACAGGGTGGGCAAGTGGAAGGTATAGGCTCTACATTTTTTTTGACGTCACCTCACAATTTTTTAGGGTAGCTAACTATTTTCCGTCCCACCACCATTTCGGGTAACGCAAGAGACAAAACTAGCATTTGTTTATTTTATTTATTTTTATTTATTTGGGGCATCAACAGCATTACAGGAAAATATTACAAAGCTTAAAAGCTAATAACAAAGCCAGTTATAGATGTCCATCGAAATACAGTGAATGGAAAAAGAACGTAAACACAGAGTAATTTAAGAAACGAACTAAAAAATTAAATCTATAACATGCTCGGTAAATACAAAATATCATGTGTGCGTGTGCGTGTGCGCGTTTATAACTTATAAAAAGTATAGCGCAGTATAATTCCAATCCCTCATTATACCTTGATGACTATCATTGATCCAACTTCATATTCAAAAATTAGAAGGGGGGGGCACAATTTTAGTGACTTTCGGGGCGATTATCTCCGACTCTATTCACTTAATCAAAAAAAATGCTGAGAAACCTTATATTTATTTTGAAAGGCCTATCGATTGATGCCACACTGACACACGTGGGCTTGCAATGCAAATTTTTTTTTTACTTTCATTTTTATGTATGCAGTGCTACAAAATACACCTATCCTCAAAATTTTATTCAAATAATCCTTATAGTTTTCGAGTAAAATGACTGTGACATACGGACGGACAGACAGACAGACATGGCGAATCCATAAGGGTTCCGTTTTTTGCCAGTTGGCTACGGAACCCTAAAAAGGCCCTCGAGGCATTGTACCGAGTATGCTGGCGGTCGTGTAACCAGCATGCCTACGAAGCTAGAGGTCCTAGGTACAAATACTTTTTTCCAGGGTCATGGATGTTTTCTTTGTATTTAAGTATTTTTTTGTCTTTACAAGTATGTTTGTCGTCATCTTCTAATTTTCTATCAGTTTGTGACTAGGTCGATTTGTGTAAGATATCCCGCTTTTTTTTAATTTTGCGTAAAGTGCGATAGTGCAGTTAGCCGTAGTACGCACTAAGTGCCTAGCCGCGTGCGGTTGCGGCCAACCGCTTAGAGCGTAGAGGTTTTGCGTTTGCGGTTTCATATGTTTTGTCCAACCGCACGGCAAGCGGCACGCGGCTAGCCGCTTAGTGCGTAGAGGTTTTGCGTTTGCGGTATCATATGTTTTGTCCAACCGCACGGCAAGCCGCACGCGGCTAGCCGCTTAGTGCGTGAGGGGTCTTATAGGTCAAGTGGCTTAGGTTTTAAAACATGATTTACTGCGCAACCCGAATGGCAGTCGATGGAGTTCAAACTTTCCACGAGGAGTAATAAATAAGCATAGTTGCCATTCTATCACTTATCGCTATGTATAAGACATCCGTCACGTTCTGACACTACCAATAGTATAACAACTTGCAACTTACCTACATAGCTAAGGACTAGAATATCAGATCTTGGCTAGCGTTTGCAGCGTTTGTTTCAAGAGACTACCTTTTATTTTGCATTGTAAAAAGGTTAAAGTTATCTCGCCAACCGAGGCACTTTGTCAGTTGGCCGAGCAGCCAAGACAAGCCAAGATTTTGCCAAGATGTAGCCAAGACAATGCCAAGTCACAACACCGCGACGGCTAACCCAAATATTGACGGGCGGAAAAACGGCGCCATATTTAAAGTTCCTTTTAAGTGACAGACTGAAACAAGTCCATGATAATGATCAAGCAATTTTAGGATATACGCTTATAGTGGTTAGGGCCGTAATTGCGTTAAAAAGTTACAAAAGTCAACGTTTACGACTTTTGTAACTTTTGACTTTAAGTACGGAATCGAAAAGATATCTTTGTCAATGTTAAATTTTAAAATTCTGTGCAGTCTCAGTGGCTGATAAAGACGGTTCCGGGCCCTAGTTCTTTCTTATATATTTCTTATTCTCGTTTTTCTTTGGCTCTTTAACCTAAATTGTTCCCATGAGTACCTATTAAAGAATTATACACGGTGGATTTTAATCGGTGATCAGGAATCCAAAAATCTTAATTATCAATCTACACAGAAACCAATACGTGAGATCTCGTGCAATATAGCTCACAATCTAATTAATCACACTTAATTAACATCGGTAAAATGTACACTGACTGAATAAATGGACACCCTACTTTTATTGAAGGGAAGTTACTCGTAAGTGTACATACGTCAAGCTTGTGTAAGCATAATCAAAGCCAGCACGCTTTGGCGGGAGACTAGACAGATCAGACGATTTGAAGCAATTTGTTATGAATTTGACAATGACAAATTGACAGCTTATTGCTCATTTATGTTTTAAGTTTCTATGGCTGATAGTTTGAAAAGAGGTATTAAACTTTTCAGACTAAACCATTAGTAGGGTGACAATAAATTTTAATTAAAATTTAATTTCAACCTAAAAATTTGTTATGATAAAAAAAAAACTTGGTTCCACTTAAGTACTACATAAACGTGACCGCCATCGATTACTGAATTAGAAAAATGGGTTCCTGTTCACCGATTAAATTCCACCGTGTATAGTAGAATTTCTAATCTCAACTGACTTCAATTAAAATAACAGTTGAATATTGCCCGATCAAATAACAAATGAAAACAAGTTGCGCCGTTTCAGAACATAATTTATTACTATCTTTCAAATTGTTTCAATTGTAAATCAGGCTGTTATGTATGTGAACAAGTAAGTTCTATTTCACGGGCTACAGTCTAAACGGCTTGACAGATTTTGACAAATGAGGTGTCATTGGGTTCCTCTTAATTGTGGGAGTGACATAGGCATATAAAAAGCAGTTGAGTTTTTCTAAAAATCTCCTGATTTCACTTGTTATCTATATATCCAAGATCTCTCTTCTTAGTCGTTCACTCATGACAGAGTCGTCTTGCTCATTTCACGGTCGATTTTTGCAAAATACCTTTTCATGACTCTCGTGGGATAATAGTGCAGTGGTTTTCGATTGCCTTCTGCACCAGCACTTTTAGGGTGTATTTGGTGCCCAAGGTTTCTGCCGCCTCTTCCGTACAGGTTACTCCGTGGGGTGTGTATGGTTATCGACATTGCTCGGTCGCCAGAACCCCGTTGGTTTTCTAGTAGACAGCACCACGGCAACGTCGGTAACCAGTTGGTCGCAGCCGCCATCCAGCGCGTGCAGGTGGGGTTGATAGTCGGGCTGGCGTAGGTGGTATTCCGATCACCCCTACTCCCCATGATAGGTTACCTTTAATACCCATAGTTTGCATTGAAAAATGCACTGATCCCGGGTTACCTTTAATACCTTTAGTTTGCATTAAAAAATGCACTGATCCCGAGAGATAACTCGTGCAAAATGGCACGCGGCCAAGAGCTAGTCAGTAATAAAGACGAAACTATACCGATTTTTTAAAGTCACTTTTAAACCGGTCGGTCGTGGTGAGCTACAGTTTCAAAAGCATTTTTTGACAGCAACACGTATGTATAATTGGCCATTAGTTCCAGTTCTGAAAAAGTTTTAACAACTCGACGTCACTGTACCTTAGGTGTGGTACTGGTATTTGCACAGTCAAATCCATATACCCTTTCTTCCCGTGGGTAG
Source organism: Epinotia ramella (assembly GCA_947578815.1). Lineage (NCBI taxonomy): Eukaryota > Metazoa > Arthropoda > Insecta > Lepidoptera > Tortricidae > Epinotia > Epinotia ramella. Next base: position 1,029,351 of record OX388210.1, read on the forward strand.
CGTAAAAGTTGACTAAGCGAGCAGGGTTGAAGTGTGTTGTGGGCGTTGGGCTAGCAACATCACTGCGATATCACATTTTGTCGATCTTTTATACCCACATTTATACTAAAAGTGGCACTGGAACATGTTTCAAGTGCTCTGCTTACCCATTTTGGGAATAAAGGCGTGAATCTATGTATGTATGTAAATCTCTATACAATTTTGTACACGTTATTAAGTCTTGACTGTAAATATAACAATAAAATGATTCTCTCTCGACGAGTCCTACAGTTTCTCTAACTAGGTATCTTCGAACAAATTAAACGAGAAAAGCGAGGAAGAGTGTAATGTATCGTGATCACATCATCACACGTCCTTAAACTACCAAAACAAAGAAATATTTTTTTTTAAATGAATATGAATATGAATACCATCACTAATATAGGTACAAAATAACATAACAATAAACAAAAATAAGCGGTTTCTGGAAGAAAACCCGATATACTCCATAAACGATTTTATGACTCAACAAATGAAATTTACTTGAAAGTAATTACCTAATTAAATGTGTTGTATATGTATCTAATAAGACAATGTATATGTCGCAGGGAAATGGCTAAAACAGAGATTTGAACAAATCTCTAAGGGGTATGATCAAATCACGCAGGATGTTAAAATGGCGAATCCATTTTATCATTTGCCTAGAAAAAATCAGTCATTTGATCAAATCTCTGAGTCTGTTTAGTGAAATGACGAAATCGGCCAAAAAAGGCAACTCGTTTTTTCATTTCACTAGATTTGTTTAGTGATTTGATAAAATCCCTGAACCGCGTCAGTGAGTTGACGAAACTAACTCGCAAAGCCAACTCGTTTTACCATTTCACTAGACTAGTTTAGTGAAATGATAAAAATCTCAACTCTAGTACGGATTAAGTCGCTAGTGCGGTCGTGTTACCCCCCTCCTGCACCTTACCGCTACCCGCTCTCGCCCTTGAGTGTCAGGGAAATGGCCAAAACAGAGATTTGAACAAATCTCTAAGGGATATGACCAAATCACGCAGGATGTGAAAATGGCTATTCCATTTTATCATTTGCCTAGAAAAATCAGTCATTAGATCAAATCCCTAAATCTTTTTAGTAAAATGACGAAATCAGCCAAAAAAGGCAACTCGTTTTTTTTCATTTCACCAGAATTGTTCAGTGATTTGATAAAATCCCTGAAACATCGTGTGAGAGATTTGATCAAACTTAATTGTAGAGTAACACTGAACCAGTTCAGAGATTTGATCACATCACCTATACCATGTTACAGTAGAGACTTTACCATTTCACTAAACGTGTCTAGTGAAATGGTAAACTGAACCAGTTCAGAGATTTGATCACATCACCTATACCATGTTACAGTAGAGACTTTACCATTTCACTAAACGTGTCTAGTGAAATGGTAAAACGAGTTGGCTTTGCGAGCAGTTAGTTTCGTCAACTCACTGACGCGTTTCAGGGATTTTATCAAATCACTAAACAAATCTGGTGAAATGAAAAAACAAGTTGCCTTTTTTGGCCGATTTTGTCATTTTACTAAACAATTTCAGGGATTTGATCAAATGACTGATCCTTTCTAGGCAAATGATAAAATGGATTCGCCATTATAACATCCTGCGTGATTTGATCATATCCCTTAGAGATTTGTTCAAATCTCTGTTTTGGCCATTTCCCTGACACTCAAGGGCGAGAGCGGGTAGCGGTAAGGTGCAGGAGGGGGGTAACACGACCGCACTAGCGACTTAATCCGTACTCGAGTTGAGATTTTTATCATTTCACTAAACTTGTCTAGTGAAATGGTAAAACGAGTTGGCTTTGCGAGTTAGTTTCGTCAACTCACTGACGCGGTTCAGGGATTTTATCAAATCACTAAACAAATCTAGTGAAATGAAAAAACGAGTTGCCTTTTTTGGCCGATTTCGTCATTTCACTAATCAGACTCAGAGATTTGATCAAATGACTGATTTTTTCTAGGAAAATGATAAAATGGATTCGCCATTTTAACATCCTGCGTGATTTGATCATATCCCTTAGAGATTTGTTCAAATCTCTGTTTTGGCCATTTCCCTGCGACATATATATAATATGACTTGCTAAATGTAATTTAATTTACATGGTCAATAAATTTTCTTTCTTTCTTTCTAATAATGGAATACTATCCTATCAAAAAAAAAACACAGCAAATGACCGCAAACTGCCGAAATTGTGTTTTACACACACAGAAACATACACATGTTAAACCAAACCGAGGTGTGTTATATACACACCTCGGTTTGCCTACGGTGGTAAAAAATAAGTAGAAACTTTAAACAAACATTAGTGTTTCAGCTAGGTACCGAACCATTAAAGCTAGTAGCGACCGCAACGACCACAACACCGGCAGTTGGATGCTTTCGCTAATTGGCCTGAGTGCTCGGTGACTGCGGTCGGACGAAATGGCGTTTCGGCAGCTACCGATGCATGTCATAGTCATGCGAATTTGCAATGCACTGCATTTTATGATGCATTAATAAATAAAAAGTTAAAATGCGTTTTCGTTTCGTACTCCAAAATTCCGTGAAATTATTAATTTCGCATATTTATTTTATAGTCTTATTTTTCTTTGAAACAGTAAGTAATAAAAATAACATGTGTTTTCGAATAAATAACGCTGTAACTATTATAATGTAAAAAGTGAAGTAAAGTAAACGTTTATTTCCAACACAAGTACATTCATAAGAAGATTACATTCGAAGAATTACAAATATTACCACGGATTAATAAAGTAATTAACAAAATATGAAGTCATTTAAACTTACTTGGAATTTATTTTGCTGATCATATAAATTTTGTTAGAAAATTTATAACGTCGGAATTTAATTAATTAATTAAATTAAGGTCAGGGTTAAGGTAAAGAAAATTGCTGTAATGTAATTTACGAAGCAGCGCAGGTTTGTAAATTACATTTACAGCTAGTTGTTTTGTAATACGGCATGTAGACGATTACTCGTTCTGCAATATAGTGGCTGTTCGAGTACTTGTCACTCTCACATTTACTTGGTGGTTTCTCGGTGGTAGATTTGAACACGAAAGACGATTTCTTGATGTATCTTGATTTATTTAACTTGATAGGTGTGCACCACAGATCTAGATATACACTAGATAACTTAAACACCTCAATCTGTATGAAACCGTCGGGGTCGTGTCACTTTCTACCTACTGTGACATCACACAGGCGAATTAGTGATGTGAATTCCCCATTGTCCGCGCCAAATCGATTCTGCAATAAGGCATTTTCTTAATATTCACGGACAACCGGATACCACAACCACGCGCGCGGAATGTCAGTCGGAGTGCCAACTCGGAGTCCGAATTCGGACACGCGAAGTACATGCATTTGCGTGATCTATGTATATCTATATCTGTGGTGTGCACATATAATGGGTCAATGTCCCAGGCATGAATTTGAAATGGCATGGCTGATAACGCGGCTGCTGATTCGTCGAATATGTTGGTGTTTTTTGTCAAAGGCCTCAGTTAGGTTAGGTTATCCATTGTTTTTTAATTCAGCTGTACCTATTCCATCCGCCTGATCGTCAACCCGCCGTATTATAACACAGCTAGCTGTAATGTTAAACGGTGTATAAATATATATGCCTGCGACATATACATAATATACCTACAGTGCGTTACCAGCAAGTAGGCTTTTTGTTTAAAACACTTTTTCAGCTCGTTCCATGGTGATAAAGAAAAAAAAATACACCTACTATATCTTTCACGTCAACTGTACAAAAGAGCATGCATAAATCAAACCTCGACAACCAATAGTAACCGCCACATAAACTGAGATCTCAAATAACTTCGCATAAACCAATCCGGGTGCGCCTGGCAGTTCGATTTCACCATGCTAATGCAACCGATCGATTTACAACCCTATCATGTAGGATACAGAGCGGAATATCGAATGAGGTGCTGAGATTAGGTTTAAGAGGATTGTGACAGTGTTGGGTCTGGATTAACTATGTTGGCGCAAATACGGTGATAGTCGGTTTGCCGCACATGATCGGAATTTCTAAACGGTTTAATGGCTTCTAACTTTCTGCAGAATAACTTTAAAGTAACCTACCATAGTGAAACATTTTTTCACATAGGTACCTGTACTTATTAGGGGAACTTTACATTACTGATATGCGAGATGTGCTATAATTTTAACAACTATTGGTTGACGATATGATACAGAGAAAGAATATAATGGAAAAATAAACCATCTTCGTCTGTAGCCCCCGACAGGATTTGAACCTGCGACCTTTCTATTAACGCTAGACTGCTCTACCAACTGAGCTACGAGGACAGTGACGCAAGTTGTTATTTTTCCACTATATTCCCGCTAAGATCTTCGAGATCGATAAATGATCGGGGTAACTTCCTCGTTAAAAATAACACGAAACAAAAATATTTAATTAAATAATTTGTTTCGTGAAAAGGGTAACTATTGGTTGGTTACGAGAACAGTATTCCTTTGCTATTCCGCTAAAAAACCTGCAGGTCTATTAGCTATCATAAGATGCACCTATTTGCGTATGTTTCATGCGGTTAATGCTAGGTTTACACGGGCTTAGTAGCTAATGCTTAGTACTTGTCACTTACACTTGTCACAGGTGTGTAAACATGTTGTGTAAGTGCTTCGTATTAGTGCAACTGCAAGTGCAAGTAATTAGAAGCCGGTCCTATTCACTAAGCGACAAGCACCTACCCGCAGCTAAAAATCCGCTAATACTTGTCACTTGTCGAGTGGTGTGAACATTCATGACAAGTGAAGTTTGATTACTCAAGAACTTGTACTAATACCATTCTCTAACACCTACGTGTAGACGGCTACTTGCCACTGGTCACTCTGCAGATAAGTCCCTAATCACTTACACTTACACTAAGCCCGTGTAAACCTAGCATTATGCGCCCAACCTGTACGTCTAGCACAACTTGCTGCTTAGTCGCTTCGCGCGCGACTGAGCGAATGCTGTCTCACTCGCACCGTGCAAATTAGAAAGAGGAGGGTAGATCTTACTCGACTCGCGTCGCGGCGCGGCGTCAGTTGTGCTAGCCCCTCTGCAGAGATGTAAATAATTACAGCAAACCACCACCAATGTTTTTCAAAGTAACTCCGCCTGATTCAATCAATTAACTATCGGTTGGCATACCCCAATAGAAAGTCCCTCCTCATAGCGTTTTCCCGGTTGTACCTTAAAGGAGCCTGGGGTCCGTTTTGGCAACTAATGCCAAAATTTGGCAAAGACACTAGTTCAACGAAAGCGATTGCTGTCTAACCTTGCAGCTCAAAGGGAAAACTAGATATTGTTTGGGATCAGACCGGTTTCTTCACGATGTTTTCCTTCACCAAAAATACTTCCTTATTGAAATTCTCTTGCCATACTGCTCTGCTACAGTAGCTTCTCCAATCCCTTAGAAGGTAATGATTTTAAATGATACGATTAAGGTCTGCAGCACACAAAAAGTTCCCGGGTTCAGAGGTTCAAGACGCACACAGCGCACATGCTTTGATCCCAAAATCGTGTCAAGGAGCTTGATCCGGGTTCCTGACCTGTGTTTGAGTTACACAACAATGAAATTTATTTCCATTAGAAATGTATACATATACCGGGTGGAAAAATCGAATGCAACATAGATGGCAACTACCTTAAATATTGTAAAAAGCACATTCTGTGTAAAGGAAACATTCCTTTGTTTTTAAAAACAATAAATTCTGCATTTAAGGATTTATGAAAAATCGCTTGCCTTAGTCGGGACTCGAACCGGTCAAATGTGACAAAAAATGACGTGCTCTATTTTATGATGCAGATTGAAAGGGTAACTGATAAGGTTTTCTCTAAATAACAAATACAATCAGAATAACGGAGTGCCATGAAAATTGAAAACTAAAAACTAAACCGGTTCGAGTCCCGACTGAGGCAAGCGATTTTTCATAAATCCTTAAATGCAGAATTTATTGTTTTTAAAAACAAAGGAATGTTTCCTCTACACATAATGTGCTATTTACAATATTTAAGGTAGTTGCCATCCACGTTGCATTCGATTTTTCCACCCTGTATATAAAAACAAAAAAACTCGCCCATATCATGGGTCGCAAGGTATACAACCACCTTCCAGGCGACATTATTGCTGCTCAGAGTACATCCGTATTTAAGGCAAAACTTAAAAAATGGGTAATCGAGCAGGCGTTCTATGACCACAAGGAATTATTTTGTCCTAGTCCCAATGTTGTGTATTAAAAAAAAATATGTGTATTGCTAATGTACTCTATAATTAATTAACATATTTGCTGACATGGCATGTAAATGTACCCCTGACATGTAATTTATATTACCAATAAATGGATTATGATTATGATTATAATATATCTTTGTATGGGTACTAGCCATGACACAAGTTTTATTGACCTTACTATGGGGTTAGTTCGATTTGTGCAAAGTTGTTGTGTACTATTTATTTATTTATTTTAATTTTTAATTAGAGAATTTTCTTTTCATAGTTGCACGTACGACTTCCTGGAGATCACGGAAATAGGAGAGAACGTGACGGAGGAAGACTGGCAGCAAGACCACCATGGCTTAGCAGCTGACAACGAGGTAACATTCTAAACCCGTTGCTTAAGAAAGAGTTTGTATCACTATAGCGGGCTTTAGACCTGCACTTCACACTCGCCTATTAGAGAGAGATGGTTTATACCCCTCTCCCAGTTAGGGCACTGCTAGGGCTTGCAATCCGGATATCCGAATACTCGTTTTATCCAAATATTCGCCCGATAAATTCCCGGCCCGGAATTTAGAATCAATTCATAAATATACATTATATTAATTTTTCAAGAAATTGCGCGGATGTTTGAGTTGAAAATTAGTTTAAATTCAGTCTTATCCGAAAAAATAAGAAAAAGCAAGTAAATTACGCAGTTTCTCACTTGTCTACTTAAGAAATTTAATGTGTACGATGTTTTACAATATTAGATTCTTAGGAAACAGTAACTATGTTAGAATCTAAAGAATTTTTGGATTATTGCCCTCTTAGCATACGCCCACGATCCGACATACATTTATTTATTTATTTAGCTTACTTGAACTACACATTTTTACATAATATTGGTAAATATATTAGGTAACTAACCACATGTAGTTTTATTTTAAGATCTAAGTATAGGTAAACATTAAGTTAAAGTAAGCCACCTTCCGTACTAGTTAATAAACTGTGTTACATATATTCGTAATGTTTATGGCAAATACATAAATGGACGTTTTCTACTGGTTTCTAGTACTGCTACACATATTTTAGGGAAACTACGAGTATTTGCTTTGGCTTTCAAATTCACCAATATTTAACGCATGTCGCATTACCTACTCACTTTTTAATGTAATATTTTTATCATTGAATATAATTTTGATGGGACAAAAGAGATATTCGAAAACTATTCGTTTTATCCGGATGTCCGAATATCAGGATTTTTAATATTTGAAATATCCGGATAACAAAATCGGGCGAATATTGCAAGCCCTAGGCACTGCATTAAGCCAGGTCTAAATGCCGCCTATCACTTTAACATCTATGATCATTACTTATTTGACATCTCGTTTGCTACTTTTGTTTTGTTCACCAAGACTCCATTATGAAAAAGTTTAAACTCACGCCAAAGCCTCCAAAATGGGGTATGTTGTGTTTACATCCTACTGTGGGATCCTACCAGCTGCGCCAGTTAATTAAACTTTTGGGCAAATGTGCGTAATAAATTGACCCATATTTTCGTCAAAAACATGGCGCACACAATACATGTAATAAATTATAAGCATTCGGGTGAGATTCAATTTCTATATTTAGTTAACGTTTGGCGTACAAATTGTTATTCTCTCAAGAACGTATACAATTACTATGCAAATGTAGCGTTTTTGCTGTAAAAACACGTACACGTTTCAAATATCACGTGCCCTAAAACTACGATGAAAGGTTTCATTCAAAAAAATATAAAATGGCTCGCATCAGTTATAACAAGGCAAACAAGAAAACATTGCTCTCAGTAGTCTCAGTATCTATACCCATTGCGTATTCTGTCTGTACACGTTAGAAAGAAACCCATTTAAGCTGAAACCGAGCACATAGAGGTATTGGCAGGGAGATCAGCCACATCCTTCGTGCCGTGTTTGTTTTATCAGCACGTCCCGCGGGCAAAAGCGAGGTGTTAGTCTGTAAACATACCTGGAGCGTTATTTTACCGCTTTATTCTAGAACACGCTTTATTAAGCCGAGTCGAGTGTTCTGCTTGTAAACAAGACGTTTGAAATTGATTTCGTTCGGTTTAGTTTACAAAGTCTCTAATTTTGAAGGTTAAGTAATTCAAAAATAGTTTTAAAAAAGCCGAAGTATATTCAATTGAATATAATCCCAGACTAAAAACGGGATTAGTATAAGAACCTTTCTACAAATTTAACCATTCATCGTTTCATGCAGGATTGGAATCGGCAACTTTTTCCTTTACCTACTCTAACATTTATAAATAGAGCCAGACTTGTTAAAGTGCCGTTGTATTTGTAATATTAGGTACATTCACTTTTAGGGTCGGCAATTATTACTAATTAATAGTAGTTTATGCAACTGATACATAATCAGAGGCCTTAAAATACGAGTGTGGTTTTATGAAACGAGCGTTAGCGAGTTTCATAATAGGATCACACGAGTGTTTTAAGGCTAAATTATGTACAGTTGCATACACTACTTTATCTAAACACATATCATCAGTACTCTAAGATGGGTTCAGAAGCCGTAGGAAAATGACCTGCATTGCTACTATAGTGCTACCTGTACAATGTCTTTGTTGCAATCATTGCTGCATTTACGATATCCGGCGGTGTGTTCATATCGTTCTCGGAGTCACTACTACTCATATTTTCAACTAAAATGTGAATTACAAATAACTTTTCACAATTCTACTTTCGTCACAGCAAAAACCAACAAAGAAATGACAACAGTAATGGCGGCAATTCAATCCTACGTCAAGACGAATGTTTTTTTAATCATAGACAAACGAATGAAGTCCCTATTCTCATGTCACTCTTGATCAAATGTCGTGCGGTTTATATTAAAAAACATACTGAATTGACGTTTCGCATCGATAACTGTTTTAATATCTATGGATACTAGAATAGAGACCCACTTGAGTTTTGACAGCTGTTCCAAATTTAAACTCATAACCTTACAAAAATCTGTACTGTAATGACATTACAGTACAGATTTTACCTACTACCACAGACAAGAAAGTTCTCATAGTAAAATTGGTTGTAATAATGCTGATCATTTCCTACGGTTTCTGAACGCATTTTAGAGTACTAATGATATGTGCGTAGATAAAATAGGTTTAAGGTTGCGTTCCGGACACATTCCGCTTAATAAGTTTGCTTATTTAATGAAAAAAGTACCGTCACCGAATCATGAAATTTGTAACATGTTAGAAGATGTTCAGCACATATTGACGGAATGTGCCCGGAATGAAAATCATAGGCAAGTATTGATTAGATCACTCAATCTTAATAAGTTAGATGTAGGTGGATTTCAATGTGTACTAGCGGCACCGATCTCAGAAGAAGCTAAATTGATATATTTATTTGTGCTAGAATACCTTACGCAATATAATACCAATACGTAGGTAGATATGTATACATAGTTTTAGTTAGCTATGTTTAGGTACAATGGAATTGACGTAATCTTAAGTGATTAAATGTTCCTAAAACAATAAAGAGAAAAAAAAAGGTCAGCAACACGAATTTGAGTCCCGTGAAGTTGCAAACGAACGTGGTCTACGGTAACCGCTTACCATCGGGCGGGCCGTACGTACCGACGTGTTACCAAAAAAATCTATCTGATTAGCGTGGGAACCACTGCCCATTCCCTCTCATGTGGGACGTCCACAGGCTTACGATGGTGATGAACTGATTATACTTTTCCAAAAGGTATGGGAGGAAGTGGAATCCCTCCTCCCCGACTCGGACGCCATCAGCGCGGGCTGGTCGCACGAGGGCGCCCTCCCCTCCCGCCGGCTGTGCGGCGACTGGACGGCGAAGCTGAAACTCCTGCGCTACCGGTCACGCGGTAACGCGTTGCGCGTGCGTTTCCGCGCGGACCATTCCGCGCACTACGCGGGATTCAAGGCCAAGGTCACCGTCGCTGACTGTAAGTACCTTCTTCTTTTTCGTCGTTTTTATTCTTGACAGTGTGGCTGTGGTCATCATAGTAGCAAAGTGTACAACACGCCACCATTCCTCACTGACAGCCGCCCGCCTAATGCTTGTAGTATGTACCTACATTATCTGAAGAATCAATCCTTAAAATGGCATAGGTGCTGTAGGGAACATCAGTCGTTTGCTGTAATAAATATGTAGTTAAAAATCTCAGGTTGCTTTTGTTGAATTGAAGTGGAAGGTAAATTGATAGGTGATAGTTTAAAAACGTACTAAGTAGTTAAAGTAAATAAGGCGACGTTGGGACTGGATGGCGAAGTTCAAGAATACGCCTACGACCCAGCCCAGGTGGCAATTTTAGTTAAAAAAATGTGTTGCTTGTAGTTTTTATTTAGCGCGGGTAAATATCACGCAAAATACATTGACGTTAAGTTGGAATGCGTAAAGTATAATTTTAAATCGAACTCCATTGCGCATGCTAAAGCCTTTCAACGATAAACGTTCCGTTGTAAATGAAATCGCCCTGCCGTTGCACTTCGTAGCATTAAGCTCCTCCTTGATACGATTAAGATTCACATACGAACTTAATCCGGATTCGTTGTAGTAAATTTATGACATGATTTCATCTGCAAAATAGGATAGACAAACTATCATTTACGTGCAAATAACTTGCATTATGCTAAAATGTAACAAGCATAAGCTACCTTTTCACATATTCAGCACCATTTTTACATGCGATTTGTCACTATATTCGTCGCGACTGACTGAGCAAATCGAGTAGTTGCTGACAAGGAAATCATGGCCAATACAGGTTCAGTGATTTGTTAAATCAAGTATCGCTTCGGAGGTAATGGCCCAGGCAGCGTCTGCCGATAAGGCAGCGGGGAAATTGTGAGAAAAATAATTTTTATTCCATTTTATTGGTGAAATTCTTGGAGATTTTTTCCGAGTCCTTTATCTTGGGAATGATTTTACAAGTTCAGATAAGGCTCGTAATGGCTTTCTTGAAAACGCCAACCTTTGCCTCTACTCGACACAGGCCAAAGTGATTGCATTTTCCATCACGGGTCAAACTTTATGTATTAGCCATCTTCTAATGTAGCTAAAATCTATCGCCTGTACAATTTAAAACAATCCGGGGACGACCCCAGACCATTTTTGTGTCATAAAATATTGTCTAAGCTCGAGTATGATTCGAATACCTACATGACGTCATTCAAAGCGTTTCAATTGGAAAGGTCCTTTTTCACGCCATTCTCTTCGAGATTAAATAGCTGTCTCACAACCGTACCGGGTGAAAGAGATGGAATTCCTTTATTTTTTCGATCGTAAATCAATCTCGGAATTGGAAACCCACAATTTTATATCTGCCAATCTGAATTCGACAGCTCAATCTATTCGTTTGGGCGTTTTGTTTGCACTTTACTTTTAATAGCGGGTTTGTTTGTGAATAAATCAGCTGCACGCGTTGATTCGGAGGCTGAAATAGCGCCGAATAATATGCTCAAATAAATACACACAAAAAACCACAGAACATAGAACAGAACAGATCGTCTGGTCTAGAACTTGCACTTGAAGACCAAACTCACCCTGAGGGTCGAGCGGTTGGAGTTCCACCACAAAGTGACTTTTAATTTATTTGTGGTGAGAGTGCTGACTGACAACCTGTCGACCACAGATAGATATACATATCTGTGCTGTCGCCCTAGATGAAGGAGGAGATCTGGCCGAAGGCTGGCCTTTCCGAGTTACCTATCGATGTTGCGAAATATTTTCTCCCGAATTTTACCTCTCCAAAAACGGTTGAATCCGAATCCAAATATTTTTTTTGCGTATATATTTATTTACTTATTTATACAGGAAGATCATCAGCTTAAATACGACACCATAGCTTAAACCAGTAGTGACATATGAGTTGCTAATAACAGATCCTCACCGATAGCGTAATATATTAATACTAGCTTCTGCCCGCGACTCCGTCCGCGTGGAACTAGTTTATATCGTAGCTCCAAACAAACTTTCATCCCCATTTCACCCCCTCAGGGAATGATCTCTGGGATACAAAGTATCATTATGTCCTTTCTTGGCACTAAAACTATCTCTATACCAAATGTTATCTAAATCTGTTCAGACAGACAGACACACTTTCACATTTATAATCTATATATATAAATAAAGAAGTGATGACTGACTGACTCATCAACGCACAGCCGAAACTACTAATGTTAGAGAGTTGATTTTTGCACAGTAGGTTACTTTTATAACGTGGGCTAGGGATAAGAAGGGATTTTAGGAAATTCCATCTCTAAGGGGCTTAAAAAGGGGTGCAAGGTTTGTATGGGGGAAACTTTATTTTCTTAGCTAGAGACTTAAAACTTTGTAGAAAGATGACTTATTTAAAAAAAACCCTAAGGGGGTAAAAATGGGTGCAAGGTTTGTCCGGAGGAAACTTTTTTTTTTTAGCTAGACTGAATTTTTGTAGAAAGGTTATTTACTAAAATAAAAAATAAAAACAGCATTTAGAAAATTCTACCCCTTAGAAAATTCTACCCCTTAGAAAATTCTACCCCTAACAGGGTTAAATTGTCATCCCTTAAGCAAGCAAAATAAGGGTTGATTATACGTTTCGCTATTCGTCAGCAGGTGGCGTTAGTGTAGCAAATGAATTTAATTATTCCTTAAGGGATTTGCCACACTGGACGCGTTCTGCGGTCTGCGGTCAGGTCTACCCTACAATTTTGTATGGGAGACCTGACCGCATTATGATTTATTATTATTGAAAGAGATACTCGTCATTAACCTGTCTCCATCTCTCGATTGTTTAAGATTTTTTTAACAGCCTTACGATTCTTTTTTTTTTAATCTCACTCATAATAACTAAGATCCCTATTTTGTAACTCCAAATAGTCCAAATCCATGCTTGCAGAGTCATTTTTGCCAAAGATTAAAAGCATCAGGTAACTGACGGAATAAGTATTAAGCATCCTGCAAACAATTCCCGTAATCTAATTGGAAAATCTTTAAAAAATCTTTAACAATTGCATATCAGTGTCTGCCACTGTTTGAAATGTAATATGTCTAGACCATTTTTACTAAGAATAAAATTCACTTACCTATTTTAATATCTTTGTCATCATCAAAAATCTACGCGGACGAAGTCGCGGGCGGCCGCTAGTATAATTATATAATTACAAAAGAAAAAAGTATTCTGATAAGGAATCTTTTCATAAAGTTTTAATTTTTTAGCTCACAAAAAGAGTTTCCCACATAGAAACTTTATACCTATTTAACCCGCTTAGGGGTGGGTTTTTCCAAAACCCTAAGATTTCTTTTCTTGTGTTGTAATAAGGAGTCCATACACAAAATTTCAAGTCTCTCACTTAAAATTTTACTCGATCCCCATACAAACTTTCAACCCCCTTAAGGGTGGAATTTTCAATAATCCCTTCTCAGTGGGTAATTACGTTATATAAACTACCTAAGAGTATTGTGAAAAAAATCGCTTTTTAGGTTCACCTGTTTGGGCTAGGCGTTGATTTAATTGATAGAAGTGAGAGAAGATAACGATGAAACAATACATAGATGTCGGTAATGGCAGGGTTTAAGTAGGTACTTTTCGTTATCTAAACTAAAACAAACGAAACCTTAGTCGCTACAGTTAGTTCCAATATAATATACATTATAATGTTGCCAAATTATTGGCTTCAAGCGCACACGTGGATGATTAGCGCCTTAGCAGTAATTAATTTTAGTGGCGACAACGTTTATAAGGCTTGTAAAACCTGATTACTTGTAGTTCCGCCAACTTTTTGAACTAGTATAAACAACTTCCCCCCTACGAAAAGTTCGCACAACGTCCTATCATAAGAATATTACTTTCACAACTTCTCTGTTCTTCCAACCTTAAGATAATAAGAACACGGTCGCGACAAAATGCCTATTTTCCATTTAACTTTGCCCGACTTTCCGTTCCGTTCCGCTGACTTTCCAGAATGGACATGCGGAAAGACCGGCGGATGCCCCGTTGAAAACTGGCAACTCTAATACTGTCTGATCGAAAACACACCTTGTTCGTTTGTGATAGAACTCAGTTTCGTTTTTGAAACTTCACTCGGCAGCTTTGTTCCAGGTGCTCAATGCAATTGCAGTGCTAATAAAAGGATTCAAAGTTTATTATCGCGCGCGCGAAACTTCGAGTTGAATGAACCGAAGTTTGCGTTTGCAGTAGTTTTAATTAAGAGAGAAATTGTGGAGTTTCCTCAGTGCGCTGGGTTCTTTTATGGTCTTATTAGGTTTATTAGCATAGAAGCCGGCGAGAGATCGCTAAAGCATAAAGTACCCATCTACCTTGAGCTCATTTGAGGCTGTTTACCAATGCAGCCGAGTTCGTTCGGGCGCGTCTTGCAAATGCCTTAAATGAGGATTCGTTTAAAGCCCTCATTTGTGAGTTTGATACTGTTTTCAAGCGTTGAGGCAGTGTTTTTGGCGATGTTCCGAGTTGGAGTTGGAAATTCAGTGCTGGAATGTAGGTACCTTTAGAAAGGTGAGCCCAAAAAGAAAGGTGAGCCCAAAACGTAAATTCGCAGTGTTGATAAGATTTTTATGAAATGTAGAAGAATTAGGTTGTTCCTCAGAAGTAACATATTTTAAGGCGCCGTAGGTTCAGCGAAGTTAATCGAACAGAGTTTTTGAAACAATATAATGCGTCTGTTTATAATAATATGGTTTCAAAAAAATACGAATAGTAATCTTGAGGCTTTTCTGCAGGGAAATCAGTGCTTCGAAACATGATTTGCTTAAAATTTCGCTCGATAGAAAAAAATCACGAACATATGTAGGTCTAAAACACACAAAAATACACTTAAAAGATTCGTAACAAATTATGCACAAAAGTTATAAATATTAAAATTGCTTCTAAAAATCGGCAATATCATGTTTGAGGGAAATCAGTGTTTACATTTTTATTAATTTAAACGGCCAAAAAATTAAAATTAAAAAACATGATATCCGCGCTTCCGAGCACGCACTTCCATCTCGCTCACGCTTATGGTCAGTGAGAGGGAGAGAAGACCATGAACCTACGGCGCCTTAACAAGATGAAGAAGAAGAAGTAAGTATGTCTTTAGAATGACAAGCTCTGTTTCGTGTAACGAACTAATGAAACTCAGAAAAAGTATTACCAAGTACAGCAGACAGCAAAAGTGCATGGTCATTCCAGAAACAGATTCGCTTGTCCGCCGATCCTACGCCATCTATGAGCACGACGCACGACTATTAGCAAGATTCCACTAGATGGCGTTGTAAGCAATTTTTTGGCAAAAATAAAATTGATGTTTTTATTGTCTTTTAAAACTGTATTCTTGTGGGTTACCACCTATTATTTTTACATTATATTTATCAAGTCAACTCCAGCGCGTTGCCAATTTTTTTGTTTGTCACTCACCTTTTTGTGGATTTATCTCTTAGAGTATATACCTACAGAGGCGACGTAAGTGTCGCCACAATGAGGGACGGCAACAAAGTAGATGATTCCCGTGGGGTGGCCATGTAACTAAAAATTACCCCATCGCTTCCATATGTTTATTTTAAATAATGCGCTTTTATTGTAAGTAGTTTTTACTGAAGCTTTACACACATTCACTGCCTAGCAGGCGCTCTGTTCGCAACCACTAGTAATATTCAGCTTAATAACATGAAATATGATTCTAGTAACAGAACATGACATGTAGGTAATTAATAGTCCTTGTGCAAGCGGCTTACCTGGTAGTTTCTTATCAGCACAGTTATGACAGGACGCCCGCGAGCTGTGTTGCGGCGAGGTAGACTATCCGTCTCTTTCTAATCGTTCTAACTAGAAAGAGACGGACAGTCTACCTCGCCGCGACACAGCTCGCGGGGCGTCCTGTGATAGCCGTGCTGATCTACTTAATTATTATAAAGCCTGAATCACACTGGCGCGGCCTGCGGTGGCGGTTCATAGTAAACTTGACAGTTAGTGTCAAATTTACTATTGACAGCCACCGCAGGCCGCGCCTGTCTGTGAGAGGCTTAAAGTCTCTCACAGACTGGCGCGGCCTGGCCGCGGCGATCAATGGTAAACTTGTCATTAGCTGTAAAATTTACTATTGACCGCGATGCAGGCTTAAGGCGGGAAAAATAATGACACTAAATACCGAAATGAGACACAACCATATTAAAAAACATTTACTATTCAAATATTCAAATTATTACAGATTAATGATAAAGAGCTCTGCTCGGGTAAAAATATGCTGAGAACGATTTTTCCCAGATATGAGACCTAGCTAGATCGATTTTTTTTATGAGGCACAGCGTGGGAGGCCCCCTACAAGGTTGACTGATGACCTGGCAAAGGTCGCGGGAGTCCGCTGGATGCGGATGGCGCAGGACCGGCCATTTCGGCTGATATGATGATGAGATAGATTTTTCGCCCCCATAAACCCCTATACTGCAAATGCTATCAAAATCGTAAGAACTGTTTTCGAGAATGCGATCACAAATATATATATGTAGCCTTAACCCAAATACTACGCGCACGCGCATCCTCATTTAGTGGAAACCTAGAAAAAAAAAACATATTATTTTACATAAATATTTCAAGCAAAGGGCTTTTAGAAAATTATGATTCATTCTAAACCGTCGATCGTCTTTACTTATTACTAGCTGTCCACGCGTCTCCTCTCCACCCGCGTAGTAGAAAGAACACAAGCGGAGGCGCAGATGCAGGATTAAATAAAGCCAGATGAAAGAATTTTTGAAATCGGATGAACAGTCCGAGATTACTCGCTACATAAAAGCTTATCTTTACTATGAGTACAGAGTAAATATACGTATATAAGAATATATCCCATCCATTATATACGAATGTTATGTAATAACAAGTACGAGAATTTTGTTAGAGTATAAATTACCCGAGAAATCGGGTATTTATAAGTTGTATTGGCTGGTATCCCTAAAATGATTGCAAAGAAGCTAAATCGAGAAGACATTCTAACACCTCTCGCAGCTTACCATAAACAATCTACGTAATTTGGGCGGATAATTTGTCAAGAAATATTTTCTTGTACAATGTAAACAATGATGTTATTTCTATTGTAATCGTCAAATTTTACAAGATTTTGAGCGTAATGTAATTTTACCATGCTATTTTTACGTATTGCGTATACAGAAAAGTGAAAGATGTTCTACTTACGTGTGAAAGGTTATATTTTCATCACATTGTTCCGACCGGCTTTTACAGCCAAGCACGCAACAATTAACCATTTTCTTGGCACAGACGGAACACGAGATACCTTATCGTGCGTAAATTACTTTTAGGACACTATTTTATTCACAATAATATTAAATATTTCGGATTCGTATGCAGCCACGCGCGAGCATTGACAGCATTGTATGCCACAACTGTTGTGCCAAATAGAAAAAAAGTGGAACTATGACAAGGATAACGAATGATATATCTCTGTCTGTCACACTTATCGAGATTTGTATGCTACCAGCTCGCTCGCACGTGGTATTATTATTACCATAGCCTGTCCATACTAAATTATAGGTTCATGATTTATCTTTTTCTTATGTTTGCGCTACGAGGAAATGTTCAAACATCGAATAAATTACAAAAACACTGATTCCCACCATAACTTGGCTGGGCGCAGATTTGAACTCGGAACCTTCCAGTGATGATTACTTAGGTCGAGGTAAACCTGTCTAGTTACCATTGGGCCAATATGACAGTCGAAAGATTGGTTGAAATTCGTCATCAGTTTAATTTTGTATGCAAATATTCGTCACATGTATTGTAATACATAACTACCATCCAATTTCTTATATTTCTTATGGCACTTACTTCTTGTTCGTTTGTCGGCCATTTACGATTCGATTTCCTTCTATACAAACATAACAATGAGTTCTCGATTGATCTAGTTAAAAGATCACAATTAATTGGTTAAGTATAATGTAAACGTAAGTATATAGTGTTTACATATGTTTTGTAATATATATTATACCTTCCTACATACTCGTATTGTGTATTTACGAATACAGTTGTTACAGCGAAGAACGCTTGTTTTATGGGCACAAGAGGAAGGATCTCGTAGACCAGGTCTCATTGATGCCGCGCATTATGAAGCTGTGAAGATGACCTATTACCGAAGAAAATTTGTTTCAGCGGATAATCCACATTCCACACAAGCGAAAGCCCAGTTCGTCGTTGCTAACGGAAGGCCAGAAAACAAGGTTGTAATTTGGCCTATGATATGGCTGTCTGAAATGAAGTTAGAAAAAGTGAAGTGTATTAAATCCAGTCAACAGGGCCATTTAAGTTTATGGTGTTATAATAATACGCGCCGTGATAATGGTCGCGTAGTTCCTAATATAGAAAAAGTGCAGATGCTGTCGCATAAAGAGTACGGATTACGTTAAGATTTATATATTCTATAAACCGGGTTATCCTAAATAAATTTAAAAAATATATTTTTTTTCAGTAGGTAGGTATTAATATGCCGTTTGTATTCTTTTTTTATATTCCTTTACTATTTAAAATGTCATATTTCATAAGATCAAACAAGTTTTAGTGGTGAAAGCCCAAATAAAATTATTATGATTATTTTCAAATCAATAACACAATAATTCATGGTATGGTACGCTCACATATAGGTATAGATATATTATGGCAATTAACACCTTAATGCGTTCTGCTGATTTGAATGTTAGATAACCCGGTTGTAAGTTAATATTGACAATATTATATTTATTGGGGTGAAGCTTCAATCTGTTTCCAATTATGGAAATGAAACTTAAGCTATTACCTCAATAAAAATGTTACAAAGTTGCTAGGTAACTATTACTAAGTAGTATTATAAAATTGCTTTACAGTACAGATTTTTGTAAGGTTCTGAGTTTAAATTTCGAACAGCTGTCAAAACTCAAGTGGGTCTCTATTCTAGTATCCATAGATATTAAAACAGTCATCGATGCGAAACGTCAATTCAGTATGTTTTTTAATATAAACCGCACGACATTTGATCAAGAGTGACATGAGAATAGGGACTTCATTCGTTTGTCTATGATTAAAAAAAACATTCGTCTTGACGTAGGATCGAATTGCCGCCATTACTGTTGTCATTTCATTGTTGGTTTTTGCTGTTACGAGTAGAATTGTGACTTTACTAATCAAAACAAAGGCACGTTTCGTACGTTTTGAAATTAAACTTAGGTCTTTCGCCGCCGGACGCCTTGCTTCTCAAGCGGAGCTTCTGACGCTGATTGCATTATTGACGACTGACCAAACTACCGAATAACGTCGCTTTATAAGCAAACTTGACACTGGCGAAATCATCTTAACTTAGATGGAAGCCATTTTTTTTTTAAATTGAATTGAGTAGAATTGTGAAAAGTTGTTTATAATTCACATTTCAGTTGAAAATATGAGTAGTAGTGACTCCGAGAACGAATGAACACTCCGCCGGATATCGTAAATGTAGCCACGATTGCAACAAATATATTTTACAGGTAGCACTATAGTAGCAATGCATGTCATTTTCCTACGGCTTCTGAACCCATCTTAGAGTACTTATGATATGTGTGTAGATAAAGTAGTGTATGCAACTGCATGTACATAATTTAGCCTTAAAACACTCGTGTGATCCTATTGTGAAACTCGCTGGCGCTCGTTTCATAAAACCACACTCATATTTTAAGGCCTCTGATTATGTATCAGTTGCATAAACTACTATTAACAGAACTGTAGTGAACAAAATAAACATATTAAAACATAAAATGCTGTTTTAATTATTTAAGTTATGAATATATAACTTGCTTTATGACTAATATTTGTATATAAAGAACTTTTATGTACTCGTATAGAAATAGAACAAATATAAAAAAAATACATAAACATAAACCTCCCATTAGCTGGGATTCGAACCTCGATCTTTCTAGGCCGCTGAGCCTAGAGCACATGTCTTAATACATTGAGCTATCTCAACATTATATACGTACCTAATGGTGGAAATATAGCATTGACATACCAGTGGTATCGCACTTAAATACAGCTATTATAAATTAGCATTTAATAGCCTTGTTAATAATTATACTAATATGAGAATATTTCTGGTGATAACAGGTGTCAATTTATAGGTATTTAATGTGCCTAGTATAGTGCTTATTTTCCGCGGTATCTCTAAATAGTAGCGCCAACAACGCCATCTAGTTTAATTATTGCGCACCACGTGCAACTGTGTGAGCAGCAGACGTCAAACGATGCAAGCGAAACTAGGCCGTAAGGTGTCGATGCATTATTGCAGCCGATAGTACATGCGCATTAGGAAAGAGAATGGAATATTTCAAGATTTTGAACATAATTGAGCTAAATAAATTCTGTATTATACAACATTTATTTAGTTCAATTATGTTCAAAATCTTTTAGTATGGGGTGGCGCATCGTTACTGACGATTTCTCAATATGATTTGAGACGTTGGTGCCATTAAGAAGCCTAAGTCTTCTGGTAGGATGTCACTACGCGCCCCCCTTCCCTAAGGCATTGTAAGAAGGAACTGATTGAATTTTTTTGTGGCCGAGACAGATTGTTCCGATAGCTCAGTTGGTTAGTAGCGACTGGCCATGCATGCCTATGGTCGCCGGTTCGATTCCGGCTCGGAGAATGACATTTTTAAATATTTCCTTTAATTTTAAATTAATAATTGAGGTATCACAATATTGAAACTGCACACACCATTGATGTTTAAACGATTTTCTAGTACTTAGTTGTTTTACAGCTGTTCTTGTCGTTAACTCCAGAGTTTTTCGACGTCTAGGAATAAAAAAACTGGGTGCTTCTGCGGTTCAGCTTGCTTAGAATTCTTTTGTGGCACTCCCATACAAACTTCTTCCCATTAACCCCTGTTTTACCCCTTCCCTAAGGATACGACTATTTCCATATCTCATCACAAGCTGTTTAAGTGTATAAGATGCAGAAGGACAGATATACACTTTCACACTATAATCTTGCATTATAGTGTCAAAGTGTATATCCGTCCTTCTGGACAGGATGGACTCTAATTACACATTCTTACCAAGGTTTCATCCAAATTAATTATTAAAAAAACGGCCAAGTGTGTGTCGGGCCACGCGCAGTGTAGGGTTCCGTAGTTGCCTGTCTGTGTTTGTTACATCGACAGGCGCGCACCAACTGAACGTTGCAGGTGCGTCGCTCGACCTTGTACGAAAATTGCCATTTCCAAGTATATTTTTTTTTAATTGGTGGTCCCGTTAACTAGTTATGCCTACCTATCCCGTGATAATTTTCCTTTCATTAGGTGAACAACTGCCATGACTTTTTTCACATATACCCAGTAGGAACCATTTAGCCGGCAGGAGGAACACTTGACTCTAGTAAAGCCCATGCAATATCACGCAAACGGATCCCTGACTTTTAAAATAGTTTCATAAAACCCGTAATACTTTTAAACAAAGCTATCGAACGATCCCGAACCCTATGGGTTTACCGAGAAAAAAAAAGACATCCCCACTTTAAGCCTGCATTACACTGGCGCGGCCTGCGGTGGCGGTCCATAGTAAATTTGACAGCTAATGACAAGTTTGTACACTGTAATGCAGGCCTGACGTGTAGGAGAGGTACAGTCAGCGTCGTATAGTTAGTAGCAGCCAAGGTAGCCAAATATTTCGGTACACGTCTTTATTACTGTAAGAATAAGTGTGTGTTACGAAATATTTGGCTATCCGGTTCGAAGGACCAAAAATGTAGGGTCTAATAGTTTATTAAACCTTACATGTACGAACGTTATATGTTAATGTTGGGTTGTTATGTTGATCGGAACGATATCTTAAGTAAAAGATGCAACCGTCCTGGTTGAGTACCTTTATTGCACTGAAATAACAAAGTAATAAAACGTATTAGGTAAACAGCGTAATGACGCACGCTCGGGTGCATCGTAAGCTTAATATTAAAATGTCGAGTGTGCTCGTACACGCTGCCAAATTTAAGAAATAAGAAAATAAAGTTAAACCTAATTAAGGCGTAGTTGCCTTGTCAACGTGTGTTGCGGCATGTACAATCACCTCATTGACGGTGTCAGAGTCGCGCGGCTGTCGAAAATGTCGAATTGACGCATCGCCGTGGTCATTTTTCGGTTTCTGGCGTTTCTGCTCGTTGGTGATGGCTCGCGCTGCTGTGTTCCGCATTCTGCGTCTCATGTAGATGCCGGCCCAGACGCTAGCTGCGATCGTGCAGATAACGACAAATGATATGAAGCTGTTGTGATGCGTTTCGTGAGATGATGTTATATTTTGCAAGGAGTCTTGCTGCATCTTCACAGTGTCTATGCTGGTTTTCAGTTTGCGTAATGCTTCTCGATGATCTTCAGTGACAACGCTATAGTTTTTCTCAACGATGACGCGGTTTATTGAAGATTCTTGTATGTAGAGGTTGTTTTCGCTTATTGTCATCTCACTGTGAAAGTTGTTGTGAGATTGGATGACAACGTTGTCTCCCTTTATCATGCATCCCGTATCAAGCGTAATAATTCCTGCTTCGCGTAGTACAAGTGGCGTCACACCGGCTGGACAAAATGTGCGCATAGCACATTCCTGGCAGCACGCAAACAACCAGGCGCCGGGCTTGTGTAATCGGATCCAGTTGTCGGCGCACTCCGTTGATATAGTCTTGCAAGCCGATATGTTTTTATTGTTAATTAATTGAGCTTCACATATGTTAATGCTTGATTTTGTGTCGTAGATAGGTAGTGCCATACTGCATAGCATATGATGTTCTTTAAATTGCAGGCACGATGTAATATCTTGATGTGTTAATGGTATCACCGCATCCTTTTTTAGGTTGACTGCCATGTATTCTGCTGTTATCACGATTCTCTGTGTTGTTCGTGATAGTAATTGAGGGATCGGTATAATTCGATTGAGCTCATATTGCTCTGCGTTTACTAATGGTAATTTAAACTCGAAAATTATAAAGTTGTCCGTTATATGTACATGTACACGCGACAGTTTGTACATGTCTCTGATGCAATGTTTCGTGTTCGCACATGGCAGAGATAGTTCTCCCGGAAGCTGCCCGGAGATGATGTTTAGTTGTTCTTCGAATTGATCGGGTTTTACTAGATGCATGTTGACACGTCCGTCCTTGACGTCAGTTATTAAGTCTAACAGCATTTGTTGTAATCGCCTTAGGTTGCCCATCACGATGTTAGCGGAAAGCGCGGTTGCTGTTATGTATATGTTGTTCGTTACTGCTTCATGATCAGCTCTACTCCGTTGGTCCGTTTCTTCAAGATGCCTGTTTATTGCTGTAAATTGTTGGTTCATAACTTCTTCGTGTCTCTTCAAGAGGTTGTATTCAGCTTCAATTATTGATGTATGATTTTTTAATAAGCTCAGCAGGTGATTTTCGTTATTATGCCATTTGTGTTAAAATGTCCAGGACTAAGATATTCTAGATCGTCTACGTCGTCTGTTAGCGGCGTCAGAGGCCGGGAGTTCAGACAGCTCTCTATCTGTGCTAGGAGAGTAGAGAACTCTTCAAACGTCAGCTTCTGTTCTCCGAGAACACGTCGCAGGTGGTATTTCGTGCTTTTCACAGCAGCTTCCCACTCTCCATTGGCTGTAGGCCACGCCGGCGCACTGAAGTGCCATTCAATGTTGGAGTTGGCTAAGTACGCCAACAGCTCAGTGTTTACGTAACGTTCAAGAGCTTCCTTCCTTTCTCGCGCCAGCACCTAAGCTGAACCTGTGAAGTTGGTACCGTTGTCACTGTAGAGATGCTGGGGTGGACCTCGGCGAGCAATCAGTCTATGGAGTGCCGCTAAGAATGTTTCAGAGCTCAAATCTGAGACTAGCTCAAGGTGTATAGCCTTCGTCGACAGGCAAACAAAAACCGCTACGTAGCCCTTGGTTGTTTTAATTCCTCTTCCTTTGTTGGCCTTGACCTCAACATAGCCAGTGAAGTCAACGCCCGTGTGCGTGAACGGTCGCGATGGTGTTACTCGGGGTGCCGGCAGATCTGCCATAACTTGATTGTTGGTTGTTGGTTTGAATCGGTGACACCTGATGCAAGTACGAAGCCGATCCTTCACTGTTCTAACACCTCGTAGTATCCAAAAGTTGTTTCGCAGATGCGCCAGAGTGAGTCTCGGGCCTCCGTGAAGTGTTGTTCTATGGGCTTGTTGTATCAGTAACTCCGTCAGCCTGTCGTCGTGCGGAATGATAGCTGGATGTTTCTGTGCGTATGTTATACACGCGTGTTCTAATCGACCACCAACACGCAGCACGTTATTTTCGTCCAAAATCGGATTAAGTTTTAAAAGTCGACTTTTGTTAGATATGGCTTTATGTTTCTTTAATTGCGCAATTTCCTCGCTAAAATGTTTGTTCTGCACAGTCCGTATTATTGCAGTCTGCGCATTCCTTAGTTCCGACGTTGTTAAGTGCGGCGACTGCAATTTATTTTTTCCACTTGCGTTGTTAGCAAAACGCGACACCCAGCCGAGCGTTCGAACTACACGTGTCATAGAGCTGTTTTTATTCAGAAGGGTCTCTATAACCGGCGATGTCGATTGTAGAGAGCATGTTTGTTTGGTGTGTTTTCGCTCTTCTGTGGGTTCTTGATATACTGGTGTCTCCGTTAGTGTTGTTATGTCGTTAGATAGCGATGGTGGGCCTTCAAACCATAAATGGTGTGTTAAAAGTTGCGATGGTAGTACGCCTCGACTTGCGCAATCCGCGGGGTTGTCTTCTGAGCGCACATGTCTCCAACAGTTGGCGGGCATGACTTGGGTAACCTGAGTGACTCTGTTGGCGACGAATGTCTTCCATCGTGTTATGTCGCCTTGTAGCCATCCCAATGCCACAGTTGAATCGGTCCAGCCATACACTTGTACTGTCTGATTGTTTAGTGAATTTAAAGTTTTTCGCATTAACTTTGCAAGTAAGCCCATTCCGCAAAGTTCAAGTCTCGGTAGAGTGACGTGTCTGGTTAAAGGCGCTAACTTAGTCTTTGCGGTTATTTGTTTAATTGTTATTTGGCCATGTTTATTGGTACTTTTGCCATAAATAACGCAGCCGTACCCCTTTTCAGATGCATCGCAGTATCCATGTAATTGTTGTACATCTCCGACCCATCTTGGAATTGTTATGTTGTTAAGCATTGGCAGCTCGGCTCTAAAGGTCCGCCGTTCTTCTTGGATTTGATGCGGGAGGGCCTCGTCCCAAGACAGAGGCTGTTTCCATACTTGTTGAAAAATGATCTTGCCCTTCATTGTAACTGGAGAGAGCCATCCAAGTGGGTCATATAGTTTTGATAAGTCGGATAGCAATGACCGCTTGGTGATGACGTCATATATGCGCGGACTTAAGCTGGCGATGTTGAACGTAAATTGATCTGAGCAGGGATTCCATAGCACTCCGAGAGTTTTGTTGTTATTTACGTTCTTAAAGTCGATCAAGTTTTGGCTGATTTGATCTTCCGTTAAATCTTCAAGCAGGCGAGGGTTGTTACTAGCCCATTTGCGTAGGTTGAAGCCCCCTGCTCGTAGTAGTTTGATGAGTTGTTGTTGCGATATTTTGGCTTCCTCAAGGTTATTGTTTCCGCCAAGGAGATCGTCGACATACAGTTGTTGGTCTAAAATCGTAGCTGCGAGGGGGTACTGTGACCCGTCGTCTGCGATCAGCTGTTTGATGGTCCGCATTGCCAAGTAGGCTGCGGCCTTGGTTCCGTATGTCACGGTGCAAAGCAGAAACTCCTGGATTGGTTCGGATGGCGAGTTACGCCAAACAATTTTTTGTAAATGTTGATCTTCTTCTTTTATAAGAATCTGTCTGTAGAACTTCTCGATATCCGCAGTGTATACGTGGCGATATGACCTCCACCGAAGAATTATAGCTTGGAGGTCTTGTTGTAAGTTTGGACCGCTCTCCATAAGTTGGTTAAGACTTCTTCCTGACCTTGTGGGGCTACTAGCGTTAAAAACTGTTCGTAGGCGTGTTGTGGTGGAGTCAGGTTTCATTATTTGATGATGCGGAAGGAAGCAGCTGGGCTCTCGCTGTACGGTACACAACTTCATGTGCCCTAGCTTTATGTATTCATTTATGAAGCTTTTGTAGCTGTTACATAGCTCTTCGTTTTTCGCTAGACGTTTCTCTAATTGAAGTAACTGCGCTATTGCCTGTGGCTTAGAAGCTCCGAGTTTTTCTTCGAAATTGGGTTGCATTGGAATTTTCACCTCGTAACGCCCACTTTCCAATCTTTTAGTTGTTGTACTGTATAATGTTTCGCAATATTCTTCAGTTGGAGTCATATTGCTAGTTTGTTCGGTTATTTCCTCGATTTCCCAGAACTGAGCGATGTCTTCAAGGTTGTTGAGCACCGCGTGGCAGTTGAACGTTTTTACGTTTCCCAAGAGCACCCATCCGAGTCTTGTTTGTTGAGCAATTGGGGCATAGGCAGGACCTCTAAGAATGCCATCCATTATTATATCTGCATACACTCCAGCATCCAGTAGGGCGTCTATAGGCCTAGAAATGTTGTAGTCCGGGTCTGCGAGGTTGATGTTCCTGAGATGAGACCATTGTTGTTTTTCAAATGAGTAATTTGGTAAATTGTTTATCATGTTGTTCATAACTAGTGCATCTATAGAGAATTCATGATCCCCGTATAGTGACTGGCACAATAATTGTAGATTTCCGTTACTTTGTTTGGCGGACATTCCAATGCCTGAGACCGTGGCGTTCTGTTTATGTCTCTTGAGATCAAGTCGTTGAGCTGCAGATTCAGTGATCAGGTTTATCTGGGATCCCTGATCCAGAAGACAGCGAAGCTGCATGAAGGTACCGTCAGCAGCCTTGACCTTAATTTGGACAGTAGCTAGCAGGACCTCGTTGAAGTTTCCTGATACGTGATTGTTAGACTTCTGTTGTCTATCCGAGGTTTCAGGTTGTTCTTGGATCGCCGACATTGAAGTAGCCGGCGGCGCGCGGGCGGTGTCACGTAACAGGTCATGTAGCGACGTGTGATGTGCCGTATTGCACACCTTGCAACGTTTGATTGACGTGCATTGTTTTCCGTTGTGCGAGAATAAGCAATTTCCGCAAATGTTCAATTGCGAAATCGTTGCCTTTTTAGCACTTGGAGTCATGTTCTGAAATGTTTTGCAATAGAGTAGAATATGATTTGTTTTGCATATCGGGCAATTACGTTCTGTGTTCGCATGATATGATTTCGCAATATATCGCTTGAACTTGCCGCTGTTGTGCCCATCGTTTTGTGGCGCTGTAGGAAAGTCTCGGGCTTGTCCGGGACTGGTCCTATGTTGGTTTGTAGTTGTCTGTTTCCGCTTGACCACAGGTTCTAATGCTGTGAATTTACCCTCCAAAAATTCAATGAATTCGTCGAAATGTGGCAATTCACGCGGCTTCTTTCTTGCTTCCATGTAGGATGCGTAGGTGTCAGAATCCAATTTGTTGGTCAAAATGTGCACCAAAAGTGGGTCCCAAGATGAAGTATCGACACCCAGGTTGTGGATGGCGTGCACGACCTCTAGGCTGGTGTCATGAAGTCGCTTAATTTCAAAGGCATTTTGCTGTTGTATGGCTGGTTGGTTAAGGAATAATTGCATTTGCTTGGTGAAGAGTAGTTGAAGGTTGTTGTATCGGTGGTTGAGAAGCTCCCAGCAAGTGTCGTAGTTTTCAGCCGAAACTGATAGATGTTGGACTATGCGCTCCGCCTCGCCGCGAAGCTTGCCTTTCAGATGTTGCATTTTCTGTGCCTTGCTTATCATGTTGTTGTTGTGAATTGCCTCAGAAAATAAATCGATGAATGTTGGCCACTGGGTATAGTTCCCAGCGAATGTTGGAATATCTACCTTGGGCACTGCTTGGAGTTGATGAGCCGTGGAGTTTAGCTTTTGGTGAAGTTGCTTCTTAGTAGACTCGTAGACGGATTCGTGCTGAGTGTACTCCTGTTCGTAATCTACGTCTGCACCAATAAACATGTTGTCCAGTTTCCAGTGAACTTCGTCGATCGCCTTCCACCTCGTCTGTAGCATTTGTAGCTTGTCCTCAATTTCCCATCTTTCCGAGATCTGGTTGAAGTCGATATTCTTGATCATACGAGTAAAGGCTCTAAAGTTGGTTGTTTGTTGGCTGAATAACTCATCTGCCTGCGATGGAATACCCTTTTCCTCCGTCGTTGAAAGTACACAGGTCTGTAGCTTGTTTTTGAACATGTTGTACAAACCTTTGACGTTGTCTACCAACTTGGCGTAGTCTTCATTCAAAATGGTCTTGTCCTCTGAAAGCTTGAGCTCTTCATGTTTCGTGGTAAACTCTTCCCAGAGAGCTTCCAGTGTTGACATTCGTTTCTCAATGTAGTCAGCGGTTTTACGTCCAGCAGAATCCTTCTGGAAGTTGGTTTTCATCTTATCGATGGTTTCGAAGATGATGTACTGTCTCTTCAAAGTTTCCATTGTTGATGTTGTTGTTTCCTTGGAATGAAATGTTGATTGTTCGGTTCAATCCCGCGCGATCGTGTCCTTTGTTTCTTCTTGCTCAATTAAACTGGTGGAACCCGCTTGTGGGAAGCCAGCCAAACTGAGCCACCGTGTAGAAGACACAATCACACTGAGAGGATCCGGTTCGAAGGACCAAAAATGTAGGGTCTAATAGTTTATTAAACCTTACATGTACGAACGTTATATGTTAATGTTGGGTTGTTATGTTGATCGGAACGATATCTTAAGTAAAAGATGCAACCGTCCTGGTTGAGTACCTTTATTGCACTGAAATAACAAAGTAATAAAACGTATTAGGTAAACAGCGTAATGACGCACGCTCGGGTGCATCGTAAGCTTAATATTAAAATGTCGAGTGTGCTCGTACACTAACTATATGACGCTGACTGTACCCTAAAAATCGCATTTTTGTCGGCGTGATTGATTTATATACCCATCCCGAATTACATATTTCTAGTAGCTAGGGTCACTGAGCCGCAGACGGAGGGACAGACAGACATGGCGAATGCGAAACTATGACGGGTTCCTTGTTGACTACGGAACATTTTATTTATTCGAAAGATTTTTTTTTGTAGAGGCCTTAGAACGCTATCTGTCATTGTGTGTAACTTTGTCCATCAGTGCGCATTCAAGGTTTTACCCAAGGGTTTCCTATTTCTATTTGAATTTCACTATACACATTACATTGATGATACCAAAGTTTGTATATTTATTGAACGAGCGAGCGAAGCGAACCAAATTCTCTCCCTCAGCTTGGTCTTTCGTATGTCCGGCTGTCCAGCTGTTCTCCTCTACAGCTCGCATTTCTCAACCGATACTCGTGAAGTTTTGTGAGCAGGTTTGATAAATACAATTAAAATGTTTCCGATTCAGTGTTAGGATTTTGAAGTGAAAACTTCTTTAGCGGCGCTGTGCACTTTTTGTGATGGGGAAACATTGTTAAACTGGCCACTGGTTTTCACTTCCGCCGGCACTCCCGGAGTGCAATCCGGTCGTTTTTTTTTTTTTTAGTTTTTTTTTACACAATTTCTTACGTAATACAGCTCTGCAAAATTTTAATGGCAAAAATCTAACTGTAAGATTGTATTACACTGTTGTACCTTTAAGTAACGTAAATACTTTGTTACCTTACAGCCCAGACCCCGTATCATGGTCGGCCTTATCACACGATAAGTGACAGGATAGAGCGTCCGTCACTGGCTAACACCGTTCGTTAGAACGAGACGACGCCTTATCCTGTCACTTATCGTGTGATAAGGCCGACCATGATACGGGGTCAGCTAGCACGATAGGTTTTAAGGTCACGTTTTACGGCGAAAATGTACTGAAACGTCACGTATAAAACCAATCTTGCTAGGGCCTCAGTTGTTGTTAATACAAGGCTTCTCATAAACTGGACATAGATCCCACACCTCGCAGCATTTTTTTAAATTATAAAGCTGACATTCACTGTCCATCACGCCATTTATGTTCCGTCGGCCATCATTGTTGGGCGTGATAGATGGCTGTCCCGAATCAATTTTCCGTCGCTGAATACGTAATTTATTACAAACTTTATGGAGAAGAAATACAATTGATGGGTGTTTCAAACAGTAACGACCGGGTTTCGTTCAGTGAGATAAAGTTAATATTTCGAGGAAGAGGCTTAGCTGGTCGATCCTTTGCCATCTAGATTGATTTACACCACTTATTCATTTCGTTGAAAAAAAAAACAATGAACTTATTATTTATATAAGAACTAGCTGATGTCCGCGGCTTCGCCCGCGTGTTTATAGGAAAATGTAACATATTGAATTTTCCCGTGGGAATTAGATGTTTTGTTTTCCCGCTGGAAAAATTAGCCTATGTCACTCTCCAGCTTCTACACTATCTCCATACAAAAAATCAGATCAATACGACGCTCCGTTGCGACGTGAAAGAAGGACAAACATACAAACACACACACTTGCGCATTTATAATATTAGTAAGGATTCACGAATAATAGCTACAGATAAACACAGCATGCCCGATATAAACCTTAATTAAAAAAGAAAAAAGCAATGGAGGGAGTCCGCAGTAAGCTCGGCCGAATTTCACCTTCCCATACAAACGAAGTTTCGTTCTCATTTTAAAACTATACGTGTTTGATTGTGACGAAACTTTGCATATACAATGACATGAGGTATATCTATGTCTGTAATTAGTTTATATGGTTCCAGTTTATAAAACAAACGAAATACAGCAATAACAAGTTTTGTATGAAAAACTTAATTCGCTGTATTTTTTACTAAGGTATCTGAAGCTACATAAACGAATTACAGACTTGAATGAATGAATTATTTATGATGATTTATTTGAAACACACACCACAACAACAAACTTTGCTTAAAACTAGAGAAAAAAAAAACATAAAATAAGTGATACATTGTTGAGGTTAGTCTCAAAAAGGAGTCCACTCAGCATGTGTCGAGGCATGAAGTGCCACGACACATGCTGAATTTCAGTGAATCCATTTAAACAGTACAAAACAAAAATAAAAACAAAACAAAACAAATAACAAAGAACACCAAGCGAAGCAACAGACATTTCAGCGAAGACACAGTTTAACTTGCGAAAAGCATAGCATATGAATAAATAAATAATAATAAATAAATAAATATTAGGGGACAATCTTACACAAATCGACCTAGTGCCATAGTAAGCTCAATAAAGGCTTGTGTTATGGGTACTAGACGACGATATATTTAATAGATAGAAATACTTAAATACATAGAAAACATCCATGACTCAGAAACAAATATTCATGCTCATCACACAAATATTTGCCCTTACCGGGATTCGAACCCAGGACCTTCAGCTTCGTAGGCAGCGTCACTACCCACTAGACTAACCGGTCGTCAAACGAATATAACGTATAAATAAATAATTGAATAAATAATGTGTATAAAATATCACTATAAAATATTTACAATAGTATGAATAAATATGTATACATACATTAACATACAACAATATTTTAAATTGTATATCGTCGGCTAGATAGAGGACGCTTGTTGCATTAGCAGATGAATTTTCAACTAGTTTTTAAAAGTAACCAGAGAACTAGAGTTTCTTATTGGCGGTGGAATGTTGTTCCAGCATCGCGTGGTAGCGTACCTGAAGCTGCCACGGAAACTAGCCGACCTGTGACGCGGGCAGATGAGGCGAGGGGCTTGTCTCACATGCTTATTGGAGAATGTTAGTCGATCGTAGAGGTACCTGGATTGTTTACTCTGAACCATCCCAAACAGCAAACAAGCAAAGTGAAGTTTCCGTCTAGCATCCATTTTAAGAAGTTAAGAGAAGCAAGTAACATCCATTTTAGTACTGTTGCTTAAGAATGGCGTCACATGGGCTCTGGGTGGAATAGGAAAACAGAACCGGGCACAGGCATTCTGAAGTCTCTGTAGTTGCTGTTTTGTACGCGATAGTAGACACTCTCCAATGACCGTGTCCGCATAATTTAGCTTTGATAGAACTAGTGTGTCACAGAGCTTGATACACATGTCTATGCTTAAGTGATTGCGAATCCTATACAGAACTTTAAGTCTGTAGAAACAATTACGGACGGTTTCAAGAACATGGTTTTCAAATTGCAGTCTTCCGTCCATAAGTACTCCCAGATTTCTGGCTTCAGACACACGAACAATGTTTTCGTTCAGAATACGGACGTGTGGCTGGCGAGATAAAGTTTTTTCAATTTGATTTTTTGTTCCGCTGCCGGTTAATGTACAGCCATAATAATGTACGGCCAAAATAATGTACAGCCCTATAATCCGCGTCCATACTGTACATGGATTATCGGGCTGTACATTATTGGGCCGTGCATTATTGGCTCCCTTTTGTTCCTAGTACGATAAATTTCGATTTTAGGCGGTTCAAAACTAGACTGTTTTTATTAGACCAGGAAGATATTTGACTGAGATCATGATTTAGCTCTGCGACGGCTATATTGGTTTGTTCGGGTTTAAATGAGATATGCACCTGTAGGTCATCTGACCTACTAATGCTACTTACTATGTCGGTACTATATTATATAAATAGGATCGCACCTAATATTGAACCCTGGGGGACCCCTCTGTAGACTATAGACCTCTCGGAGACCATTGCTAAACCCTCAGAGTTTCATACTTCAACCTGCTGAGTGCGCTCACCGAGGTACGTTGAGAACCAGTTTATTGCCTTATTATCAAGTCCGTAATACGTCAGTTTAGATAACAACAACGTGATGTTAATTGTATCGAAAGCGCGTGAAAAATCTAGTAGGACCAGAATTGTGGACCATCGTCTTGCGCAGTCAGAATATCGTAAACAACATCAAGAAGAGCTGTTGCTGTGCTGCGTTTCTTCCTGAATATATCTCATGTCATTGTATATGCAAAGTTTGGTTACAATCCAACACGTAGTTTTAAAATGAGAGCGTAACTACGTTTGTATGGAAAATCGAGCTTACTGCGGGCTTTTAACTAAATGAAAAAGTTTCTAATCTAATTTCGACTCATTTTTAGTACGTGTTTAAACTGGCACTTTGAGTACAAATACAGTCAGCATCATATAGTTAGTAGCAGCCAAAGTAGCCAAATATATCGGAACACGTCTTTATTACGATAGGAGTGTGTGTTACGATATATTTGGCTACTTTGGCTGCTACTAACTATATGATGCCGACTGTACAATGCCGAAATACATAATACACTAGCGAAGAATGGAAAATGAAAACGAATAGGTACGTCTATAAATAATCCGACGCATATTCCAGGAAATCCTGTTTCCTTTTAAAATCATTGAATGACCCCTTTCCTTTGATGTCGGCACGGCACGGCGGCGTTACGATATCTTACAGTTATATGTAAAGTAAATTCTGTAAACAATGCTTGGTACAAACGCCAACACGTTAACTGACCATCCTGTGTTTATATAGAACCTTATTACAATGCACATAAGGTGCACCGATGCCGATGGTCAGTTAGCTGTGTTGTCGATAGTACACTTGGATTATTTTGTGTTTTTACCCGTAGATAGAAAAGAGAGGAATTGAGGTTGACAGAATTTTGACAAATTCGATGACGAAATATAGATTCATCTCAAATATTTCTATTATAGGATTGACATAGGGTATTATTATGTTGTAATCAGCCAGGTTTGAGATTTCAATGATAATTTCTATGCATGATGAATACGATGTTACATTAGACTCTCTACATACTATATTGATAGGTTGCTAGTGTATCGCCCACAGCACCAACCCTATTCCCATAGTTCACTCTTACGACGTGATCGCATCAGAAATGAAGCTATTTGCAGCGTAGCGTATAAATAGGTATACCGATTTAGCCCTCCGAATCGCTAAACTTAAGTGGCATTGGACGTAGAACCGACGGCCGTTGGGGCGGAAAGGTTCTCGAGTGGCCACCACGTACCGGCAGGCGCAGCATGGGTAAACACCCCACTAGGTGGGCTGATGACCTGGTAAAGGTCGCGGGAGTCCGCTGGATGCGGGTGGCGCAGGACCGGTCATTGTGGTACTCTTTGGAGGAGGCCTACTCGTATGTCCAGCAGTGGACATCGTTCGGCTAATATGGTGATGATGACTCTTACAATACCTGCGGGAAGAAACGGGATGGCGCTATTCTGACCCGACACATTACTTGCGCCTCAACGAGCACTTGCCTAGATATGTAAGTGAACTGAAATTATGTTACTTTCGTTTTTTTGTGGTTACTTAATTATTATTATGACAAATAATTGCACACTGCTTACTATTTTTATGGGGCATAGTTATACAATTAGTATCAATCTATTTTTAGGGGATTTTAGGGGATATCCCCTAAAATCTTCATAGCTGTCCTGCAATGTATTTTCGCCGAGCTGAACTGGAAATCGGAGGGCATTAAAATTGGAAACACTCGTCTTAACCACCTAAGATTCGCTGACGATATCGCAGTCCTAGCTGAAAATCATCACGATTTACAAAACATGATACACCAATTAAACACAGCAAGTATAAAAGCCGGCCTACACATGAATTTAAATAAAACTAAGATAATGACAAACGATACAAAGGAAAAAATCATGCTAGACAACACCGAACTAGAATACGTCGACCACTACATATATTTAGGGAAGCAAGTAGCGTTCTCTAAAACAAACAACGCAGATGAAATAAACAGACGAATCAAATCCAGCTGGAACAAATACTGGGCAAACAAAGAAATACTGAAAGGCAACTATAATCTCCATATGAAGAAAACTGTCATGGACACATGTATTCTTCCATGCTTAACATATGGCTCCCAAACTTGGACTTATACAAACAACATAAAAAATAAAATAACATCATGTCAAAGGGCGATGGAGAGAAGCATTCTAAACTTAAGAAGAATCCATAAAGTAAAAAGCCAAAAGATCAGGAAAAAAACTAAATTGACCGATGCTCTACAACAAGCACTTAAATTGAAATGGCGATGGGCCGGCCACGTAGCCAGGTACACTGACCAGCGCTGGACTCTCATATGGAAAACGAAACGTGGGACGACCTCAGCAGCGCTGGGAGGACGAAATAAAAACAGCAGCAGAAAACAATTGGCTTGAAGTGGCACACAACAGAGACACGTGGAAGAAATTGGAGGAGACCTATACCCTGCTAAAGGGATCCCAATAAAAATTAAACCGAGAGAGGATATAACTCAAAAATATATACTTAGGGAAGAAGCCGAATACAAAAAAAAAAGAAAAGGAAAGGAAAAAAACTAAGTACTAGATTATTTATTTAGTCTCTAAGGAAAAACTACTTGTAATTTACATTTTTTTACGGGAAATAAAAGGTTTTTTATTTTATTTATTTTATTTTATCAATCTATAATATTATTAATATGCAGCTATAATATTTAACATTATTTTGTGGCCTAAATGTTGAAAAAACATAAAATAATAGCCACTGACACATTTTTACTTTAGTTTATACATACTAATTTAAAACAATAATTACGATTTGAAGTAATGTGAAACGGAACGTGTTTTAATCCAACAATCAGCGTCTGGTGACATCACTCCTGTCAAAAGTCAAAACTTAGGCAACTCTATGACATCTAGGGACGAACCACGGACAAACAGATATGGCGAGTGACACTCATGAGTGACGTCACAGGAACTGTAGATCCGTTTAGGCGCGAAAGTTTAATTTTTTAATACTTTCGTGGTCTATTCTACATGCGATTCTTTCAAATGAAAGCAAAAATGAAAATGTTGC
Organism: Epinotia ramella; assembly: GCA_947578815.1. Classification (NCBI taxonomy): domain Eukaryota; kingdom Metazoa; phylum Arthropoda; class Insecta; order Lepidoptera; family Tortricidae; genus Epinotia; species Epinotia ramella. Next base: position 1,065,403 of record OX388210.1, read on the forward strand.
ATCTTCCCTATTGCATAAAACAAGCCCTTTTATTATAGGAAATCACACAACCTAAAAACGAACTTTTCGAGCATGAGAAGTGAAAATATTATTTATTTATAATGAATTGTACGAACCTTTTCCATGAGATGGTAGCTAATTGAGACTGTTCACGTTACAGGCGAAATAACCTTACACAGCTTTTAAACCCGTAATTTGTATATAAAACAACCCTTTTCTACTAAGGCTGCACAAACGATCTAAGCGATAAATGCATCTAGAAAAATCAATAATATAGTAGGTACATCGCACAGAGACCGAGAAATTAGGGATTGCCAGCTGAGTAGATATAGACGGACGAGCCTAGCGAATTCGGATAGGGATAGGAGGCTGGCAATCCATTAATACGCCGAGGTATGCAATGAAAATAAAAAAAAAGCTCTGAGTTATGCCTAGGCCACCAATTTGGTATTGAAACACCCTTACCTTAAACTTACCTCTACTTCGCAGCCTATAAAACACATAATGTCAATATTTCCTTGCGTGTTTGACAAAATTCCATTCTTCTCACTGTTCCCAACTTAGCTATAAACGGCAATAAATGCGTTTATATTACCGTGTCTCATAACGCTATTTGAATCCAATTTCAAAATTCATTCGTTCACCCGTTCTATTTCCATCCATTCGTACCGTTACCAGCGTGACTGGAGTGTTCCCGAACTTCGAAATTCAAATGAACGTATGCATTTCAATTTTAGTTTTCACTATTTTCCTTATTTTACGTTCTTTTTAATATTAGACTTAATTCCGATTGTAGTAGCGTTGGAAATTGCATTGCGTTTGTTTTAGTACGTGTCGTTTTAGTTTCGAAGTATTGTATCAGCAATTTCTCATCGTTACGGGCTGTGGACATACGGTTTTATTAAAATTGCCCATTTTAAAATGCATGAGTTTTTATATTAGCTATGTGTTATTATTGAAGTTATTATAGAAGCGGAAAAATTGCAGGGTTACTTAGGATATAATTATGTCATACCTGTTAACTATAGGTACTGCTGTATGCTTTGGAGTGGCCAGATTTTTTAGAGAACCTATAGGTAGGTACTTACTTGTGCAGATCCGATAATAAAAGTTTACTAATGATGAAATATTACAAAGTGAATGTCACTTCTTGCAATACCTTGCTTTGTGTTTCCAAGTTTTCTTAAATGCGCATTTATAGTGTGACCTTGGCAAGAAAGTGAACGGCCAAAAAAATCGTTACAATGTAAATCAAAGTCAATATTAATGTTAAAATTAAACATGCTCTTGATCCTCTTTTAATAAAGACGATCTATCGTTCTTTAAAAATGAATTACCTTAAAAACTTTGTTATAAAATAGCCGGAAAACCTATAAATTAAACATTGAAAACATTAAATTTCTTCCCAAACGGTCCTCCGGGCTTTGCGTTTTTTCGTAATCAAAAACCCTACTTAAATAATTTGCACGCGGAAACTTAAACACAAATATATTCCCAACGGCCAGGCCCTTCCCTTTCGTCAAATATTTAAACAGCCCGAAATGAGTGCGGAGGGAGAATCCTTACTTCCCTCCAAAAACCCTTCTTACTACTCAGCATTAAAACCAAATTTAACTTTATTTTAAAAAGCACTAGGTTGACTTTCAGACAACGCGATTACGCCAGATACGAGGTCTGGTAAGTAAGGTGTGGTAAAGGCGTTTTCCTACTAAACAAAACATCGAATCACTGTACCAACATTACGCACACGTTGCGAGTGTGTACGCGGCATTAGGGAAGCATCCAAGAGTGTTGAACTAACCTTTTAGTCCAGGCAATGAATTGACAACTTGTATGGAAAAAATGTCAATTTTGGAAATAATTTATAATAACTTATTTTTTATGTAAGTATAACGGGTATATTATCAATTAAATAGTTACCCAGCGACAAAATCCGACAAAATTTCAGACATCGAAAAAATTATAAGTTAACTGGCTTCTAAAAAGTCAGTTAAAATATTAATAAATGTTTTTGTCTTTATTTTGGTTCATTTAATAATAATAATATTCAAGATAAATCGTACAAAAAAAGATAATGCATGCTTCATTTATTTCTACATAATTACTTCCGGGTGGAAAGTTTGTCGGATTCTTGACTAAATCATCTTAGAATAACATTTTCAAATGAAATTAACAAAAAAACGCTATTATAAATTAATGTTTTTCAAAACCGTATTTTGCCTGGAGTATTTTCCGAGTTTGTTGGCCCGTGGAAGCGGTTGCGGAATTTTTGAAATGCCTTTGAATGTAGAATGTTGTTTTGTAATGAGTACCTACATGGGTAATCAACTAATCATGCAACATTATGTGTGTTTATTTAGACATACGATTGCCGTGGATCCGGTCAAGTTCTAAAACGCGGAAAAAGCCGAGTGGAATAGGGATGATGACTAAGATTTTTTGTGACGTCATTCGAACAAGTTTTTGGAGAGGAACAAATGTTTGTATGGGAGCAACTACAATTAAAGAACATAAATACCTAAGAATTTGAGATAAAGATTGACCTCGCTGGCGGCAGCGCGAAACACTTCATACTGTGTGTCTATACAAGTGTGACGTCACATTTGTATATTTGTACTAATCGTAGTATAGAAAATCAGGTAAATTGTTGTTTCGGTCGCGAAATACTGCGTTTAAGTACATAGTTGTCGTACAATTTTGTTTCTAGAAAAGCGTAAGGATTCTATTGCTAACTTTTAATTTACTCTTGGACAATAAAAAAAATGCATATTTTTCTAAACTTTCAAGGTTCATATCTTTTTATGATTTTAATTATATTTTATAATTTATACTTTATTACGATAGTTTGATGGTTTACTATCCATTTAGCATCACTACGTTATCAATTTCAACATGAGGCATCATGTCTATTGCTACAGAATAGACGTAAAAAACTTAAGCAAGGCACCTCTTGTATGTAGTTGTGACCTGTTCTAATAGATATTCCATATTTAATAAAGAAATAGAAAAACCATTTATTCCATAAAGCACAAATAACAGGATTAACCCGACGAACGCGCGTCGTCTGTAGAACAATGTGTAAAGGGCTTATGACCCAACTCCGCTCCCTAATTGGGATGCTAAATTCAGGTGTTACTAGACACACGTGTTACTAGCGCGCTCGACGGGTTAAAAATAAGATAAAATTGGACTAACGCTAAGGCAAGGGCACAGAAAGAAAATATGTAACACTTGACAAACAAATTAAATGCCTTCACTTTTTTCACCTATATTTAGGCCTAAATCACACTGGCGCAGCCTGCGGTGGCGGTCAATAGTAAACTTGACATTAACTGTCAAATTTACTATTGATTCTATCTTTGCTCTTACTCCCTCAAGACCTTTGTCTCATCCACATAACTTTACCCCTATTAGTCTATGGTACCTACAGCAGCACGTGTCACATCACAATGCTGTCAGAATCACCTATTTCGAATTTTGTGCAATTTGGTTAGTCAATGTGTGCGTCAGCGTGTGCTAAACTTATTTCGTTTGGTTGAAAACCGGCTTCACTAGGTTGTTCGTAATGCTCTATCTTTTTTCTTGGTATAAGCTACACACAGCACTGGTTTTTTACAAAACAGTGTAGATTTACTTCAATTATTAAATTAATTAGGTAGGTACGGAATATATGTGATTGTAATCTTGGCCTATGTAAAAGTACCTACATAAAAACTGAAGATTTTAAGAATCGTGATTTTCTATGTCACCAATTTCCTAATAACTTCACAGTTTTATTGTTATATATATACAGACGAACTTTTTGTAAATTCATGCTATTTAATTTTCAAAAAATGACATGTAAATATTCAAAATGAAATAAATGTATTTATTTATCTATCTATCATTACGGTCATTGTTAACATTTTTTTTATTGCTAATTCGACTGGCCAGTTCAACCATATCCTAATCCTTCTATTGAAACACGAACGTACACTGAAATAATGACCTAGCTGGGTCTGGAACCACATCCCTTTTAGCGGGCAGAACTTACTAATTGAGATACAGAGGCTCTAGTATAAGTTTTACCGAAACAAAACTTTACGATCGCGTTTGCGTTTTACCCTCAATTTGTATGGGATTCGACAGCTTAACGCGAACGCGGTCGTAACGTTTTGTTTCGGTAAAACTTATACTAGAGCCTCAGGTCTAGGTGCTTGACCGACGGATGTTGTCGTTGTTACAGAGGCTCTAGTATAAGTTTTACCGAAAGAAAACGTTACGACCGCGTATGCGTTTAGCTGTCAAATCCCATACAAATTGAGGGTAAAACGCAAACGCGATCGTAAAGTTTTGTTTCGGTAAAACTTATACTAGAGCCTCTGATCTTAAAGAAACTACAACCCACGAAAGGTAAAAGGAACGCTCTGGTTCAAATCCTGCCAACCTAGCTCTAGCATGATCACGGACGAATACTTTATGTCCAACATAAACACGCATGATCGCAGCATCAGGACAACAAAGGTAACCGATATAGCCCTCTGAATCGCTAAACTTAAGTGGCAGCGGGCAGGGCACATTGCACGTAGAACCGATGGCCGTTGGGGCGGGGCGGAAAGGCTCTCGAGTGGCGACCACGTAACCAGAGGCGTCTCTAGTCCATGTAGCGCTCGTGTGCAAACATTACTCTATAGCGCCCCCTAGTAAGCGCGCGGTCAAAATGGAATGGTTACAAAGTACGGCTTGGCGCCCCCCTAGGACCGCTGCGCCCGTGTGCAACGCACACCCTGCACAAGACGCAACATTACCATCCTCACCACTTAGATGGTTGGCAGTCCTCAACTGTGCGCTTCTCCAGAAACTTCCTGCCTCGCACAGCTAAACTGTGGAATGGATTGTCGCCTGCGGTATTTCCGGACCAATACGACCTTCAAACCTTCAAGAAAAGAGCGTACTCCCATCTTAAAGGCCGGCAACGCACTCACAACACCTCTGGTGTTGCAAGTGTCCATGGGCGGCGGTAATCGCTTACCATCAGGTGATCCGTCTGCTCGTTTGGCTCCTATATCATAAAAAAAAAAAAAAAAAAAAAAAGTGCAGCGTGGGTAGACCCTCACAAGGTGGACTGGTGCCCTGGTAAAGATCGCGGGAGTCCGCTGGATACGGGTGGCGCAGGACCGGTCATTGTGGCACTCTAGAGGGAGGGCTATGTCCAGCAGTGGACGTCTTTCGGCTGATATTATGAAACTGTGTGTCAATAATAACAAGGTAGTGGAGTATTTTACTCGAACACATGAAAATCGTTATAAGAAAACGTCAATATTTTCGTAAGTAAATTCTCTCTCCCCAACGCCAAAACACTACGCAACGAATCCGCGAAAGTGATCCATAATATTCCGCTCAAGTTTTCTCACGAGCGTACTCAATTCTGGTAATTCCGTCGAGAAAGGACAATGCGGACGATAAACCTATCTAGGATTTACGGCGTCCGAATGAGCCGTTAATTTCCGAACGGACGAAGATAAAAAGTTACCACAGATAAAAAGTTACCGCAGATAACTGGCACATCGGGTGTTTTTTTTCTGGGGAACCTTACGTTGCATCCAGTTGGTCGATTGCGTAGTTTCGTACTTACGTGTGGTACGTTCTAAAATGAAACTTTTGTATGGGAAAATTACTGTTGACTTGTTCAACGCTTGTTCGAAAACCTGAGCAGTTACCAACCCGGGGATGTTGTGGCATATTGCAGCCGGGAAACTTCAAAGACGTAGTAAATAAATAAGTCAATTAATTAAGTCCCGTTTAATCATGTGTGACAATCGTGAAAGCTTAAATCAGTATTTGTGCAATTAAACCGGTTCTGTAATCGGTACTAAAGTTAGATGTGTATTTGCGTTTTATAAATTAGGTGTGTATATTTTATGCATAAGTAAGGTAATGTAAATATGGGTCTTTGTTGCCTGATTCAAATGCTACTATAATAAAATATATAATGTTAATAATATTATAAATGCGAAAGTTTGGATGTTTAGATGTTTGTTACTCAATTAAATGGCTCAACCGAATTGGATGAAATTTTGCACGAAGATAGTTTATAGCCTGGATTAAAATATAGGATATTTTTTATCCCGTGCCCACGCTGATGAAGTCACGGACGGAAGCTAGTATATGAATAAATAAACTTGTAGTGTAAGAATAGTAAGTTTAAAAAGTCGGTTCGCGTAATACCAGTCTCCGATAACCGGTAGTTATAGTTACGCGCCTGTAATTTACTAAACCACGATGGGCCAGGCTTCGAATGGGGGCATTCGAAGCCTGGCATTTTCGTCGGTATCAGGAAAATAATGTTTGTGTTTTCATATATATTGTGTGGTGTGTTTGTTTTGAAGCCATATTTGGGACGGATTTAATTTGACTTGGATTGCTATCTGAGTTGTGTATGATAGTTCGTTGTGGTGATAAGGTTTTTAATTTAAATCCTCATCTGTATAATTAGGGTGTAGACTCAAAATTTATTATTACTTCCAAGGAAAGAAGGCAAAAAAATATGCCTAGTAACTAAAATCTCATTCGGCTATGTAAAAGAATTACGACAAAGATAGATGTATTTCAGCACTGCCATCACAGAACGGGCCGCAAGCCTGTTACATTTAATGCTACTTTAAGGGCCTGTTTCACAATCTCCAGTTAAAACATATCCGTCAGATAAATGTTGGCTGTCACTTTTCTTTTATATGACGGGAGAAAAGGATAGCAATAATTTTAACTGGCAGATAACTTTATCCGGCGATTGTGAAACAGGCCCTAAGTAACATTCACTCAATAAAACTTACTTATAAACTGCAAGTTGGAAATTCAAAGTAATTCAAAGTAACCACATCATGACGCACTACTCCCTATAGTCCCTATACATGTTTGAGGTACTCTAAGAACCAATCTAAGAACTTAAACGGGTTGAAGTACCAGGTAAACAGCTCCGATCCACTGGAAGGCTAAGAACAGTACCGCGTCGCATCGCATAGCACTTTCAATAAAAAATCCTAGGGTAATAATAATAAATTGGCCCAACGTATTACGAGCGTCTACCCTCCAAATTGCGAACTGAACCATCTGACGAAACATTCAAACGTCAGCTGAGAATATTTTTATTAGAACATCCATTGTATTCTGTTTGTGAGTTTATGGACATATAATATATTTGACATGGTTAATTTAATTTTAAAATAATAATTTCAATTTGATAATGTTCTAGTTTTTATTTTGACGATCATTACGAGATATCAATATCAATATTTATATTCCTTATTTTGACTTTATCATTACCTATATCATTAATCATTTTGTAATATATGTCCATAATAATGTTGTATTGTACTTGTGACATTTCATTCAATTAATAGTCATTATTTGCCGATCATTAAATAAATTCGTGTAAATTAGCTTAAAGTTAACTTATAATGTAAATTTATTTTATGAAATAAAGAAATCTAAAATCTAAATCTAAAATTTCAAACCTTTAATTTGATCAAAACCTACATGTATACGGTCGGTGGCACAGATTACGTTTCAATATTGGATCTTACTCCTTTCTAATAAGACGCAAAATGTTTGCATAATTATCGTGTACTGTGGACTTTATACCCTGACAAGTTTCTTTTTAATCCTAGCCATGTTGCGGATTTGACGCGAGACGCGCGGAGAAAGGGACGGATAGTGCATCTCGCCGCGTCCCTTTCTAAGCGTTCTAATAAGAAAGGGACGGATAGTTTATCTCGCCGCGACACAGGTCGCGGGCGACATCGTGTGATAGCAATGCTGGATCATACTCGTAGCAAGTGGAAATCTGTGACCGAGACAAGCACTTCAATCTCATTCGTAAAAGGTTTAAAATATAAAAACCGGCCAAGTGCGAGTCGGACTCGCGTGCGAAGGGTTCACAAAAAAACACGTTTGTTGTATGGGAGCCCCCTTAAATATTTATTTTATTCTGTTTTTAGTATTTGTTGGCAACAGAAATACATGAAAACTTTTAACTGTCTATCACGGTTCATGAGATCTGTACAGCCTGGTGACAGATGGACAGACAGACAGGCAGACGGACGGAAACGGAGTCTTAGTTATAGGGTTCCGTTTTTATTTTACCCTTTGGCTACGGAACCCTAAAACACCCTTTTACTTCTGTTTCTACTAATTAATAATACCTAAAAACTTTAGTTTTGTACTAGTTTGGAACTGTGCCAGGCAGCTTCAGCCACGCTATGAATTTGAGAAAAATCCGCAATAAGGTCGATTCTCCATACAAACGTAGCTATTACTGTCTCATTTTAAAACTACGTGTTGGATTAACGAAACTTTGCATGTACAATGACGTGAGGTACCTATATCCAGGTCTATAATTAGTTTATGTAGCTTCAGATACCATTTTTCATACAAAACTTGTTTTTGAGGTACTTCCCTTGGTTTTATAAACTAGAACCATATAAGCTAATTACAGACATAGATATACCTCATGTCATTGTATATGCAAAGTTTCGTCACAATGCAACACGTAGTTTCAAAATGAGAACGAGAGTCCGTTTGTATGGGAAGGGGAAATTCGGCCGAGCTTACTGCGGACTCTTAACACCGTGTTTTATCAGCGCCATCTTTTGTTCAATATTATAACCACAACATAATTATGGTTAGCTGCGTTGCACTTTAAAAGATAATTTCGAATCATTTTTGCAATCATATTGGCGTAGATTCCATGTAAAAACAATCATGATAATTTCCTAAAATTAGTACAGTCAACTCCATCTATTGACCGACATGTTGTAAATTTTTTACACAATTTCAATCGTAATGCTTAAGGCGCCGTAGCCGCCGCGAAGTTAAGCGAACAGAGTTTTTGAAACAATATAATGCGTCTGTTTATAATAATATGGTTTCAAATAAATACGAATAGTAATCTTGAGGCTTTTCTGCAGGGAAATCAGTGCTTCGAAACATGATTAAGCAAATTTCGCTCGATAGAAAAAAATCACGAACATAGTTCTAAAACACACAAAAATACACTTAAAATATTCGTGACAAATTATGCACAACAGCTATATATATTAAAATTGCTTCTAAAAATCGGCAATATCATGTTTGAGGGAAATCAGTGTTTACATTTTTATTTATTTAAACGGCCAAAAATTAAAATTTAAAAACATGTTATCCGCGCTTCCGAGCACGCACTTCCATCTCGCTCACGCTTATGCTCAGAGAGAAGACCATGAACCTACGGCGCCTTCAATATTAACCTTAATTAATAAAATTGATTGATGTTGTGTACTATACCAATTCCGTTAACACAACCATGCTGACCGAAAATGCTACATAATGTACGATGTCTTATTTATTATAAAAGTGCACAATCTGCTAATCGCCTTACGACAGAATAGATTCAGATTCAGATTCAGATTCAGATTCAGATTCATTTACTCACAATATAAGATTACATTATAAATTACATTCCATGTCAATTTAAAAGAATCCCTATTGTGATCGTCAACAACATACGATAACATTCAATAAAAGTAATTTGAAGAATAATAATTAATAACTAACAATTGAAATATAACTATGTCCACTTAATTTAAATTTATGTCATAGTTATCAAAGTTCACCTAAAAGGATCGTCAGTACATAATAATACGATAATTGAATTATATCAAAAAACAATAAATAACAATTATGCGGTTATGTCAAAAAATTCACTTATAGAATACAGTGGATTTTCCAATAGAAAGTTCTTAATCGACGCTTGAATATGGTTTCTGATGTTTCTATGCGTATTTCGGCGGGTACACGTTCATAGTACGTAGGACCTATGATGCGCGGGTTTTTTCCTGCAAGTGCCATGCGACGTGGGACTGTTCTTAGTTGGCCTGTGGAACGAATAGTCTTACCTGATACCTCGACAACCCTAAACATGGTTAAGTTTCGTCTAACAAACATTATAATTTCAAATAGGTATGTGGAGTAGTGCGTCATAATTTTGTGCGTTATGAAGATTTCTCTGCATGAGTCACGAGGTTTCACACCAGCTAGCGTTCGTAATGCCCGTTTTTGCATTATGAAGACTCGATTGGCATCCGTTGAGTTTCCCCAGATGAGTACTCCATAAGTCATTAATGAATGGAAATGAGCATAGTACACCGATTTTAATGAGACATTCGAAATTAGGGGTTTCAACTTTCTCAGTGCAAATACCGCACTACTCAACCCAGCACACAGCTTATCGACATGGCACTTCCAGTTAAGATTTGAGTCTAACATAAAGCCAAGGAACCTAGTCTCGTTGCATACTGGCATTGGACAGTTTGATATACAGGGAGGCACAGTTATATTCCGTCCTGAAAATATCATTATGTTCGATTTAGTGACGTTTAAAAGTAACCCATTTGCACAAAACCACTGCTGCAACTGCCTACATGCGTCACTTATCTTCGCACCAAGCTGCTCGTGCGTTTGCGCACTAACTATGACCGTAGTGTCATCTGCAAACAGCACGGGCAAGCCTATGGTGATAGCAGACGGGAGATCATTTACATAGGCCAAGAACAAGGTGTTGCCTAGGGCTGATCCTTGAGGGATGCCTTGGTTGATGTATCCATAGTCAGACTCAAGAGTTGTTCCATTTATGGATAGTTTGACCTTCTGCCTTCGATTTAACATAAAAGAACTAAATAAATCGTGAACCTTATCTCCAACGCCATAATATTTTAATTTATTTAATAGGAGCGCGGATGCGGAGGCGGATGCGGATTTTTAAAACAACGTCCATTTTATAATATCACGCGATCATCAAACACGTTGAGACTAAATTACAATCGTAGCGAACAAATAAAAAACGCTGATCTTGGTCACAGAAACGAAAATAAGTTTTACAGTACATATGGTGCTACTTTCCCGCACTAGTGCGGATAAGAGCACTTTCCGTGCATATGTCGAAACTTTAAAGAGCCATATGTACAGTAAAACGTTGTACGATACACGTGCGAATAGGTAATTCGCAACTCGAGTCGATTTAAAACACTCCCTTCGGTCGTGTTTTAATTTATCACCACTAGTTGCGAATTTCCTATTTTCGGCACTTGTATCGGAAATAACTATTACAGCACTAGTGCGGAAAGAGCACTTTCCGTGCATATGTCGAAACTTTAAAGAGCCATATGTACAGTAAAGCGTTGTACGATACTCGTGCGAACAGGTAATTCGCAACTCGTGTCGATTTAAAACTCTCTTCGGTCGTGTTTTAATTAATCACCACTCGTTGCGAATTTTCTGCACTTGTATCGTAAATAACTATTTTTTTACTAATGGCGTAAATATCTAAAACGCGTACGGCAGGCGCCGCGTGGGCTTCTTTCTTGTCATGAATTGCACTACATCCGATCCGCAAAAACTCCTCGTCGATATTGGCGGATGCGGATGCGGATGCGAATGTCTGCAACATCCCTGCTCTGGCTCGCTTACCCTAGTGCAGAACAGCTACTATTTTAATTTTTTTTAATGTAGTTTTTCAGTGGTACAGCGCATCGTCTAGCTGCCACGGTTTTATCCGTCTCTGTCTAAACATTCTGGGGGGCTAGCACAACTGACGCCGCGCCGCGACGCGAGTCGAGAAAGATCTACCCTCCTCTTTCTAATTTGCACGGTGCGAGTGAGACAGGAGACGCTCAGTCGCGCGCGAAGCGACTGAGCAGCAAGTTGTGCTAGACGTTTAGACAGAGATGGATAGTATATCTCGCCGCGACACAGTTCGCGGGCCGTCCTGTGATCCCTAATTTCCTCAGCCTGAGTAGGCTGCAATTCATTATTAATCGACTCAAACGAGTTTAAATAATGGTAATTAATCTTAAAATCGGACTTATTTAAATATGAATAAAACGTCACACATTTAGGTTCAGTCAGGGGTACCTACTACGCGCTATTATGACATTGGCAATATAGTCCTGTACAAATTTTTATTCCTTATTCATGTACGTATGTTAATACCGCTGACTGTACCTATTAAATGTGTCCAAACAAACCTTTCCCAAAAAGTGTTGCAAGCTCTCTATGGCCGGTTCCAATAATCAATCCACCGATAGTTTTCCATACCAACAGTTACATTTTGACACATTTTCTACGTGTAATCTGTCAAAATGTAACTGCCGGTAAGAAAAACTACCGGTGGGTTGATTATTGGAACCGGCGTGAAAGACATACCTAAAAGTATAAGTACCTATACTGGCTTGATTTATGAGAATCGATGAACGTCCATAACATCGCACTTATCATTTATTTTCCGAACCACGACAACCCTGACTCCGCTCGTGACCGCGACCTAACGCCTAAATCACCCTATCAGCTTTCAAGGCACATCCTAGCTTACTCCGAGGCCAGGTAACCACGGATAAAAAACCGAAGGAAGCGAAATATCACATCGGAATAAGGTTCCAAATCGATTATTCCGAACGCATCCGTATCGCGGTTAAAAATACCAAAAAAGTAATGCACTCGGTGAAGCGCTTATCACGTCCGCATACAGTCGAGATTTGTATGATGAAGTGTTTTACCGTTGTATGTACGTAACGAGGTGAAAGGTGAATGGACTGAGAGGGATAAATAATTCTATATTTTACGATTTGGACCAAGTTCTTTTGATGGACACGCTTTATTTGGCCTTAAATTTCGTGGAAGTAGGTGCACCAGTCAACAGTAAAATATTTATACGGGTAGGTACCTAGTTAAGGCACCCTACTTTTCCGCAACTATGTAAGCTACACGTGTTGCACAATGCGCATATTTAGATTAGTTACGGATCATAAGGTTAATCCTGTAACCTATTAAGAACACGGCATTGGCGACATCACGTAATGGTCATAAAATCCATAGTTTACGATGACTGATTCACGAAACTGCGCGATCTGGGAAAGCGTTACATCTAGTGGTGGGGGCCATGACGACTCTTTGTTACTCAACTAATGCATATATAAGGGAGGCTGCGCCCTCCCAGATTCATTCAGTGTTTGCTCCTCTCTCTGTAAGGTTGTGGTTCACTACAATATAAACTATAACTCCTTACTCTGAAGTTGCCAACTCAGCTCAGCGTGTCTCACCAACTTGAACAGCTCCTGACGGACGACTTCTTTACCTACTTCGACAAAAAATTATAGAATCGAAAAGCAAAATATTTTTGAAATTTAGCTGTCGAGTGTATAGATAATAAACTACCCAAAATTTTTGTTTCCGAATATTTTTTGTTCGATTAGCTTTTTTCCCCACTTTTTTATTTTCCTATGCGGTTGTGTTACCATTAGGTTAATATCCTCGTGTAATTATTTTACCTGTAGAACCAGCTCTCAATCCGAAATGCGTGGCAGCGGCCGGCGAAGCGCCAGAACCGACTTTATGGATATTTTTTTCGTATAAAGTCGGTTCTGGCGTTTCGCCGGCCACTACCGCGGCACGCTCGCTTCGCTCGCTCGGCTTGCGTGCTTTAAGGTCGCGGTTCACCTAATACTCCTCCTCGCTTCGCTCGTCGTCGTACGTACACCGACCTGCCTTGGAGTAGAATCAGGGTTCTGGTTATGGTCAGCTAAAAAACGGTTTTAGATGTGTCGTTTTGCGCATATGGCATTATGCGTGTGATTGAAAAAAAAAGTATATGTACGTAAGTAGTAAAAAACGCGACTGGAAAACAATAGTCTATCAACACATGGGAATATGAACTACATCGTCTAGAAAATTATCTGTTGGGGAAAAACGCGACTAGAAAACAATCCGTTTGTCATTACTTGCGTATACGAATTAAAAATAAAAAGCGGCCAAGTGCGTTTCGGACCACGCACAACGAGGGTTCCGTGCCTATTAAAAAGGTCGTATCGTTACTGAAATCTTATGGCACTTACGTCCTTTTCTTTAAGGAAGGCAGTTTTTTAGAAATATCTCAAAAACCTTTGAACCGATCTTGTTCAAAACAATTTTCGCTGAGAGAATTTAATAAGACCTATGAACATGATTTTTTTCATATTTTTAAAATACACGGTTCAAAAATTAGAAGGGGGCACAATTTTAGTGACTTTCGAGGAGATTATCTCCGACTTTATTTACTTAATCAAAAAAGTTGCTGAAAAACCTTATATTTATTTTGAAAGGCCTATAGCGATTGATGTGCCACACGTGGGCTTGCAATGAAATATTTTTTTTTGACTTTCAGTTTTATGTTGTTTTATATATGTATATACCCATTAAAAAAAATTTTTTTTAGTAATTTGATTACAAAACTATGTAGCGGTTAACAACATACACCTACCTACCTGAAAATTGTATTCAAATACACCTTATAGTTTTCGAGTAAAATGCCTGTGACATACGGACGGAGAGACAGACAGACAGACAGACAGACATGACGAATCTATTAGGGTTCCGTTTTTTGCCATTTGGCTACGGAACCCTAAAAAGTGGGGAAAAAAGCTAATGGAACAAAAAATATTCGGAAACAAAAATTTTGGGTAGTTTGATGCCACACACTCTGTTGCAGTTAGTAGTGGTCACGGTCTGTTGCGTTAACCTGTGAGTGTTACAATAGGATTTTTTTCCTAATCTTATAAGTATGGCAGCTGTAACTATTGGAGGACATTTCAATCTCATTTGAATTTCTCTTGCAATTTTATTGTTTGTGAAAGGAAGAGATTTTAATACATATTTTTTTATACAACTACCATAGCAAACAAGCATACGGTTTACCTGTGCAGACACCGTAGCCTGTGAGCCCTTGCGATTCCGGAAAAATCACAAGGGCGTTGCTTACTCGTAATTGATTTGAGGATTAGTTGTGTTATGTTGATTGATAGCTTGAGACGAACACGGGTCCCTCTGCAGTGTGATAAATAATATAGTATACCGTCTCACATAAATTCATGTATAATCCTTGTGTACTCTCTAGTATATGACTACTCTATATGATGCTAGTATATTAAGCCCTGCAATATGGTGCATTACTATAGCTCTCTAATAAACGTCCATACCCATAGGCGTCTTTACCTATGGTGCAAGGTGTGCGTTGCACACGGTCGCAGCGGTCCTAGGGGGCGCCGCCCGCTACCATTCCATTTTGACCGCGCGCTTACTAGGGGGCTAGAGTAATGTTTCCACACGGGCTAGAGACGCCTCTTTAAGCGTCGTGGAACTATCAACTCATTTCAACCATCTCCCACATCACACCTCACTCTCAACAGCTCAAGCTCAAGGTCAGCTCAAGCTCTGGCGACCTTCCTCAGCACCAGGAACACAACACCACATACCTACAGAGCAATCAATAATTAGATCAGAAGGAAGCCACTGTAGCCTAGTGGTTTAGCCATGCGGCTGTCAAGCGGCGGTCGTGGGTTCGAATCCCGGCTTGTACCAATAAGTTTTTCTGAACTTATTTACGGAATATTTACCGTTATCTTTTCGGTGATGGAAAACATGGTGAGGAAACTGGTGTAATTCCAATAAGGTCTAGTTTTCCCTCTGGGTTGGAAGGTAAGATGGCAGTCGCGTTCGTAAAACTAGTGCCTATGCCAAATCTTGGGATTAGAAGTCAAAGCGGACCTCGGGCTCCTTTAGGGCACAACCGGGAATAACGCTTGGAGGATGATGATTAACTTTAGATCTGAACACTTATATCCTAAGTCGTGAACAGAAATAAAAGTTTCTTACCGTTTAATTTGAGTTCAAATATGTGGACGTGACAACAGGCAAAAATATGTAAACATTGTCTGTTAATTCGTTAATTTAAAAAAATGATTAAAATTTACTGAGTCACCCTAATTGCTACGTTAAAGTTAAACTGTCACTTTAAGCTACAGACAAAGTCTTGTCGAATAGGGTAACCATAAGGTTTGTGTTATTCTTAGCTATTCAAAATTATTATCAATAAAGTTTAATTGTTTGTTTCTAGAGTTAATGCAATTAATTTTCCTTAAAATACTGCGATAGAAACAAAAAAATCTGTTTACGACTTAGATTTAACCCAGTATAATTAAATAAAAAGTGTATAATGTATGAAACCCTAATAAGGACCCTTAAATGTAAGAGCAGTGAATCAAGCTCGATAAGTAGCCAATACATGTTTATCGCGTCGGACAGTTAACAGCCCATGCCTCGTAAACTGGAAGTTATACGTTAACAACGCGCTATTGCGTGAAGTGAATGTCTTGACTGAAGCTCAATAGGAATTGTGACTTAACCTATTGACTTTTTATGAAGTTTCAAACTCAACATTCAAAATGATCTTTATTCAAGTAGGCCTAGTAACAAGCACTTTCAAATCGTCAGTTATTTTTTTAAAGTATTTTATGAAACATAAAAAATAATAATTAATTTTATATGAATAATAATTGTATAGAAAATACTAGTGAATGTTTCTAGAAAAACAATCTAATGTCAAAA
Source organism: Epinotia ramella (assembly GCA_947578815.1). Classification (NCBI taxonomy): domain Eukaryota; kingdom Metazoa; phylum Arthropoda; class Insecta; order Lepidoptera; family Tortricidae; genus Epinotia; species Epinotia ramella. Next base: position 1,081,831 of record OX388210.1, read on the forward strand.
AACAAAATATAATGAGAATTAAATAATTAATCTATTGATTAAAAATTCAGTCACAATTAGTTCCATGGGGTTTTATCATTCATGTAGTCTTGTGTGCTATAATAAGCTTTCGAAATAAGTTTACGCTCACATAGTTCTTGAATTTATTAATTGATAACTTAGTTACGTTTCCTGGAAGTTTGTTATAAAACCTTACACAATTACCCATGAATGATTTTTTTATTTTTTGGAGCCGAGTGGTGGGCACCGCGAGCTTATGCTTATTTCTAGTATTAATATTATGTATGTCACAGTTTTTCCTAAAATTTACTATGTTTTTATGTACATATACAATATTTTCATAGATATACTGACAATGTAATGTCATTATATTAATATTTTTAAACTTATCTCTAAGTGAGTCTCTATGTTTCAATCTACTCGTATATATCGCCCGAATAGCCCGTTTCTGCAAAACAAAAATCGAATGAATGTCCGAGGCACTGCCCCACAATAAAATGCCATATGACATAATGCTATGGAAGTACCTTAAATATCGTCGCTGCGCTTGTAAAATCCGACATGTAAAAAAACCTAACTTTTCAGGAGACACAAAAAACATATTTGTTTTGTAACCAGGGTCATAACTTTAGAATTAAGTATGCCGAAAATTCAATTTATTACTGAGGCGTTGTATAATATGATGTTTAAAAAAAATACTCATGTTTCTAGGAGATACAATTTTTTTTTTGTATTTTTGGCACATGGCGGTTTTTAAATGTGTCATTTTAACCCTCTATGTAATTTTGTGACACTAAACGGATTATTGCTCCTGTGATATACTTTTACAAACAGTCTCATATAGCACAAATCGGATTATATTACGCATGGAAATGAATGAAAAAGTTGGTGTTTTGTGTAAATATGGTTATTTACGCATAAAAAGTGTGCGTTTTTGACGATAATATAAATATTTCTTATGAACTACGGTGATTCAATTTAAAATTGTGTGTTTGGTATCAATTAGATTTTAGTTAGTTTGAATACTAACGACTTAAAATCTCAAATATTTTACTGATTTACAACTTACTAGCGTTAATTAATGATAATGATTGTAAAACTTCCTTTTTTTTAGGCACAGTTTGCCACATTAAACAGATTTTACTGTTCTTTCACTAAATAGCACGTATTAACTTCCTTTAATTGTATGACGATAAGTAAATAAAATCGAATGATTTGACGGTAATTAATTGTAAACTTCAATTATACGGGTACCACCTACTTGTCGTAAAATCCGCTAAGTGCCAGTGCAAGGCGCAAAATTTAATCACAGGTTTATTAGGCACAAGAAGCGCTATGTGGCGATGTAACACATAGCGCATTTTGATGGGCATTTTCATACTTATTTCACATAGCTGATTTTTATTTTTCGGGAAGCAGTTAAAATTTTGATAAATTGATTATAGAGGAAGATGCGCCTTCGGAAGTAGTTCAAAATTATGCCAAAAACCGAGTTTCAAAAATAAGCACATGTCGGATTTTACAAGCGCAGCGACGATATACTAATCGAGCTGTTTTCACGTCGGTTAATTGACGGATCTTGCTCACTGCAAATGCTGCAGAACTCAGTCTAGTCTCTAGGGAAATAAGAACAAATTACGTAAATTTTCTATCATCATCATATCAGCCAAAAGAAGTCTACTGCTGGACATAGGCCTCCCCTAAGGAGTGCCACAATGACTGGTCCTGCGCCACCCGCATCCTGCGGACTCGCGAATTTACCTGACCCCGTATCATGGACGGCCGTATCACGCGATAAGTGACAAGATAGAGAAGATCGTCTCGTTCCATCGAACGGTTTCGGCCAGTGACGGACGCTCTATCTTGTCACTTATCGCGTGATAAGGCCGACCATGATACGGGGTCTGGGTCATCGGTCGTCGTCGTCATCGTTGTGATTGTGTATAAAATGCTAAATGTTATTCCAGTACGCTGTTTCAAAATGTCAACCAAACTACGTTTGTATGGAAAGTTGACCTGATTCGATCATGCCGGGGACTTTTAAAGGCGCTAACTGCTCACTCAAAAAGCCCGCGTCATATATCGTCTTTCTTAATTGAACCAATAAGATAAGAAACGATGCTCGAACCCATAAACGATCGGCGTGTTCGCGCGTCGTTTCGCCTCGCACGATGCGAGCCGATATTTAAGGCGGTGCATTGGAAATTATCGCGTGCTTTGTAACGCCGTTCTGACTAGATTAAGAAACAATAAGTCTGATTTTCAGATATATGATTCTTGACTATATGATTGTTTATCTGATTTTATCGATACAAGATTGCTTAAAATTTCCTCGATAGAAAAAAAATCAAAATTGGGTCTGTATTTTCCTTTTTTTACTCAGCCTACTCAAACGATACATTATTTTACGACACAATCAAGTTAATAGTATAGTATTTTATCTCATCTAAAATCTCACTTTATGAAATTTAAATAAAACTTCACTAAGTTGGGTATTTGTCGAAATTTGTCCAAAAAAGCCATCCCCGAAGAGTGTTACATCTCTTTTCCTCGTGCGCGGAAGGCATCAGCGTGTCTCTGTCTAGGGAGCGTGTTCGACTCAATTCAAGGCATCCCCTTAACGACCATTCGCTGCCGAATAGGGTCTTCGCCGTAATGAGAATGAGAACGCGTTACGAATCGTTCTTTATTTGAACATTTCTGACGTGTTTGCGGTGGGTTCTTGGAGATTTATAGAGAGAATCTGATTCATTTTATTTCGTCTGTACGTGTGTTTGATTATGTGAGAGAAAAAATAAAAGTGAAATCGTTTGTGTAAAACGGTTTGATAGAAATTCGACTGAGTACAATGGTTGGTAGCCATCGAGCGGTGCCAAAATACATCTTTATTCTTTACTCAGTAAAAATACAACGGCACAATATACATATACTGGGTGGAACAGATCGATGGACTTTTAAGCAAATGGGATATAGATCAGGTTTAGTGCTTTACTTCTCACCTAGTAACCATATTAATATTTCTAACGGTCACCGAGATACAACTTGTTAAACTTTGGTGAAAAAAACTGTATGTTTCAACCCTATCCAGCAGATTCAATGAAGTCAGCAAGATTCTTGTGACTTGTGACATGTGTCAATTTCAAATGAAAATAATAACTATGTATAGTATTAGGGTTGTCACTAAGATAAAATATTTCGATTTTTATGTTTTTTTTTTTCTTTTAAATCCAGCTTAACATTTATAATAGATCGTTTGTACGTCACTTATATAACACTGTCCTTTCAGCTTAGTCCAAGGAAATGTTCCTCCCTGTATATAAAACACACACGAGGTTATTATACTTATTCCGTTACGATAAATATATAGCGACATGTAGATCGAAACGAAGGTTATGTCTATTTGGGTTGACTGAAAATCAGCGTATTTTTTAGCAAGCAAGGTACTCTTTTTTTTTTTATACAACGACGGTGGCAAACAAGCGTACGGCCCGCCTGATGGTAAGCGGACACCGCAGCCTATAGACGCATGCAACTCCCAAGGAGTAACATGGGCGTTGCCGACCCTTTATATGTTTAAGGATTCGCTGTGTTGAGAGCTGAAGGAACAAATTCCCTCGCTCTCAACACAACGCATCCTCGGGAGCTCTGGCGACCTTGCTCACCTCCAGGAACACAACACTACTACAGAGCAAGTAGTAGTGTTATTATGGCTGTGGTCTTCTGCAAGGCGGAGGTACTTCCCCAGTTGGGCTGCTCCAAATTCGAGCGGGATGACATTTCGCTGTGCCCTACCTCACCTGAACTCTCTACTCACTGCAGCATTATACTGAATTTAGCCCCTTTTTATCCGACTGCGGCAGAGCCAAAAGAAGGGATATGGCTTCAGTAGTCTATGTTTGTTCTATTTACCGACGTTTGTCCACCGTAGAGTCAATCGTTTCGTCGACGCTCCGCGTGAAATAGGCTACCTTGTGGGCTTGTGTATGAAAATAAAACAGTGTTTTTCAGTTAGTTTTTAGCATCATACATTCATTCATTGCAATTGGTTTACCTCGAACGGTACTGTCTACTGCTAGTTTTAAAGTCTAATCAAAAGTTTTACTTGTAAACTGTAGATATGAGATCTGGTGTTAAATAAAGATTTTTTTATGTATGAGTCTAAACCCGAAGTCTAGTTTCCTTCGCAAAACGTTTCCCCAGCACCTAGAATCCATTCAAGTTCATTGATAAAAAGTACGTATAATCGTCTTAACCGTGGTCTTCGTAAACGCTGGCGAGACCATTTATTTAAACCCACTCGTAGAGGCGCTTAAACATCTTACGGAGTTTCCTTTTAAGGGGAGTAGATTTGTGAGATGTTGGGTTTTGAATCGCTAAGGTTTTTAAATGAGCCGGCGTATAGAAATCTGAAACAAGTACGTATCTTATTCCTCTTAACAAAACAAATTATTAGGTTTTTTTTTTTTTTATGATATAGGAGGCAAACGAGGTACCATCAGGTGATCCGTCTGGGATCACCTGATGGTAAGCGATTACCGCTGCCCATGGACACTTGCAACACCAGAGGTGTTGTGAGTGCGTTGCCGGCCTTTAAGATGGGAGTACGCTCTTTTCTTGAAGGTTTGAAGGTCGTATCGGTCCGGAAATACCGCAGGCGACAATCCATTCCACAGTTTAGCTGTGCGAGGCAGGAAGTTTCTGGAGAAGCGCACAGTTGAGGACTGCCAACCATCTAAGTTAGTCCAGTCAATGAACTGACAACTTGTATGAAAAAAAAATCTATTTTGGAAATAATTTATAATAGCTTATCTTTTCTGTGTAACGGATATATTATCAATTAAATAGTTACCCAGCGACAGAATCCGACAAAATTTCAGACATCAAAAAAATGATAAACTAACTAGCTTCTAAAAAGTCAGAAAAAATATTAATAAATATTTTTGTCTTTATTTTGGTTCATTTACATGTGCTTTATAATATTCAAGTTAAATCATACAAAAAAAGACAATGCATGCTTCATTTAAATCTACATAATTACTTCCGGGTGGAAAGTTTGTCGGATTCTTGAATACAGCATCTTAGAATAACATTTTAAAATGAAATCAACAAAGAAAACGCCATTATAAATTAATGTTTTTCAAAACCGTATTTTGCCTGGAGTAAGTGGTGAGGATGGTAATGTTGTCGCGTTGGACGATGGCGAAAAGAAGCGGCAGGGATTAATCCGAACAATTCCTCGGAGCACTCCCCGTTATACATGCGATAGAAAATTCAGAGAGAGGCCACATCTCTACGCAGCGCCAAGGGGTCAAGCCGATCCGAAATATGCTCGCTGTCGACAATTCGAGTTGCTCGTTGTTGGATGCGATCCAGAGGGAGAAGCTGGTATTGGGGTGCCCCTGCCCATAGATGAGAACAGTATTCCATGTGTGGGCGGACCTGCGACTTATAAAGCTGCAGGCGGTGGGCCGGTGTGAAATACTGTCTCGATCTATTGAGCACACCGAGCTTTTTTGAGGCTAATTTGGCCTTACCCTCTAAATGGCCGCGGAACTGGACTTCACTCGAAATGTCGACGCCAAGGATTCCGATACTGGCTGCGGCAATCAGGGGAGTGCTCTCAAAACAAGGTGACACTTTAACTTTTTTGCGGTAAACGCGCAAACCTGTGTCTTGGTAGGGTTAAAACGGACTAAGTTAAGTCGACCCCATTCAGAGATTTCACTTAGGGAAGTCTCAATTTCAGACACAAGTTTGTTCCGGTTCTCGATGACGATTTCCCGAGAGATATTGGTACGGCCGGTGTAAGAGGCATCACCTGTACTATCATCAGCATAACAATGAATTCCGCTGATTTGCAGCATGTCATTGATATGCATAAGGAATAGCGTACCTTAATAGTTCACATTGGGAATTACACTCAGAGGCAATGAAAACGGGTCACTTTGTAAAGTAATCCATGGGAAGTGACCCGTTTTCATTGTCTCTGAGTGTATATTAAATATTTTTTGTTTCGTGTCAATGTGGAAGTTACCACGATCAAATTTTAAACGATATGATACAGATAACAAATATAATGGAAAAATAAACCATCATTGTATTACCGGCACACAAGCGGGGCACAAGTTCGTGTCATGTCCAGCCGGTCGATCACGTAACGCATTGTACGTACGTAAGTAGATCTAAAATGACAATTTTTATAGGGGAAATTGACAGTTAAACTGTCCTAACGTGCGTTGGAAACGTTACGTGATTACCCCGCTGGGCTTCAGACGATGATATTCATGTCGTAAGTAACTCTTCAATATTTCCTGGTTTAACCTGAACGTTAGGTTTTCAAGTAAGTCTACGTACTAAATATGTCAAAACAATTCCTACATATGTATACGCAATCGAAGACGTCAAAAGTTCTTATTCCCTTTTAATAATAGTACATTACGTACCTACCTAGGGAAATATGCGATCTGGGGCTTTACGAATTACCGTCCATGGTGCGTACACAATTTTACGTCTTCTCCTGGGTGTGAAGGGAGATTTGCCGCTGCGCCCTAGGGCGGTAAATCTCACTTACCGCCCCGAGTGACTTCCGATGTCAATCCATATCTGAAACGACCTATTATTTTAGACGGACATGATTCAATCACAAGATTAATTGTAAAACGATACTATGACATGGCTGCTCACGGCAATAACGAGACAGTAGTCAAAGATATGAGACAAAAATATTGGGTGGTCAACTTGCGTCCTACTGTACGAACTGTCGCGGCACGATGCCTATATTGCCGCATAAGAAAGGCTAGACCCTCAAACCCACGGATGGGAGATTTGCCGGCGGCGCGGCTCGCTCATCATCAAAGGCCATTTACTCACTGCGGCGTAGACCTGTTTGGATACATGGAGGTAACAGTGGGCCGACGCCATGAAAAAAGATACGGCGTACTGTTCACGTGTATGACAATAAGAGCCATTCATATAGAATTAGTGCCATCGCTGTCAGCTGATTCTTTTATTATGGCCTTGACACGAATGGCAGCTCGACGTGGCTGCCCATATAGGATGTACTCGGACAATGCTACAAATTTCAGGGGTACTGAAGCTGAACTCAGGAGATCGTTCAGAGAAATAAACAACCATGCCAGCTTAAAAGAGGTACTAACTACTCGCCAACTAGAATGGCACTTTATCTCACCTGCCAGTCCTCACATGGGTGGTGCATGGGAGCGGTTAGTCCGGAGTTTCAAGACTGCTCTGAAGGTGGTCTTAAAGGAGCGAGCCCCACGCGACGAAGTTCTGAGCACGTTACTGGCCGAAGTGGAGAATATAGTGAATCGTCGCCCGCTGAGCTGTTTCTACAGACTATGGCGACCCAGAAAGTATGACGCCAAACCACTTTCTTCTGGGCTCCTCTTCCAACCTTCCGGTTCCTGGGGTATTTGACGACTGTGACCGGCTGAGGAAAAAGATGTGGAGAGTTGCTCAACGACTTACCGACGCGTTCTGGCGACGCTGGATGCGTGAAGTTCTGCCAAACCTTCTACCACGTCAAAAATGGTGCCAAGAAGGCAATCAACTTAAAAAAGGTGATGTCGTGGTAATTGTAGATCCTGCGATGCCCAGAAACGTGTAGCCAAAGGCGTGGTCTACGACGTTCACCCTGGCGCTGACGGACGCGTTAGAATCGTCGACGTAAAAACGCAAGCTGGAATGTTTACGAGACCGGTGTCTCTCTTAGCGTTGCTCCCCACAGCAGATAATGATTGTCCTTGACGGACAATGGGGCGGAGAATGTAAACAACGCTATACAACCGCACCTGAAACCGAAAACCTGTAAAATAAAAAGAAAAATATTAATTAGTATAAAATTTGACAAAATAACAAATGGAGTTGCTCACCGCAGTTGTTTCCTATGTGTTGAATAAACGTGTGCGCGAGCGCATGTATATGTGTGCATCGCCTATCGGCCAATCCCGCCGTTACCTTACAGCTACCGAGCGATACACGCATGTCCATGTACTCAAGCACTTTACCTTAAAAAGCAACCCCTATTGTTTTAATTGCGCTCCTCTCGACCTGTGCCTGCACCCGTCGCCTACAGTATCTATAGGGATAAAAAAACATGATGAAAACAATATTCTACTCATAGTTTACTTTCGTAATTTGTTTATATATAACCCGGTCTGTCTTTCTTCAAACCCTACATGTTAGTGACAGTTAGGTATACCACCAGATTCCATGTTAGGCACTACGTGATCACTGAACGTGAACTTGTATGTCCTTGTGAATAGATTTAAACACTTCTCATCACTAAAAATGACATTTAGTCCAGTGTCCAAATTGCATTGCAGTGTCCAATTGCTGTTTTATGTGCTTCTCTGTAAGCAAGGGTTTAACAGCATGCCCATGATACTACGAGTATAAACCCTCCTCGTTTTGGAGACACGACGAACAGTCCACACTTGTGTGCAATAAATCAACGACATAACTTGTCGATTCAAAATCATTTTCTTCGTAGTCCATTACCATGGCTGGTGGCCGTTCTTTGTCGGTGTAGCAGAGACGTTTCCTTTTGCTCAACCTTTTTAGCTGTAACGATATTATTTGTAAATTAATCATCAGAAAAATGAATATAAATATGAATATAAATATTAGGGGACAATCTTACACAACTCGAACTAGTCCCAAACTAAGCAAAGCTTGTACAGTCGAGTTCATAAATATATGTACACTTTTTTACCTAATCGAACGCGTTTGCATACTAATTGTTAGCGGTCGCATTCGAGTTGGTAAAAAAGTGTACATATATTGGAGAACTCGACTGTACTATGGGTACTAGACGACGATAAACATACTGATATACATAAATACATAGAAAACATCCATGACTCAGGAACAAATATTCGTGCAATGCTCATCGCACAAATAAATGCCCTTACCGGGATTCAAACCCAGGACCTCTTGCTTCGTAGGCAAGGTTACTACCAATTAGGCTAAAGCGGTCGTCAATATGATAGTTTAGTAGTAGTTAGTAGATAATTATATCATAAACGTGTAAAAATTACTACTTACGTTTAGATCAGTTTCTGTAGCTTAGTTATATATCGCAATATAATATATATCGCAAATATTTGTGACCTTTTAACTAGATCAATATGACATCGAAAACTAGTTTTAATATTCATGATATCCATAAAAAAAAATGAATAACAGAGCTGAAGTGGCCTACGAACGAACATGTAACATCACACATGTTCTATCACAAAGGTGATAGAAACGAATAAAAATGGTAGTTTTTAATCATTCGTCTACCCTCATCGATTATTATACTAATCGTAGTCGTAATGGATTAATATCTGAGCAGCAAAATAAATTTATGATGAATTTCAACTGCCTAGTCAATTGAACCGATGGTCGAGTGGCTAACAAGGCAAGTAACTGTCGACCTAGCTTGAGAGTCGCGGGTTCAATTCAAATCCCGCACCCAGCGAAAAAACTGTTGGGAAAGAAGTGTTTTTGGAATTGTTTGGATATTCACTGGTAGTGAATCGGAAACATCCGAGAAAAATAAATGCACAAAGGTAGCACATAAATAAAAAACACATTCCAAATTGCGTCATAATACCGCCATTATCGATCGATAATGCATTGGCAAGATTACTTGACAATATAATATAGGAAAAATAATAACCCAAGAAAATATAATTATATCCAAGACCAGGAATTAGTTTTTGTTTCCATCTGTGTTAACAACGTCATCTAGTGAAACCTTGCTGATCCTCTGAGGTTTACATTTACATATATAATGAAATTACACGTCGTGCACATAGATGGCGTTAGCGAGCGCGTCAAGGGAAACAGTTTGCGATTTGGCCATGCACTTATGCTGTCTAGTGTACCTACACACGAACGCACACACTTGAATGGCATATGTCTCTTACTGTCAAATATCGGATTGAGAAGTAAGAGATTGAGTTCAGAAGCGATCAACATACATAGGTATCGTGCCCGTCACGTGTGATGATTATAAGCTGTGTGACGTTGTATGTTTGTTTGTCCGCAGCCCAAACGTGCACGGACGTGAAGCAGGCGCTGTTCAACGGGTACTGCTACCTGTTCTCCGGCTACCCTCGCGCCTCCTGGAACACCGCCAAGCAAGTAAGCTAACAAACAAACAAACAAACAAACAAACAAACTAGCGACTGAGGGAATACCTACCTAACACAACCTCTGGAGTGCCCAAGGATTACGGCACACGCAGGAAGAGAGGAATATTTCATTTTTGGTACGAGGTTTTATTGCAAACTGTACTTTTCTGTATACCGTCATCAGCTACCCGTTGAGACGATTCTAACGAGCCCAAACTCAGCGGGGTTGCTGTTGAGTCCTTAATTCCAAATACAAATAATTTATGTCGTCAAACATAGGTAAAATAGGTGACAGTTATAATATAAGTAGTATTCAGTTCAGCTATGATGTGCCGAGTGGCGTACGAAAGTTTTGTATGTAATTGTATATGAGAATATAAAAATAATCCGAATTTAAGTGTCAACATTAGTATAGTTCCCATGGCCACCTTCCGTCTCCATAATCAGATCAGGGGCCGTAGACAAGGTTACAATCGACAAGCGCTAACGCCAATAGAAAACTAATAAAATGTAGGGGAATGACAGATGCCGACGAAACACTTTTCGTTAACATCGTCATTCCCATACATTTTATTCGTTTGTATTGGCGTTAGCGCTTGTCGATTGTAACCTTGTCTAGGCCCCCAGGGGTCCGATTTTTGACTTTCGAGCGCTCGAAAAATTATTCGAATATATAAAGTATTTATTAAAGATGGCCTTTTCATTTCGATGCGTTTGTGGCACGTGGCTAAACAATGGTACTGTTGTTCCGATAGGTCTTAAGATAAGATACCTTCTACAAAAATAATCCGTACCATACTTTAAATAGCAATTTTAATCACCTCAATCATCATCCTCCTAGCGCTATTCCCGGTTGTGCCCCTAAAGGAACCCGGGGTCCGGTTTAACATCTAATCCCAAGATTTGGCATAGGCACTAGTTTTACGAAAGTGACTGCCATCTGACCTGGAAGCCTGAGGCAAAACTAGGCCCTATAGGAAATAGACCGGTTTCCTCACGATGTTTCCTTTTCCTTCATCGAAAAGCTAACGGTAAATATTCCGTATATAAGTTCCGAAAAACTCATTGGTACGAGCCGGGATTCGAACGCACAACCGCTGCTTGACAGCCGTATGCCTGAACGACTAGGCTACTGTAACGGTTTTTTTATACTTAGATCACCTCAATAATATTAAATATCTCTGCGTTATCAGACAATAACACGTCAAAACCGTTAAGTGCCAACTGCCCCAATCCTCTATTCGACAATAGCTCCATTACTTCGCAAATTGAATAATCGACGTTTGAATCACAAAGAACTAATAGTCCCGGACAGATCAGCTGACGGGCCGATAATCCCGTTAGAACAATACCGATCGCAGCTGGGAAATAGGCGGCCGACGACGGAAATAGACCTCACTGAGAACGGGGTGGCGGGATAATTAAGTACGCTTTTGAAAAAGGTTTGTGATATCTGAACGTAAGATGAAGCTGGGAAAGATGCCGTTAGTTGAAGAGTGTAGTATTTGAAAAAAGTTTATGATTTCTAAACGTGTTGAACTTTTATTTATTTGCAGTCTGGAAAGGTTTCGAAGAGTTTAAGAATTACTATGGCCACCCTCTGTGACCATCATTACATGAGCTTGGTAGTGGCATTATATTGCATTGTCACTGAATGGGGTGGAATCTTGCAACTAAATTTTGAAGCAGATATCTTCAACCGATTAAGCTGAAATTTTGGGTAAAGGTATAGTTTGGATGACAATTCAATATTATTGTACCATCGACCTGATCTGATGTTGGAGACAGAAGGTTGCCATGGGAATTCAGTATTTAACCAACGCAACCCCGATGAGTTTGGACTCGTTAGAATCATGTCAGTGATGACGGTATACAGAAAAGTACAGTCGGCTTGTGTCAAAAATGAAATTTTTGTCAGAAACTTATTCGAAGGAAAACTTACTTAGGTACCTACACATTGTTTACTTATCTACGAATAGTGCAAGAATACTCCAGGCAAAATACGGTTTTGAAAAACATTAATTTATAATAGCGTTTTTTTGTTGATTTCATTTTAAAATGTTATTCTAAGATGCTGTATTCAAGAATCCGACAAAGTTTCCACCCGGAAGTAATTATGTAGATTTAAAATGAAGCATGCATTGTCTTTTTTTGTATGATTTAACTTGAATATTATAAAGCAAATGTAAATGAACCAAAATAAAGCCAAATATATTTATCAATATTTTTGCTGACTTTTTAGAAGCTACTTACTTAATTTATAATTGTTTTGATGTCTGAAATTTTGTCAGATTCTGTCGCTGGGTAACTATTTAATTGATAATATATCCGTTACACAGAAAAGATAAGCTATTATAAATTATTTCCAAATTTGATTTTTTTTCCATACAAGTTGTCAGTTCATTGACTAGACTAGTAAAAAAGTATTGCGAAGTAGGTTCTTCGAGTGAGGTGGGGCGTGCGGTGCGAAGAAGAAGTAAACACGACGTTTAAGGCAGACATCAGTTTATTCAGTCAGCGCTATCGTAGGTTACAAACTTTACTTTAAATCTCCTAAGGCCGAACAGCGTCCAATAAGTACAACGCCGAAGCACAAAGGGGAGCCGCCGAGAGTCTAGCCAAGAAGGTCCGCAAAGGTCCAATATGTGTTACATACAGGTATTAAATTGGCTAGATTTAATTACTCTCGTTTTTATATTATTATCGTTTTCTTAAAAATGTAGTCAATGCAAAACACAAGGATTCATATTTTTAAAGCCACGGGAAAGGCAACGTTTAGTTGTTGTTTGTGTTGATATCGAGGACACCTGGCGCCATCTAGTTGGTCTAAGAGTGACTGATCTTACAAGCTATGTAGAATGGGGTCTTCGCGTTTCAGTATTGTATTTTTTTTTACGGTAGATACATAAATATGTACAGCCAACGTCATATAGTTAGTAGCCGCCAAGGTAGCCAAATATTTCGGTACACGTCTTTATTGCTGTAAGAATAAGGGTGTGTTACGAAATATTTGGCTACGTTCTGGTTGAATGTATTCTAACTACACTCACTGAGCTGCTTCCTCCTCTTCCTCAATCGTTCCCTCATTGCTGAGGATTTTGACTCTGCCGACGCAGCATACTGCAGTATTCTTCTCCAGAAGTTTCCGCCGGTTGCCTGTCGGAGGGCTGCATAAACCGGCATTTTATGATGATTTGACACCAGACCCCGTATCATGGTCGGCCTTATCACGCGATAAGTGACAAGATAGGGGCGTCATCTCGTTCTATCGAACGGTGTCAGCCAGTGACGGACGTTCTATCCTCTCACTTATCGTGTGATAAGGCCGATCGTAATACGGGGTCTGTTTGTGCCATCAGCCTCCTTCGCCCTCCTGGTATTTTGCTTTCTACTGTGCCAGTTGCCACCAATTTCTCCTAATTCTCGAAAGCGACTTAAATTCCCATTAATCTCGGTCTTCCACCTTATCACTCGTACAGTTTTTTTTTAATCCCCAGGTATGCGAAGGCCTGAACATGCGCCTGTCATCCGTCCACTCAGCCGAGGAAGAGCGCTTCATCGTGTCAGGCATCAGACAGAGCAGTGACTATAGCGCCGGCGCGGTGTACTGGCTCGGTGCGCGCGCAGGGGACGGGAATTGGGACAACTTCAGCTGGAGTGACGACAGCGCGGTGGGGTACAGGGGCTGGCAGCACGCGGGGGCGGAGGAGGGGGACCAGTGTTTAGGAGTTCAGGTGAGAGAGATGGGGAATTGTGGCAGTAGAAACAGAGAACAATTCTTTGGTACGAACACTGAAAGGCCAGCTGTAGACCGAAATAAGGAGCGCGCTTCGGGAGCTCACATATATATGAAGGAGCTCCTTAAACAACCAAGATTGTGTAGGGTCGCAGACTTACATACGTAACGCGCAACGCGCGCTCTTATAAAAGGGCACCCCGGGGTGCTCTACACACTACTACTTATGTTGACTTTGTATCCAATTTTAAATATTCTCTGCAGTGGAAATCATCACCAGTGCCATCACAGCCTAGCGGTCTGTACTGGACCTCACACAAGTGCTCGACCACGGGCGGTTACGTATGCAAGCGCAGACTTTCCGAGGTCATCGTACGGAACAGGACTGTTGAAGGGTCGTCAGGTAATCATAGACACAATGAGCTGGGAAATAAAACAAACACGGTTCTGCTAAAATAATCTGATTTTCATTCAAATCACTAGTCTGCTCCTAGTGCTCCATGCTCTATATCTATATATATCTTTGTCTGTCTACACATGGTTTAAACCTTCTCTAGGAAACAGTATAATCACGAAGCAGTACTACTTATGTTACGGATTATAAGACTTAATCACTACCTATCCTTCTCGCGTGAATCTCGCCCGAAAACACTTTCCCGACCTTTTAACTCCGTCCGACGCTTCATTGTAGACAAAGACTTGGACCTACAATAATCAAGTAGGCTAGGCTAAGTAGGGTAGCTTAAGATCCATCATGGGCTTCATCTTCGGCCCTGTCGTCACTTGAGAGACTCATCTAGGTCAATAACGGTACTCAGTCTTTTAAGAAAAAACAAAGACGTACACATGTGGCCGTTCAATATGTCTATAAATTCATCCAGGTTCACTAACAAGTCCAGAACACCCAAACCTCTACGACAACGACCTAGACTACTGGGTGCACGTGGCCGGCCCGCCCGACTCGCGGCTCGTGTTCGTCTTCCAGCACATTGACCTGGAGTTCCAGAAGGACTGCCTCTACGACTATGTTGAGGTAAGAATCTAACTAGAGACATAGTAGGACATACTCTTCGTTCTCTAACTAGAGCTCTGATCTATAATGCATCGTCATGTAACACCCTCGACTTCATCGTCACTTACCACCAGGTGAGATAGAGTCAAATGCGTACCTATACGTAATTTAAAAAAATGCATCTGTATATTACGAACATTAGTTGGTGTATGTAGTGCTGATAATAAGCACATAGTAGTTCTATTGTCATGCTAAAAAGACCTTGGGTGAATCATTTTAATCGTTTCGTACATCGTTCGATCTGCTGCTTCATTCGCAAGTACACTCACTCACTCGTATAACTTATTATAATCAAGCAAACAGTGCACCACATCGTGTTTGAATCGAATGCCCTCTCACCAAGTACGACGGACAGCCCTCGGACTTTAAAAACCTCTAGCGATGCTGCAGGCTATTAGAAAAATTTAAGTTGGTGTAATGATTACCTACTCGTAATTTTCACAGTGTATAATTTGCCACACAATAAATGAATTATATTTGTGATTTCAGCTCCGGGATGCTCTCAACCTGAAATCGTCACGATACTGCGGGTCTGTCGGCGAGACGAGATGGGTGGCGTCGAGCAACAAGGCTGTCCTGCACTTTCACTCCGATTACAAGTAAGTTGTGACGTGTCAGCATAGAATAGATTGACATTGCTTTTCCTAGTCCATTACATGCACATTGCAATGGAGCAGTGCTGTTAGAAGAATTGGCATCAGTGAGGTAATGGTAGAAAACTAATGCACACTTAAATTAAATCCAGTTAAGTAAGTAGTCGGTTTGGAAGTTCATCAAACAGAAAAGTCGGTCACTCTTGACCTTGACAGAGCGGTCGTGATTATACATCTCTTAAAGATGCCTACGACCGCAGCTCTAGCTTAAGTTCCATGGATATCATTGACGCAACATTTCGTCGTCGATTTGATGAGGTCTGTCTATTTATGTAGTTGGGGATCGATCGCTGTCTTCCTTCCTTGCCTTGCATTCTACCCGCCCTTCCACCACACGTCGATTTATCGAATGTTTTCTGGTGACGAGACCGAAGAACTTATAGACTCGTAGTTAAAAAGTCAAACAATCTATCTATATTAAGGAAAAGCAAAACAATTTTATACATTTTTGTGTATGTTCCAGCACCCAGGCCGCGGGGTTTTCCCTGAGCTGGCGGGCGGTGGAGCTAGTGGGCTGTCCCGCGCAAACCTTTACGTCCAAGGAGGGCATGCTACGAAGCCCACACTTTCCCAACTTTCTGCTGCCGGACCTGGACTGCACCATTGACATCTTGGCTCCTGCGGGTAAGTATTAGGTACTGTACTCCAGTTAACTCTCATTCGGTGCCAACGGTTTCGTAGCGCTACGCGCGTAGCCGATAACATGTGAAAAAAGATTTATACCGAAAAGCGGCTACGAAAAGAGCGCCCACCTATGCCTGTGCAATTAATGTGTTAAGTCAGGTGTCACATCAAATTTTAATTGTTACGAAAACGCTGATGGTTGGTATCGACATTAAGTCTAAAATAAGCCATAAAAAAAACAAGATGCAGATCTAACGGTTCGAATAATGAAATGAGGTTGCGGGTCATGTCTTAGGTTTCCTATCATGAAACAAGTTTCTTTTACTTAGGGAGAAAAGAATCGAGTTTTCGACGGCAAGAGCGATTGGACCGATTTTTATAATGTTAAATTTGTTGAATTTGTCTTCGCTCCGAACTGCTGAAAAAAATAATAATAAAGTTTTACGTAAAATAAATAAGGAATTAATTTTCTCATACGTTTTGTATGGCGTTACGAAGTACAAGTAGGTTCCTGTTTTGAATTTCGAGGATCGTAACAGACAAGCCCGGTCCAAAAGCCCTAAACGCCTCAAAGATGCATTTTTAAAACCGTTCCAGGAAAACGTGTCTTCCTCAACATCACTTACTTCGATTTCGGCTCCGGCACCTTCGACCAAGGCCTCCCCTCCAACCTCACCGACTCTTACCCTGAAGACTCCTTCCTCGAGGTCCAGGTGGACCTGCAAGACCAGCCGATCAGACCGTTCATGAGCCCTGACGTGTTGACGAGTGGGCTGTTTGTGTCGACGGCGGAGGTGATGAGAGTCAGGTTCAAGACGGGATGGAACGTTACTGGGAAGGGGTTTCAGGCTTATTTTAAAACTGGTAAGTGGTCTGTCAATTGCGGAGACTCCGTATAGTTGTAAGCATCTTTTAGGTTCAGTGGACTTGCGAAGCCAGCGAATAAGGTTCGTGCGAATCATGCTGTGTTGAGCTGATGAGTGACGTTCGGGATAGAGTGCAATGTTACTGGGAAGGTGTTGGAAACAATTTAAAATTTAAATTTAAGTGAATTTGAGTCTAGAAAAATTGGAGACCCATGAAGGAGCCTGCAGGTCGATCACCAATGATCGGCTATCGGAAGCATTTTATGTCACTTTGAAGTCCTACCTAATGAATAGTAATGACTAATATGGATAAGTCGGTGTTTGGCTCGCCTGCGTTTCCCTAGCCTAGCTTGAGTTTCCCTTATTATTCCAATAAAATTCGTGTTGTCGTTAAAGCGTCTTGTTTATTTTCTGACAAGGTAATGTGACATGAAACCTTCTTAGTTCTATTTGACGTTTTTAAACTGAATTATGAATAGAAAAGTAAAACTAGCTAATAAGGTTTCATATGAGTGACAACACGTTGTACATACCGCCCACCAAGTACGTATAACGGACTTTCACACCGCCCACCGTGAGTATACAACATAACATAACATAGTATAATAATCAACATAATATGCAACAACTAAAGTTTGAGGTAACTAAACTCTCCAAGACTTACATATTTTCAATACTTACGTACTCTACCTACACACCATAATATAAAACTAATTAAAAATAAATGAATCGCTAATCAGTTACAGGTAGTACACATAACTTGTTGGTGGGTCTTTTTATACAATTGTTCCTTATTTTTAAAGTGACTACCCGTGTAATTCCGTCTTTGCCAGGGTGTTTCTCTAGCACTTTACCAAGCAACCAACGACTAGGCGGCAAGTCATCTTCTTTTACCAACACAATATCGCCAATTGATGGTTCAGGATTTTGATCTGTCCACTTAAAACGTTGCAAGAATTTATTTAAATATTCCTGTGACCATCTCTTCCAAAACTCTTGCACCATTCTTTGTGTTAGTTGCCATCTACGTAGAGAATTTATACGCCTATCCAAATATTCTTGATCGGGTAATGTGATCAATGGTTCGCCGACCAAAAAATGTCCCGGTGTTAACACATTGGTATTTGTAGGATCCATATCCATTCGAGACAGAGGTCTTGAATTCAGACAAGACTCTATCTGTGATAACACGGTCGTCATTTCTTCAAAGGTTAAGGTTGTATCTCCAATGACTCTTCTTAAATGGTGCTTGACCGACTTGACACCTGCCTCCCATAAACCCCCGAAATTCGGTGCATGTGCAGGGATGAAGTGCCACGTTGTACCATTAGTGGCTAACTCATCTGCAATCTCCTTGAGGATTCTTGACCTTTCAGATCCGAACAAGTTTTTTAACTCCTTTGCCGCGCCAACAAAGTTAGTGCCATTATCTGACCAGATCTCTTGGCAATACCCTCTTCGCGCTACCATTCGCCTAAAAGCTTGAATAAACCCTTGTGAAGTGAGGTTACTGACTACTTCAATGTGTATGGCACGTGTTGACATGCACACAAATAAGGCTATGTAACCCTTATACGTCTTGTGACCACGTCCACTTGTTGTTCTTAAGTTTATCGGTCCCGCGTAGTCAACACCCGAAAACTTAAAGGGTCGAGTGGGTGTCACTCGAGCTGAAGGTAGCTGTCCCATTAGCTGCGTTTGAGTCGTCCCCTTATACCGCACGCAGGTAACGCACTTGCGTACCTGGAGTTGAGGTAGTTGTGCATCAACTGATTTGCTCCGTGACAAGTCTTCACGTGGGCATCAGTAACTACCAAATCCGTTAGCCTTGATTTCTTAGGTAATAGAACAGGATGCTTGCTACCGAAGTTCATATTTGCGTTTTCCAATCGACCACCAATTCTCATAATGCCGAAGTTGTCTAGGAATGGATTTAATGATTTTATGGCCGATTTTTTAGGTAAATTCGTCTCATAATTTTCTAAAGCTTTATATTCTTGCCCGAAACATTCTCGCTGACATTGACGTATGCATATGTTCATAGCTTCTCGTACTTCTATTCCCGTTAAATGATTAGTGTGGTTTCTGTCAGCAGGTGGTTTCTTCATGTTTAGAAATCGTCGACAGTAAGCTACAACTCTTACCAATCGAGTAAGCGTTGAATACTTTTCCCATAATGAGGTGTCCAGAGTAATATGATGCACCTTTGCTACTTCTAAGTCGGTATTGTTCTCTTTTAGTTTTGTGTACTGTATGTTTTCCTCTTTTAGAAATTCTGGTCCGTTTAGCCAAATACCTGTGTTTACTAATTCCGAAGGTCTCACCCCCCTCGAAGCGCAATCCGCAGGATTGTGCTTAGACACTATATGGCTCCATTGACTTGAGTCTAACGTGGTTAGTACTTCTGAAACCCGATTCGCAACAAATGTTTGCCATCTGCTTGGATGACTATTGAGCCAAGCCAACACTACCGTGGAATCTGTCCATGCGTGTATATTCTGCTTCTTTATATTTATTATTTGTGATACTTCTGCCAGCAACCTTGTCAACAGTACTGCACCGCACAATTCGAGCTTCGGTATTGACACTTGCTTGATAGGCGCTACTTTAGTTTTCGCGGTGAGTAACGTTACGATGACATTATCTTGATCGGTGACTACTCGAACATATATAACCGCGGCGTATGCTATCTTGGAAGCATCGCAAAACCCATGCAGTTCAACTCTCTGGTTGTGTCTGTTAGTACTCAACCATCGAGGTATTTGAATTTGTGTCAGCAGAGACAACTCTTCCCGGTAAGTAGTCCATTCATGTAATAAATTGCTTGGCACTTCTTCGTCCCATCCAATACCAGTCAACCACAGCTTTTGTATCATTGCTTTAGCCAGAATTACGCTTGGAGCGATCCACCCTAATGGATCGAAGAGTCTTGCTATGTCCGCTATAATATTTCTTTTTGTTGCCGGTTCCTTCATGGGCGGGAGCTTCACAGAATATTGGAATTCGTCACGTCTTCGGTTCCAGGTAAGTCCCAATATTTTTATTACGGAGTCTAGTTTTAGTTCCAACTTCCGTCCATCGTCTTCATCCTCTCTTCCTTCTCGAATTTCTTGTAGCAACATTTCATTGTTGCTTGACCACTTTTGTAGCTCAAAACCAGCTTTGTTAAGTAGTTCGTTCATTTCCCGGAATATTTGAACACCTTCTTCCACTGAATCACAACCACTCATCAAGTCATCCATGTAGAAGTCTTTTAATACTCTGCTTGATGCCATGGGATATTTGTCTCCATCGTCAATTGCGACTTTTTGTAGGGCTTTGACCGCCAAATAAGGAGCTGCTGCCGTTCCAAACGTTACCCGGAGTAGACGATAATGCTTTAATTCAGCTTCAGGATTATCTCTCCACAGAAGTCTTTGAAAGTCAGCATCTTCCTGATGCACCTTAACTTGACGATACATTTTTACAATGTCAGATATGAGGCAAATTGGATGCAATCTCCATCTCAATATGATATGTCGGAGATCAGGTTGCAATCTAGGGCCAATCATGAGGTTTTCGTTTAACGAAACTCCGTTCGTTCCCCTACAAGACGCGTCGAACACGACTCTTACCTTGGTTGTGTCTCTATCTGGTTTTACAATCGCATGATGTGGCAAGTATACCACTCCAGCATTGTTCCTTTCATTTTCTGGTACTTCCTCCATATGTTCAAGATTTTCATATTCATCAATAACTTCTTTGTATTTAGCTTTTAGTTCCTTGTCTTTGTTTAATCGGTTCTCTAATGAATAAAATCTTTTTTCAGATATCGCCCGAAGATGCCCGTACTTGCAGCTTGGATCTTCGTCTTTGAATGGCAGCCGTACAACATATCTGCCATCATCGTCCCTTCTGGTTTTAGCAGCGAAGAGCGCCTCACACTGCTCCTCTTCCACAGTCAACCGCTTCTGGTTATATGCTGGATCCGCTTCTAACTCCCAAAACTTTTTGAGAATATCATCTTCGTTCACTTGGGAGTGTAACACAACCACATTTGAAGTTAACTGCTTCGAAGTCTCCACCATTCCAGATAGGATCCAACCAAAAGTTGTTGCTTGGGCAACTAAAGTGCCCTCGTAATTTTTCTTCATACCCTCCTGAATTATGCGACTATACACCTCAGCGCCCAATAAAATATCGATTTTATTCGGTGTGTCATAATTCGGGTCGGCTAAGCGCATTCCTACCATGTCTAATCCATTCAAGTCTGCTACACTCTTGCTTGGCAGAAAGGCTGTCACCGTTTTTAAAATGTACGCTTTCACCGTAATTGTTATGTCTGGGTGTATCAAGGATTGCAAATTAATTGTTACCACCCCTCTTGATACCACGTTATTGTCTCCTCCGAGACCTGTTATTTTCCCACTGCTATTTTCTCGTTTCAGTCCAAGATATTGGACTGTTGCTTCTGTCACAAAGGAAGCTTGTGATCCTTGATCCAATAATGCCCTAATCTGGTAATATTGTCCACTCTTAGATTGGGCGTTGATAATAGCTGTAGCCAACAACACTTGGCTAGCCCCCGCTGAAAAACAGCTCATAATTGGTGAAGTTTCTACACTTTCCACTCCCACGTTACTAGTTTTATATCCCGATGTGTTAGGTTCCATTGCACTAGTTTGATGTAGCAACGTATGATGGCGCCGTTTGCAAGTTCTACAGGTTGCTGGGTTTTGGCAGAATTTAGCTGAGTGATTGCCGCCCAGACAGTTGAAGCACAAGCCTTTTTCCTGTACGAAATTACGACGGGTGTCTACATCAAAAGTGACAAACTGTTTACAAAAGGTTAGTTTGTGGTTGTCGGTGCAACAAGGACATTGAGTGCTTTGCATGGCGTGTAATACACGAGGTTTATTTTGAATAAAATTTTGATTGTTATTGTAAACTGGTTTTTTATTCTCAATAAATTCTAAAGCACGGAAACGGTTGGTTAAAAACTCGCAAAACTGTCGGAACGTGGGCAAGATGTCAGAAGTTCCGGTATCTGCAGCACTCAATTCCCATGCCTTTCGCGTCTCAGGATCAAGTTTAAGGGTGAGCAGGTGTATCACCATGACGTCCCACGTGCTCACGTCAATCCCCAGATTCGATAAGGCGCTCAAACAGTCACTACTAGTATCAATCAACTCTTTCAAGTAGGTAGCTGACTCCGTAACCGCGTTTCGTTGACTCAAAAATCGTTTTAAAATAGTATTGCAAATATATTTTACGTTATTGTACCTTTCTATAAGTAAATCCCAACATTTTGTATAATTTTGGCCAGAGATTGGTATTTGTCGCAGTAACTGTTCCGCTTCACCGCATAAGTAACCCTTAAGATAATGCATTTTTTGAACATTGTCTAAACTTTTATTGTTGTGCACTAACGATTCAAACAAATCTCTGAAAGTAACCCATTCAGTGTACAATCCTGAAAAAATTGGTATAACAATTTTTGGAAGTTTAATGCACGCAGTTGTCAAACCAGATTCCGTATTACCCTGTATAACCTTAGGTTTCAGTTCCGTGGTCAAACGCTCAAAAGATTCAAGAGCAGTTTTTAATTCAACCAGGTAGTCCATGTATAACTCCTCGGTTACCTCATACACTGTTTGTGTGACGTAGGGATTTTCTTTTAATTGGTCAGAGTATATTGACATGAGTTGATCATGACCATTGGCGAACTTGCTCCATTTTTGTTCCAGAGTTTGAATTCGGACTTCCACATAAGGTTTGGTAATTCGTATCTTGGGTGACTTTTTATAATTTTTAAATGCGTTGCTTATTTGGTTACAATTTTCAAGTTGTCCTTTTATTAACGCCTCCATTTTCTTAGAATGCTGTCACAGTATTTAAAACATCAAAGCCTAACAATAAAATACGGTACGCAAATAATTAAAATATCATTCACTTATTTTTCAAAGTTCTCCATTTAAAATGTTCACTGTTCCAAATGTCAAAAATCACACATATGAAATCAATAAAATCTAACACGCATCTAAAATAATAATTTTAAATGCGACGTAGTGTACCTACAAATTTAAAATGTTTATCGCTAAGCACACACTTCGATAAATTGTTCTGCGTTCGAAATACGGCACAATTTTACACAGTTATTTAGCCGATGAACATATAGTTCGAAATTCCGCATGAATTGTCAATTTAAAACATCGTAATTTCACTGCACTCAAATATAATTATTAATCGACAACTCACGTTTTTGTCCGCTGTACACAATACCTCCCGGTGCACCTGTCCTCCCGAAGGTCGTCCCGTGGTCGAGGGTGGTGGCTCGTACTTCAGAATAAACAACGGTCTACCGTGACCCGTCTGCAGTACCGACTCCGCTCGCCGATCCTGCTGCCTGATTTGCTCTGAGCTCCGAGACCACTGAGGTTTACAGGTTCACCATGTTTTGAAATCTTCGTGTTTACAAATTCTTCTGGTTTTTTTTCCCGGCTTCGTAAGGACCAATGTTTGGCTCGCCTGCGTTTCCCTAGCCTAGCTTGAGTTTCCCTTATTATTCCAATAAAATTCGTGTTGTCGTTAAAGCGTCTTGTTTATTTTCTGACAAGGTAATGTGACATGAAACCTTCTTAGTTCTATTTGACGTTATTAAACTGAATTATGAATAGAAAAGTAAAACTAGCTAATAAGGTTTCATATGAGTGACAACACGTTGTACAGTCGGTGTTGATCAAAATAAAACCACACATTCTTAAAAACAAACTGAATTTAATTTGTTATAAGTAGTAAATAATAATTATTTTTTCTGTTTGATATTGTCAATGGATTCCTTTTAACATTCACGATCCAACGACCGTTCGACATCAACAGATGTGAGAGGTGCATAGTTGTAAACTGATATTTCGTTGTTAAGTATCATTCAAGTTTCTTACAAATTCGTAATCAGGGATTCTGTCGATTACTGATTCCATTTTGTTACTTAATGAATTTGAGGACGTCATCATTACATACAGCCTTACCTCATCTAGTAAATCTAATGATTCTCTGATAGATAAACCACGCTTTTCTAACAATGTTATATTTCTGGTTATTATTTCAAAATGTTCCTTGATGTGTAAGATGATGATGTGTGTGTTGTATGTATAAGATTTTTTTTTTAAGTTATTATCTTGCATCAGTTGTTTGGCTTTGCGTACTGATAATAACCTCGATAGTAACTCAATTAAAAACGTAATTTTTAGTAGGAAAAAAAATTGTACAAGAAATTAATTAGTCATTTCATGTCCACGGAATAATTTCGTCATCAAATTGACATAAAATGCTTCCGATGGCCGATCACTGTCGATCACGTAACGCATTTTACGTGCGTTAAATAGATCTGAATGTATATTTGGGCCATTTTACGGAAAGTTGTAAGTACTCGACTTTTTTTTCAATTTTGATATTATCGGGTTTTTTTCTACTCTGAATCGAGAGCACTTTCGAACCTAATAAAAGAAGAAAACTGTCCATAATGTTTCATATAATTTTCGGTTTCCGTTCCGTTACCACCATAAAAGCTTAGTATGGAAACGGTAACGGAATGGAATACACAATCTTGGGACACTTTTTTTCTCGTATAATATTCAAGTCTTTCGATTCTGAGTAGAAAAAAAACTGATTTTATTAAAATTTAAAGAAAAAGTCGACAGTACAACTTTCCGTAAAATGGCCTATTTTTATGTAAAAATGACAGTTGGGACTGTCCTAACGCACGTTGGAATCGTTACGTGATTACCCCTCTGTAAGGAGTGTTAGTAATATTCAATAGAAAATTACCGTACATATGTCTTGATTATGTCGTTACGATATTTGTGTGCAATTTTTATCATTTTGTTTATTCAATCAATCAATCAATCAATCAATCAAAACGTTTATTAACTTGTTTATTTGTAAACATATGTTGTCAGGGTGTTACATTAATTCTGGGTGTATCGCTATGTTTTTCCGTTCGGCATACAAATATTTTAGGCCAGGTATTGCATGCATGTACTTAAAAACGAATTTAAATAACAATTCTAATAATTTCTCGCTTCAATGTTGTCCACCTACGGAATAATATGCTTTTTCTACCAGGAATTTATATAGTCTCTTTTTAAATTCTGATAAGTAGTCTAGTTATATTTTTTTGTAATTTATTAGTTTTGGTGCCATTCCAAAAATACTTTTACAAAGAAGAGCAGTTTTAATCATCATCATCCTCCTAGCGTTGTTCCCGGTTATGCCCCTAAAGGAACTCGGGGTCTGCTTTGACACCTAATCCCAAGATTTGGCATAGGCACTAGTTTTATGAAAGTGACTGCCATCTGACCTTCCAACCCAGAGGGAAAACTAGACCTTGTTGGGATTAGACCGGTTTCCTCACGATGTTTTCCTTCACCGAAAAGCAAAGAAGAGCAGTTTTAATGGCCCTGTTTAAATTTTATCCTTCTGCCTACATCTGTTAAAACCGGAAAACTGGCTAATATTGCTCTTGACATATATTCCTACATTAAATATGTTGTGCTTAACGAAATGGGTTCTACAGGTTTCTGTTGGTGCCATTCCACATACCGATCGTAAACATTTTTTGTGCTTTAAATGGCATTTCACGGTCTGTGGACTAGAAATATAAACAGTCCATTGATTTCCAGTGGGCACAGTGAAGTTGACGCACACGCTCTCGCTGGCGCACGTGCGCTCGGGGCGGCTGGGCGCGCCCAACTGGCCGCGCGCGCCACCGCCGCGCGTGTCGCTGCGCACGCGGCTGCTGGCGCCGCACGCGCACACGCTGGCCGTCGCGCTCGCGCGCGCCAAGCTGGCGACCGCCGACCTGCCGTGGCCTTGCGGGGAGGGGAAGGGGTGGATTGAGGTAAACATTCTAGTGCTATCCGTTCACGTCGCAGCTAACGTTTGGCAACCTGATCATTTCGCAAACTCTGAAACTGTTATTTTTTATATATAAGTATATAAAAGACTGTCCAGTGATTGACCCTAGTCTCACCTGATGGTAAGCGACGACAGAGCCTAAGATGAAGCCTACTGATTCAGTAATTCACTCTTGTTTGCACCTAGATTGTAGTTCTCAGGAAATATAGTTAGATGAAAGGAGCTAATTCCATTCCTTAGCAGTTCGCATTAAGAAAGACGAAGCAAATCGCTTCGTGTGAATAAGTGCTAACTTGGCAACATAAGGATGCATTCGCATTTATGTAAATATTTAGTTGTTATGTCTATTTGATTCATGTTTTGAGGTGTGTATTAAAGAGTATTTGTATTCTATTGTGTTTCAGGATTTATTTTAAGGCCATCATGTAGAACCCTTTAGGTTAGGTTACTTAGTTAAACAGTTGCGCAATGAAAAGTTTCGAAATGAATCAGGTTGCCACACCTTAGTTGCGAAACATAAGTGAAGCCATTTTAGTACTCATTAGCATATCAGCCGTAAAACGTCCACTGCTGGACATAGGTCTCCCCAAAAGATTAGATTAGATTATGCTGGTCATCCTTGTGTCTACCCACGCTGCGCTTTCCACTTCACTTTATTACTGAAGAATAATAATCCTTAGTAGTGTTATTGTCAAGGACCCTGGGAGTCCTTCCAAGGCACTCCAGCGCCCTTGCAAACAAATTAATCAACGTTTCAGAAGGATTTTGAACGTGCTGTTTAAAATTACTCCATAATGCGATATAAATGGCTTATCTCTCCCTTTTGGTTTGCCCATGCCTTTAGCATTCAATTTCGTCGTCATATAATCTCTCATCGTATTATTTAAATACTTTTTCTTGTCCACACCTTGCGAGCCACTGCCTGCAATTTTAAACTCCTGTTCTTCTTTCAATTAACTAATTCCAGGTAAAAGACAGCTACACAGACAACAACGGCACACAATGGACACTCTGCGAAGTAGACCGCGCCAAGAGAAGAACGGAGACACCGATCGTTATCAACTCGTATCTCCACTCGCTGACGGTCACGCAGTGTTCGGGCGACACGGGTGTTCATATGGATGTGGCGTTTCTTGTTAATAAAGGTACGTCAAGAAGCGTTATGAGTACCAGTGGTGGTCGGAAGAAGTGGTAGTAGTTGAATGATTTAGAGGTGAAGAAAGCTTGATTCATACTTAGACGTGATGCTCTCGGGTGCGCTTTGACGTCTGACACAAGAGTGGCCGTCGCGTGAGTGTGTAACTAAGGCTGCGGTCTGGACGCCAGTGGGTAGTGGGGCGATGAGAGGACGTTTATACATCAGAGCGAGCTCAATGTATGGACGGACGCTCGCCGTCCCGCTGCCCTCTAGCGTTCAGACCGTGGAAAAAATCACACTTTTGTACGACTCTAGCACTGACTTTATACAATACAATATAAATATTCTTTATTGCTTACCAGAAATAGTATATAGTAGAAAAATAGAGATAAATTAAACATAAACAATAGTAGACAACAGGCGGTCTTATTGCTAAAAAGGGATATCTTCCAGACAACCTTTGTATGGTGAAGACGATGCGAAATAATCATATGATTTGAGTAGGTGAAAACAGAATATAAACCACTTAACTTTAAGAAAGACTTACATAAATACATATATATACAACGTGTTAATAAAATAACGCAAAACCTGAAAACCGTTTGTTCAGAATCGAGAATAGAATGCGAAAAAAATAAAAATAAATTTTTTTGACGCGATTTATTTTTTACATTTGTATGGAGCAGGTCGCCCCAGTCGGCCAACACTCCATACAAATGTAAAAAATAAATCTTGTCAAAATTTTATTTTTTTATTTTTTTCGCATTCTATGCTCGATTCTGAACAAACGGTTTTCAGGTTTTGCGTTATTTTATTAACACGTTGTATATAAACCTACATACACATACAATAACTAAATGTCATAGAAACAGTATCACTTACAGTCGAAAACAAACAGGAATCACTAGTTACATAAGAGAAAAATAGTAACCCATTAGTCTAGTTATAAAAAGGGGAGAGAGTTAGTAAGTTTAATTTTAAAAGGCAAAGAATTCCACAATCTAACAGCTCGACTTATGGCCGGTTCCAATAATCAATCCACCGATAGTTTTCCTTACCATCAGTTACATTTTGACACATTTTCTACGGGTATCTGTCAAAATGTAACTATCGGTGGATTGATTATTGGAACCGGCCATTAATTGGCCTCAAAGTTGCCATCGTGACGACTGTTTGGGCAATTTAACGAAATGTTGTACACTCGACTTTTTTTTTAATTTTTATATAAGTAATCGGGTCTTTTCTAATCAGAATCGAGAGCACTTTCGAATGTTATACCTACGAGAAAAAAACTGTCCCAAGATTTTTTATTCCATTCAGTTACAGTTTCCATACTAAGCTTGTATGGTGGTAACAGTAACGGAACGGAAAACCGAAAATTATATGTAACATTTTGGACAGTTTTTTTTCTCTTATTAGGTTCGTAAGTGCTCTCGATTTTAAGTAGAAAAAACCCGATTATATCAAAAATTTAAAAAAAAATCGAGTGTACAACTTTCCGTAAATGGCCCGTTTACACTTTGACTGATTATATTAATCGCTAATGTTACTACCATTAATCATTGTTCCAGACCCTGACTACCACAGCAAAGTGCTGCTGCTCTCCGAAGACACAAACATTGAGTCGTGCTACCCCAACCCGTGCTCGCACGGCGGGCTCTGCGCCACCGATGACAACAAGAGCTTCTGCCAGTGCGCCGGGTATTACACAGGTCAGCTGGCTATACCTACATCAATTAGACGACGAACTTCTCTGCTATGGGATATAGCTCTTGCTTTACTCCTAACCGCTTTGCGCTACAAAGCAGAAAGTACCTTCATTTTTCGCTATGAGCATAGAGAAAGTTCGAGCGTAGCGTGATTGCTAGTAAGTTCCCCGCCTTCTGTGGACCTTAACCTTCACTATCACTATCACTACATAGTATAAAACAAAGTCGCTTCCCGCTGTCTGTCCCTATGTACAGTCGGCCAATGAAAATGTTGAGCATGTCATTTTGAAATTGTAACTTCGTTTCAGTTCATTTCTTTGATTGTCAAACATGACGTTCACTGTAACAAAGAACTAAAGTGCGCAACATTTTCATTGGCTGATTGTACCTATGCTTAGATATTTAAAACTACGCAACGGATGTTGATGCGGTTTTTTTCTTAGATAGAGTGATTCAAGAGGAAGGTTTATATGTATGATATAGTAACTGTGCGAAGCCGGGGCGGGTTGCTAGTAACCAATAATCCAGACAAAATCCTGGAATAAACTGATTACAATCGATCTTGTACTACGCCAACTGGCAGCCTAGTAGTGAAATTACGAATGAAAATACTACTATCGGTTTATTTTTCTGGTTGTATTATGCAACTAAGCAACTATTAGTTGTAATAATCAGCATAATTGTGAAACAAACAGCGGCTCATTCAGGTTCATTTGTGAAATGACATAATGTTTTAAACAAAAATCGCCGTTATTATGCCGCGGACTGTGATTCAGTATTAATAGAGTCCGTTTACACACATCTCAACCATGAGACTCGCCCGCCGACCGCCGCCGAGAGCACACGCCGCATCGACCGCCTGCTGGCTGCTACACCCAGCGCGCGCGCGCCATAGCGAATAAATCCGTGCAACGACATTTTGCGTTGAGCGTCCGACACGCTCCGCATTACCCTCAATTTGGACCCGTCAGACTCCTCCGTTAAGAGTCACCTCGACTAAGAAAATCTCGCCTCCGGAGAAGAACCGAGCCTCCTGCCTGGTGCCGGCGCCCCCGGGGGGGGTTAAACCGGTGCCCACACCAGGGGGTTTATATCACTTCGGAGGCAGCATCCTTACCCGACCAAGACTCTACATTCCCATACCGCACCATCAGAGGAAGCCGGAGCCTCCAACCAGGAACAGTTCGTATAGCGACACCAGGGGGCCGCTGACAACTTCGATGGAAAAGTATTTCGTCCAGTTCCTACGTGAAGAGCTACCTACCAACAAGTGACAATCAGTGAATAAGACTCAGTGTACATGCGCCCTCTATAGGAGGAAAAGACCTGTCGCCCTTAAGGAGACAGGCAAAAGTGTTTCAAATTATCACGAGGCGTCCCACGCGAGATGCCTCGGCGTCCACCCGTAGTTAATGGAGTTGAGCTCCAAAGCTACGTAAATAACAAAAAAATAAAAAAAAAACATCTCAACTATAATAGGGGTGTAGACTCGAAAATTATTATTACTCCAAAAGAAAGAAGGCAAAAAAATATGCCTACGAAAATCCCATTCAGATATCTTAAAGAATTACGACGCAACAACCGTTTTAATATTGCTTGTTAGAGAAAGAATACGCAAACGGTGTGTGACGTCACATTATAGGATGCTGCCTGGCGCGTCGCGCTCTTCTGTGACGTCACATTCTTCCAGCGTCATCGTTTCATGATGAAGTTGCGTTTTGCGAAAAAGGGACAGAACATACCCCTTCTTAAAACTTTGGACACTTTTGCGTTGTTTTTTTCTCCATTTGACTACATTTTTAATCCTTTTTCGATAAAATATTGATATTCGATAAATATTATTGATAATTTTATTGAGTGTCTGCACACGTATAAGTATTTATGTTGTATGGCACTGGCAGGAATGTTCTGTCTCCTGACCGCCTGCGAGCGCTCGCCCTGCGTGTTCGGCAACTGCACGCTGTCGCCGGAGTCGTTCTCGTGTTTGTGCGCGCGCGGCTGGCGCGGGCGGCGCTGCGCGGAGCGCGTGCGGCCGTGCGCCTCCAAGCCCTGCAACAACCGGGGAGCTTGCAGCGAGAGGGACGGGACGTTCATGTGCCAGTGCAATCCCTCCTGGAAGGGCAAAAGGTGACATTATTTCTTTATTTATTTTACTAACTTCCGCCCAAGACCTCGTCTGCGTGGACCCAGGATCGGATCGGGATCCGGATCTTCGTGCAAAATTTCATTCAAATCGGTTGAGTCGTTTAAGCGTGATGAGCAAAAAACATCCAAACTTTCGCATTTATAATATTAGTAGGATTTATTTATATAGGAAGATCATCAGGTTAAATACTACTAGTGACAGTGAGCTAATAATAACAGATCCTCACCGATAGCTCAATAATTATATAAAAAATATGTGAGCAAAAGCCAAAGAAAAACACAGCGCTTTTGCGTCTTGGCACTGCTACATAATTAAGTATTTATTTCTAGATAGACTATTATAAAGACTTGCTATTTCCCTACTTCTGCCAAAAAATTGCCGAGACAAGAGTCGTCTCACTGAAGGAACACTTGCGCTGAATAGGTCCAGACCCCGTATCATGGTCATGGTGGTGGTGGTTGTCACTTATCGTGTGATAAGGCCGACCATGATACGGGGTCTAATCGTCGAACCTCTGAAACACATCACATTATACTACGCAATGCATTCCCCTGCGTCTCTTCCTTTCTAACCTTCGTCCCCAACCGGTGCTCTGGCTCCCTCGCCCGATAGGTATCCTTCTCCATTTATCCCTCTCTCTCCCTCGTCCTCTGAAGTCTCCTCGTTTTACCCCTCTATCTAACTTTCTCTTGACCTCCCTCTCTCTTTGCTTGCGAACGAGACAAATGACACCAAAGTCAGTACCTAACATTTCATAGTTCACAATTTGAATTGGCAGTGTTATGGACATTTCCCTATAAAGTGATAAATAACATTATTTTTATTTCTGGCTCGGAAACGCTCGATTACACTTAACTAGATTACTTTATCTTTGTATCAATCAAAAATATTACCAACTCGTTATAGATGCGAACTCCCAAACCCAACTCCAAAAATCGTGAGCCTCGGCGCCCGGATGATACAAGAACCATTCTGGATCGGTCTCATCGCGGTATTCGTGGTCCTGGGTGCCATCGGCCTGGTGTGGTGCGCCAAACGACACTTTCCTGAGAAGATTGAAAAGTTGTTAGCAGAAGAAGCCGATCGGTGCGCGAGACGTAAGTGTCAACGTATTCTGGTATTTAAGTAGAGTGGTGGAAGACAGACATTTGCGCAACCTGATTCTTGGTTAAGAGTAAGTCAGGATACTCGTATGCCGGAACCTTTACTGTTTTGTACTTTCTGGGACTTTACTAAGGTTTCTGAGATCATCTGACCTTATGAAGATGCACCTCGATTAACTGATTGTTAAGAGGAATCAGGAGTAAAACATATAATCCAAAGTGCTTCTGATACTCAGAATCAGGAACATGTTTTTATGCGTGTATGTGTGTCATCCGTAAGGTTAGTGCACGAGTTTTGAATCAAGCGGTAGACCAATAAAGATTTATCTTAAGGAAGTAAGTACCTTCCTATTAGTTGGCAAACCCTTAAAATAGCGCACAGATGGATTTTTTCTAGAAGCCATTGTGAATTTGATTCTGATCAAGAGTCTGATTGCAGATTGGACCAAGTGAACCAACAAGCATTTTGACGTGATTTGGCATTTCTTGGCAAATAGGCTTTTAAAGTTCGTTTGGTCCAACACCACCATAATTGAAATTTTAGCTGATTGAAACCTCGAGCGCGCCTTTCAAACACTTCCATTACATTACTTACTAAAACTCTCATAAGCACACAGTCAGCTTGCCTCAGAATCGCCCACAGACTAATTTGACTTGTTAACGATACCACGACGTAGCATATTTTCGCCACACTTGATGAGCTTCGTTGGTATATTATCCGCTGTATTGAACATTTTCTGATTCGCACTGTCTCACGGATGGTAAGGTCACGTTTTGCGTAACTTTGTCGTTTCTTCTGCTGTTTGTTTAGCTTGCGGATGCAGAAACTGTATCTACTTTACTTTTACGACGTAACTAAGATTATTTAATTTAACTGTTCCTATGGTACCATAATCAAGTGAGATCACTTACTAAGTTATGGTTTTGCTCTCAGTATTGTTGTTATATAGAGATAATCTTGGAATCTCCTCCACTGCTTCTATTTGTATTACTTTGTAACCTTAAAGACTATTGAAACGTCTACAGTTACGATGCTACGTTTCTGTAATCCGTACAACTACACGGTTCTTTTAACTTGGTGCAAAGTGTAGTATGTTATCTGTATAATTTGTTTTTATTACAGGAATACTTATTGTTTTTGTCCTGTTTTCCAAATTTTAGCAAATCTTGAATATGCTACTACGAAAACTATCATGCTATGTTTCTCTAATAACAATTTTATCTGTAGTCTTAGAAATTGAAATCTAAGCCTGTATAATTCCTTTACCGATGATTGTAAATTACTGAATCAAGAGCATAGCATGGTTGTCATATTTGAA
The DNA here is from genome assembly GCA_947578815.1 of Epinotia ramella. NCBI lineage: Eukaryota > Metazoa > Arthropoda > Insecta > Lepidoptera > Tortricidae > Epinotia > Epinotia ramella. The sequence continues at coordinate 1,115,234 of OX388210.1, forward strand.
TCTCCCTCTCAAGACAGATCATCAAAATTGGCAGAAAGGCTTACAAGTTCATGTCGCTTTGGATTGCCAAGTTAAAGAAATTGTGGACTGAGATGGGTCTGCTAGATGTTGGACTGCCTGGACAATCCACTCCCGCTAAAACCCACTAGGCTCGTTTAATGCGCTCTAGTACTTTCATGTATTTCTTTTTGAGACTCTATTTCTACTCTTCAATCATTTCTTGAGCCATATTATTAGCATTCTAATCGACATTTCTCATCGGTTTGTAGTAGGTATCTACCCTAAACCGCAATGAGTAAAACAAAATGACTCACATATTCTTCTTCATTCATTTTAGATCAAATAGGCATCTCTCAATACTCTATGTACTTCTGTGTTTTTTTTCGTTACATCTCTATACTTATTGTTGTTTCGGATAGCAATAATTTTCTTGAATGATTTGTGACATCATACTATTACTGACGAACTTTTCTATAAGTACCCTTCTTGTTTTCTTAACATGATTCTTTATATCTTCGATGAATTCCATTTTTCCACCTTCTTTCGTTATTCAAAAACATCACCTATTCATATTTCTATTCCCGAATATGATTTATCTAATAATCTTATAAACATTAGCTCCGATTGTCCTTCGCATGAAACTCTGGCATTCCTATATGTACGGTAGCGCTCGTGGGGCGTCAGCGGTACGCGGCCGTGCCGCAGGCGGAGTAGCGGTCGGCGCGCGGCGACGCAGCGGAAACGCGCGGTATGTGCGCTTGTAGACCCCGCCCTAGCTCCTGCGTTTCACTGACGTGTCACTGACGTCCGATCAAGCTACTCGTTCCCGTCACCGGTCCGGCTTTCCAGCATTCGATTCTGCGTGGACTTGACGACAGCAAGCTACCCCAATGCCTGACATTAGCGACCGTCGGACACACACGACACACACTTATATCCAGGCATTAGAGTAACTAACGCTCGTTGTCGAAGGTAAACTGTCGTCCGGCAACCGGCAGTGGTCCCCGTCCGACACGCCTGACGTTGTTGCAGCGCCGCCGCGGGCGGAGCCGGCGCCGGCGCCGCGCACGCTGCTGACGCGCCTCGGCATCCGCAAGCCGTCGGTGTCGGTGTCGCTGTCGGCGCCGGCGCGCGCCTGTGCCCGCGCTCGCGCCGCGCGCACCTTTAGCTTGGACGATCTGTTAAAGCCGCCGCCCGGACGTAAGGAGTGTTGCGCGCTCCGCTGCGATCATCATGCATGCACATTTTTTCAAGCTTCAATATTAACTTGACCTGTTCGCGAGTATGTATCTAAGTACCTATGTAAGTTGTCCCGTAATGCGATCTATTTTTCAGTTCTTGCCGTTATCCGATTGAGCTGAAATTTTGGGTATATGAATAGTTTGGATGACGATTCAATATTATGGTACCATCGCATCGAGCTGATCTAATGGTGGAGACAGAAGGTGGCCATGGAAATTCAGTATTTAACTGACGTTAACCTATTGAATTAGTTGATGATGGTATACTGAAAAGTACAGTCGGCAATAAAAGCTTGTACCAAAAATGAAATTTTTGTCAGAAACTTTTTATTATAATCATGTGGTCCAGAAGTTTACTTAAGTATACTAATAGAATCAACTAAGTTCTTAGTTTGTTAAAATAGTACCACTAGCTTACCTAACTTGACGAAAGTAGGTGACAAAAGCATGCCAATCCAAGATTGCTAGAATATGCCATGTGATTAAGACAACTATCATTTATTTTATAGCCCATAACATTCTGAGCGATCAGAGATATATGTCTGAGTGGTAGATATGTAAGAACTACGACCACATCGGATTTAATAAATAAAATTGATCAAGCGACCTCACTATTTAATAGTGACTGCTCGTTCATGACACTTCTCTGTTTTTTTCTGTAAATAACTGATATAATAAATCAATCAATCAATCAATAGTACACATGTTACCTACTTATCTAAACGGAACACTGAGTTTGACCAACTACCGGGACAGCACTTCACACATTGACAATCAAAGCCTCATCCAGCAATTCAAACACCGTCGCAGAAACCTCATCTTTCCAGCCTCATTCCATTTGATCGCAACCATTTGATCAAATCGTGGCGGAGCGTGCGATGTCGAAGCACTGGTTGCTACAACTACGAACACTTGGTGTGGAATGCTGACCAATATACTCGGTCTTTATGTGTGCACCCTGACCTTGCACAACTGAATTTGTAGACGCTCCTTCCTTCCATAGCACCTTTTTGGATCGTCCAACTATCTTCAACAACCTACTAAACATCAATATACGCATTTCTTTGCTAAATTAACCAAAGGTAGTCCTTGGTTTTTCTTCTTCTTAAATTCCAATATGTATCAAAAGTTCTTCTTATTGATTTTTAGAAGGTTGTTGATCTACTGTCTATATGTTGTTTGCTTTCGCATGCTTACTGTTACATCTTTCTGCTATGAAACTTATAAATATAAATATTATCTCTAAACTCCTAAACAAAATCCTCTACGATCTTCATTAGTTACAAAACAAACAAACACTTACATGACACAGAATTGGCACGAGACTTATAAAGCTTAAAATTGGCTTCAATAGATGCACTCGATGCATGAGAAAATACCACCTAAAATTTCCAAATTTTAATCGTGTAGCTTTTAAAAATATCGATGTTGTAAGGCTTCTAGATCAGTCATATGCTTATAAATATTATATCGTTCGTTTCCTACACAGCATCCCCCTCGCCGCGCAAGAAACGTAACAACTCCACGCCAACGAAGAAAAATGCAGCAGAAAAGAAGCAGATACTCCAACAACTCATAAGTCCTGCCGCAGCCAACGAGCATTCCAAGAAAATAAGCATGGGGGAACTTATCCAAATGTCGGAGAAAAGGACGCTGAGTACCGTTGAGAGCGCTCCAGCGTTTATGGAGTTTAGTGAAAATAAAGAGACCTCTTTCGCTAGCGAAGCGTCTTCGCCTTCCACGTCACCGTCGAATAGACACATATCAGATCCCAAGTTAGAGAAGAAAGTAACGTTTGCGAGATTACTCAACAGGGTATCGGCAGAAATGAGTTCCAGTTCAGATGCCGATATGATGAACACGATAGCGATTCCGATGGCGGTGATAGCGGATAGAGGAATGAGGGTGAAAGCTTCGAGCACACCGCCGTCTCCAGGGGTAGAAATGAGGTCACCGCATAGTACGTCAAGTAACCAGGGGAGTGATTCCATGTCTAGTTTGGATCTGACGTTAGCGCATGCGGCTTTGAAAAAGTATTCCAGGTGAGAGCACATTTTACTTCTATCATCTTACTAGTACAAGATGTGTAAAGGGACATGATACACAGGAAGAAACACCATTTTGAAGTTGAATGCCATGTACTCGTATATATGATTGTATTCTAAACGGAACAGTTTCAGTTTTAGTTTCTCATGTTTGAGTAAGAAAGATAATGTAAGGATAGACTTCGTCATTTGCATTGGTTGACAAGCATCTGTTAGTACATTTTATGATATGAGATACCTCCGCTATTTCGGTGAAGGAAAACATCTTGAGGAAACCGGTCTCATCCCTACAAGGTCTAGTTTTCCCTCTGGGTTGGAAGGTCGATGGCAGTCGCTTTCGTGAAATTAGATGCAAAAGCGGACCCCGGGGATACGTCCAACTGCTGAGGCTTCCCCTCATGGATGAGAGGGCATGAGATAGAAGTCCCCACGCTGACCCAGTGTGGTTTGGGGACATTACATACACTTAATGACATTTAGTTAACCTTTTACATATAATTTTAAATTATTATTGTGTAAGATTTTTATTATTTTATTGTAAATTACCGTTTGACATGTAAAAGTGCCCTTGTGGTCTATTAGCAGAATAAATAATTGATTTGATTTGATTTGATTTGACACCCTTTAGGATACAACCGGAAAAAACTGGAAGTTATGTTTCTCTTCACAGGACCCCAAAGATCTCCAGCGCGGACTCGATCCTCGCTATGTTCCGTAATTTCTCCTCGTCATCCGCCGCAATAATCTCCCGCGCGTCTTCCGGCGGGATCTCGGCGTCCAGCACGCCGACCGCGTCGTCCCCGCAGGACGACACGGTTGACGACGACGTGTCGCTCGCGTCGTCGCTCGTGCTATCGCTGGCTCCGGACTCGCCCGTGAGGCCGCATAACACTATTGAGATACAGGTAAATGATAGATTTTGATTAGTAGTTCCTGTATTGGCCTCGACAGAGACCCGGCTAGGTGGGAAGATTACATCAGAACTTGCGTAGGGCCGGTCGCATCGAACTGCTGCAAAGCACGTTGTATCAATGAAAATGAAAGAGGCGTATGCTTATTATCTATCATAGCTTTCCATATTTTATAATTGTATATATTTAGAATCTGCATTATGCCTATGAGTATCAGGGAGCACTCAACATACCCTAAAATGAAGTAAAAGCAATCAGAGTCTAGAATGGAATTCTTGCTGGCTACGTTAGTCTGGTCAGGTCAGATAATATTAGCAAACATTTAGAATATTAACCAATTTCTCTTTTTACGGCTATGTGGTAAATGTAAGAGAATGAATGGGTGATTTTCTTCGGCTTCTATAATACGAAGCTGGTTGACCAGCGAGAATATACATATATCTCCTTCATTATTCCAGGTCTTGGATCCCCTAAGCGCCCACAAATCCTCCGGCCCGGGCAGCAACCTCCTCCATCCGCCTTCCATCCTCCTCGAAGTCCCCTCCTCCATCAACAAGTGCCTCTCCCCCATCCGAGAGCTGCCCACCCCGCTCCCCACCCCACTACCCACCCCGTTGCCCACCCCGCTCCCCTCGCCGAGGTTGCCGAAGAGAAGAGAGATGGAGCTGGATAAGATCACGTGTATGTCGCCGAGCGATGATGAAGATGAGATTCGGCTGGAGAAGCCTGAGAGGCCGACGTCTGGGTTGAGATTGAAGGTATTTCTCTTTTTTATACCGATTACCGACCTTACCTTTCTTTTAATTTTATTTTTGTATTTCGAAAAACTGACGCGATAAAAAAATTCAATATAATTACACGAGAATCACTATTCTTCAGTACGAAGGAAACAATGAAAATCGCGAGCAGTTATGCTTTCTCTGTACTATAAATACTCGCTTACTCATTTGTCTCATGTCCACAGCTCCGCCAACCAGCGTTCAGCAGCGACACCCCCACCCCCTCCACCCACGTCACCGACTCCCCCAGCCCCAGCTTCACCCACAGTCAGGACTCAGAGCGGGAACTGTCCTCGCCCTCCCCCGCACCGCCTTCCCTCCGCGTCCCTGTCCTCACCATCGAACGACCCTCACCTGGCTCACCACCACCACGCAGAACACCACCGCATATTGAGTTCCATCCACCTCCACTAATCACAGTCACTTACAATGCCAGTGAGGAGTCAGATGAGCCGTTATCACCTAGACCTCCTCCCCCAACCATGAACATGTGCTATCTAAGTCCTTTCTCCATGTCCGCTAGAGGCGAAAGAGCGCCTTCGGAGTCCAACCTCTCCTCATCCGGCTATAGCTCTATGGCCAGCCCTGGTCCTTCGAGATGCGGCTCCAGCAACCCTCTATGCCCGTCAGAAATGGAAGACCCGGGGTCCGGTGGTGGGCCTTCCTGTTTTCAAAGAAGACGGCCTTTGATGAAGACCAATTCGAGTCCAGGGTCCTCAACTGATGATACTAAAGAACGGAAACGAGGGCGTTCCGATTCTGAAACGCTTTCCGATGATCCCTTATTAGAATCTAATGATGAAGGCATAGGGACAGATGAGAGGGTAGACGACGTACCGTCCAGCGCGAAAGAGATGGAGACACTCGTAGTTTTGAAAGAGTTAGAAGTGCCTCAAGCGCTCTGCTCTCCCAGTGGCGTCACTAAATGCTCAATCGTCAAATGCCTGAGCGTTGAAAGAGGTTTAGATGAGAAAGCTAGTCTCCGACCGCCTACTTTACTCACTGATCTAACCAGACCGCTAAGTCCTGTTAGTTCACGAAGCGAATCCCCGCTAAGCGACAAGGCAAGCTTAGGGCGATTTTCTCCGCTCTTCTACGGCAGACAACTGCCGTTTACGGACTCGGATGGACTCTACGACTTTCCTAGCTCGGAGTGTGTGAAAGGGGCTGGCTGTAAAGGAGGCATTAATGCGCAGAAGAAGTCTGGGAGGAAGCGGGACAGAAGAACGACGAGGACCGTGTCCCATGAAGCGACGGGCACGACCAAGTCAGCATTGCCACATATGCCGCATTCCATGCACAATCTTTTAGAGGTTAGTAAGAATTATATTGCTTTATTCCTTGGCACATTCTTCTTAATTAACACATACACTTATTTGCTCTTTGGCTTCGTGCGTATAAATTTAATTCTAAAAGTAATTAAGCGTCAAATATGTGTTTTTTTTAATCGCGAGCTAAACGCGGGTTCAACTATTGCAACAAGGCCTACAAACCATTTGTACTCGTAAATTAACGAACGAATTTACGAATCTAAACTATTAAGATATAAACTTCTGACATAGATGTACCTAGGTATACTTAATTTATGAAAGTCTTGATATTGCATACCGTCGCGATTTACATGTGTTAAAGAATACTCCACCTAGTGAAAACAGACATACAATTACCATCTTATTCGGGCTAACAGTGCTAGCGAAAGAAAGAGATACGAAAAGTTTTAATAATAATAATAATATAAACTTAATTTCTGACAAATAATATTTGCATATAATATTATCCACAGAGTTTTAGTAACATTTCTTGATAGTTAACCCTTAATTTTGCAAATAAAAATAACGGTCCATACTTCAAGCCTTGGCGACGCTAAATAGTCCAAACGATCCTAGTTAAGAAAAAAAAGACCGGGGTTCACTCCGGGAGTGCCGGCAGAAGTGAAAACTCAATGACATTGTAACAGTTTTTCGATCAGGTCACGTGACATCTTACGGTGTCACCCTAAAAATGAATTTGACGCAAATTTTTAAACAATTATCAATTATTTAGGCGGACGGCCCGCGGGCGCGTTGGGTGCGACGCGGGGTCCGGCGCGCCGACGGGCGGCGGCAAACACAATACCAATTTGTTTTTGCCATTGCCAAATATTTTTCAAAGCTTTATCTCTTTAGGAATAACGTCTAAATTCGAACTATTCGAATTTGCACAGCAGACGGCGGTGGCGACCAAAATATCAATTTGTTTTTGCCGTTGGTTAATATTTTTCTAAGCTTTATCTCTTTACGAATAACGCCCAAATTCGAACTATTCGAATTTTCTCAATAGCAAAACGGTGAAGGACGCGTTGGTATTATTACAAATTTATTTGCAGAATATGCTATTGCAAAAAGTGTTTAACGCCTTTATACTCTTACGGATAGCGTTCAGTTTTGAATTAAGTTGAATCGTCTAGCAGCAAAAAGTGACCTCCTTCACATCCGACGTCACAAAACTCTGTCGTGTATTTAACAATTTTTCCCCATCCCAAAAAGTGCTCAGCGCCGCTAAAGAAGTTTTCACTTCAAAAAATACTAAAAGATGGTTAAAGATAATAATATTCACCCGGGCGAACACTGTCAAATTAAGGGTTGGTTAGTAGGCGTAAAACTATGACAGTGATTACAGTTCACAGTTCAAAGTGGCTACACCTTTGACTTGGCCGATTCAATGATTTTGGATCGGACAATCGTAGCGTGCAGCAACGGCTTTTAGAATGCTGTTCGGACTTTACCTCACACGACTCAAAATCGACACGACCTTCTTCCGCATGAACGAACATGCCTGTTGCACTACACCTCCTCGGCAGCCCCATCAGCATTCTAAAAGCATTATTATACTGTACACACAGGGCCAGCTATTCTCCAGATCTACAGACTGCCCAATGTTCCCAGGTGCCTGGGTCCCGTGAGTCGGGCCGCGGCCGCAAGTCCGGGCGGCGGCGCTCCCGCTCGCAGGCGCCCGCGCCGCCGTCCTCCTCGTCCTCCTCGGACTCCGCGTCCGCCGCCTCCGTCGCCTCCGTGGCTTCCGCGAGGGAGCTCCGGCTGCCCCCTGACTTGGAGATGCAGGTATACACACACAATTGTAGCAGGCAGGTTGGTGCTGAGTTCGGTGTCGGGGTCCCTCGTCCGAGGACTGTCTCCGTTGGCTCCGGGCTTCTTGACTTGGATATGCAGGTACATAAATAAATACCGTGTGTTGTTTACACGAAGTTTTGGTCTCCCGCTGCAGTCACGTAGTCCGGTAATAGGTACGTGCCTAGTTAGCATAATAGCGTTTCGTTTTCTTCCCGTGGGTGTCGTAAAAGTCGAACTAAGGCGATTCTCCCACTGCACCGCGTTGACCATTGTATGCAAGAATCTCAATTTATATAGAAAACACGCCTAGTACAACACACCGCCGACGCGGCAATGCGCGTGTAAAAAATCTGTAGCAACGCGCACCGCGGCGGAACGCGGTGCAGTGGGAGCATCGCCTAAAGATGGTTGAAGTGTATTGTGGGCGATGGGCTGGAAACCTTTCACTGCGATATCACATTTGGTCGATCTTTAATACCCCCCTTTTTTGCTAAAAGTGGCACTGGACCATAATTGTATGTACCTATAAGTGCGAGCGTAACGAATAATTTATGATTATACTCGTATCCGATGTAAACGCAATCATGCTAGTTACGGTGTGAAGTACCTGTTCGTAACACTGAAATTGAAAAACACCAGCGAACGAAAAAAACATAGAAGAAGTAGCGCCGCAAAAAGGCCCCACAGAATGGGTGTCATTGCCATTTGCGGGGTTGGGGGCGGGGTCTCAAAACGATGCCAAGGCAGCCGTTTTGTTCGAACATGCGCATTTGGTTTTGGGCACGTGTTTGGGTAGAAATTTGTAAGTAGCTCGGATTCTATGGTTTTTTCGTTCGCTGGAAAACGCAGCGTGCGGAACCAACGAGAGACCTTCGCCTTTACTTATGTAAATTCTCCTACAAATGATAATAAAATCCAACAATGCAAACATTGGTAAAATTGAAAACAGTAAGTAAGTATATATAAGAAATGTGGTACGTGTTGTTTTATTTATTTGAAATAAACTCGAAATTAAAAGCATCGCAAATAATAAGTTGCAATCATAACCCAAATAGGTAATTTTGCTAAACGCCCAAAATACGTCACATAAATATGATGACGTCCAATCGGTGCGTCGACGACGTGATGTAAATATTCATATAGTTAGCATGCTTTTTTATGTTTGCACTTCAAACACGACTTTTCTAAATAAACATGATCATTTATAACATTTGTACTTACAATTACATGCAAAACACGTATTGTTTTTTTATTTCCCGCCTAAAAACGCTGATAGCAACATCGTTATGCTTTTCAGCTGTTGTGTGTAATTGATTTATCAATTATACCGGTAACTGCTTCAAATCGTCGATTGAACAATATTGTACATGAATGCTTTCAAGCACACAGTGGATTATTTAGTTTTCATTTATGTTTACCAGCCTTTAAAACAGACAAAAGGAAAACTCTTAAATTTGTGATGAGGCTTTGAAACACAGATGCAAAGTTATTTATAAGTGTTCATCAAACCTATTTTAGCTAAAATTCCGTTAAAATTCGTTTATCTTTATCTGTCTTGTCATTTGTTTGTGAGAAAGGGACAACGCACATTTTAGTTAACAGAGGTTTGTTATGTTTTATGAAGGGGGTAGGTGTGTAGATTATTAATTATTTTCAGCCGAGTGAGCCGACTAGGTTGCGGAAACTGCTCAGAAGACAAAAATGCCGTAGTTCCGAGGTGATCTATGAAGTTAGAACCTTCATCTCCGTTGGCGTTTGCATGCAGGGCTATCTGTTGACTATCTTATTAAGTTATTACGAGGCATACATACCTTAAACACGGTTCAACTAGTCAAAGTTTGTTAGAAATAGGTCGTCACTGCTATTGGGACGTTCTTATTACACTTAATTAGTTTAAGTGCTAAAATAACTATACTAGTGGCTCATAAGTGAACCGACCAAAATAACTATATAATTATGGAACCTGCTCAGAAAATTTCAAGAGAATCGGTTGAGAAATCCTGTAGATGAGAGAACAGCTGGACAGCCGGATATACGAAATAATGTTGACTCAAGCTGAAGCATAGAACTTCGTTCGCTTCGGTCGCGCGTTCAATAATTACCACTAAAGTTGAGCTACTAAACTCTCCCCAGGATAAAATATACGTATACTTTGTACTGACCAACTTGCATTTTTAAAAGAGTGGAGTGTGACAACAAACTGTTTTGAAACTTTGACTAGCTGAATAAAAACGAAACGTACATCGCAGAGTAATTCTACTTCTTGCTCGATTCTTCATATCATCTTGTTCTTGAAAGTCCTCTTTAGTGTTGCTAGATATATGTCTCATGTGTCATATATAGGTACATGGCATACATACGAATATTCATACTCGTCTTGCTATATTTATTATGTACTAGATCCCGAAAATTGCTTGAAATATATGCTACTTTATGGCTGCTAAAATCGTGTTTCAGAAACTATTTCTAGTAGCAAATAGTTAGTATCCTTCATTAGTTTTAGACATCATTATATACATGACTCATTCTCGAAGCATGAGTATTGTCAGATGTTTTCAAATGTTGTTAGTTTTGCGAAATATATTATCTTATTGGAAATTTCATTACAGGATACATCATCAAAAATATCATCAAGTCTCGATTTGACGGAGGACTCCCGGAAACCTGTCAAAGTGAACAAGTTGAGGACCATTAGCAACCAAATAAGGTAAATTTACATACAAAATGCCTAGAAACAAAAATAAAAATTCATGATAACGGAAATACATCGTATATTATATCCGCCAGTAGCCGCCTAGTGTATTGGCGTCACGTTTCCGGCTAATCAGGATATATTTAGAAATTTTATTTTTGTAGGTATATCGCACCACTACCTAAAGTATCTAAGTTATTCCCAATATGGCCTAGTTTTCCCTCTGGATTGGAAGGTCAGATGGCAGTCGCTTTCGTAAAACTTGTTGCTTATGCCAAATCTTCGGATTAGGTGTCAAAGCCGGCCCCGGGCTCCTTTAGCGCACAACCGGGAATAACACTAGGAGGATGATGAATATGATGATGCACCACTACAGTATCTGTTTGGCTTGGCCCAATGGTTGACTGGTAGATAATGCCATAAGGTTTTAAGGCCGCCAATTGTCTTTTTTTGTATTCGTGCAATAAATAAATAAATACATGTATTTCGTTTTCTTAGATTCCTTCGTCGATTGGAGCGAAGCCTAAAAATGAAAGAAAGCTACCCGGCGTTATCAGACGACGAGGGCGACGAGTCTTCGAGCGTCACATCACCCTTATTACAAGGTCGGAAAGACCTAAATCGCATGCCGACACACGCGATATCAGCCCCTCTGCTTGGCCCCGGAAGGCCTAAAATCGCGCGACAGAGACGTTACGACAGATCGTTGTTAAGTGAGGATACCAGGATACTAAGCACGGCTACATGCCATGATAATTCCGATTGAAAATGAATTCTGTGTTAAGGTAAATAAAGTGCAGTTTACTCAAGCAATAAGAATACGTGCGTTACGGTGAAAGTTTGAATAGTTGCGTGCTCGGCAATGTCCAAGCTTGACAGTTGTCAAGTTGACACTTAAGTATACAAAATTCTAATCTAATGTGATATAATTATAATGTAATGGTTCTTCAGGAGTGTTGACGATTTTAACAATTAGTAATTACGTCTTATGTAATGTAGGTAAGCATCGTGTTGGCGTTTCTTTTCCTTCTGTTCCACTTTTGATGTCTTGACTGTACTTATATGTGATTCTTACTGTATAATTGTCTTATAGCAATAACCTATTATAGGAGCATATGTTTTATCCTCGGGTAGTTGATACATACGTTATAAATAATGCATGTTTTTTTATTCCTTAGTAAGGGATTAGTCGTAATTAGATATATAAAACTATACTTTTTATTGTTTTTAAAGTTCCGCTAACTATAGGTAATTTCTGTTCATTAGATTATTGACTATGTAAAATGCTTTTGTAAATGTATTATACGTATTGCTCAAATGCATATTTTGTGAGATCGTTTTTGCGCACTTTTTGCTGTTATGTATATACATTTATAATTATTGTACATATGGGGATTTCGAGAGAATTGTAATTACTTCGACACATTACCTAAACGAAAGAAAGGTAACAAACTAGATGCGTACCAATGCACAATTACTGATATACAAGTATAGTTAATCTCAAACGTATACAGTGTGGAAGTCTAATACAAGCAAATAATTAAATCAGGTATAGGATTAAGTACCGTAATCATGAATTAACAGGACTTTTTAAGTTAGACTTAATTTAAAGCATGTAAATAATTTTTGAAAAAATATCAAGTAGCAATGTAATGCACACAGCTAATACACCACGTAACAACTGTCAAAAAGTCTGACAAGTACCTACCTGTCAATCAGCTTTAGTAAAGTGATGCTGCGTAATGAGTGCTTTACACTGCGGGCTAAATTATTTTGTATGGAATTTTTTTTTGGCGTAATTTAGGATAAAAACTAACTAAATACTCGTCTTAGGATCTTTATTAACCACCGTATAATTATTTGCTTGTATTAGACTTCCACACTGTATATCTATTGTGTATTACGGTAAGTATAGCTACTTATTGTACCTTTAACTTTAACATTTAACAGACGCACCAATAGAATAGAAAACGCAATAATGTCTAGTCACCTAATAAATGTTAATAGTATATATTAAGTTTTAGTTGGAACTAAATTATAATCACAGAAGTAGTATGTAGTGTGTAAGTATGAGCCATATTTATTTGAGTCACAGTTGGAAGCTAGTATAGATTCCTACACTTAATGTAAGCAATTGAAAACAGGCTCGTAACTGATAGAAAAATTCCGTAGTGCATGATTTTTTTAAAATTATTTCATCGATAAAATCCAAGAAAAAAAGTGTGTGTAGCGTATCCATAAAATTATAGCGAAGCCTGGATAGACAACATGTAAACCTTAACACTAGACTAATTTATAACATAATTTGTTACAATTCGCATGAAACAAGGACAATGTATCACGACAAAAGAGTTAGTACCAACTAAACAACAAAAAATACAGACGTATTGTTCATGTGTGTTGGTCACATTTTTATTAGCCCTAAAATTATTTTACATAGTAAGGATTCTGAGATACTGAACCCGATTAGTGCAAAGTTAGATGCCTACATAGACCATTTGTATGCCTATGAAATGACAGTAGATGGACTAGTCGTATTTACATACTTTAGATGTTTTTTGTGAATGTTTTTTGTATTTAGGTATTGATGAAGATTGAGAATCGGCAGTTATGATGAAAAATAACATCTCACCCTAATGACGTCGTTGCACCGAGTGCTTTTCTTATATTCTTATGTTAATTGACTGGACACAGGTGACATCTTGAAATCTATTAAAAAAACGATTTATGGGATTGTTACTATTATCAGATTTAATTACTCATAATTATTATTTGGCGACCGGTTAGTCTAGTGGGTAGTGACGCTGCCTACGAAGCTGAAGGTCCTGGGTTCGAATCCCGGTAAGGGCAAATATTTGTGTGATGAGCATGAATATTTGTTTCTGAGTCATGGATGTTTGCTATGTATTTAAGTATTTCTATCTATTAAATATGTTGTCGTCTAGTACTCATTACACAAGCCTTATTGAGCTTACTATGGGACTAGGTCGATTTGTGTAAGATTGTCCCCTAATATTTATTTATTTATTTTAATTTCTACACACTTTATTTGAGCTTGATCTCATAAGCGCCGATATTCTCTTCAAAAGTCTTAGCTAGCTTAATATCGTTAGATACAGTTTCAGCAATAATTATTTGTGATTCGACTGTTCAAAGACTGACGTGCTGTGTGGGGGAACCAATGCTTGTGTTTACTGTCTATCGTGTATCAATGTTTAGCTATGTATAATATTAAAAGTTGATGTTGTAACACATACAAAGGTAGCACTGGTTCTGTTTCAGCCTTAATTTGCTTACTAAGGACTACTTGGTCGTGTACAGTAAGCCAAGAGAGGTATACCGTATACCACTATTCGAGTAAGTATATGAAGGTTTAATAAAGTGGTAGGCCACTTTCTTAGCTAACTGTAAGAATCTACTTAAAAGAATAAAGGTAATTAAGATCGTAACCCAAAACCAAGTGATCATTTGATAACACTAATATTTTTTTATGTTTTTTGGCAGTGTCTTATATTAAAATATACCATTTTTTCAAACGTGATAATCTCAAAATATTGAAACAATAACTTTTGGTTTGTGTAATATAAAACTTGGTTTTCCTTCGTTTGCCCGAATTTCATTTGCCACCATATTCACAGGCCATAACTTTGTTTACCATAATTTCATGTGCCATAACTGTTATTCACCATAATATTCATAAGACAGAATTGTTCCATAATATAATATGCCATAATATCATTTGCCAGAAACTTTATAATCCATAATATTCATATGCAATTAAATCATTTGCCATACCTTTCAAAAGCCATACTTTAAGTAAAATAACAAATTACTGTGTGAAATGGGAAAAATAGCTACCAAAACCCGAATCAGCGCACCCCACTTCCACGTGGTCTTATCTGTCCTACCCCTAGAGTGTATACTTAATAAAAGCCCGCGGAGCCAGAAACTCGCGAAGGAGGGCCTGAGTTGAACGGCAACCTCCCGAGCGAAGCGTAGGTGGAGTGCGCACGTGAAACGAAGGGCCGACGAAGCGAGTTTCTGGCGGGAGCCCGGGCGGAGGGCGGGAGACTGAGTCCCAGAAACGTAAGCGGATCACAAAGCAGATTACTGCACCTGTAAAAAATGCGTAAACTTGCTGTAAACTTTTTCTCTCAGATCGATATTTACCGAGATATTTGGGTTCAAAGGACAGTCCGACTCGGATGGCGGATAGGTTAGAAGACGGCGGCGGGAGCTTCGTTGTATTTTTTTTTTTAATAAAAGAGCGGAATAAAACTTCTTTAGAGAAAAGTTTTTCAAGTAAAATATGCTTATTTTGACGTATTCTGTACGTAACAATCATTCAAAATGTTAGGTGGGTGATCATGATACAAGGTGTTATAATGACAAAGAAGCGCCCGAACGGAACATTCGTAACATTTGAACGGCTCGCAGAAATGTTGTTTCTTATGGCAAATAAATATTGTGTCAAGTAAAATTATTGCATATAAAATTATGGCAAATAAAGTTTATGGCATATGAATGATTCGGGCATACAACATTATGGAAAATAATAATATGTCAAATGAATATTATGGAAAATGAAACGTTAATATAAAATTCGGGCAAATGAAATACGGGCAAATAAAGATCGGGCAAATTAAATTCGGGCAAACGATAGATAACCCTAAAAAGTTTTTCTTTCGATTGTGAATAAATTGTGGTATTTTTATGAGGACGTTTCATGTAGGTACCCAATTTGTAGGTAACTTTCACTAAAACGTGTCTGTGCACGAGACGTTATTCGGTCTTTTTTTACATTAAAACTGTAGCGAAATCAAAATGGACATGTACGTATTCCTTTAACAGTTAGTTACGAGTATTAGATATGGGTCCGTTGCGTGTTACAAACGAAAAAATTCCCTCTATTTTTTCCAAAATCGACGTTTGACATATAAGTAAAATGAACCTGAAGCTAGCGTTACGCTATACGTTGTTCTTAAAGGCCTATCGGCAGGTCGTCATTTCTGCTAGTTTATCGCAATATTTAATAAATTTAATATGGAAGTCATGGCCTGTTCATAGAGACTGATTTTCTAAAACTTAAATCTTAAAATTGTGGCTTAGTTCGTTTCCTCGTTTGTGTGAATAGATCGACTCTCCCTTCTATAAAATCCTTGTGTACATATTTTTTCGCACGTGATGCCTTCACTGCCATTCGACAAATCATAGAAAATAGTTTGCCTTTCACTCTATACATCCACAACTTCAGGGAATAATTAAAATAAAGTGTATTCTTATATCTATGTACCTATACTGTCTACTGTACCTATATTGTATCTGTTTATTGAGATAATTATAGACATGTTTGTCAGGCAGTGTGTGGTCGATATTAACGCCACTACCTGGAAAAGGGTTAAACAGACACAATTAACATTAATTTTGTTTTTCTATCTTGGTTTCAGACTAGCATGCTTCCCATGCGAATTCAATCGAAGCTTGATATTGCATTTTGGTATTTATTACAGATATTATATTATGAACATAACATCCCTTGGAAAGTTAAATAAAGCCAAGTTAATCATGTATTTAAAAGTAACAGGTAACAGAATCTTGCCCAAATAAAAATAAATCCGTTTTCCACAACTTTTATAACATAGGTATATATATTATATTATATTACCTACACAGAATGCACTTAATTAAATATAAGCAATACATTATAAATCTTCATAATATTGTAAATGTATGTCGAATATAAATCGAATAATTATTGGATATGTACTCTGTGATTGCAAGTGTAAGACTCAAAATGTTACTACTTACTGCATATCAATTTTGTTACTATACTTTAAATTACTACATCCTTATTTTTAAAGTTGTACAGTCAGCGTCATATAGTTAGTAGCAGCCACAGTAGCCAAATATTTCGGTACACGTCTTTACGTCGTCTTATATGACGCTGACTGTACATATTCTTTTAATGTTGCCTTAATTATGTAGGATGTATAAGTTACATTTGACATTATATTGTACCGAATAATAATATGACAACCCTGTCATATTGGCTATTTCATAAACATCCTGAAGTTTAGTTTGTTCGCGACATGTTTTGTCACTGATGTACCTTATTTAATCAAAAATTGGGGAAATTAAAATCAAATCATCGCCATGATATTACGGTTTTCTTCAAGAGGTGATCTGATATAGGACCATCAATGTTAGTGTCACGTACATTGTAAGTGCACCTTTATTGTTATAGTCCTTAGGTCGAAAATCGTGGGAATTGTTACCTTAGAACACTTGGTTATTTTAACCATCACGATGGGTGGATCAAGTTTTAGACCCAGAGTTTAAGTCCAAGAACAATTCAAATGTTCGTCAAATGTAAGAAAGAACTGCACAAAAAGTGTTGGGACTTGATTTGATTGACCCTGATATGAAAAACCCTTTGGACGCCAAGAACACTTAAACGCGTCGTGTCCACGGTGCCATGAACACATTTAGGCGTTATAGCGTGCGCTGTCAGTCACCTTCATGCTTTCAACTAAGGTTTATATTCACACGCAAAAAATGTTAATTGCCGTAAGTATAGGTATCACTATCGAACGTGAAGAATAGCGTCGAAAGGGTTCATTAGTAATTTATTCATGGTAGTTTAGTAAGTGGTTCATTAAATGCCCATTTCAAAGTGGTGTAAAATTGTCAAAGTGTGAAAAAATCAACTAGAAGAATGTTGTGTCCAGTCCAATGACAGACACCACAGACATGACAGTCCCACCTATAAGATGGACACATGGTTTTTACTACAGCTAATAAAAGATACAGAAACCTAGGTAGTCAGTCCCTTTTGGAAGTCAGTAACCGACAATTCTTTATCCATAACGATATTATAGGGGGGTCGAAAATGGCCTAAACTGCTTCGAGAAAAGGATGGTACGGCCGTGCTGTTTTGCTCGACTTGGCGGGGGCACGGCCGTGCCCCCAGATATAACGTCACTATTCTCGGACCTGTCAATAGTGGCATTAGAGTATTGTCGTCCTTGGGAAAAGTGCAATAACTGGAATAAATCAATATTATTCTGCAAGAAGTTTAAACCAGGGATCGTATACCGGTACCCGGTATTCTTTCTATACAAATATACCGGTATTTCATTTCGGTATCTCATATTTCAGCGTCGTAAATATTTTATTTAATGATTATGCATGTATAAATACTATATAAGTAGATACTTAAAACAAACAAAACGTGTCACAAACAAAATTGCCAGCCCTCAACACCACCTAATGTTCTAATGTCGTTACCTAAATACAGATTTTGTAATACCGAAATAATACAACCGGGGCTAATACGTCTAAACTGAACATTGTAGAACTATTTCGTAACCATACTTTGAACAGCGCTGCTGTAATAGTTCTAAAATGTTGCGTTCGAAGATAACTTTAAAAGACGCATTTACCCCACTGACGCATAAACCTCGGTAGACCTTAGTGAATTGAGGCAGTTTTTTTTTAATGAATACTGGTATTATTGTAGTAGATGGAGGGCCAGTAGGCCAGTAGCTACACCGACAAGAGCTTAGCTCTTAAATAGGCAGAAGTTATTATTGTACTTTTCATAAGGACGACAGAATAGCCGAGGATATAGAGCCACATCTCTTCTTACGCGTAGTACAGTCAACAGCAAATAAATATGAACATTTTAGTACTTTGTCGCACTGAACGTAACAATACTGTGACAAATACCCTTATCACGAAACAAATTATTTTAATTAAATATTTTGTTTTCGTGTTATTTTTAACGAGGAAGTTACCCCGATCATTTTATAATCTTTCTCTGTATCATATCGATTATAAAATGATCGGGGTAACTTCCTCGTTAAAAATAACACGAAAACAAAATATTTAATTAAAATAATTTGTTTCGTGATAAGGGTATTTAAATGTACACCAGCGCCATCTCTCTCGCTTGTCCGAAACTACCTGATGTGGTTCGATGAGAATGGAGTGAGCGTATAGCTCGCCCATTAGAGGTGTGCCAAGGCTGTGAAACAAGTCTATAACACGATACAGAGGGCGCTAGTCTTAGCGGGAATGTAATGCAGAAATACACAGCGTAAGTCAATGTCCACGTAGCTCAGTTGGTAGAGCAGTCTAGCGTTAATAGAAAGGTCGCAGGTTCGAGTCCTGTCGGGGGCTACAGACGAAGATGGTTTATTTTTCCATTATATTCTTTCTCTGTATCATATCGATTAATACTGTGACAGTTGGGATGCGTCAAAGTAGTGAAAGCGACGAGGTACTAAAATGATCATCTACTGTTGCTGTTGACTGTACTTATCACACTTAAGGGCGGGTAGCACCAACTTACGATAGACCGGTCAACGTTAAATATGGCGCCGGTATCTGTCATTCCGTAGAAACTTGTCAAACTTTCCATACATTCAGATTTTAACGAACACCGCTTATGATTACAGACGGTTTGGTGCACCCCACCCCACTTTCACTGCCAGGAACCCGCCTAGCGGGCGCCTACGCCGTAGTCGCTTTCAGCGGAAAGCGACTACGGCGTAGCGACATACGTGAAGAACCACGGGATCGGCTACGACCGTAGCGCGTAGCGATCTTGGCTGTGAAGTGTTAATAAACCAGCCCTGAGTTACAATGTACCTGTACCCCTAACTAGCCACTACACTGTTGTTTTATTTCTAAATATAATTATGATTGTGATGACTTCGACGTAACTTTAAGGACTCCTGTAAATATTATTTTACACTATCCTACCCATTTATTAATGTGTATATTATTCATTATTATATTACGAACGTCTTATTCACGAACAATATAAATAATAAAGGTAAATAAATTTTGCTTGTTATATTTTTTTTTATTTCATGTGAACCCTCCGTCGTCAATGACAACTATAATAAACTATTTGACAACAGTGAAAATAATTTGTTTTTTCATTCATCATCATATCAGCCGAAAGACGTCCACTGCTGGACATAGGTCTCCCCCAAAGAGTGCCACAATGACCGGTCCTGCGCCACCCGCATCCAGCGGACTCCCGCGACCTTTACCAGGCCATCAGTCCACCTTGTGGGGGACCTACCCACGCTGCGCCTTCCGGTACGTGGTCGCCACTCGAGAACCTTTCCGCCCCAACGGCCATCGGTTCTACGTGCAATGTGTGGGTCGGTCCGGGGCGGGTGATTGTTTAGAATAGACAGTTTAATTGTTAATTCATATCGCCGCGCGCGATAAAAGGTACTCGGCTGCATTCGGGTGCAGTCGGACGCGCAAGCGGGATAGACCTGCGGCGCGGAAGCGAGATGGATGCGCCGAGCGGGGCTAGCGCCGCGTCCGCGTACGCATGGTCAGAGGTAATATGTACGTCATCGCGGACGCACCTCAATGAATTAGATTACGGTTTGAGCTCGCTTTGTTGCGCCTACGGAGGTGACTTCGAGGCTTAGCTTAGTGACATAGCTGTAGTGTACGGGAATTTGTATGGACAAAGTGCCTTTGGACGACGAGCTGAACGGTGGGGCGTGCCTGTGGAGCTGGCTAGCCTCAGACCTTGCCGAGGGAAGGATAACACATACATACACAATACACAAAACACTAACTCATTCTTGCCGGTGGGTCGGAAAGGTTCCAGAAGGAAAGTGAGTACTTATTTAGGTTTAAGTTAGATTAAGTTAGCGGCGCGTATCGCGTCCCAACTGTTCCCACCAGGATTCGCTGTTTGTATGAGAGGTCATTCTATGGGTCCGTGACACTCCTCGGGGTCCTGGTGAGAACATATTTTTGATCGTTTTTACATCAGCAACAGATAAAAATGATGAAAATGCTGGGAAACTATCAAACTTTAATTTGAGTTGACAATTTTTAAATTCATAAAAACTAACAATAAGGACGGTGTTTGATTGTGACGTCACAAGTAAACCCTACAAATTCCATAGTAACGGAGCGTTTTTAACGTTTCATAAAAAGAAGCTGACTTGACTTTTGTCAAATACCGTATTGACAAGTCGACTTTCGACTCGTTTTTCTACACTCACGGGAAGAAATGGGAAATAAAAGAAAGCATTATTCGAATGTTTTATTTGTACTTATTTACATTAAGTAACCGACAACTTACAAGACTTAAATCACAGTGCAAATTTTCTCACAAAGGTTAATATAACTTAAGTACATTATTATGGCTATAATCAACTGATAATTTCTGCTTGAAACGAGACGAATCCACTAGAGTAGAAAACCAAACTTTAATAACAGATGAATATAACTTACAGTATACCGTCGAACTGTTAACCCCTTGAGCGCCTCAGTCATCCATGGATGACCACACAGTCATTAAGTGTAAAGTACCTATACGCATTGCGACAGAGTTGCAAATAGCGAGTAATTTTAGAGGCATAATAACTTTCTGTCAAAAATTTCATTTTTGGTACAAGCTTTTATTGCCGACTGTACTTTTCTGTATACCGTCATCAACTACTCATTATAGTGCCTAAGTAGCAAAAAGCCACAAATTACGGAAAAAAAACTACTCATTGAGACGATTCTAACGAGCCCAAACTTGATGGGGTTATGTGGTTTTATTACGGAGTTCCTATGGCCACCTTCAGATCAGCTCCCTCAACTCTCAACTTATACCCAACATTTCAGCTCAATCGGTCACCGGGAAGTGGGTCAAATTTAACTCGCAAGATTTGTCCCATACTAACAGGGCAAGTTAAATAAAAGCTTGTTAAATTGTGAGTATGAAGAAAGAAGAACGCTGACCAAATGATTAAGATAGAACCCCACTGCGGAACACGAAACCCACGCGGACTATGTGGGCAGATCGACGGATATTGTCGATTGGGTATCACTAGTCTTAACCCGAGACCGAGCAACGCTACGCCGTAGCACGTAGCATTCCCCCGCTTCGTAGCAGAAATCGCTCGTAGAGGCATGACTCATATGGTATGGTATGGTTTGGTATGTGGCCTTGAATGTGTTAAACGAATCGTGCGTAGCTTAGCAGTGCACCTGTGTATTATGGTAATTTTAACACGAAGCGAATTTTAACTCGCACGCCACGCGGCTAATCACCTGACTTGACGTTACTGTCATCGTGTGTCATGACAAAACGTCATACGAAAGTTAAAAAGTGCTACGTGGCTCTACAGTGAGGTCAAAAACGCGCGTCTGCGTCGCGAGACTAGTCATAGATTTTATACTAATTTCAAAACAATACGATTTGAAGTAATGTGAAACGGAAAGTGTTTCAATTCAACAATGAGCGTCTGGTGACGTCACTCCTGTCAAAAATCAAAACTGAGGCAACTCTATGACACCTAGGGACGAACCACGGACAAACAAATATGGCGAGTGACACACATGAGTGACGTCAAAGAACTGTAGATCCGTTTAGGCGCGAAAGTTCAAATTGTGTAAATTATTTTTTTAATACTTTCTCTTTTTAATTAATTCTACATGCGATTCTTTCAAATGAAATAAGGAAAATATTGCATCTTCCCTATTTAGTACGGTATATATTCCAATGAAGGGGAGGATGCCCTTTAAAAGGTCTTTGGGCAGCTGGAGGATAATGACAATTACATGCCATCGTCTATGTTAAATGTACTGTCTAGTGGATTCGCCGTCACTGCGTGAATACAAGTCAGTAAAATTGTGCAGTGTTGCGCTTTTAAAACGTTTTCAACCCTTTAACCGCTACGCATATCAATTAATTTATATATTTTTTTGCATTTTACACTAGTGTCATGTATACATGACAGTAGCGGTCAGAGGGTTAAAAACTTAAGTGATTATTACTTCCTTATTTTGTAAAATCATTGTAAAAGAACAAAAGTATATTATCATAGCGAAAGGTTCGTAAAATAGTGCTGGGTGCGTAAATTGTACCAAAATATATCGTAACAATTATTAGAGGCTAAAAAAGCATCAAAATTTAAAACTAACACAACGGACTGAGGTGTTTGGATAACTAAGCGTCAGTTTATTATATTACATATAGCATATACAACATACTTGGTAATTATATCACATTTTTTTGAACCAAAATAATATTTATAAGTACAATTAGAGTAATAAAAGTTTTAAAATTAAAGAATCATCGAAGTTTCGGAAAAAGCCATATAAACTATTTTGTATTGAATTGTAACGTTTGAAGACGCTATTGCATAAAACATAGTAACTTGGTATTAATTTCGACTCTGTTGTTATAATTCGTTTTCAACTGCACCTTTATACACTTAAATAAGCCAAATATTGCGTATCTGCACAGAAAAATGTGTCAATTTCCTAATTTACATAAAATCATTTATCGACGCAACGATACATGCACAAAACATAATAAATACTGCAATTAACACTATTTTCGTGTCATAACAAAATAAAGTGCAATTAATTACTTATGGCAAGATTCCAAAAAGTCACACCATCTCCAGATCAGCCATTTATCCGTAGACAACAAAATATAAGCTTTAAACAAACAATACTTACAATTAAACTTGTATATTGTACTTGGTTCAATTATTAATACAACTTTTATAATGAATACCCATCTTTATGGGTTATAAAAGTTGGACATTATTTACAATGCAGGAGTCAACTGCCTACTATACTAAATATAATTTAAAAATGTCATTTGAAATGTACTTGTCGCGTTGGTGTTAGCGTTGTCCATGGACCTATAATACTCAGGACAAGCTGTACGTGTTGCCACAATGAGGGACGGAAGGGCTCCTATGCAGCTAAATTAAAAAGCGGCCAAGTGCGTGTCGGACTACGCACAACGAGGGTTCCGTGCCTATTAAAAAGGTCGTATCATTACTAAAATCTTATGGCACTTAAGTCCTTTTCTTTAAGGAAGGTAGTTTTTCTAACCTTTGAACCGATCTTGTTCAAAACAATTTTCGCTGAGAGAATTTAATAATCCCTATGAGCATGATTTTTTTCATATTTTTAAAATACACGGTTCAAAAATTAGACGGGGGGGACACAATTTTAGTGACTTTCGAGGAGATTATCTCCGACTGTATTCACTTAATCAAAAAAAATGCTGAGAAACCTTATATTTATTTTGAAAGGCCTATCGATTGATGTGCCACACGTGGGCTTGCAATGAAAAAAAAAATATTTCCGGTTTTAAGTAGGGAGTGCACCCCTAAAAAAATTTTTTTATAGTAATTTAGTTACAAAAGTATGTAGCGGTTAACAAGATACACTTATCCTGAAAAAATTATTCAAATACACCTTATAGTTTTCGAGTAAAATGTCTGTGACATACGGACGGACAGACAGACAGACAGACAGACAGACATGACGAATCTATAAGGGTTCCGTTTTTTGCCATTTGGCTACGGAACCCTAAAAATGGTCTCAAAATAGCTGATGGCTTACCATATACAACCTACTTAATTGGAGGGGGTAATGGTTTATTTGCAACAACTTCATACTAAATCAGTTGCGGCAAATAAAAATAAGTGGAACTAATACAAGGACAAGGAATGATAATTGGGTGAGGACTAAATTCTTGGCCAGTAGTTAGCCTCGTTAATCGGTACCAGGCTACCAGGCATTTCCCTTTCTGACACACTTATTGAGATATGTATGCTACCATCTCGCTCGGACGTTTTATTATTATTGCCATAGCTTGTCCTGAGTATTATAGGTGCATGCCGTTGTCGGTGTTCCACGAAAAATGTCCCTTGTACAGTCAGCATCATAAACGTGTATAGTCAGCATTCAATAATTAGTTAAGCAGCCAAAGTAGCTAAATATATAGAAACACATCCTTACTCTTACAGTAATAAAGACTTGTACCGAAATATATGACTACTTTGGGTCATGCCAACTATATGCACATAATAAAGAGGACTTTGTTTTTTGACTCCACAGTACGAGGGGTGATCCAAAAGTAATGATAATCAGCATGAATTGGTCTCGTGATGATAATTTGTGATTGTCATTCCTATTGTGCAATTATTCAATAATACACTAAAAACTTTAAAAAAAGATTTTATTCATTTGTTTTTCTTTAATAGCTAAATAAATATGGAATATATTTTGCCGTCAGTAAAATCGGAGGATATTTTGTTACATGTTTGGGGAGGTGTTGGCAAAATTCTGGTGTGGTAATAATAAAAAAAAATACAATTTAAAGTTTATTTATTTTGATGCCACGTAATTAATAAATTAAACTCATGTCATCGTTTTTTTTAAGCACAGCTCACGTAACGTGGCCATCAATATATAGTTTTTTTTTTTAAACAGGGTGAACCTAGGTTACAAATATATGAATATAAATACGAAGGGAGAGTGATACACCATAATTCTATAGCAATTAAGTGAGGCCGTCTCAGAAAAAACCAAAGAAAAAAAAGTACCAATTGTACGAGTTCTTTTCTTGGCCGAGCTTGCCGAGTACCAGGACTGTTTTTCAGGCTTGTGAATTCTATAAAACTAGTTACCTACAGTGTAATCTAGACCAACTCTTTTACTATTACTTCTTATTCTTAGATATTGAAAACTCGTCAATAAAATCGGTGCAATTGCGTCGATGTAAAAACTAGTCTTCATTTCGTCTATCCAAAGTTTTTTTTTTATATGTAGCAAAATTAAAACATTTTTAATATATTATATAGGTAAGTAAACTAATAAAGAGTGTATTTAATAATTAAAAATGATATATAACGGATAACTTCTGTTTTTTTATGCCGATTATCATTACTTTTGGATCACCCCTCGTAAGAGTAAAGGAACACCGCGACAGGCGATTGTACATATATACATTGTTTTAGATTGCCACGACTATGTACATTAGAACCAGAATCGTACAACACCAAAATCTTAATAGCTTTCACACTCGCTCTTGCATTTAAACAGTCAATTCCGTCAAAAACGACGGTGCAGGCTTAGAAACCTCTTTGGTTGCATTGAACGTATCTTATCTTCATTCATCATCATCATCATATCAGCCGAAAGATGTCCTCTGCTGGACTTAAGCCTCCCCCAAAGAGTGTCAAAGAGGCCGGTCCAGCGCCACCCGCATTCAGCGGACTCCCGCGACTACCAGGTGGTCAGCCCATTTTTTTCATTGATAATTGATGCACAACCATAGTTCTAATCACCTATTTCGTATGAAAAAGGTACTTGGACCAGTCATGACAATTTCGACTCGGTTTTCTAGCTTCCAGCGCTCGCCAGTACTTCTAGGAAACTTCAAGACCGGTTCTTTTAAGAATGAGATCTGTATGTAAGCCCTCAGACGCAATTTATCCCCAAGTGTCGAAAAATAAATATCGGTATCCACTTTCATCTATAACTTGAACAATTTATGATTTAACAGTCATATACAACTGTCATGACGTCACATCGGAGGAACACAATAACTGGTTGTTGCGCAGCCACCGAGCGTTAATGGGCTACGGTGACTGCTTACCATCAGGCGGGTCATAAACTGGTTTGCCACCGACGTGGTATTAAAAAAACAACACGCTGCCAGACGTGTGGCCATTCCCTTATACGTCTATGGGGACCTTTAACGTCAAAACCTTCTTATTTACATACCTTTCATTACATTCAGTGTCATTTACTCGATCGCGTGCACCACTATATAATACATCATCATCCTCCTAGCGTTATTCCCGGTTGTGCCACTAGCGTAGGCACTAGTTTTACGAAAGCGACTGCCATCTGACCTTCCAACCTAGAGGGAAAACTAGACCTTATTAAGATTAGACGGGTTTCCTCACGAAACAAAAAACAACTAATAATACAATTCAATTATATGATACACTAGCTGCCCGGCCCGGCTTCGCACGGATTACCCGTTTTCCTGTAGGAATTAAGCATTTTCCCGCGGTAAAAAGTAGCCTATGTCCATCAGGGATAATGTCGGCTTCTAATGGTAAAAGATTTTTTCAAATCGGTCCAGTAGTTTCGGAGCCTATTCAATACAAACAAACAATCAAATCTTTCCTCTTTAGTGTAGATATCTAATAAAATCAATTTTTGGTATAAGCTTTTTGTTGCTCTTAAGCTACTCGTTAAGAGAGTTCCTATGGCCACCTTCCGATTCCATCATCAGACCAGCTCTACGGTACCATATTATTGCATCGTCACCGAACTTAGATAAGTATGCCAAATTTCAGCATCGAAAACAAAGTACAGGTCGAAATGGTTCGCAAGATTTTACATTTCATTTCAACATCTGCATTCGCGTCCGCAAATATCGTTGCTAAGTTTTTGCGGATGCGGGTGTAGTGTATGACGGGATAAGAACGAGGCGCGTGTTAGGTGTATGGGTGGCCAGTAGTTAGTCTGGTTAGTCGGTAGTTAGACATACAACTGAAGAAGTGAAAAATGTACAAAAAATCACCGTAGAATTGTATGGTTAAATTTCGTGTTACAACGGAAAACTTTCATAGAAAATTTAATTGAGTGAGAGCTGGCCAAGAATTTTGTCCTTACCCATTTACGTCGTATGTAAAAACAGCTTACGTTTCTGTAATCTTCCGATTTGACGCATTCACTCGTGACAAGAAATGTCGCGTTGTTCTATTTTGTTCGCAAACATTAACATTCAGTCACAACTTGTTTGATTACTGTGCGATATCATATGGTATAGATAATGTTTTTAGGCATTTGACCCTAAAATCTGCATCCGAAATGCTTTTAAAAACAGTCATCATCTAGCTTTAATCAATATCATCATCGTGAGACCTTCCTTACACAATTTCTTATCCTACAACGGTTAAAAGGCCAACCAGTCGATGTGACAGCCAGGTTATGAAAACGTTATAAGCCTGTTAAAAAAAATCCCAATGAGTTCCAAGACCTATCATAAATTGTTCAACCTATAGTTTGACGCCTGCTTTACATTGCTGAAGCAGCTAACGATATACCTCTGTTTCACATTCACCCACACAAATAAACCACAAACAGCGACATCATTCAAAACATACCATCATGTATACCAATAGGGACTAGAATCGCCAGGAAAATAGCGAAATTCCTCAACACAAGTCTCCAATCATCAGGAACCGCATACGGCAATATAATACCAGTTAACCTATGTATCTCATGCGCCGCACAAATAAATATATACGACGTTATTATCAAGTTAAGTATAGGCGCGCTTGGGACCAACACCAAGACCCCATGAGTATCAGCCGCCAGCCAAATGTGAGATTGACTCGCGAACAACTCTAAAGTTATCGTCCCGAACCAAGCGAATAAGCTAGAATGCCGCGTCCTCAACGCCCCTGAAACGTTCCTAAGTATAATATAACTTACGATGGGCAGAAACGCGACGTAGCTATGTATCTCGTTGCAGTCGAAGATGTTGGTGCAGAAGAAGGTGAAGGTGACGTAGCTGCCGATGCCTATGAACGCCAGCAGGGTGGCGGTGAGCGAGCCGCCCGGGGTGGCGAGGTTGTTGTGGTTGTGGTCGTCCAGGAGGCTGTAGCGCTGCGCCAGCAGGTAGGCCGCGGCGAACATTATACCGTACGTCATGGAGTATCTAAAGGCGATAACAGACAATTACAATTAAATTTAGTTACGTGCCATATTAATACTCTACGACAGTCAGGTGCATACAACTTACTCATAAATATGTCCCATAACTCTTTATGTCAGCGGATTAAGGTTTTGGTACTTATTTATGAGAGGATGCATATATTTTTACACTTGACTGTAGGTACCTGTTATTCAATCTTAGATCCTACCGACTGCGCCAACACTTAGGGCGGGTTGCACCAACTAACGATTACAGGCTGATCAACGGCGCCGACAGCTGTCATTCCATATAAACTTGTCCAACTTTCCATACGTTCAGATTTTAACGAACACCGTTTTCGATTACTAACTTGAGCTTACGCTTTATTGTAATACAAAGTTTATTGAATAAAGTATTTTTGAGTCTAAATCTGTATAATTTTAGGCTCCGCTGAGACTGATCTACACAGGGACCCGCCCGGTATCCCCTTCAAGGGTTTTTGAAAGGGTTTTTCGTAAGGCTTTGCTTACCAAAGCCGATGCTCCTCAAAGCCCATTCATTTGGCTATTAAAGCGCTACGGTATCCCGTTCGAGGGTTTTTGAAAGGCTTGGGTTACCAAACCCTTTCAAAAACCCTCGAAAGGAAAAACCCATCCATTTAGCTATTTAAGCGCTTTAAATATGGGTAAGCAGTTCCCTTAACGAATATCAGATACCTTCTCAAGCGCTTAAAAAAAGCCTTTCGAAAGGGTATATATCTACCAACGCTCCTGAAGGGGTTTCCCTTTCAACGCTCATGCAATTTTTATCCTTTTGCTAATGATAATAAGAGCAAAATTTGAAAATTTATTTTAGCCGACGGGAAGTCTAGCAGTGTCGGCACAGGTGTCAAAGCGGCGGTGCCTTTGACAAATCCGCCAAGTTGCCGCCGCTTGCGGTTAAGAAGTACCTTATTGCATTATAATACGCTTTCTTTTTGTATGGCGAGGGGTCGGAAGAAGTTGGTGCGGTGCGAGTATAATATAAGTAGGTTATGTTTCTTGTTATCTGTGTGTGCGTGTATGTGTGTGTGTGTTTCTGTGAGGTCTTTACTCTTACAGACTAGCATATTTTGCAAAATGCTTGCTTTTTCAAGATTACGACGTAACTATTAGTAGGTACTTAAATAATCATTTTTAAACTAGGGGCTAACACAGTTCAAATTTAAATTTTCTCTTTCTAAACCTAAAATAAATGAGTTTTCTAGGGAGCCTTTTTAAAATTTTGCAGTGAGAAGTGTCGTTTCATTTCTCAGTTTCGCAGTAAACAAGAATCATTTGGTACATGAATGATTAGAATTCAATTCACCAAACCAAATCTTGTACGAGAGGCTGACATGATTGAAAATCAGATTCATTTAAAAAAAAAAAAAAAATACCTTCCGCGTTTTCTTAATTTTTTTGGTGAAAACCGGATTACATTATATTTTTTTACCGCAAATTGTACTTATATTTTGCCCTAAAAATATTATTATAGCAAACTGTAATTTTATGTTAACCCATAAAAAAATTATCATAACTATAGGACCTACGTTGCCGTAAATTTATATATTTTTTTAAGACGAGATGGGCATTAATCGATAAATTTTTGAGTAAAATAATTATTCGATATTTATTTATTAATCGTATGGTAAATTGTGTTTAGAACCGTGAGATCTTCGTAAAGACAGTACTTTTGCCAAGTTAATCGATTAAACAATCAATCGTCACAAAATTAATCGCGATTAATTTAGTCAAGAGTAAATTAATCGTCGCAGAGTTCGATTGACGATTGATTAATCGTCATTTTAATCGACGAAATTTTATGATTAAAAATTGGAACAGCACGTTACATAAACTAAATATGTCTTGTCATATTGTACACTTGGAAATCATTCTAGTAGGTATGCTGTGTGATATAAAAAAATCAGTTGGTTACTAGTTTGTTTCTATTCGCAAAGGTATTGTTACACATTCCTTAATATGTAGGTATATATCATTCTGACAACGTAACTCGAAACATACAACTGTGTAATAAATAAGTTTTTTTGTAAGTACAAATAAACTTATTCATTCCTGAATCAATCGAGAGAAAATTAATCTAACTAATCAATCGATTAAAGATTTAGTCACTGGTATTTAATCGACGATTAATTATAATCGTGACTAAATTAGTCGAAACTGTTACGAATTAGATAGATCAATCGTCATTTTTAATCGTTAGTTGCGATTAAGTAGGTTAATCTTAATCGTTAATCGATTACCTTTTGCTCATCACTGAATATAAATCACGCTGCACCGACGCCGCATTTATCTACGTTATCAGTTTTTGAATAAATACTAATGAATATGGTATCTTGAATGAAAAAGGAAGCATTTTGCAAAATACGCTTGTCTGTAGGAGAAAGGCCTCGTAAGGGTAAAGCCAAACGCGCGTTTGTTAGAGTTTTACTTCCAAAGTTTCACCTAATCGCATTTCACCACGATCATAATTTTTATTTTCGTTTTGTGTCTCATATTTTTTGGTTAGATGATTGAGACACAAAACGATACCAGGCGCAACTCACAGGGTGACTCATCGCGCCCGCTGTAAGTAGGTGCCACGGCCGGCCGGCTGTCCACTGTTAGCGCTGTTCGCGCTGTTACGGCACGCACGCTTCTATCGCAGCGCGTTGCATGCGATAGAAAGGGATGGCCACGTTTAGGCTCGTTCGGCATACCTAAACAGGAGATTTGTTAACAGAGAATCTTCTCTACGTAGTACCTACTAAGTATTATTTATTATGTGGCTGCAATAGACGAGCGCTAGCTAGTACGTACCTGGGTCAATCAACTTTTCCACCCACACTTTGGTGTCCTCAGTTATTTCTGACCAAAACTTCATAAATCTACTTAACTTGACATTTAACGACGAACTATAGTAATTCCAGACTATAAAGCATCGTAACTTACATGTTACGTTCTAAATTATCCTCAAATATATCTAGATAGATTTTGTGGTAACTCCATTGACATTTTTTTCTTCCATACATAATATTGCCGTCCAAAACGCGTGAGCACAACTTACTATGCCGATAAATTAAAAAAAAACTGTATAAACTATGCTTAATTTATTTATCATCGATACATTAAAATACAAACTTTAATACTTTCGAATTATAAAAGTGATCAGTTGATAATAGATTTCCAGAAAAAAACTAGAATTTATGTCCAAAGGAATTCTTGTTTACATTGGTATACTGAGTTACCTTTAAAAGCCGCACGTAAAAAATCTAAACGTGCATAATTCGGACACTACCTACCTACTAAAATATTGGCGGCCTCCCTGGAGCGGCGGCGAAGTCCTTTTACGATGCCGGCAGGCCGCCAGTTAGCGACGAGCTTTCGGTGGTGGTGCGTGTGTTTAATCGCTGTCGGCTGAGTTACCGCGATTTCATCGGTAACTACTGATATTAATTTTACGAATCATGTTGTTTTTCAAGGACATAGAAATAAAGTTTTGATTATTGCATAGAAGTATTCCTAATACTAAGTGGATTTCATTTAATTTGCAAAATACTGGCAAATGTCACCTGAGTTACCTGTATACTAAGTTACTTTTGTGGTAACTCCAAAGACACGGTTGGTAACTCCAGAGACAATTTCATTGAATATTGTTTAAATTCTCTTTGTAAGAGCTGCAAATTGTAATACTACGACTGGTTGGAACAATGAAAGTCCATCAAATATTCACGGACAACAGAAATCACTTAAAATATCGATCACTGAGCTGTTTTTGCGGATCCCTCACGAGAGGTGTTTGCGACTGCATAAGGAATACAACAAGTAGCTGAAAATGTTGAACCTGCAAGTCGTGCCGTATTATCAGATGATGATGTACCTCTCAATTCACTTACACAAGGATCACAACTAGAAGAAAATGCTGATCCTGCAAGTCGTGATTTATCATCAGATGATGATGTGCCTCTTAGTTCACTTAGTGTATGTATTGAAAAATATTCACAATACATTGTCCCGTTCCCGCACCAGTATTTACCGAACAATTTATGAAAGTTCTTCAAATACGGGCGACGAAGACATGCAAATACCCTCTGGCAATAAGGAGAATTTTGACTCTTCCAAGGTCCCTGTTCAGCAGCCGTCCACGAGTAACTATAAAACTTCAATGCAGGTGTCAATCGGTGACTTTCTACATGTCGTTGTTATTTATTTATCGTAAGGCAATCACAATTAATACACTGTTTTATAATCTAAAATTACATTCTGGCAGGTAGTTAGCAGCTGCACTCGTAAGTTTTTTTTAAATCTTCTGCTGGACCATCGTATTTGGTTAGCGGACACTCCAAGACGATACGCCGCACAGTTTGTTTTGGGCATCCGCAACAGCAGCATTCCTGTTCGCTCCAGCCCCATTTTTTCCGGAGGTGGGCACAATGGCCTATGCCCGTTCTCAGGCGATTCAGCATGCACCAGACACGGCGTGGTTCGTTGAATCCACGTGGGTGGCTGCCCGGGTTCAGTTCAAAAAGTTCAGGAGGGGTGTCAGCGGCAGACCATTCATCAGACCAAGCCTCATTTAGGCTCCATTGGGAGCTGGGTTGGTGGGCCAGCAGCGCCGGAGGGCTTCGTGACTTAAGTCGTTTTTTGGTAAAGGAAGCCAGGTCCCTATTGATTGGTAGATCCGGTCGTCTATGGGCTTTATCTACCTATCACCCGGAGCAGGTGGCGTTGGCGGCGCAAGTGGGGGGGGGGGGGGGCGCGATGTTACTTAAAGCTGCGAGCCAGTGTACAGGAGTGGGCTTCATGCAACCCGTGATCAAGCGCATTGTGGCAATTAGCTGCGTATCTACGGTTTTAGTGTGAGAGCTGTTAAGCCATGTAGAGGCACAGTATTCTGCCGTCGGATACACGAGCGCCAAAGCGGTTGTTCGTAGGCAGCTGGCAGAGGCACCCCAGTTTGGTCCCAGTTAGTTTCTGCAGGACGTTAACCTGGGCTGTAATTTTGCTGCTACGTTTTCGAGATGGGGGCTGTACGTTAGACTTCTATCCAGGGTGACACCGAGGTATTTTGTTAGTGGGTTGTGAAAAAGCATGGAGCCCCTGAAGGGGATGCTAATTTTCTTGTTGGCAAGTCGGTTGCTTAGGTGAAAGCAGCTCCCTTCGGTTTTGGAGGCATTAGGACGCAGTCGCCAGCGGACAAAGTAATCGTTCATGGTGGCCATGTCACACTCTAGCTGGCTTTCTGTAATGGCTATATTACGGTCCTGTTCGACTAGTGCTAGGTCGTCTATAGGTGTGTAGTGGTAGGTTGTCTATAGTGATAATTCGAAGAAGTAAAAATATTCCTTCGTATGCAAAGCCAATATCGAAGAAGACGGAGAGGTACAGGTTATATTCTTACGAGTAGTGGCTAAAAAAGAGGCGAAGGTATTTAAATTGGATGAACACTATGTTAACTATGTAGATTTTGATATGACGATATTATTAAAATTTTGCCAATGCCTGCAATATTGAGAAAAGGACGTCGGATTTATTACCAATTTGATAATCCTATAAATGTTTTTGAAAAATAACTCTTCATGGGTATATATTAGGTTAGAAATAGCAAAAGACTGCTGATTACTTGTTGAA
This sequence comes from Epinotia ramella, assembly GCA_947578815.1. Taxonomy (NCBI): domain Eukaryota; kingdom Metazoa; phylum Arthropoda; class Insecta; order Lepidoptera; family Tortricidae; genus Epinotia; species Epinotia ramella. Next base: position 1,149,157 of record OX388210.1, read on the forward strand.
ATTAATAAATTTATAATAGTTGTAATGAGATTCAATCGTGGATCGTGGTCGTAGATTGCGGATTTATTAAAATGTTAAGTTGGAACTGGTTTCAGAAAATTACATTTTCATAATTAGTTGAACATATTTTATAAACCAATAGTTAATATTCTAACATACTTAGTTTTTTTAACTCAATTTCTGAGACGTGTGTCTTGGTGTTAGTAGAATGTCTCCGGTGTTACGTCGTATAGAGAAGAATTTGTCTAAGGTGTTACCTAATTTTCTCCAGTGTTACTTTTATGTCCTCTTTTCTTTGTATAGTTATCACTATTATTTTACGATTGTTTTTGGAAGTTTCACTTATTATTTTCTTGTTTAAGTTGTCTTAAAAGTTGATTATCATTTTTCAAAGCTTTTGAATCGTTTGTCACTCTCAATAGAGAATTATACAAACAAAATGCAAATTTTGGATCTCGGTGGTAACGCTAAATACATATTGTTAATATTATATACTTATGTATGTAACTTAACCCTCTGCGACTGATGTGCGGTCTCTAAGGACCCGCTAAATAAATTTGGTATTGCCATTTTGCCGTATGGCGTGATATAGCTCTGTCTCGCTCAGTACCTTCTTGAAACGGCTCGCGGCGTCGGTCAGAGCTGCGACGCGGTGCACACGCGAGGAGGTACGAGCTTCCGGGGTCCCACAGACGTGAGTACAGCAACAAATACTGAGTCTGGTAGACCGCACATACTAAAAATATTAATATTTCTAGTGTCTGTCAGACCTCACCACATAAAAATATTAATATTTCTGTAGTGCCTATCAGACTTCACATCATAAAAATATTAATGTTTCTATAGTGTCTCAGCGACCTCACCACATAAATAACCATATTTTAGAATGTGATCTCATTGAAGTTGATTATTATGCCTTATCTTTGAGACTGATTTGTGCCTAAGTCTATCTTTAGAAGTTGTTAATTATTTTTTAAAGTAATAATAATGTTACCAAGAAGAAGAAAAAAATAAGTTTATTCAAGATGGATACTGTTAAGTTTTTTTTTAATTTCTTTGTGAACCTTAGTACAAAATATGTAAAAAAAGGATCTCATTAAAAATGATTACATAAATCATGTATATTTATTTCAAAACCTTTTATATATTATTTATTCGATCAAATATAAATATAATAATAATATTAAAAAGTAATTTTTACTATGTGTGCCTTAATATTTTTTAAATGCATTATTAAAAACGAGGTCTGACAGACTTCACGTCAGTCCAATCTTCCTAAAATTTTCACCACAGTTGCAGAGGGTTAAATTAAGACTGAATATACCAAACTGTTTGATTATGCATGCCAAAGTAAAACAAATATAAAATTAAGTTAAAACTGTGTTTTATTGTAGGTAACTAAGGTAATCCTCTCTGGTAACGCAAAAGACACTTTTATGGGGGTTGTTTAAGTTATTTATGAATATAGGAAAAAACATACAACAGACATCGTGCCCATTTACGTATGTCATGCTTGAATGTTCATGCTATTTGAAAATATACTTCAATGTATAATATCTATGAAAAATTAAAAAAAAATAATAAACTGATATCCTCTCAAAAGTGTGGGTCGAAAAGTTGATTGACCCACCTACCTATTCTTATCCCATCCCACTAATATTATAAATGCGAAAGTTTGGATGTTTAGATGCTTGTTACTCAATTACGCTTCAACGGCTTAACCGATTTGGATGAAATTTTGCACAAAGATAGTTTATAGCCTGACTTAAAATAAAGAATTGTTTTTATCTCCAGGGTCCACGCAGACGAAGTCGCGGGCGGAAGCTAGTTTAATATAAATAAACAATAAAAATGCATACCGTTACACAATTTTCTATGTATTACATTTTTTAGTGGAAGTTGTTGTGATTGAGTTCCTTCAATATCTTCTTTCCGATCTGCAAATAAATGTAAATCGTTCAACAAAGGTTGTCAACACAAACACATTCCGTTCAAGTAAAGTAGCTTGGTTTGGTACCTACTAATAGATACTGTACTTACCCATTTCTGGCAATCCATTCATGTTGAAAAATAAACACAGGAGTACTAAAAATTAAACACAACTTCGGTCGGCGTCGACTTCCGTAGAACTGAAGCGAATGAAACTATTAATCTATGCCGCTTTACGCGAATCGCAAATACCTACCCATACTAGCAGTGCCAGAAGGTTACCATTTGACTTGTATAGCGCTTTAAATACGGGTAAGCGGTTCCCCTAACGAATATCAGATACCTTTTCCAAGCGCTTAAAAAAAGCCTTTTGAAAGGGTTTCCCAATCAGGAGCGGTAGCGCCGCGTAAGGGAAACCCCTTCATACGGCTAAGTAAAATGAATAGATATTCAATCAATATCGGGCAGCAAGTGATTTGGGCTATTGAACGAACGACTAACCCGTTCAAAGGCTTTTTTCTGGGAAAGGGTGGGCGGGTCCCTGGATCTACATTCTGCTAAGAAGAATGGTCTCAAAGGAATATATTATAGAACAAATTTTATTGAATAAAGTATGTTACTAATTATAATATCCTAAAATTCAATAAAAACGAGCCTAAAACACAAATTAAAAGGGCATAAAATAGGATTTCCTGTTTCAGGCAACTCTTAACTGTAAAATATCTGAACCCTCACCTGTCCTGCTTCCACCGTAGCCACCACTGGTGTATGTCATCATCAGAGTTGACGAAGAGCGCCTTCCACGGGCGCGTGACGAAGATCTTCTGGAAGAAGAACTCGCTCATGTACAGCACCGTCACGATGCTGAGCAGGCCGATCACTTTCAGTGCTGGAATAAAACAAGTTTGTAAATCCTCTGTGTTCGGACCCGTCAGTAGGTGCTAACAAATAAAAAGTAAAATGAGTGACACCTGTCAATGTGACACTTGTCGATTGGGATTAGTGCTATGCGGTTGATGGCGGACTGGAAAAATGTAACCTAACGTTGCTAGCCCAGGGCTGTTAGAGATTTGTGTAAATAGGGTCAGTTCGGGTGTGTGCGCCAGGGGGGGAAAGTGCGGCTCATTCTTCATTCAGTCATTTAAATCAATATAAATTCGCTGAAATCCATGCAATATAATTGTTTTAGTTTGTTGCATGATTGTAAGATGTCGTTATTTGTGAAATATCTGTAGATCTCGATATGTTTGATGCAAGGCGCACTTACCCCGGGGGCGCACTTGCCCCCTCTCACTTTAATTGTTTTTAAGTTTGTTCATATATTATTATTTATTATTTTATTATTTTTCAAATTAAAAATGTGTCATTTATTTTTAATACAGCTAAATAAGAATAATAAGAATAATAAGAACAATATATTGAAATAAAACCTTATTGCTAACGTTACATTGTGCTTGCACTGTTACATGTTAGGGGAATTAATTAAATGCGCTTAATATATGACCCGCATATCGTGAGGCGTCAAAGACCCCCTAAGGGCGTTTTGTACACTGTTCTATTAATTTTGGCCGATACCGCAGAGCTGAAAGGAAGGGATGTTTTAGCAGTCTGTTTGTATTGATGTGTGTTACCGTAGCGCTTATGATACTGAACCGATTTTGATGAACGAAGCGTCATCCTCCTAGCGTTATGCCCTAAAGGAGCCCGGGGTCCGCTTTGACACCTAACCCCAAGATTTGGCATAGGCACTAGTTTTACGAAAGCGACTGCCATCTGACCTTCCAACCCAGAGGGAAAACTAGAACTCATTAGGATTAGACCGGTTTCCTCACGATGTTTTCCTTCACCGAAAAGCTAACGGTAAATATTCTGGACATAAGTTCCGAAAAACTAATTAGTACGAGCTGGGATTCGAATCCACGACCGCCTTGACAGCCGCATGCCTGGACCACTAGGCTGTCATATTTTAATAGATTGAACGAAGCATCAATCGATTTTCAATTATGATCCGGGTGACAAGCTACTTTTTGTATGAAAAAAATAATTGATGTTTTCGGTAAGGTTTCTGTAGTCGGGATATATTTTTTTGTTTTTTTTTTTATGCTTGTTAGTTTGTTAGAACGGTTGCGGCAATAGTATCGATACAAATTAATACATAAATATATAATTAATATACAATTATGACAAGTCCATGGTTAGTGGCACAATACCGTCACGCGATCGTGAAACGCGCGCGTTTGTATCTCTGCAATAACTCGCCGTGTAACTATTTTATTGAACAGTACTATATTTTATACAGTACATATGGTGCTACTTTCCCGCACTAGTGCGGAAAAGAGTACTTTTCGTGCATATGTCGAAACTTTAAAGAGCCATATGTACAGTAAAACGTTGTACGATACACGTTCGCAACTCGTGTTGATTTAAAACACTCCCTTCGGTCGTGTTTTAATTTATCACCACTCGTTGCGAATTTCCTATTTTCGGCACTTGTATCGTAAATAACTATTGCCCACTTGAATTGATAATATTTTAAATAATAAGTTACCCATGTAGAGGTACTGGTACGGTTTGTTCTCCACCGTGTGAGAAGAGGAGGGAGCTATGTCTGGAGGGAGAGCGAAAATCACGAACATCTGAAATAAAAAAAAACCTCATGGATAAGATGTTTTAGCATCATGAAATTTTTAGGCTTTGTAGCTTTTTCGGACTGACTCCATTGTCATAATATACGAATGATATGAATGGTCTTAATATTATATTTATACATAAATTGAATAAATATAATATTAAGACCATTCATCATTTCCCCGGCCTCTTTTCTTCCCGTTGCGCTCGTGTCACCCTTCTTCCATGTGTACAAAGTGAACTGTGGAAGTATATATGACTCACCAAGTCACCAAGGTATACTAGAAGGGGACAAGTGGTATGAAACTGTAGAACTGTCCAGAGGTGTCGCCATTCTACCAGGTGTTCAAAGTGTAGCCTGGGACTGATCTAAACGACTCATCACCGAAGAACGCGAGCGGGATGAAGCTGTAGAACTGTCCAGTAGTGTCACCCATCTTCCAGGTGTTCCAGGTGTGTAGCCTGGTATAAATGACTCACCAGGGTATACCAGAAGGAGACGAGCGGTATGAAACTGTAGAACTGGTAGGGGCGGTTCATCGTGAGACAGAGCACCACGGTGAGGAAGTTCAGCCGGAAGATCACGCGGAAGTAGCGCACTAGACTCGTGTCGCCCGTCTTCCAGGTGTATGTAAAATGTCCGTAACCTGGAAGGAAGTTGAAGGTCACAGAATGCGAAATAAAGCGTAATTGCAGCATTCATAAACGTTCAATATACCTTTTTCAGATAAAATGGCGTTAAAAATCGTTTCTTTGTTTATTACAGGCATTTTAAGTTATATGAATAAGGGGGGATAAGTACATCAAATTTTATTTAGTGGCATTTAATTTCCAAGCAAGATTGCCAAAAAAAGACATACATCAACTAGCACATCTTTTTTGGAGAGTGAACATCCCACATAAAAATATGTTTTACTCAAGTGTACGCGTTACGGCCAGTGGCATTTGAGTTTTTTGCCGTCTTTAACTTTCCAGTTCACTCAAATGCCACTTCGTTTCACCCGGAACGAAGTATACTTTGCCTGCCATGGTAAATTATGTCATTAACTGTCAACACGAGGAATTCTCAAATCAATAAAGGATCAACAACGCGCTAGTAATTCTTCTGGAGGCGTAAGCGTCTATTCCTTTCCATTCGTTGGTCTGCTCTCTCTTGTACTCACCCGTAAGGAACAGGTAGGCGGAGACGAGGGCTCGCACTAGCATGTAGATGGGCAGCACCTTGCTGGCGCCGGTCACCTGGTACACCAGTATCACGAGCTGCATCCAGCCTTTCCATTCGTTGGTCTGCTCTCTCTTGTACTCACCCGTAAGGAACAGGTAGGCGGAGACGAGGGCTCGCACTAGCATGTAGATGGGCAGCACCTTGCTGGCGCCGGTCACCTGGTACACCAGTATCACGAGCTGCATCCAGCCTTTCCATTCGTTGGTCTGCTCTCTCTTGTACTCACGCGTAAGGAACAGGTAGGCGGAGACGAGGGCTCGCACTAGCATGTAGATGGGCAGCACCTTGCTGGCGCCGGTCACCTGGTACACCAGTATCACGAGCTGCATCCAGCCTTTCCATTCGTTGGTCTGCTCTCTCTTGTACTCACCCGTAAGGAACAGGTAGGCGGAGACGAGGGCTCGCACTAGCATGTAGATGGGCAGCACCTTGCTGGCGCCGGTCACCTGGTACACCAGTATCACGAGCTGCATCCAGCCTTTCCATTCGTTGGTCTGCTCTCTCTTGTACTCACCCGTAAGGAACAGGTAGGCGGAGACGAGGGCTCGCACTAGCATGTAGATGGGCAGCACCTTGCTGGCGCCGGTCACCTGGTACACCAGTATCACGAGCTGCATCCAGCCTTTCCATTCGTTGGTCTGCTCTCTCTTGTACTCACCCGTAAGGAACAGGTAGGCGGAGACGAGGGCTCGCACTAGCATGTAGATGGGCAGCACCTTGCTGGCGCCGGTCACCTGGTACACCAGTATCACGAGCTGCATCCAGCCTTTCCATTCGTTGGTCTGCTCTCTCTTGTACTCACCCGTAAGGAACAGGTAGGCGAAGACGAGGGCTCGCACTAGCATGTAGATGGGCAGCACCTTGCTGGCGCCGGTCACCTGGTACACCAGTATCACGAGCTGCATCCAGCCTTTCCATTCGTTGGTCTGCTCTCTCTTGTACTCACCCGTAAGGAACAGGTAGGCGGAGACGAGGGCTCGCACTAGCATGTAGATGGGCAGCACCTTGCTGGCGCCGGTCACCTGGTACACCAGTATCACGAGCTGCATCCAGCCTTTCCATTCGTTGGTCTGCTCTCTCTTGTACTCACCCGTAAGGAACAGGTAGGCGGAGACGAGGGCTCGCACTAGCATGTAGATGGGCAGCACCTTGCTGGCGCCGGTCACCTGGTACACCAGTATCACGAGCTGCATCCAGCCTTTCCATTCGTTGGTCTGCTCTCTGTGTAGAACTCTGAAATTGTCAGAAACACTCCTTAAAGTTTGCTTACTAATTGTGTCGGTATCAGGGAAGTTGGAAACATATATTCATTATAGAGATAGGATTATTTTAAGCTACGCTCTAGGGTGTTGTTGAGATATTTCATTCACTGTTCAATTGACAGTTTTTTCAATATTAGAATGCTTATGTTTCTGACAAAAAATAAATTGATGGTACAAACTGTTGAGAGGTTTAATGACAGGTTTATCTTGTAGTTTAAGAGTTGCTATGGCCATCTTCTGACTACACAATCAGGTCAGCTCGGTGTTGCCATAATATTGCGATGTGAGCACAAGTGTTATGGGTACTAGACGACGATATATTTAATAGATAGAAATACTTAAATACATAGAAAACATCCATGGCTCAGAAACAAATATTCATGCTCATCACATAAATATTTGCCCTTACCGGGATTCGAACCCAGGACCTTCAGCTTCGTAGGCAGCGTCACTACCCACTAGACTAACCGGTCGTCAAATAAGGATGGACAGATTGCCCATTGTGTGACTGCGGCATTAAAGATCAAATTGTAGACCACATCGTGAAACGATGTCCTAAAAGATGTTATCAGAGCGACCAGGGGGACCTTTATAATTCATAATTTTACATGAAACGTCATACGATTCAATATTAACAGTAAATTGCGTTGTCACGGAACTTTCATAAGTGTAATGTGTATCAATTTACAGCTCAATAGGCTCTGAATGATGATTGCAAATTTCGAAAGACAACTTAGAAAGATGAAAAAGAAGCTAGCTGCAGGATAAAATAAAGTTCGTGACTATCTCACAAAGGAATTCAATTAAAACGTGTAAAAATCCAGCTCACCTACTCGACATAGAATCATCCGTAAAAAACAGCCCCAGCGCGAACACATATCCCACGGGCAGCCAGAAGCTCCACTCGGAGTAGTACTTGTTCTCCTTCATGAAGAAGTTAGTCCGGTCGCAGAGGTAGAAGTACGCCATGATGGTGCCGAGCTTGGCGAGCGCGGCCAGCGGAGAGGGCGCGGCCGGCTGCGAGGGTGTCACCAGCGAGTAGCCGCCCAGCCGGTGCTGCAGCGACACCGAGCAGCGCCAGGTCGCCTTGATGCCGGCCAGGACGCCGCTGGAAACGGAAACGTTTCATAGCGCGAAGTCGTCATGCGAAAACTGTGTACAACTCCCCTGGAGTTGCAAGCGTTCGTAGTCTACGGTGACCACTTACCATCAGGTGGGCCGTAAGCTTGTTGGCCACCGACGTAACATAAAAATACATTTCTGACAAAAATTTCATTTTTATACAAGCTTTTATTGCCGATTACTTTTCTGTGTACCGTCATCAACTATTCATTGAGACAATTCCAACGAGCCCAAACTCAACGGGGTTACGTCGGTTAGGTACTGAATTCCCATGGCCACCTTCTGTCTCCATCATCAGATTAGGTCGATGGTACCATAATATTGAATTGTCATCCAACCTATACGTTTACCCAAAATTTCAGGTCAATCGGTTGAAGATATCTGCTTCAAAATTCAGTTGCAATGCATGATTCCACCCGGACAAGCATACATTGCAAGTTAAATAAAAACTTGTAAAAATAAGGAAAGCGCGTACTATCGACAACACAGCTAACTGACCATCGGTGCACCTTAAGGGCATTGTAATAAGGTTCTATATAAACACAGGATGGTCAGTTAACAGTGTTGCCGTTTGTACGAACAGTGCACCCACATAGCGGAATCCTAGTACATAAATTGTTAATGTTGACAAAGGGATGAATCCTTACTAATATTATATATGCGAAAGTGTGTGTGTGTGTGTGTTTGTTTGTCCTTCTTTCACGTCGCAACGGAGCGTCGTAATAATGTGATTTTTTGTATAGTTTAGAGGCTGGAGAGTGACATAGGCTACTTTTTCTAGCGGGAAAACATCTGATTCCCACGGGAAAATTCAATATTACATTTTCCTATAACACGATGCGCGAAGCCTCGGGCATCAGCTAGTGAAAAATAGAAACAATTTCAATGCAATTTGTTTCAGTAAAGCTCAAAATGGTGACCAATTTTTCGGTTCGTATTCGAAATCCTGACCCGCAAATACCTGTTTCGAATAGCTTGGAATCTTTTCAAGCAGTATTCATCAAGTGCTGCTTGAAAAGATTCCAAAGTATTCGAAACAGGTCAGAATATCCAGGTAACAAAACAGTGCAAAACTAAGTGTATGGTATTTGAGAGACCTGTGTCCTAGTGTCGGGTAGGACATGAAATTAAAATGAGTTTGTATGAGCACCTCATTTCGGTTGTACAATGTCCTACTTCAAATGAGGTGAGGTACCATCTAATAATTAGCATCTATTGGCAGTAAAACCAATGTTTTTTTTCAAGTGTAGTACCACCAATTTATCATTTCATACATACAATATTGTATTGTAGATGGGGGAAAGTTAGGTACGAGTGGCGAGTCCGGCCGGCTCCAGGTTTGACGGATAAATGAAGCGCGAGGTGATGACTGAGCGAATGAGGAGCGAGTCGGTGCCTCGTGAGGAATGAAGTACTACATTTTTCAAGCGTGAAGTGATGCGACAATTTAATGAAATGAGTATGACAAATGAGGTGCCTCACGAGTGAGTAATACTCCAGGCAAAATACGGTTTTGAAAAACATTAATTTATAATAGCGTTTTTTTTGTTGATTTCATTTGAAAATGTTATTCTAAGATGATTTAGTCAAGAATCCGACAAACTTTCCACCCGGAAGTAATTATGTAGATTTAAATGCAGCATGCATTATCTTTTTTTGTACGATTTATCTTGAATATTATAGAGCAAATCTAAATGAACCAAAATAAAGACAAAAACATTTATTAATATTTTTACTGACTTTTCAGAAGCCAGTTAACTTATCATTTTTTCGATGTCTGAAATTTTGTCGGATTTTGTCGCTGGGTAACTATTTAATTGATAATATATCCGTTAGACATAAAAAATAAGCTATTATAAATTATTTCCAAAATTGTTTTTTTTTTCCATACAAGTTGTCAGTTCATTGCCTGGACTATAACCCAACACTGTGTGACCTGACCCCGTATCATGGTCGGCCTTATCACACGATAAGCGACAGGATAGAGCATCCGTCACTGGCTGACACCGTTCGATAGAACGAGACTACGCCGACCATGATACGGGGTCTGATGATGACGATGATATGGTATATTAATTGACTCACCACACCAAGAACATAGCAAATGTCAGCAGCTGCAGTTGCGTGTGGGGCTCCGGCATGGCGCAGCAGGAGCCGTCGTTGAAGTTCATGTGGTCGTTGCAGAACATATTCAACAGTATCTGCGCGTCGTGGCGGAGCGCCCTAAGATTCAAACATTTATTTGTCCAACATAGGTAAAGCCCGACCAGCACGTCTATCATGCGACGGCCGCGACATACTCTCGATTTTTCTCGCACTATCTCTTGTTCTAAGTGTTCTAATAAGAAAGAGACGGATAGTGCGAGAAAAATCGAGAGAGGTCGCGCGCCGTCGCATGATAGCCGTGCTGGAAAATAAAAAACTTCGCCGTATTGCGGAAAACCATTGGAACTAATTTCTTCAACTGGCAACAGTAACTTTGAAGACGTCACTAATGCCATCTGTCAAAAGCTGTCAAAGTGAGGTGTCGTGGGTACGTGTTGTATTTTTTGGATATTACAATACAATACAAATACTCTTTATTGCACACCTCACACAAACAAAGCAGGTAGAAAGGGAAACAATACATAACATGTAGGTCGAGGTAGACAACAAGCGGTCTTATCGCTGAAGAGCGATCTCTTCCAGACAGCCTTTGAACATTGTGAACCAGAATAGTGTGTGTATTCGTGCGTTAAAATGCCGAAAACTATTAAATGTGACTTAAGAAAAGTGATTTACAATATGACGAAGGATTTGTCGGAGAGAAAGTCTGAAGTATTTGACTCTATTCCTCTAAATAATATCACAGACCTTGTCAACATGACTGGTAGGTACATCATATAGAATGTGCAATGGAAATTAATTAGTGTTGCCATAATTATTGCTAATTTAGCGCCCCCAGAGCAGGTTTTTTATTATTCTGGTCGGGCTTTAGTCATTAGGTATTAAAAAAATTCAGTATCACGAATCACGATGTGGGTTCTCACGGCATACAAATATAGTTATATTTATATAACATGCTTCTGCATGCAGCATGATTTGTAAAGCTTGCTGCACGCCATGCAGAGCACTGCACTGCACTGCACTATTAAAAACAAATAATTTTTCCATTCCACAATTTGTGGCACAGGACAGTTCAGCCATGAAAATTAAAGTTTGATTTCTTGGAGTTTTTTTATTTCTTTTATTGCATGTTTGAGAAATACTACTTATAGGTACATACCTCGGCGTGAAAAGGGGTCGCCAGCCCCGTAACTATCCGACCTCGCTACGCTCGGCCGTCTTTATGTACTCGACCGGCAACCCCTTACTTCCCGGCCTCTGTAGTGATCTACTATTAAGTTCGCAGTCCGTTAAAAAAAATAGGCTACCTAGCGCTGAGCGCCCAGCCGTCGGCCGTGCCCGCGCCCAGCGCCACCAGGCGCGGCGAGCTCCAGATGCGCGCGGCGCTGTGCGTGAGGATCTACAGGGAAACAAGGGTCATGAGGCGTCTTTACCTATGGTGCAGGGTGTGCGTTGCACACGGGCGCAGCGGTCCTAGGGGGCGCCGAGCGCCGCCCGCTTGACCGCGTGCTTACTAGGGGGCGATATAGAGTAATGTTTGCACACGAGCGCTACATGGACTAGAGACGCCTCTGGGTCTGTCTTTTTGTTCTAGCGTCATCGTTATTATTATCGACCATTTGTTTTGGCGACCGGTTAGCCTAGTGACACTGCCTACGAAGCTGAAGGTCCTAGGTTCGAATCCCGGTAAGGGCAAATATTCGTGTGATGAGCATGAATATTTGTTCATGCTCATCACACGAATATTCGAATATTATTGTTGAATAGTCTTGGATGTTTTCTATGTATTTAAGTATTTCTATCTTTTAAATGTGTCTTCGTCTAGTACCCATAACACACGCCTTATTGAGCTTACTATGGGCCAAGTTTGATTATTTATTTACTTAAGTGCCGAAACTAGGAATTTCGCAACGAGTGGTGATAAATTGAAACACGACCGAACGGAGTGTTTTAAATCGACACGAGTTGCGAATTACCTATTCGCACGTGTATCGTACAACGTTTTACTGTACATATGGCTCTTTAAAGTTTCGACATATGCACGAAAAGTGCTCTTTCCGCACTAGTGCGGGAAAGTAGCACCATATGTACTGTAAAATACGTTTTCTCGTGCGCGGAAGACATAAACGTGTCTTATAGACGGGGGCGTTTAGAATCGAGGCGTCCTCTTAAAAATCTTAATAGACAATAACCAAACTCACCTCAACAGCAGCTCTGTTGTATTCATCAATGTCAGTATTACTGATCTTCTTATAGTCATTCTTCAGCTTCGAACTGTCCACGGACTCGATCAGTTTCCAAAGGACCATAGTGTTCTTCGCGGCAAGCGAATCTATAGCTTGCACCAACAGGGTAAGGTTCCTTTTGTATTCCTCTATCACTAGAGCCGTGGCGTTCCTTGTGAGAAGTAGTTGCAGGCCCGTGCCAGCGACGATTACTGAGGGAGGCTCGCTTTCGCGCTCCCTGCAAGGTGATTTCGACTTAAAATATGTAATATATGATTCAATATTGATTGACAGTGCTCTCCTTTATACTTTAAGATTTGATATCTTTTTAACCTATAAGGGGGTAATTGGGTTTTTGAAGCCCTGTTTGAAATTAGGCAGGGCAGGGGGTATATGGGGAGAAATTTTATTTGTATGTTTGAAAAGTCAAATCATAAGGTCAAGAAACATTTGTTCAACCTTCTGAAGTTCAGTACAATTGAAATATTGTACACAGATGACACTGGAATGTCATGGTACGGTCAAGGTCTTTAATTGTTGGGCCATTTAGGTGTCAACTAATTTTGGGTTTTAATAGTAGCTTTGAAGTGTCCAGTATAAAGTGACCTCTAAATAGTCAGGAATGCGGCCGGAAAAGGGAAATGTCAGGAATTTAGAAAATCAGGAACAGAAAAGCCCCTCCTCCTCCTCCGTAATAACAATACGCCGCGACCACGAGCGTGTCAAGCTCATGTCGGGAATTTTGGCCGAAAATCATTTTGTCAGGACTTTTGAAATTTGTATCTGGTAACCCTACCTCTAAATAGCTCAACAATTAAAATCCTTGACTGGTACAGTCAAGCGGATCTCGTGGTGGATGCCGACCATAACTTACAAAACTACACTATGATAAGCCCACCCCCATACCCCATCCATCGTGTTAGGGCTCTTAATCTCTCTGTATGAGTATTATTCGACCTTTATCGAAAATTAAAATTATTCTGGTTTTTTTTTCCTTACGACGCCCTGTGCTGCTCGACCATAGGACTATGGCTTGACTATGGCCACACCAGCCGGACGGACAGCCACAGCTTGTCGTCCGTGTACGTGTTGTTCGGCGAGTGGTGCTCCAGGGAGTAAGACGGGTCGGGCTCCACATGGATTTTCACTTACCAAGCCCTGAACTGCTCGACCATAGTCCGGGACACGTCGTGGCTCCACACCAGCCGGACGGACAGCCGCAGCTTGTCGTCCATGTACGTGTTGTTCGGCGAGTGGTGCTCCAGGGAGTACGACGGGTCGGGGTCCACACGGGTTTTCACTTACCAAGCCCTGAACTGCTCGACCATAGTCCGGGACACGTCGTGGCTCCACACCAGCCGGACGGACAGCCGCAGCTTGTCGTCCGTGTACGTGTTGTTCGGCGAGTGGTGCTCCAGGGAGTACGACGGGTCGGGGTCCACACGGGTTTTCACTTACCAAGCCCTGAACTGCTCGACCATAGTCCGGGACACGTCGTGGCTCCACACCAGCCGGACGGACAGCCGCAGCTTGTCGTCCGTGTACGTGTTGTTCGGCGAGTGGTGCTCCAGGGAGTACGACGGGTCGGGGTCCACACGGGTTTTCACTTACCAAGCCCTGAACTGCTCGACCATAGTCCGGGACACGTCGTGGCTCCACACCAGCCGGACGGACAGCCGCAGCTTGTCGTCCGTGTACGTGTTGTTCGGCGAGTGGTGCTCCAGGGAGTACGACGGGTCGGGGTCCACACGGGTTTTCACTTACCAAGCCCTGAACTGCTCGACCATAGTCCGGGACACGTCGTGGCTCCACACCAGCCGGACGGACAGCCGCAGCTTGTCGTCCGTGTACGTGTTGTTCGGCGAGTGGTGCTCCAGGGAGTACGACGGGTCGGGGTCCACACGGGTTTTCACTTACCAAGCCCTGAACTGCTCGACCATAGTCCGGGACACGTCGTGGCTCCACACCAGCCGGACGGACAGCCGCAGCTTGTCGTCCGTGTACGTGTTGTTCGGCGAGTGGTGCTCCAGGGAGTACGACGGGTCGGGGTCCAGTCGGGTTTTTAGAACACCTGCCAATTTACTAAATAAGTATTGAAGTAATCAAGTATTTTATTCTATTCATGTTGTTACAGTAATATATAAAAGGTACATAGTTGAATATATTTTTAACATAGACCTATAGTTAACAAAAGTAGACATTATTGTTTGGCTACTATGTTGTACATCGTTGTGTATGTGTTGTTGGTATAGGTATATGTTTATATTATTCAAGATATAAATGCCACAGCCCTGAGACTCCATGCTTGGTTGACGATTACGACATTGCCATGCGAAATCATTATATTCTTAAACTACTTTTGCAGTACCTGGTAGTTACTGTACAGTCAACGGCAAAAGTAGATGATCATTTTAGTACCTTGTCGCTTTCACTACTTTGACGCATCCCAGTTGTCACAGTATTGTTACGTTAAGTGCGACAAAGTACTAAAATGATTATCTATATTTGCTGTTGACTGTAGTAGTAGTGTAGCATATCTGAGCTTTCGCCTTAGAATACAAAACTAAATGCCAAATTAGAGCGGAAGCAATTAATTAATTATTCTAGGGTGCTAGCAAGTAGGAGAGCGAGTATATATGCATGAGAGAATGTCGGTGGTGTATGTGTATGTGTGAGTGAGTATAGTGTATGTGAGTGTATGTTATGATATTACAGTAATGATTGTTTCCGATTGCTCGTAGTTCCAGGATAATAATAGAGTTTGGATTTTCTTTTTTGCCTCTAGGACACTGTTTCTTCTTAGGTCGATACGTTTAGCAAATGTGTTATAAATAGTTTATAGCCTGGATTAAAATATAGAATAGTTTTTATCCCGGGTCCACGCAAACCAAGTCGCGGCCGGAAGCTAGTCCTAGATAACCGAGGAAACTTAGACGATTTATTCCGTTAAAATTCTAATGTTATCTGGAATGGAAAATCCATATCCATATTAATATTATAAATGCGAAAGTTTATGTGTTTGTTTGTTTGTTTGTTTGTCCGTCTTTCACGGCAAAACAGAGCGACGAATTAACGTGATTTTTTAAGTGGAGATAGTTGAAGGGATGGAGAATAACATAGGATAGTTTTTATCCCCGTAATCATCCCCTAAGGGGGTGAAATGGGGGGGTAAAAGATTGTATGGAGCTGCGATATAAACGAGTTCCACGCGGACGGAGTCGCGGGCAGAAGCTAGTATATACATATATGTATTATACATATAATCATCGTCATCAGCCTGTATATAGTATATACGTCCCACTGCTGGGCGCAGGCTTCCTCTCATGCATAAGCCCTTGTACGCACTAAGCGGCTAGCCGCGTGCGGCTTGCCGCGCGGTTGGACAATACATATGAAACCGCAAACGCAAAACCTCTACGCACTAAGCGGGCCGCAACCGCACCGCACCGCACCGCACCGCACCGCACCGCACCGCAAGTGCGCATGGGGCCTAAGAGGGAATAGGTAGTAAGTAAATATCATTAGATGAGGAGACAACACATTCATATCATAGTTTGTTTTTTAGTTTAGTTTTGTACCTACAACGTCAAATTAGCAGTGCATACGCATTCATGAATAATATCATTACAACCCATAGGCGAATGCTACACGCTCGATATGAATCGCGATATTTGGATCGTAATCTAGGATCACGATGTTTATCGAGTGTGTAGTATAACTATATCACGTATCGTGATACGGATCGCTGTATTTCTAGAAATCCAAAAATCCACGATCTGTATGCAGTATCGTCGATAAATATCGAGCGTCTAGTCTCTAATCGATATTTATCGCGTCAGTATTCATTCTGTCAGCAACGAAACGTACGAGTGTACTCAATGAAATTTACCGTCGTACTGACGCGATTCGTATCGTATGTGTAGTATATCAAAATATTATTAGATAAATATTGCCTTATTATCGCGTTAAATATCACGATTCATATCGAGCGTGTAGCATTCGCCTTATAAGGGGCCAAAATGAAAACCAGCGCTGGGCACTAGCCCAGCATACGCTGAGGTTGGTACCCATGGCCAACATGATAACAGTAAATGTTCTAACTTTAACGCAGATAGTGTCTCATGTAACTAGAGCTAGTAGTGAAATTAGTTTTAATATCTACCTATCCTCTTCTGTATTGCTGTTTTGTATCGTGTTTGGGCAATAAAGTTATTTGTATTTGTGTAATTTGTATTAACAGCAGGGTTAGCACAAGACGGCGCGCGAGCCGATTCGCGGCGAGATACTTTCCTTCTCTTTCTAAGTGTTCTAGTTAGAAAAAAGAGAATACTCCAAATAATCATCATGAAATCTCCAAATCATATTAACTACTATAATTCATATTATTTGAGACACGTGAATTTTTCTATTTTATGAATGAGTATGAGTACTAAAATACTAGATGGAATTTCGAACATAGTGGAAAAATGAAAAAAATATTCGCCACGAGCGGGATTTGAACCCACAACCTTTGGAATCCGTCCATCGCTCTGCCAATTGAGCTACCGTGGGGCCCCGTGGGATCCCGCTCGTGGCGAATAATTTTTAAATTTTCGACTATGATCGAAATTTGGAATTGCGTTAGCGGACGTCTCTGCTTCATAAACATTTACTAGATGGAATGTTTTTGAGTAGAAGACAAGTAGTCATACAAATCTATATTTATACTGCAACTGCAATAGCATAATGCACCTCTAAATTTTTTTTATGTGCTAAATAAATAAATTCTTATTCTTATTCTTATTCTAAATATTTAGCTACACTAGGTATATAAATAAATAGGACTAATTCTTACATAGTATAATTGTTTGATAAGAACTGATTTGTTATCGCTCATTGTAGATAACTCATGATTCGTCGTAGACTGTAGTCGTCGAGTGTAGTAGTCATTAGGTGTGTCCACACCGGACGAGCGGCTCGGCCGCGCGGCTCGCCCGAGCCAGTCCAAACGCTCGTCCGAATCAGGGATGTTGCAGACATTCGCATCCGCATCCGCAACCGCGGATGTTACGCTTCATTTTCAACATCCGCACCGCCTCCGCTCCGCAAAAAGTGATGAGAAGTTTTTGCGGATGCGGATGTAGTACATCTCGCGACAAGAAAAGGGATGATCAGAACGCGCGTGATCAGTATTTTCGTCATTACTTCATTTGCCAATAAGAATCTTCATTTCGTTACTGTAACCTGACGGTTCGCCGTATTCGCTATCGGTGATGCGTCAGGTTTTCAACGATTGTAAATCTGTCGCAACATGTTCGAGTACTGCGTGACCCTAAAGATGTTGCTTATTTATATTTTTGAGTGTCTTGCCCCAAAGTCTGCATCCGCATCCGCGGATGTGAGCATCGAAATATCCGCATCCGCGGATGTCAAAAAAATTGCATCCGCGGCATCCCTGGGGGCCTAGACAAGGTTACAACCGACAAGCGCTAACGCCAATAGAAACGAATAAAATGTATGGGAATGACAGATGTTAACGAAAAGTGTTTCGTCGGCATCTGTCATTCCCATACATTTTATTCGTTTCTATTGGCGTTAGCGCTTGTCGATTATAACCTTGTCTACGGCCCCTGGGCCGAATGCTCGGCGACACGCGTTGGGCAAACGCGCGCGGAAAGTCCGAGCCAAATCGGCTCGGCCGAATTTACCACCTGCGACCTACGGCTATTAGTTGAGGTCGCGATCACCATGAAAAATGCTTTCGCATGTCCGGCTGTCCGGCTGTCCCCTCTATAGGTCGCATCTCTGAACAGTTTCTCGTGAAATTTTGTGAGTGAGTTCTATATTTATAGATCGGCCGAGCCGCTCGTCTGGTGCGGACACACCTATTGACTAACACTCAACCCAAAAATAGGCCACACAGGCGATTGGGAATATACAAAACTGGTACTTGAGTATCTTGCAAAAAAAAAGTGTTGTCAAAAGGAGACTGCAAAGCTCATACTGTGTAATATTGCTTACACTAATAAAATATTCCTTTTTCTTTCTATTGTCTAAGTGGAGAGATGGTGCGACCGGCACCAATTATCCATTAATCCAGGCAAAACGGTAGTAATACCTTTTACTAGGAAAAGGACCCTTCGCGGCGTACAGCAGTTAAAACTGTACGGGAGGGTACTAGAACTGTCCAATGATGTGAAATATCTAGGTGTCACACTGGATAAGGAACTGAATTGGAAGAAGCATACAGATCTCACCATTACAAAGGCACTGAGGGTATTTGGAATGTGCAGATCAGCGTATGGCAAAACATGGGGACTGAACCCAAAGGTACTGAGGTGGATCTACACCATGATGGTGAGGCCCATACTGTTGTACGGTAGCCTGGTATGGTGGCCAAGGACTTTAATGAGCACATGCAGAGATGCTCTGTTGAAAGTGCAGAGATCGGCATGCATGGCTATAACAGGGGCGTTTCGTACCACGCCCACAGCGGCGCTAGAAGTCCTATTGGACCTACCGCCACTTCACTTGGTGATTAAGTCAGAGGCGCGCAAATCGCTCTACAGACTAAGAACTCTTGGATTGTGGAGCGACAACATGCCAAAGACTAAGCACACGAACATGGAGACTGACGGTTTCCTAGACAGAATAACAAACATGGGAAGCGACAAAATGCTACCCAAGTTTGTATTCCATAGGAACTACACAACAAAAGTTCCATCCAGGGCTGAATGGACCGAAGGTCTAGAACCACCGAAGTCTGGTATCGAAGACAGTATATGGTACACGGACGGATCAAAAATGGGATCCGGTACGGGAGCAGGCATTTATGCGAATGACTACAGTAGTAGTGTAAGCATGGGTAGTTTGGCAACCGTCTTCCAGGCGGAGACATACGCCATAATTGCCTGTGTGCAGGAGAATATAGACAGGCAAACCAGAGGGCAGACCATCTATATACTCAGTGACAGTCAAGCAGCCCTTAAAGCACTTACGGCGCCGAAAGTGGATTCTAGACTAGTCTATAACGGCGTCCAGGCACTGAACAAGCTTGGAAAGCACAATAAGGTGCAACTAGTTTGGATACCAGGGCACGAGGGCTTCATCGGCAACGAAAGAGCGGATGAGCTTGCAAGAGGGGGGTCTAAAAATCACTTTGTAGGTCCAGAACCATTTGTGGGACTCTCGCAGGGAACCATAATTTCGGCCTTTAAAGCCTACGCCAAAACCAAACACCAACACGAGTGGAGGAATGAGGCGGGCTTAAGGCATTCTAAGCTCTTCATAGAAGGAGTGGACTCGGGCTGGACTAACAAACTCTGGAAATCCAGCAGGAAGCAACTCAGAATCATATCTGGGGTGTTCACGGGTCACTTCGGGGTCAAGGATCTCTTGGCCAAGATGGGATTATCGGACAGTCTCGACTGTAGAATATGTGGCGAGGAGGATGAAACCATGGAACACTTATTGTGTGAATGTCATGCCCTTGCCAGACAAAGAATGAATTACTTTGGTAACGGCTATCCGCAACCAAAGGAATTCAAGGTGCTCCCGTTAAGCTGCATCATCCGTTTCGTGGAAATGATGGAGCGAGCTTGGGAGTAGACATAAAGGAGAGGGCAAATGCACAAAAGATCCTATAGGGTCGAAGTGTATCCGAAAGGGCCCTCATCTATATAAGATAAGATAAGATTCTATTGTCTAACCATACCTATGAAGTGCTCATAGAGCTGTGCTATCCTCGAGTCTCCGATGAATGCAAAGCTGTTGTATTTCCCCCAGAAGGCCAGGTAGCGGAGACATCTCCTTGCATCACTGGAACAGCAATATTGACATATATTCTTTTTACAAATATACATTTTCTCAGTCACTTAAAATCAATCAACCAGAATATAAAGCATGGTTGATTAATATTTGGATCATAAAAATCAGCTTTACTCATATTAAAAAGGCAAATTAAGTTTAAATAAATGTAGTGATACAGTTGAATAGTTCTGTTATTCTTTTCATATTTACGTAGTTTGCTATAATAGAACAAACACAATAAACCATTTACTATTAGCTTGATAACAATGCATTATTTAGTTAGTTAATAGTGAAGTGGCACCCTCAGGGGCCTTTGCCAAAGACATGCATTATTTACATTTTTGAGTAGCGGTGAAGCATGCAACCATAAGGCTGCCACTCATGGTCTCCTTTGTAGCGACCTGAGGATAACAGCCAAGTGCACGAGTCTGGGCCTGTTGTAAAAAAAGTTTAAAGTATTTTTTAATTCATAAAGTTTATTTTTATATTTTTCTAAGTTTAAAGGGGTTCACAAATTTACTGATAATAGAAAAAAATATAATCTCTAAAGACATTAAGGTTCTAACCATATCGTAAATGCAGAATACCGTGGTAGCCGATGAATCCTAAAACTAACACAAACGCCAACAGTTTCGCGTTGCTCACGTTCAGTTTATCTATAAACCATTCCGCAGAAGACTTCTTCAAATGAGAAACCATCCCGGTTTCTTCTGTTTTCAAATAATTCACTATAAACTTGTAGCGAGCCCACGAGCATAGATTTTTATAGCGCGTCCACAAAAATATTTGTAGAATACAGAAAACTTCACACAACAATTATCGCACAGGCCTTTATTAATTTAAATGAATTAATAGCACGTTCCATTGTTATTTTATGACAGAATACATTCAAGGAAGAAATAAAATATTCTAAACTAAAACAAATATCAATGTCAATATTTGACGATTTTGACGTTTGGAGAAGGATGCACAAAAAACAACAGCGAGTTTCTGAAAAATATGTTTCACACTATCCAACCCAGCCAACATTACGGTGGTTGGGGTGACAAATACGATTGGGTACACATCTATTTTTGCCAATGGCAGGCAAAAATGAATAAGTTTTTGTCATATGGTAACATCATATGTCTAAATTGGATTGGAATACAAATGGCGGCTATGTCCCCGTCTGAGGTTCGTAAAAAAATAATTAAATTATTATGATTTGCGCCATTACCACGAATTTGTTTTACCTAATAGTTCTCCCTCCTGCCTCTGAAGCTGGTGCCAAGGATTTTTTACAGTGCCAAAATATATTGTGTTTATTGTTAAAATGCTGTTATGACAGTTTTCTTCAGATTATTTTTTTGTGACAAATTGACAATTTCTTTTGTTGTGTTGTACTTATAACTGATTAGTTCTTGGTATTTTGTTGTGAAATTTTAATGGGAATACTTTTCGATAATGCCTGTGCCTTTTTCCTCACTGTATCCATGTCGCTATTGCATCGCATTATGCCCAACACCTCGTAACTTACACATAACTTGATGTTTTATTTTAGCGGAGATTACAAAAAGAACTAATGTCCCTGATGCGGGAGCCTCCGCCGGGAGTCACCGTGGACGGAGAACAAGCCAGCCAAAATCTAACACTGTAAGTCATAAACATACACCACTCTCATTCATTCTAATTAGATATATTTGATGCATAGAGCATTACCCATTATGATATGCATAGAACATATGGATATCAATATTATTACTCAAGTTGCTTCAAATGTGTTCATGATATAATAGGACACTAACCAGACAAATATTTGTATTTGGCACATATCTTATTATTTGCTGGTGTTGTCACAGTGATGTTATTTAAATGTGAATACATGCTATTTGGGTAACATCTGTCATTCCTATAAAACCTCATACATATAATGAAGGCTATGTTTGCTCATACAAGGATAAGATTGCAAGATTGACCAACAGTTATATATAATCCACATGAAATAGGTATACATTTAAACCTATATCAACCTTTAACATTGATAGGGAATGTAAATTAAACATTTTATGTGATTATTATTTTGTTATGGCTGTAAATGAAATCCCATAAAAAAACATTCCATGTAAAAAAGAGGCCAAGTCTCAAAACTTCCACTGTAAAAAGTTGTGAGATATTTCGTAGAGCCAAAGTCTCAGGCATTCTTATTAATCTTTATTTGCTTGCTAAATAAAATTCTGCAACTTGGCAATCACACAACTTAACTGTATTTATGGATTTTTGCATACTTACCTAAAATTATGTAGTATTGTGTGATTGCCAAGTCACAAAATTTTATTTAGCAAGCAAATAAAGATTAATAAGAATGCCTGAGACTTGGCCCTACGAAATATCTCACAACTTTTTACGGTGGAAGAGTTTCGATTTACATGGAATGTTTTTTATGCGATCTCACTTCTTTTTGTAGGTTAATGTGTTATCCATACATACAAACTATGAATGCAGGCCCATTCTTGCTTTTGAATTTTCCCATTCACTGCAAATGTAACTTTTAAATAATATATATTTGTATAGGATTACAAAGTAATGTATAGATACTTCAGACCTTCGATTTTGACATCAAATGAAACGGCCCACCAAGTTTAATATTTTTTGTAAAGGCAGTATAGATATATCTCTAATAGTTGGTTGGGCTCTTGTTTTTTAATCAGGGTCACCACGCACTCCAGATCTTAGATTATCCTAGTTTTTATAGTTTTCCCTTTATGTGGCCATTAAACCCTAACTCTGTACCAAATTTCAGCTCTCTGAGTTTTTGGGAAGTACTAATTCTATTTTGATGATCATGAGTGAGTGAGTGAGTGTCATAAATGCGGCCAGTCGACAATGGAGGAGTATGATTGGTCTAAATCTATCCCTACAATCAATAAAATCTTGAATCATTGTCACAACATTGTCTAAATAGCAGTCTATTGAAGCCAGGTTGCCGTGAACCTCTGATCCAACACCACCCACACAGTACAATTTCAAGCTTACACCGGTATAGATTAATGAGAACCACTGATCTGTACTGATGATTACCTCCACATGCACTTGAAGTGGAAGACATGTGTACAATGGAGAAAGATAAAAATGTCTTCCTTCTTCATTCAGTCTAGTAATCTAGTTAACCTACCCTCGTTATTTCAATTTAAAACAATCTCTTTTTGATTAAAATTAAATTAAATATTCATTTATTTCGAACCCTTCAGTCCATATCATATTACATTACAATTATTACAAATATTACAAACATTAGATACATTATAAATAAGAATAAAATTAAAATTACAAATAGACCTTAAAATCTTAAAATACTATTGGATTTTTAGCCATATGCATGGCGTTCCAACGTCCCACCATCGATAGATTACTGATAGATGTAGGTGTAATCTTTGCAACCCCCAACGCGAAAAGGGGTGTTAATAAAAACTGTACAAGAAAGAATTAAAGAAGAATACACATGTGGTGCGTGACATTAGATTTATATTGATTGTTATATACAATGACGGTGGCGAACATATGTACCTACCCTGCGTATGCTACCGATATTTTTACTGATATTGTTGGATTCCTGGACGAAAATGTTACTTTCGTAAAAAAATCTTGGAATATTGAAATTTTTGCAAAATTATATTGTATTTTTTCCCGAGAAAATAAATTAATCTGAAACTACGACAAAATTTTCAAAACGCGTGCGGCGCGTGTAGTGTGCATAAAAATGCACCTTTGTTCATAATCACTCCCAATGTTCGCCGTATTTGTGCATGCACTCGCGCTCGTCTCGTCTATGATGCGTAATGCCATTCCAAATATCATGAGTTCATCGTCAAATCTATGCGTCAGATGTATCAATCTGCACCACGCAATCTGTAGGGGGACAATCGTGTCAGCGCGCGATAAGTAACTGCCTACTTTTATTATCAAGTAATAACCTGAATAATAATAACTGAGACGTTGACTAAACATCGTAAATATCGTAATATACATCAGCCCAATCTCATGTTTGTTTAACTATATCAACGCCAAGACATCTAAAGGTGCCGTGATTCGTGAACTACGTCTTTAACCTATTGCAACCCCTGAGCACTTTAGGATAATGGAGATATTTTAAATAGATACCACGAGACCGTAGCTTCAGGACTCCAGAGCAGTCACAAGAGTGTTGCCGATTCATGTACATCTACACTAATATTGTAAAGAGGAAAGATTTGATTGATTGTTTGTTTGTTTGTATTGAATAGGCTCTGAAACTACTGGACCGATTTGAAAAATTCTTTTACCATTAGAAGCAGACATTATCCCTGATGAACATAGGCTACTTTTTACCGCGGGAAAATGCTTCATTCCTACGGGAAAACGGGTAATCCGTGCGAAGCCGGGCCGGGCAGCTAGTGTACAAATAAAAATATTCTATCATATTGAACAGTCAGGGTAGTATTTTACGTGTTGCAAGCACTTTAGAATAGTAGAGATTTTTTTTAATATATACCTCGACGGTATCGAACAAGTATACGGCCCGCTTAAAGCAGACACCGTAGATTATGGACGCTCAAGAGTCCTGAGTCACAAGATTGTGGCCGACCCTTCGTTTATTTGAGGGTTCGTTGCGTCGATAGCTAGGGACAAGTCTAGGTCCAGCGCTCTCGCCACAGCATCCTCGGTAGCTGGGGCATTTCACTCAGTACTTAACAGATCCCATACATTAAAACTTGCATGTTTTTAGTGTGAACGTAGCTCGACAGATGGAGCCATTTCTAAAATTTGAATTAGTATTATTAAGATGAGATCTGATTTTAAATTCTTATTTTATTTATAAATAAATACATAATAAAAACATAATAAGACGTTATTGGGAAATATCATGAAATATGATAGTAATTTTGGATTACTGGCAACCTTAGGGCATAAACCACAGATTAGATTTGTTTTGCGTTCCATTCCACTAACTTTTTTAAAGTTCCTAAATTGCATCTATATCCATCGAACAACAGAACAACGCCACTATGCCATGAGCGTGCAATCTTTCCGCTATCTCATTGAACCGATGATGCAAAGGCGATTATCAGCTGATAATACTATTTGTGCCTCCAACGGATTGCAAAACATTCAGTCTTTCCAATTAATTGATAACAACTGATTAGGAAAGACACGTGTGTGCTCAGTAACTAGGTAAATAAGGGTCTGTGTTGTTGTTTGAATTCAGCCCGTATGGGGCAAGCGAAATGTGTGATCGACGCACCCGCCGTAATGTACGAGAATTCTCGATATTTCGAAAAAAAATTATTATTTTTAGACTACAAAGGTGGTAAACAAGCGTACGGTCTGCCTGATGGTATAAGCAGACACCGTAGCATATGGACGAGTGCGATTCCAGAAGAATCGCAAGCGCGTTGTCGTTTATTGATTCCACTGTGATCACTCTTTAAAAATACGGGCCAGTCAACTTTTTCCTTTCGCCCGTTTTTATGGTTAAGAGCCTTATCACACTTGCGATTTGCAAGCGTATTTTGTATGAAGGCGTTGACGCAGCGTGTACGCCGCGACTGATAATTGTATAGAAAATACGCTCGCAAATCGCAAGTGTGATAAGGCTCTTAGACTCCTCGAAGATTGTTTAAAACTGATTTTACTTCTTTCGCGTGCTGCGTTGCCCCGGATATAAACTACCCTATATTTTAATTATCTTCGTAACCAAGCTCCAACCTTAGCGAATGGAGCTGAATGAACGCGATGAGCGATCGACTGCCCGCCTGTTTCCGGCCAGGCGTCCCTTCATAACATCAACATCATCAACATCTTCGTACTATATTTCATTGTTGAGCCGTTTAAGCGTGATTGAGTAACAAACATCCAAACTTTCGTATTTATAATATTAGTAGGATAGGGTAGGGTCCAAATACCAAACCTACACTTTTTTAACAGTTGTAACGTTTACAATGTAAACCCATTTTAGCGTGCGACATCTAAGCATATTTGACTTGCAATGTATGGAGCAATTTTTGAAATCGGTACATTTGTTCCTCTTGATGACCTACAGCTACGCACTTACAAACTTTACCTCTTCATAATACTTAGGGCCCCCCCCCCCCCCACACTACCGGCGTCTTCCACGACGCCGCGTCGACGCAACGCACAATTTTGTATGAGAACGTTCACAAGACGCCGGCCGGTAGTAGGGTGGTCCTTAAAAACCGAAAGTTTGAAATTTCAACGAGGCACCCTCTTATATTGTTCTAATACGTGAAAAAATTACATATGTTTTTTATTTTTATTTTTGGATAAGATTTAGGGGTCGCTACTGAATTTTTTAACTTTTTAAGTTTTGCATTTCTCCATACTAAGTTTATTTGTTATTTTTGAGTTTTTGCTTCTTTTTTTGAGCTACATTTGATAACAAGGAATAAAAAATTCAGAAAATACGAAATTCGTTCACTAAATGTTCGACACTTATTTTAAATCAAATTCGAAGTCGCCAAATCAGCGCCAAAGTCCGTTTTCAGCATATTAGCACAATAAAATTCATTTTTGAATTATTGACTGAAAGTTAGTGATTTCTTTTTATGTATTCAAGATTAATCATTTCCTATCATCAAATGTAGCTCAAAAAGTAGCAAAAAGCCAAAAATAAAAAAAAACTTAGTATGGAGAAATGCAAACCTTAAAAAGTAAAAAAAATAATTAGCGACCCCTAAATCTTGTCCAAAAATAAAAAACATCTTATTTTTTCACGTATTAGAACAATATAAGAGGGTGCCTCATTGAAATTTCAAACTTTCGGTTTTTAAGGACCACCCTAGCCGGTAGTCTGGGGGGCCCTAAAGATGACCGTGGTTCCAATATGTCCATGTTTTCTTCGCAGGTGGACAGTCCACATGGAAGGCGTCCCCGGCACACTTTACGAGGGTGAAAAATTCGTCCTACAATTCAAATTCACCAACAAGTACCCGTTCGATTCTCCAGAGGTGAGTAACACTTCAATTAGTGCTGCAAATTCTTAAAAAGGAAAGAAAGAAGACATTTATTCACTACACAAAAGACACGCAGAGACCAGAGGGGTACGCGTAGAATACGTATTGTGTTTGACTTCGCGGCAGTGAATCGGTCGCCGTCTCAGCATTATGCCGAGGTGTCAAGCACCTACAACGCTGGTTTTCAGACAGCATCGTACTGAGAATAGTTATAAAACGAAGTATTTGGTAATTGAAAAAATGAGGGTAGGTATTTTAGAAACGCGAATATTAATTGTCTGGTGTGTTGTTAAAAAATAGTTGACGGTTGTTTCGAAATGATTTACATTATCATAATGTAAATGCATCTTAGATATTTCAATTTCCTTGTTCATGAAATATCCTTAATTTAGTAGTGTCTTTATTCAAACTCGAGAATAGTTATAAAACGAAGTATTTGGTAATTTAAAAAATGAGGGTAAGTATTTTAGAAACGCGAATATTAATTGTCTGGTGTGTTGTTAAAAAATAGTTGTTATGTTTCTAAATGATTTACATTATCATAATGTAAATGCATATTTTATTTTATCATCATCGTCCTATCGCTTTATCGTAAGTACTAGGTGGCAGTATTCGGATAGATTACGTATTTACAAGAGTTCAATTCGCGATTACCGCGAGATAAGGGCCGATAAGATTACCAAGCAGTGTTACAATATAGCGGTCTCATTACCGGGACCATAATATTTACCATTGAATTTAGTACCTACTCGACCGAACGCTTAACTGAGACGGGGCCTGAAACTATGTTATCGTCCTGCTAGCGCATGGTCCTATAATACTCAGGACAAGCTATACCTGTTGCCACAATGAGGGAAGGAATGGCTCCTATGCAGCTAGATTAAGATACTGATCTTAAAATACCATACAATTTACCACAAACAACCTACTTAATTTGGGCGGGTAATGGTTTATTTGCCGCAACCTCATACTAAATCAGTTGCGATAAACAAAAAAATAAAACCGGCCAAGTGCGAGTCGGACTCGCGCACGGAGGGTTCCGTACTATCCATACTAATAGTATAAATGCGAAAGTGTGTCTGTCTGTCTGTCTGTCTGTCTGTTACCTCTTCACGCTTATACCGCTGAACCGATTGCGATGAAATTTGGTATGGAGATAGTTTGAATCCCGGGGAAGGACATAGGATAGTTTTCATCCTGGAAATCACCCCCTAAGGGGATGAAATGGGGGGTTGAAGTTTGTATGGAGCTGCGATATAAACGATTTCCACGCAGACGGAGTCGCGGGCAGAAGCTAGTTATCTATAAAAAAGGCAAAAAAAATCACGTTTGTTGTATGGGAGCCCCCCTTAAATATTTATTTTATTTTGTTTTTAGTATTTGGTGTTATAGCGGCAACAGAAATACATCATCTGTGAAAATTTCAACTGTCTAGCTATCGCCGTTCTTGAGATACAGCCTGGTGACAGTCAAAACGGCAAAAAAAAACACGTTTGTTGTATGGGAGCTCCCCTTAAATATTTTTTTTTATTTGTTTTTAGTATTTGTTGTTATAGCGGCAACAGAAATACATCATCTGTGAAATTTCCAACTGTCTAGCTCTCGCGGTTCTCGAGGTACAGCCTGGTGACAGACGGACAGTGAAGTCTTGGTAATAGGGTCCCGTTTTTACCCTTTGGGTATGGAACCCGAAAAAGTGGAATTATGGCCAGGACATCGAATGATAATATTTCCTTTTCTGTCACACTTATTGAGATTCGTATGCTTTCATCTACCTCGGATGTGGTATTATTATTACCGTAGCTTGTCCTGAGTATTATAGGTCCCTGTCCTAGCGTTTTCCAGGTGGTACACGCGACGAGATAGTCGTCTAACCTAAGTGCAAGGCCTGAGTGGACGCCCCGCTCAGAGCGGGGCGTGCAGCGTCCATACGAAACAAATCCAATTTATATGGACGCTCGACGCCCCGCTCTGAGCGGGGCGTCCACTCAGGCCTTGCACTAACGGACCAACTTGCAACTTTTGAATAAAATATCATACTTTCAAAATGATTGAATAACATATCTACTCTCTCTAAAAAACAGCGTGAATATCACTTAAAGTTTTAAAACAGTGGCAAATTCCAAGTTGAAAACAGCCTCATGAAGGAGTTTTTTATATATAGACAATTAGACACCCCCCCCCTTTAGGGACTTATTTCGGTGGTAAGAAGTATCCTTCGTCCTTTTCCGGCTCGATACTATCTCCCCAGTACATTCAATATTATAAATCAATTCAATCGAGCGAATTCTGGCCTTGACATTGACGCGAATCTCAAAACTCGATACGAGGATTTTCCTGTTTAGCGTATCAAAAAAATATTAATACGTTCTATTTTTATACCGTGAAGGCGATCTTGTAATAAATAAATCCTATTCGAAAGTTGACATTTTAAATACTAGCTGTCCGCGCGGCTTTGCCCGCGTCTTGCAAAGAATAAAATATAGCGTATGTCCATCCAAAAAGTCCATTCCACACGGATTAAACATTTTTGAAGTGAAAACTTCTTTAGCCGCGCTGAGTACTTTTTGGGATGGAGAAAAATTGCTAAATACGCGACAGATTTTTGTGACGTCAGATGTGAAGGAGGTCACTTTTTGCTGCTAGCCGATTCGACTTCATTCAAAACTGAACGCTATTCGTAAGAGTATAAAGCCGTTAAACACTTTTTGCAATAGCATATTCTGCAAATGAATTTGTAATTTTGTGCACGCGTCCTTCACCGTTTTGCTGTTGAGCAAATTCGAATAGTTCGAATTTGGACGTTATTCCTAAAGGGATAAAGCTTTGAAAAATATTTGGCAACGGCAAAAACAAATTGATATCTTGTTCGCGGCCGCCGTCCGCTGTTCTTGCAAATTCGAATAGTTCGAATTTGGACGTTATTCCTAAATAGATAGTTTTGGATAATATTTGGCAATGGCAAAAACAAATTGGTATTATGTTTGCCGCCGCTGTTCTTGATGCCGAACATTCATTCAAAATTCATTTTTAGGGTGACACCGTAAGATGTCACGTGACCTGATCGAAAAACTGTTACAATGTTATTAAGTTTTCACTTCTTCCGGCACTCCCGGAGTGCAACCCGGTCATTTTTTTTTAATCGGTTAATTGGTTCCGGGGTTTACCCCCTCCATACAAACTGACAATCTTACAAAGTATAGATTGTAAGTTAGTAGTTGATTTGATAGACATACTAGAACCGATACGACTTCTCAAAAAAATATGCTAATAACTTGTTGCAACAGAACTCGTTTTTAAGGCGCCGTAGGTTCAGCGAAGTTAAGCGAACAGAGTTTTTGAAACAATATAATGCGTCTGTTTATAATAATATGGTTTCAAAAAAATACGAATAGTAATCTTGAGGCTTTTCTGCAGGGACATCAGTGCTTCAAAACATGATCAAGCAAATTTCGCTCGATAGAAAAAAATCACGAACATAGGTCTAAAACACACAAAAGTACACTTAAAATATTCGTAACAAATTATGCACAAAAGCTATAAATATTAAAATTGCTTCTAAAAATCGGCAATATCATGTTTGAGAGAAATCAGTGTTTACATTTTTATTTATTTAAACGGCCAAAAAATTAAAATTAAAAAACATGATATCCGCGCTTCTGAGCACGCACTTCCATCTCGCTTACGATTATGCTCAGTGAGAGGGAGAGAAGACCATGAACCTACGGCGCCTTAAGCGTCTGACTGCTTAGAGCATACATACCTGGAGTACCCTTTATGTCGTAATTGAGTACAAAAAAGTCTGCCGAATTTTGCGGGGGGTGAAGAAATAACACATGCAAAAGATTACTCACTAATACAAAAACGATCTGTATATTTACACACGCACACATTAAAAAGGAAAACACATTCTCATTTTGATGCACACAAACATATCACACATGGAAAGACTTCGTGGAAACACGGGTTAAGAATACGAAAATGCCAATGTGATCGGCTAAACCTATAGGGCGAGGTTTGATTCGTTAACTAATTTCGATAATTCTATCGATATTTACACAAATTTATGCTGAGACTCAATTGGTTACTGAAATAATTGTTAGGCTATAAAACACAATTACGCAAAAAAAATATGACGTGTCTATTTATCTTTATTAAAGAAATTACATTTCAATTAACTACTTTTACCGCGGCGTTTCGAGGTAGCTTCAGGTTCGCGGCGTCCAAGTGTTGGAATGATCTCCCCCCACCTATCCAAGGAGCGTCTAGCAGGTATACTTTTAGGCGCCAGCTTAAGGGCTATTTGTTGACGTTCCAAAAATCCCAACCCTAACCCATCCAGCACTTTATTTAATTTTTATCCATTTTGTTTTATTAAACATCCCAACCGTTTCGCGTTTTTCACATTGCCTTCATCCCATTGTGCTTGTGTTACTTATTTTACTAGTATATTAATTATTTATTTATTTTGTGTATACGTTTGTATCGGCGGTATGTTGTGTTGCGTTCCGTGGGTCACGTACGGTGCTGTCTGAAAATCAGCGCTGTAGGTGTCTGTCTGACACCTCGGCATAATGCTGAGACAGCGACCGATTCACTGCCGCGAAGACACACACATTATGTGTAAATTGTATTGTATTTGTACTCCGTTTGTCTCTGTGTGTCTTTTGCGTAGTGAATAAATGTCTTCTTTCTTTCTTACTTACATATAAAGTAGCGAGTAGTATTATATTACAAGACGGTTTCCCGCTTAAGACTGGTTTTTTGCCTGGACCGTTAAAAACAAGCTTGTCCGGGTTATAGGACATTAGGTGGACCCGACATAAACGTTTGTCATTCAATTAATTCCGAAAAAAAATCATTTATTTCTAAAGTAGGTATATACAACATGATAGATAACTGACATTAACTAAATTAAATAAAAACTAAGTTAAATCTAAAAAAAGGCCCTCGAGGTATTGTACCGAGGATGCTGGCTGGATTTCCTCGCTGAATTGCAATGCTGATGCATTGCGCGAGAAAGCTGCCAGCTCTTCGGTCACCAGTTACGTCGACCAGACATTTCGCGATTTCCGCAAATAACTTTTGCGAACTGGGACCCCACGGACCGAGTGTCTCGACGCCAAATGGTACAAAGTTGTACTCTCTGCCGAGGCCTCTACATATACGAGTATTTAATGCGTTATAGATTTTCGACATTTTCCGCTGCTGCACCGTTGTTGTCTAAAGGCGTGTCCGCTGCGCCAAAATAAATTTCACATAAATATAAAGTAGGTACGGCAAAATCAATTAATTTTCAAACAACAAAAATACTAAAATTACTTACAAATGGAATGTTATACCATATTTTCTAAGCTTGAAGTGGTTGAACGTTTATCACACGTGCTTACAGCACATGCGTCCATTTTTATCATACGTGTTGTCTCTTGCGATGCGATTGTGTAAATGACCATTAATCGATTGTGAAACTGTGTTTGTATAATTTTTTGCACATTGTGCAAGGTTTTCAACAGAGGGGTAAGTTACTAAAAGGCTACTCCAGGTATGTATGCTCTAAGGTCTGACTGGTATTCGTCATATTTAAAATTGATACTGACACGCCGAAATCTTAAAACTACAAGAGAGCGTATAGTTTCCTACTAGTACAGCTACAGGTGGACTGATGACCTGGTAAAGGTCACGGGAGTCCGCTGGACGCGGGTGGTACTCTTTGGGGGGGTCCAGCAGTGGACGTCTTGATGGCGATATTGGCGATCAAATTGTAGCTAGTTGAAAACAACGATTATGTCAGTCCAAACTCGAATTCCCATATTCGCACTGCACTCAGTTACGCAACTCGTTATGTACATACGAGACGAGTTATAAATACATCTCTTTATATGGATGTATTCGCGTGCTAGCAATTAGCACTGCATAGTAACGCGGTGCGAAGGTCTGTGTGATAATAGTGCTTCCGTATTTGACATATCACGAATGTGTTCATTTTTTTTGCATTAGACTATTTGGTGACAATGTTGTGCTACATCCATACTAATATTATAAATGCGAAAGTGTGTCTGTCTGTCTGTCAGTTACCTATTCTCGCTTAAACCGCTGAAACGATTTAGATAAAATTTAGAGATATTTAGAGTCCCGGGGAAGGACTAAGGATAGTTTTTATCCCGGAATCTCCTTTTAACGTATCGAAACTAGTTCCACGTGGACGGAGTCGCGGGCAGAAGCTAATAAATATACTCAGAATGTCCCAAAAAGGAGCAAAGCAGGCAGGGAACACAAGCAATTTAATTTTCACGCCACTGTTCGGAAATGTGGCAATAGATGGACTAAAACCAAGCTGGAAAGTAGGCAATAGCTGTGGCACCTGAACCACCACTACTACAATGCTTCATTGTAGTAGTGGTTGTTATTGTTGGACAGTTTGAACAGCGATTCCCCAAACACAGATGGACTCGTCTCCTTCGAGGTCCTCACCTAGCGGCTCGGACCTCGAACCCACTCGTCCATCTATTGCCTACTTTCTAGCCTTTACAACAATGTACAATTCCAGCACGTCTAGAAAACTAGTCTATTTGTTAGCGTTCTAATTAGAAAGACACGTATATTCTATCTCGCAGCGACACAGTTTGCGGCCCGTACTGGGATAGCCAGAGCCGGCTTTCCGCCTAGCGGCCCAGGCAGCCTCTACGGCCCCAGTCCCAGTAGCGAGACCTGTATACTAGCTCCCACAGGGGGCCCCACCAAGTGCCTAGGGCCCCTGGCCGTTAAGTCCGGGCCTGGGGAAAATCTACATACTCCCATGTTGCATTGATAATTTTCGTTGTATCCCATCGCCCACACCCGCGACACTTTTTCACATGTTCGAAATAAATAATGTTTCGCATATTGCAAAGAACGTAAGCGAGGCCGCTATACAGGATACAGGCTATCCTGAAAGTTCATTCTATACACTGCTGAAAGAATTTTTGTGATCGGACCCGTGGTTCCGGTGATTACGTCCTACAGACATACAAACTTTCAGAATGCAACCTCATAAACGTTACCTCTTTATAATATTAGTATACTCGTAGATTATGGGCAATGGAGAGGGCTATGTTGGGAGTTTCCCTGCGTGATCGCATCAGAAATGAGGATATCCGCAGCAGAAGCAAGGAAACCGATATAGCCCTCCGAATCGATAAACTTAAGTAGCAGTGGGCGGGGCACATAGCACGTAGAACCGATGGCCGTAGGGGCGGAAAGATTCTCGAGCGGCGACCACGTTTCAAATACTAAGTGGCGAAGTATTTTGTAATTGGTATTTCAAATACCGCACTCACATGTATTTGCTATTTCAAATACTTTACTTTTTAAAATACATGTTATTTAATTGTATAACCGTATAATGGAACGTTTTTTAATATAATTAGGGGCTGAGGGCACTGTGGCAACCCTTTACTGTAAGAGTCAACGTCAAACAGGGTTGTTCCTGATACGGCAAAGGCAAAGGTCCAGTTGAGAGACTGTTTCATTGGCTGGATACATTCATTCACTTACTAGGCGGAACTTATCTGACTATACTTTTAGGAATTTCGTTTTTATGAAAGGATATTTATTCCTTCATCAATTTATAAAAACGTGTAAAAAGTTTTTTGAGATAAGTTTCAATAATGTATTTTGTATTTGAAATACTGTATTTTATATTTTATATTTCAAATACCTGTCACCAAAGTAGTTTGTAGTTTGTATTTCAAATACATGTATTTTGTAATTTGTATATCAATTACAATGAAGCCAGTATTTTGCCCAACCCTGCACGTACCGGAAGGCGCGGTGTGGGTAGGGCCCCAAGGTGGACTGTTGATGACTTGGTAAAGGTCGCGGGAGTCCGCTGGATGCGGGTGGCGCAGGAACGGTCACTTTGGCACTCTTTGGGGGAAGCCTATGTCCAGCAGTGGACGTCTTTCGGCTGATATCATATCACCCCTGGGCGGCTATACCTATGGCGCAGCGTCTGCGTTGCACACGGGCGCAGCGGTCCTGAGGGGGCGCCGAGTGCCACTCGCCGGGCGCGCTAACACTGCGCTAGCGCGCGCTAGGGGGGGAGGTGCTAGAGGGCACACGGGCGCTTCATGAGCTAGAGACCGTTTCAAACTCCCGAGTATTAAACCCAAGCTAACCTAACCTTACCGTTTTATGACTGATTGTTATTATTATGGTGAGTATCCAACGAAGCTGTACAAGCAGTAAGGGAGCAAAATTATCCACCAATAGAAAGAGATGTTGCCATAAGCTGTCTAAAGAGCTATTACAACTCAAGGCACAAACCTGCGCAGTGACGAGAATCCTGACAGGACATTGCAAATTCAACAAACACCTGTTTAAAATGGCAGGACGCAACATGCAGCTTCTGCCAGGAGACAGAGGAAAAAGCAATGCACATTCTCTGCTCCTGCGGACCACTCATGCACAAAAGGAGTACCTACTTAGGGCGGCACATCGTGCACCCAGAGGTACAACATATCACCGCCCAAAGTTCTAAGTTTTCTAATAAGAGAGAGACGGATAGTGCGAGAAAAATCGAGAGAGCTCGCGTGCCGTCTTGTGAATTGTGATAGCCGTGCTTTAGGCAACGGGCCTTAACGGTGAACTCTAAAAAAAGGGCTGCCACAATAGATCACTTGCCGGTCGAAGCGGCATACCAAGGCCCACAATCCACAATAATAAAAAATGAAAGAAATGCGTTATCGAGGCTTGCAATGCTAATGCAATATTTTTTCCTCGCTCAGCGCTCCGCTACCTCGCCAGATCTGGTGGATACTCAACTTTAGGCTGTGGACAGAAGCTAAATCATCTGTAAAGTAGGGCATTAACATACCTGCCTTATCTTTTCCGCATTTTAACAAAGGAAATAATCGTAAAAATAACCACACGCAATGAAAATATACCTCGCCAGTAAAATCATTTATTACCTATTCCGTTGACAGTAATCTTTTTATGTTTCTGCTAAACCCCTAAATATATTTTTCTCAAACATGTTAGGTAATATCGTTATTTTCCAATTTTCCGTGATAATGATAATAGAACATGATACCTGCTGCTCGTAATTAGATACCTCGTCCTCGCTCATGCTCGTTATGATACTCGTCGCGTAAGTTACTTCCAAGTTCCCTTGTATTGTAGTTAATATGAAATCATCCTCTTAATTATATCATTCCTTTTTGAAAAAAAAACATGTAATAATAATAAATACTCTTTATTGCACCACGACAAGAGAGAAACATCTTACAAAAAATTGGTTTAGTAAATAATGGTAACAATAACAACAGGCGGTCTTATCGCTAATAATATCTGTAAAAAATAAGAAACAGATGCTACTCTAAACCGGTATAAAACTGAAACAATTAGACTAGATGATTTTAAGTTTTCTA
Source organism: Epinotia ramella (assembly GCA_947578815.1). Classification (NCBI taxonomy): domain Eukaryota; kingdom Metazoa; phylum Arthropoda; class Insecta; order Lepidoptera; family Tortricidae; genus Epinotia; species Epinotia ramella. The sequence continues at coordinate 1,185,835 of OX388210.1, forward strand.
GCTTAATTATGCCGATTTTTGCAAGAAATAACTACAGTAACAATTTTTTTTTTATAAACATATTTGGGGCTAAAATTTGTCTTGTAACAATGCTATTGTAACGCAACATCTCACTACTCTCATTATTCTTTAAGTGCGTCGATTTCTTCGCCTCGTTCGTTTTCTTCTCCATCAACAATATCCGTTTCTTCGCCTTCAAATGTTACCCCTTCATTTGTTTCATGTTCTACGCCTCCCTCTGTTTCTAAGCTCTCTTCTCCAATTGGCTCCTTAGTTTCTGCGTCGTGATCGTCGCTCTCATCGTTTTCCAATGGAATTACCTTTGACGCTCTCTTTTGAGAGTTAAATAAGTCCTTCAATATCGCCCTTTGTACCTCGAGTTTGCTCTGTTCCAACTGTTTATCCATGTCATTCATATCGTTTTCATCCGACTCCTCATCGCTATCACTCGTGGTCGACTTTGAGGTCACAAAAGATAGAAGACTTGTTTTGTCACGACGTTCTTTTTGCTCGGATGATATTGGTATAATGTGCATACTCGGTATTGTCTTGAGACTGTCCAAATCCGATGAAGAAGAAGAATCTGCAGCGCATTTAACAGTTTCTTCATAATCATCCGATGTCATAAGGCTCGAAAGCTTAGATATTGCAGATTTCACCGATTTCGGTTTCGGTACAAAGCCAAGGTCACCTTTTTCGTACACCGCTTCAAAAGAGACAAGGGTTTCTAAAGATTCTGCTCGCAGTGTGTCGCGGTACCGAGTCAGGATTGTCAGGAGACGCAACAACAAATCCTGTCGATACATGATCCCGCGGTCCATGTCTTTAATAGCCCATTGGTCTAGTTTAAGAGCGGCTTGGATGGTTACAACAGCGTCTTTCAATATTTTTTTCAAATTTTCATTTTCTTTCGCAACCTTCGACGCGTGCACGAGGTATTTATTTTGGTCATGCATCTTCCCATGCAAGTTTTGCTCTAATATTCTAACTTTATACATCAAGTTGTCGTTTTCTTTTGTTAAATGTTGTATATTTGCTTTGAGACGATCAATATCGTCATTTTGAACTTGCGTTAGGGCTTTGTCCTTCTTAATAACCTGAGTGATTGATACGAGTGTATTTATTAATTTGTGTTGTGCGACGTTTTTCTTAATAGCTTGATCGCGCTCTTCTTCGGCCAGTTCCTTTGCAATTCGAGCTGCCTGCTCCTTTTTGTGGTAATTTTCTTTCTGATTAGCTAATTTAGCTTGAGTTACCAACATGTTCTCAAATTCGTTATTAATAGCAATATTTTCCCTGATAACCCTGTGTGTGGTCGCTGTGACTCTAAGTTCTATGCCATCTTGGAAATCCATTGCCAGTTGCAAAAGCCGATTCTCCATTTCCTTTTTTAATGTATCCTTTCCAATGACAAATCTCTTTTCATTATCGTATAGTTTTCTCTTATACATTATCTCTTGTTCTTTGAACTCTCGCTCCTGTTTCTCAAACTTCTTCATTAAATGGTATCTGCTAGTTCTAAACTCTTCCATCGTATTAAGTTTACTGGTTAAAAGTTTACTGTCAGAGGTCAGTTGGTCTTTCATAACCTTGAAATTTGTTTCCAGCTCAGCGACAGTCTTTTTGAACTGTCGTGTTTCAACGTCTCTCGTTTCTTCCAAGCTCTTGCCATTGTTTTTTAATTCGTTAATTTCCTCATTCCTATTGTTAATAGTTTTCTTTAAGTATGCTATAATATCGGCTCTGTCTTTGTCCAATATGTTGTAATCTTTCTGTAGCTTCTCGTTTCTTAATTGACACTCTTCGAGTGTACTACGAAGTCTTGCGACTTTCCTATTGGCTTCAGCTAACTGTAGCTCAAGGAATGTTCTCTCTACCTCAGTGAACATTGTACCCTTGGGTGCATCTGCCGGTTTGTCAATTTTAGTCTTCACATTTTTGCTTTTGTCTTTCATCGGCGCCATATTTTATTAAACTGTTACTAGTATACGTGTAAAAAATCACAATATTTGCCGTTTGTTGTCACAGCGACCGCGAATGGTGACGAAAATTGTTAGATGGCCGCGATCGCTTAGTTACGTTATCCTGTCCCTATCCATAAACCTACTAATAATGTATCGCTTGTCCAGTAGTGTGAACATTTACGTCAGGTAACTAGAGAATTCAAATGGTTTTTTGCGTGAAATAACCAAGTAACTACTAATTATGTATAATACCTAATTATATTTAAATAATACTGAAAGTGTTTACTAAGAATGAGGCGGCGGAAGTAGACGATTGTAAAGGGCATTGCACTATAGTTGACGTGACGACAGTAAAAAATAATTATTCTTACATTACATTACCAATAGCTAAACAAACTCACGAAAATACTTGGAAAACATGACGCTTAAATTTTTGCTGTTTTAAAGATTTCTAAATACACAAAGATCACAAAAATTACTCGGTTTGATCATAGAAAATCGTGACATCAGTTGTTCATATTTCCCTACAAACTTCATACTAGCAAAGAGTTTCTGATGACGTTTCATAAAAGGTTACAAATTTGACTACCAGTCAACTTCGCTATTGAAGCCCTGGGTGTCAAGTTTTCTAATATACTTCTACATTATATGTATAATACAGCCAACTTTTCACACATCTTATCTAGGTGAGGGCCCTTACGGATACACTTCGACCCAATGAGACATTTTGTGCATTTCCCCCTCCTTTATGCCTACTCCCAAGCTCGCTCCATCATTTCCACAAAACGGATGATGCAGATCAGCGGGAGCACCTTCAATTCCTTTGGTTGCGGATAGCCGTTACCGAAGTAATACATTCTTTGTCTGGCATGGCATGGCATTCAAACATATCTACAAATGCGTCTTATTTCAGTAAAAATAAAGACTATGTATGTGTATAGGTATTTTTGAAAGGTTGTCCGTATAGATATTGGAGAACTCGACTGTACTTGAGAGTAGTAGTGTAGACACATTAATGTAAGTGCACGTGGAATGAACAGACAAATATTGACAAAACTGCTCGCAACTGCGTAGGGTCGCAAACAGACCGCTGTTTGAGTTGCATAGCTTAGCTACACTCTAGCAAAATGCAATACACGACTCTTCACGACATCGTTGTTACAAGCTGTTCTGTTGTTGTACAGTCAAGTGCAAAAATATGTATCGACTTATCCACTCATAAATATGTACCATATTACCTTAATTCGGCGACATAAGAGCCATGGGACATATTCTTGAGTAAGTTGTATGCACCCATATTATTGCGCTTTACTGTACAGTCGAAGTCATACTGTACGGTCATATCATCCACCCAAACCTATGCTCAGTCAGTTGGCGCCACCAACTCTGTACAGTGTGCCTGTGACCTCGGGGCTTTAAATGTAAGATTAGTTTCTGCACGTCAAACTGAACCACTTTTGTTCTGCAACTTTGTTAAAAAAACGATATGGTACAGAGAGGAAGAATATAATGGAAAAATAAACCATCTTCGTCTGTAGCCGCCGACAGGACTTGTACCTGCGATCTCTCTATTAACGCTAGTGCTTTGACCACTAAGCTACAAGGACAGTGACTGAAGTCGCGTATCTTTCAACTATATTCCCGCTACGAATAGCGACCTCTCTGTATACTCTTGAAAGGTTCGCAGCCTTTAGGACCACTCTAATGGGCGAGCTATGCGCTCGCTCCATCGTAATCGAACCACATCAGGTAGTTTGTAAAATAACTATTATTTCTATCATTCAACTGTAGCATCAATGTATTGCAAACATGGCCTCATTATTTGACATCCATGACCATGACAGTGACAATTATGATAATTAAACTAGTGGATGTACACACATTGAAAAAATAATTTAATTTGCATGAAATAATGAAAATGTAAAAGGTACATATTTTTTGAAAAGTAGAAGAAAAGCAGTTCCGTTTAGGAGCATAATTGATATTAGCATTTAAAGCGTGCTCAGGCACCCAGTATAGAGATACTACGTACATAGTTGGCGGTATTCATGACGAGAGTAACCACGTTATTATGACGCCTGGCGAAATAATACCACTAATCAAGTTGTCTCATCAGAATGAATCATTGGCTGCCTGTGAGGTCCATTTTTCATTGAAACAGTGCTGATTACAGATATTGTTGACTGCCGGTTGCCGGCGGTAGTTTAGGTCTTACGAGATGTATCTGGTAATAAATGTACCTAGGGAATGTGGACCCACGGTCATCCTTGGAGGACGCCTTTACCCGCCCAGGGGTTCCTGCAGACCAGCTTATTACAATACCTGGTTTAACAATGTCTTTTTTTTTTTCAACGATTTGTAACTGTTTGTATTCTGTAAGAAATAAAAGGCTTTTTTATTTTTTACTAGGGAGTGTGGCAATCCATGAGTATGGACGTCATTTACGAGTTTATTGAATACTACCGCGTTTTACAAAGATGGCTGTTCTATGCCTTTCTACAAATTGCTGAAAGGATTTTAGAAACGGATTAGGAGTTTTAGAGACAACCTGTCTAAAGTTTATAACATACAAACTTACTAACTCACAAAGAAATTGAAGGGTTATTTCTTTTCACTGTTAAAGTTAATTTAATTTCACCTGGCTGGTGGATAAGAATTTCCATTATACCTGTACATCTGTATGAGTCTAATATCACTGTAACGTTATATTGCAGGTTACGTTCATAGGCAACAACATCCCCATCCACCCGCACGTGTACTCCAACGGACACATCTGTCTGTCCATCCTCACGGACGACTGGTCGCCGGCGCTGTCCGTGCAGTCCGTCTGTCTCTCCATTGTGTCCATGCTGTCCAGCTGCAAGGAGAAGGTAAATTGTAGCTTACCACGGACACATCTGGCTGTCCATCCTCACGGACGACTGGTCGCCGGCGCTGTCCGTGCAGTCCGTCTGTCTCTCCATCGTGTCCATGCTGTCCAGCTGCAAGGAGAAGGTAAATTGTAGCTTACCACGGACACATCTGTCTGTCCATCCTCACGGACGACTGGTCGCCGGCGCTGTCCGTGCAGTCCGTCTGTCTCTCCATCGTGTCCATGCTGTCGAGCTGCAAGGAGAAGGTAAATTGTAGCTTACAACAGACACATCTGGCTGTCCATCCTCACGGACGACTGGTCGCCGGCGCTGTCCGTGCAGTCCGTCTGTCTCTCCATCGTGTCCAGTCGAGGTCATAAATATGTTTACACTTTTGCACCTTATTACAAGGCAATAAGGTGCAAAAGTGTAAACGTATTTATGACCTCGACCGTCCATGCTGTCCAGCTGCAAGGAGAAGGTAAATTGTAGCTTACAACAGACACATCTGGCTGTCCATCCTCACGGACGACTGGTCGCCGGCGCTGTCCGTGCAGTACGCCTGTCTCTCCATCGTGGCAATGCTGTCCAGCTGCAAGGAGAAGGTACGTAAACGAGCACACATGCCACTTGATGGTAAAGGGGTTCTCAAGTCAACACTAATCACTGTTTGTGTGTCAGGTCTACGATCATACCTAAGGAGATTAATTTAATCAATCTTTACATCTAATTACGAGGTGTTTAAACCGCGAACGGAATTTGAAGTTATGGTGAATTAAAACATCGTGAGGAACCCTGCATACATCTGCGAAGATATTCAAAGTTGTATGTGAAGTCTACACCCCGCACTGGGACAGCCTGGGACTACTGCCCATTCCCTCTCACCCATAACTAATAACTTACCATTAAATTGTCCTCAACATGCTCATTATATGGAACCAGTTAACCTCAACGGATTGAGCTGAAATTTTGGGAATAAGTATATTTTGGATGACAATTCAATATTATGGTACAACCATCGAGCTGATCTGATGATGGAGACAGAAGGTGGCCATGGGAATTCAGCACTTAACCGACGTAACCCCGTTGAGTTTAGGCTCGTTAGAATCGTCTCAATGAGTAGTTGAAGATATGCAGAAAAGTACAGTTGGCTTGTAGCAAAATACGTACTACATCCCATGTTCGTATCGTAATATATCTTAACGTATTTTTTATTGATTTCAGAAACGGCCACCAGACAACTCGTTTTACGTAAAAACTTGCAGCAAAAATCCTAAGAAAACGAAATGGTGGTATCACGGTGAGTTTCTCAATTTACCCTTGTCCCAATTACTTACTTAAAATAACTATTATACAAAATGAAGTTGAATACATAACTATGTCTAATAGTTTTTTTTTTATATCCAGTTTTTTCACGATCACTCGGTTAATTACCTGACATTTTCCAATGAAGACAATCCGGTCATCATTTCTACTTTCTACCGCGGCTAGAGAGAGAAATACTTTCGCTAGACCGGACCTGGTGAATTTAGGAAGTGTTTTTATAAGTAACAAAAATATACACTTTGTATGATTTTGCTTGAGATTTCTAAACTTGCTTCCGCTCGCGACATTTTCTGCGTGGACCCGGTATAAAACTTATCCTATATTTTAATCCAGACTATAAACTATGTTCGTGCAAAATTTCACCCAAATCGGTTGAGCCGTTTATCTAAACTAACGCATTTATAATGAAATCATTGAATTTTTAATTCTGCAAGTAGGCCGTAATCGCACTTTTACAAGTCAAAATTCTACCAGCGTTCGTATTATATTAGTAAGATCTAAAGGTACTTGCCCATTCTCTGTCACCCACCCATGATAAAAGGCCAATGCCCAGCCGGGATATAGGCCGATGGTGATGATGATTATTAATAATGATTGTGATTAATGAGAGTTGGTTCAGGTAAAGTTTTGCTTGCACTCAATTGTGAGATGCTAGAGGCGTACAGATACGTTTCCTATAGATAACAAGTCTATAACTCGATACAGAGAGGGCGCTAGTCTTAGCGGGAATATAGTGGAAAAATATACAACTTGCGTCACTGTCCTCGTAGCTCAGTTGGTAGAGCAGTCTAGCGTTAATAGAAAGGTCGCAGGTTCGAATCCTGTCGGGGGCTACAGAGGAAGATGGTTTATTTTTCCATTATATTCTTTCTCTGTATCATATCGTTTATAAAATGATCGGGGTAACTTCCTCGTTAAAAATAACACGAAACAAAAGTATTTAATTAAATAATTTGTTTCGTGAAAAAAGGGTAACGGATACGTAGTTCAGAAACGGGAAGATGCATTGGACAGTATACAATAAAAGAGCACTCAATTATTTATTTATTTTAAGGAGAACCAACAGCTATAAAATTTATTACTAACATTATCCAACAGTAATTTTAATATTATTAATTGTCTTTCATTCGTTTCTGGTAACGCTTATCTTCCGTGTACACCGCAAGTCTCCAAAAGCGAGTTATTCGAAAGAGTCATGCCAATGGAACGTTATCAGAACCTGCCAAAATGCTACTCCTGGGTGAGGGTCACATCGTGATAGGGAACAATAGTGATATAATCAGCGCCGCTAAAGAAGTTTTCACTATCGGCTGCAATAATGCATGGACACCTTACGGCTCAGTTTCGCTTGCATCGTTTGACGTCTGCTGCTCACATAGTTGCACGTGGTGCGCAATAATTAAACTAGATGGCGTTGTTGGCGCTACTATTTAGACATACCGCAGAAAATAAGCACATTACTAGGCACATTAAATACCTATAAATTGACACCTGTTTGTTATCACCAGAAATATTCTCATATTAGTATAACTATTAACAAGGCTGGTAAATGCTAATTTATAATAGCTGTATTTAAGTGCGATACCACTGGTATTTGAATGCTATATTTCCACCATTACCTATAATGTTGAGATAGCTCAATGGATTAAGACATGTTCTCTAGGCTCAGCGGCCTAGAACTGTCGAGGTTCGAATCCCAGGTAATGGGAGGTTTATGTTTTTGTATCTTTTTATATTTGTTCTATTCCTATAGATGAAAGTGCTTTATACAGGGAGGAACATTTCCTTGGACTAAGCTGAAAGGACAGTGTTATATAAGTGACGTACAAACGATCTATTATAAATGTTAAGCTGGATTTAAAAGAAAAAAAACATAAAAATCGAAATATTTTATCTTAGTGACAACCCTAATACTATACATAGTTATTATTTTCATTTGAAATTGACACATGTCACAAGTCACAAGAAAAGTTCACATCCGATGTTGAATCTGCTGGATAGGGTTGAAACATACAGTTTTTTTCACCAAAGTTTAACAAGTTGTATCTCGGTAACCGTTAGAAATATTAATATGGTTACTAGGTGAGAAGTAAAGCACTAAACCTGATCTATATCCCATTTGCTTAAAAGTCCATCGATTTGTTCCACCCAGTATACAAATATTAGTCATAAAGAAAATTATATATTCATAACTTAAATAATTAAAACAGCATTTTATGTTTCAATATGTTTATTTTGTTCACTACAGTTCTGTTAAAGCAATTTTATAATACTACATAATAATAGTTACCTAGCAACTTTGTAACATTTTTATTGAGGTAATAGCTTAAGTTTCATTTCCATAATTGGAAAAAGATTGAAGCTTCACCCCAATAAATATAATATTGACAATATTAACTTACAACCGGGTTATCTAACATTCAAATCAGCAGAACGCATTAAGGTGTTAATTGCCATAGTATATCTATACCTATATGTGAGCGTTCAAACCATGAATTATTGTGTTATTGATTTGAAAATAATCATAATAATTTTATTTGGTCTTTCACCGTTACTTACACTTGTTTGATCTTATGAAATATCACATTTTAAATAGTAAAGGAATATAAAAAAGAAAGCAAACGGCATATTAATACCTATTACCTACTGAAACAATATATATATTTTTAATTTATTTAGGATAACCCGGTTTATAGAATATATAAATCTTAACGTAATCCGTACTCTTTGACCGACAGCATCTGCACTTTTTCTATATTAGGAACTACGCGACCATTATGACGGCGCGTATTATTATAACACTATAAACTTAAATGGCCCTGTTGACTGGATTTAATTCACTTCACTTTTTCACTCTTCACTTCAGACAGCCATATCATAGGCCAAATTACAACCTTGTTTTCTGGCCTTCCGTTAGCAGCAACACTGTTAACAGAAGTTTTTGTTAATAGTATTAGTGAATTAGCCACTTTCTAACATGTTATCGAGGTTATATGTAGCTTAAGTTTCATTTCCGAAAATCGGAAAAAGATTGAAGCTTTACCCCAATAAAAATAAAACCTATTGACAATTTTATTAATAATTTCAGACCGGGTTATGATAACATATATATCAGGCGAACGCATTCTGGTGTTAGCCAAATCTATAAGTAAGCTTTTAAGTAAGTAAATAAACCCGCCATTTGTGTTAATGACATTTAAAATAATAATAAAATACGGGACAATCTTACAGTTCACTAAGGCTTTTATTATTGATACTAGACGACCATATATTTCATAGATTATAATGGTAGGATTCCACGGTTATCTATGTCACTCGATCTCGTTAATTAACATGATTATGTTGTTTAATAATAATTTTCCTTAACTTAACACATCTATTATCTATAGGGTAGGGTATCTATAGGGTTAAAAAAGCATGATGAAAACAATATCCTACTCATATGTTACTTTTGTCACTTGTTTATATATAACCCGGTCTGTCTTTCTTCAAACCTTACATGTTCACAGTTAGGTATACCACCAGATTCCATGTTAGGCACTACGTGATCACTGAACGTGAACTTATATTGTCCTTTTGAATAGATTTAAACACTTCTCACTTCTCGTCACTAAACATGACATTTAGTCCAGTGTCCAAATTGTATCAAATTGCTGTTTTATGTGCTTCTCTGTAAGCAAGGGTTTAACAGCATGCCCATGATAGTATAAACCCTCCTCTTTATGGAGACACCTCGAACAGTCCACACTTGTGTGCAATAAATCAACGAAATGCCTTGTCGATTCAAAATCATTTTCTTTGTAGTCCATTACCATGGCTGGTGGCCGTTCTTTGTCGGTGTAGCAGAGACGTTTCCTTTTGCTCAACCTTTTTTTAGCTGCAACAATATTATACGTAAATAAATCATCAGAAAAATGTATGATAGTTAAGTAGTAGTTACTTATAGTAGATAATTATATCACAAACATGTAAAAATAACGACTTACGTTTATGTAGATCAGTTTCTGTAGCTTCTTTATATATCGCAAATATTTGCGACCTTTTAACTAGATCAATATTACATAGAAAACTAGTTTTAATATTCATGATATCCAAAAAAAATATGAATAACACAGCTGAAGTAGGTCTACGAACGAACATGTAACATCTTTGTGATAAAAACGAATAAGTATGGTAGTTTTGAATCATTCGTCTACCCTCATCGATTATTATACTAATCATCAGAGCTCGGACAGGGTGAGCTATTCTTATGTCATTAATGTCATGCGTTAATATTAATATGGATACACCCTGAAAATAAATATTAAAACAAAACGAAACTTTAATTGATTATGATTAAACTATAATGATAATGCATTGCAAAAAGAGTACTCTCTACGATTTTTAATTTATTATAAAGTTTCTGTGTAAAAGAACTATCAGTTTTTCTATATTTACTATTTTCAACGTATTTCTTCTTACGTTTGATATCGACTTAAGTATAGATATAATTCAACAAAGTAAGGTACCTAATTAAATTACACTTTGGACAAATACCATTGACAGGTATGTCCATGTAATGCAAACTCTCAAAACAGCTCACCCTATCCGAGCTCTGCTAATCATAGTCGTAATGGATTAATATCTGAGCAGCAAAATAAACTTATGATGAATTTCGACTGCCTAGTCAATTGAACCGATGGTCGAGTGGCTAACGAGGCAAGTAACTGTCGACCTAGCTTTAGAGTCGCGGGTTCAAATCCCGCACCCAACGAAAAAAATGTTGGGAAAGAAGTGTTTTTGGAATTGTTTGGATATTCACTAGTAGTGAATCGGAAACATCGCAAGAAAAATAAATGCACAAAGGTAGCACATAAATAGAAAGCACATTCCAAATTGCGTCATAATACCGCCATTATCGATCGATAATGCGTTGGCAAGATTACTTGACAGTATAATATAGGAAAAATAATAACCCAAGAAAAATATAATTATATCCAAGATGAGGAATTAGTTTTTGTTTCCATCTGTGTTAACAGCGCCATCTAGTGAAACTATGCCGATCCTCTGAGGTTTACATTTACATCTATAATGATATTACACGTCGTGCACATAGATGGCGTTAGCAAGCGCGTCAAGGGAAACAGTTTGCGACTTGACCATGCACTTATGCTGTCTAGTGTACGTAGATAAACGATTTGACAGTACAGAAAGGTTATGAAAAACAAGCAATAACAGACGCGAAACTCATTTTGAGGAACATCTACATCTATGCCTACTCCTACGAGTTTAAAATGTAGGTATTTATTTATTTATTTATTTGGTTTAAACGAAATTACACAGCATTACAGTATATACTAATGCACTGCGAAATTACAGAATGTACACACAAAAACAATCTTATTAACTAACTGAGGATGGACGGTCATCCAATGCCTCACAAAGGTTTTTGCATTTGTCACAAATTAGCCTCCAACTACTTGCAAAAACATCGCAGTCAGGAGCCGACTTGAGAAGTGCGTTGATGTAGTGCAAAGCGCGAGCCCGTGGAGATTGCCTGTGTGCCACAGTGCGCGCTTTAGGTGCTGCAAGTAAGTCGCAATGACGAGGTCTAAAATTAAACTTTGCCTGAGACAGAGAAGGGACGCGGAGGTGCAACAGCTGCGAGACCAGCAGAGGGCAGTCTGAATCCCCCCGTAATATTCTGCACGCCCCGGTCATGAGTGCATAATTATGCCTCACTTCCAGGGAGTTAAAACCCAGAGTTCCAAGCAAATATTTTGTCGGGTAAAGGAAGGGATAGTACCCATAGATTTTTTTAAATAAAAATCTCAGGAACGTCTTTTGTATTTTCTCCAGAAGCAAGGCGTAAGTGACCTCATGGGGATTCCACACTATAGACGCTGCCTCTAGTTTACTCCTAACTAAAGCGGTAAATAAAATCTTGATGACAAACGCGTTGTCAAAATCGCGTGCGTTGCGGATAACAAAGCCCAATCTCCGATAGCAGTCGGTAGCTAGGCTACTCATATGAGCATGAAAATTGAGGTGCGAATCAAATATGATACCTAGGTCTTTAATACAGTCAACGCGGTTTATTAATTCCGTCCCTAACATGTAATTACCACATAGGGGACTACGAGATCGGCTAAAAGACACCACGGAGCACTTCTCAGGGTGGAAAAACAGTTTGTTCGAGATACTCCATTCATACATCCTGTTAACATCTTCTTGGAGCGATTCCAAGTCAGATGGCTGTTCTAGACCATAAACAAGCTTTAGGTCATCGGCGTAAAGAAGACATTGCGCACATCTAGGGAGAGACGCCAAGTCATTAATCATGACGCCGAACAGAAAGGGGTATCACACATTAGGTATTTCTAATACCCAACCTCCATACTTGACTTGAGTACCAATACAACTTAAATACATAGATTAACTATGCAGTCGCAATGCAAACTCTTTAATAATTTTTCCTATTTGACATTGTCATTTGTCAGTAAGTACATTATCAATTATCCGTACTGATAACTGTGTGTAATATATTTATTGCCGAGTGCTTTTAAAATGCCGCGAAGGAAAAAAACGTGCGATGAATTTGTGGAGTTGTGGACAAAGGATTATCCTGAATGGCTTCGCCCGCGTAGTAAGTGTAATTTTCCAATAATTGTGCAATAAAAGCTAGTTTATGTTCATGATAATATTAAAATACCAAAATATGTCCACGAATTTCATAATATTTCCTTGTATACTATGTTCTTGATACATTTGTCTATAACTTTCCAAATAAAAACGTTAGCGGTTTAGGCTATGCGCTGCCTGTCAATAGATTAGTAACGAAGAGTTTTATATATATAGATAACACTTCAATCAACAAGATAAATCTGAAGCAATGGTGTTCTGCCAAATTGTGTTCTGGCCAGCCTATGAAGACCCATAACGTGAACAATAATATGTTCTGTCGTGGTATCGGTAATATGACGTACACGACACTAACAAGACCATAAAAAAACGCTTTCATTATTATTTCTAAATTACTACAAGATATAAATCAAACTGCTAAAAAGGATAGGTACGTGTGAGTTTAAATAAAAAATACGTGTAATTTGGTATTTTAATTTCAATAACAATATAGGATAAATCGCCAGTATCTGGCCACCCTTCAATAATATAATAACTGGCCAGTAATTAACACCTTATACTAAAAATGAATTCTATTATAGGTGAATAGAGCTCATTTTTTGTATATGGTGGCCAGTTATTGAACGGTGGCCAGTTACTGGCGATTTACCCTACATACCTATTATTATAATTCTGACAACGCAACGAATCCTCAAATAAATAAAGAATCGGCAGCGCGCTTGTGGTTCTTGTGGAGACAAGCGGCCATAGGCGATGGTGTCTGCTTACCGTCAGGTAGGCCGTATGCTTGTATGCCACTAATATTATAAATGCGAAAGTAACTCCGTCTATCTGTTACCTTTTCACGCTTAAACCGCTGAATCAAATGAGATGTGGCTTGGCAATGAGATAGTTTGATAATTTTTATCCTGAAAATCATCCCTTAAGATGGAGAAATGGGGGCGAAAGTTTGTAGATACGATATAAAGGACTTCCACACGGACGAAACCGCGGGCAAAAGCTAGTCGTAGTATTAAAAAAAAAACATTGTGGAAGGCCTTTACCATGGAAGGAACCCTAAACTGAGAAATACTAAATATTTGCCAACTTTCCATATCCATACTAAAATGTGTGTCTGTCTATGACCTCTTCACGCTTAAAGCCCTGAACTGATTTCAATGAAATTTGGTATAGTATAGAGATAGTTTGAGCCCCGGGGAATGACATAGGATAGTTTTTATCTCGGAAATCATCTCCCAAGGGGGTGAAATGGGGGTGAAAGTTCATATGGAGATACGATATTAATGAGTTCCACGCGGAGTGAGTCGCGGGCAGAAGCTATATTAAATAAAATTAAACAGCACATTTGAGACTAGGTCGATTTGTGGTTACGATTGTCCCCAAATATTTATTTATGTCAGGGTCTGACTGAAAAACAGCGTCGCGGTTTAGGAACTATACAGTCAACTTTACATTCAATTATACACTATTTTTTATTTTTTTTATATGAATTTACTAAAGACTGACGACTTCTGTAGCCTAGGTGGTAGTAACCCTGCCTACGAAGCCAGAGGTCCCGGGTTCGAATCCCGGTAAGGGCATTTATTTGTGTGATGAGCATGAATATATGTTGCTGAGTCATGGATGTTTTCTATGTATTTAAGTATTTATTTATGTATATAAGTATGTATAACCGTCGTCTAGTACCCATAGTACAAGCTTTGCTTAGTTTGGGACTAGGTCGATTTGTGTAAGATTGTCCCCAAATACATTTTTAAATAAAGGAAAAATTTAAAAATTTAATGCTCCGAGCCGGATTCGAACCGGCCACCACAGGCATTCATGGCCCGTCGCTACTAACCAACTGAGCTATCGGAACAATCCGGTTCGGGCACCAAATTCTTCAATCAGTTCCTTCCTACAACGCCTTAGGGAGGCGTGTAGCGACATCTACCAGAAGACTTAGGCTTCTTAACGGCACCAACGTCTCAAATTATATTGAGAAATCGGCAGTAACGATGCGCCACCCCATACTAAATAAATTTTGTATTAAGCAGTTACGCTGCTAACGAAATTATACATTTTTAAATAAAGGAAAAATGAAAAATTTTATGCTCCAAGCCGGATTTTTCAATTTTTCCTTTGTTTAAAAATGTATAATTTCGTTAGCAGCGTAACTGCTTAATACAAAATTAATTGTCCCCAAATATTTATTTATATTTTATTTATTTACTTTGTATGAAAATGCTCTTTTTTTTTCATTTCTTGTAACAGAAACTAGTTTCTGACCTAGATACGGCGGACCTAGTTGTGTATACAAAGATTCATATTATTCTAGCATTTCGTTTTAAAATTAGCACCAAACTTCGTGTCTATGGATAAACGAGAGTCTTGGCGACCCATTTAATGCCGGCTGTACACATTGGGCCAACGTTGGCGCGTGAGCAGAAGGCAGCTATGTAAACGAAAGAGATCGAGTTATGGCCCTCTCCCTCTAACGCATAGCTGCCTTCTGCTCACGCGCCAACGCTGGCCCAGTGTGTACAGCAGGCTTAAGTCTAATTTGTACACTGTATGTATAAAATGTGAGGTTACATAAAGGTTTTCTATATCTGTCTAAAAAATCTTTTTTTTTGCAGACGACTCTGTGTAGCCACCACACCGGGCTGTATCGAGCATGGACGATATGTGAAGTGACAGTTCCGTGGTCAGTGTACATAGTGCGCGTAAATTTCAAGTTCCGTCGGTCGCGTCTTGTGTAGACATAGCCGTACATTACAGGTCAGTCGCGAGTCAGTCTTGTGTAGCCATAGTTGTACATTACAAGTCAATCTTCGGAATACAAAGCAAAATGAATCTAGGACAGTAGTCTCTCTGCGCCGGCCCGTGGCGAGAGCGGAGGGGCGCCCAAAATGACAAGGCGGGGAAAAATCAAGCGCAGAAAAAGTTGGAATGTGAAGTGAGAGCGCCAAAGAGCGCCTAAAGACCAACTCACACCCTGATTGAGGACTAAGGGCGGTGCTGAGTCTACTATTGGAATTTGGGTAAGTTTGTGGGCTAGAAAAAGACGGCAATATCACACTTTCTCCATCTGTAAAACTAACTGCTGTGGGAGCATTCAAAATGAAATTTCATATGCTCTGCCTACCCGTTTTGGGAACTGGCATAATATGTATTGACTGTCAACTTAATACTGATACATCAAATAGAAGGTACTCGCTCGCATGTATGCGTAATTTCATGGTGTTTAAACGTGTTCAAATATTATTGACCACCTTTGCAATTCATGATGTGTTTGTCGGCTGTTCTATATTAACTGTCACCACCACAGATTGATACAAAGATAATGTACTGGTACAATAATACTATAGGATTGTTCAACTGAGACGGTGCTACGGGTTATACTTCAGACCACTTTACAAAAATATCTGCACATATTGGAGAACTCGTACCCTTTGACGTTTCCTCTCTCGCTCGTTCACGTATCATGCGCCCTCTCAGTTAAACGGTACGCGTATACAAAGATGCTATTTATAATTGTTTAGAATTTGGTCATGGTAATATGTCAATATTGGTTTCACTGGGCTAAATGCTCTACAGTCACCAGCATTCATTTCTGGCACAAGAAAGCACGCATGAACATCTGAAACAACAATGGACCTATAATACTCAGGACAAGCTACGTGTTGCCACAATGAGGGACGGCAAGGCTCCTATGCAGCTAAATTAAGAACTGATCTTAAAATGGCTGATGGCTTACCAGAAACAACCTACTTAATTTGGGCAGGTAATGATTTATTTGCCGCAACCTCATACTTAATCAGTTGCGGTAAACAAAAAAAGGTGGAATTATGACAAGGACAACGAATGATATTTCCCTTTCTGTCACACTTATTGAGATTTGTATGCTACCGTCTCGCTCGGACGTGGTATTATTACCGTAGCTTGTCCTGAGTATCATAGTTCCATGGACATACCTCTATTTCTGGGGTATTTCGGACGTGTCAGATATTTTTGCCCGCTTTATTATCGCACATATTAATGCTGGTGAGTGTAAAACCTGTTGAAATACGGGTCACATGGAAGCAAATATCATGACGGTAACTTTAGACTTGCAAATCAATGCTCAAGCTACTTTTATGCAGATTGGTTCAACAAGTTTTTAATAAGGGGGATTGTAAAAAAAGATGCTAAAGTCGGATTATTACTATACAAAACGTGAGCGACACTTACCAATGAGAAATCGTATTTTGTCAGTGCTAAATAAATGTAAGTAGCATAATAGGATATGAAATGAAATAAATGTACTGCTTAATATCGGTTAAATTGTCTGTCGAATTCAAATTGTATATAATTATATTTATGATCAACCAGAAACATAATCATAAACTAACCAACCGAATTTACTACGATAACTGCAAGTTGCACCGTGATGAAGATTGAAGTGTCTTGGTATAGTCATGCCGTGCCCGCAGATAGTAAACACTGTTAACATTACTACATTTTCTAATGACTTAAAGAAATCTTATATTTAGAGGGTATCAACCTATTTAATACTCCTTGATTGAGTCGTATGGCAAATGCTGTGCCAAAACTACGTTAAATTGTTGCATTCATAATAATTTATTATTCTGATTAGTTTAAAATAAAACATGATAATGTTTCTGGTTTTATTTTATTGCCTAACTGCAGGTATTAGTTATAGGACGTTTTCTGGCGAAACAAAATGACAGGTTCATTATTACTGAATATTTTGTAAAAAGCTCTGTAATTATCAGCTTTGTACGTTTTGCGTTTATAAGAGCTAGTTTAAAAATATACATTATTAATTTTCTCAATAAAAAAACCTTGATATGTATTATGGAACCAAAGGTTTTGTTTTATAATGTGTCCCAAATTCGTGGTTATAACTTTTATAAGTGTGAAACTACTTCGTAATCGAAATACCTGTTTTAAGTGTGATATGGACCAGGGAGCACTGTGATATAACTATTCCACAAAATGCTTCATATATATCAGTAGGGTTGTCAAATATTTACAAAAACTATATTTTCACAGTCACAGGTGTCTTAACCATTATCAATATTCACAAGGTGCGTTGCAAATTGGTGCGTATGACCAGGCTAGTGGGAACGCAGTAAGTTGATGGTTACCTAATGTTTTCCAACTGTATCATTTGTCCGAACTTTCATTTCACCTAAAAGTCGTTTTTCTCTGAAGCCATGACATTTACATAATTAGTAAAAACAAACCTAACCTAATAAGTTCTACACGATAAGTATTTAAAAAAGATGTGGTCTTTGAGAAAATTGGCTTTATGTCGAAATTAAATTTCGGACAAACGATACAGTTGGGAAATGAAATTTAGTGATTGCGATAAGATACCTGTTCAACTTACCTTAGGCCGGGTTGCACCAACTAAAATAAATAACAGGCAGATCAATGTTGGCCAATATAGCACCGGCAGCTGTCATTTCATAGAACTTGTCTAACTTTCCATACATTCAGATTTTAACGAACACTGCATACGATTACCTACAGGTGGTGCAACCCCTAAGGGTGTCCCCCATATAAAACAAAGAACTGTGAACTGATGAAATTTATGGGTCATGTAGTTGAAACTCTAAAGTAACTTCCTGGTCGCTAATATATATTGTAATATATTCACATAATTAAGTGCGGATTTCAAATAATTTTGAAATATACCAATTCTTTGATAGTATAGTAAGAGTTGCCGCCAAAACTGTCGTCAAAACTGAATTTATTCATATCATCACATTTGCAAACGACGTTAGTCAACCAAAATGATTGTCAAAATCAGCTAGTACATCTGACGAAGGCACAGCAAATAAAACTGGTCTTTATAAACAAGTTCTTGCAGATAAAAAATCATTGCCATGGATTTGATTTACAGGTAGTTGCTGAACCTCTAGGCAATTCGCGTTAAGCATTTGCACTTTTTTATTATGCTACATTTGGCGCCCGCTGTTATAATCATATGGTCATTAACTTTGCTGTGCCACGTCAAATTGTCGAATGGCGAAAATGTATAATAAATAAATGTACACTTCTGATTCAATGTCTATATCCAAATACATGATGTAAAACATTAAAAAAAATATTTGTAATTCGAAAGAATCAAACGGTGTTAATGTTCGTCTTTTAAAACCGTTTCGGAAATGCGATTGAAGTTAACCTGTCTATGGGTGTGAAACTTTATCAAATAATGTTCTTTGCTATAGTTCCATGCCCGTAAAAGTCGTAAACACATCACAAGCTCTTTTGATAACTTACGATATCCTAAAGCCTTCATAAATGGGTCAATATTATTGCCCAATTAAAACTGTATCTCTTTCAGTCCAATAAAGTAAGACTGAGAATGTATATGGTATTGTGGCAATAAATTGATTGGGAGGCCTGAGTGTAATCGCATCTGTTAGAATACGTCAATTAAATTTTGTTTAGAGCAGAAAGTAGAGGTATAATAGAATGCTAATGCAAAAGAAAAACTCAGGCCGTCAAAGTGCCAGAATCTATATAGAGTTGTCAAATTCACCTTTGGTCCTTGAACAGATAAGGCCTGGATAATAACGGTGCGGCCTGCGGTGGCGATCACTATTGACCGCCACCGCAGGCCGAGCCAGTCTTTAAGAGGCTTAATATGTAGATATTGGATTTCAAGGCGGCGTTATGAGTTTTGGATATTAAACTCCAATTTCAACGGTATGATTTCTTTAATATTAGTGTTCTTTTATACTTACTCTCTGTTTAGGATAAGTGTTGATGTCTCAAATATGTAAACCCGAGTCATTTTGGAGTTTTATTTAAAGAGTTCTACCGGTGGAGAGGAAATCTATGTAACAGTGTAATATGGCGACTATGTGTGGAATTTCAGGTGCTGGATTCTATAAGTTTAATTTCGGCACCGGTGACTGACTACTGAAAGTCGACTCTGGGCCCCCTTTCCACGAAAATGTATTACATTCATGTTCATTCATTGGTTATCCATTACCGCTGCATTGTGTATTCAATTTCAAAGCCTTCATTTGCTGATACAATACGATTACGACGTGTTACACACTTTATAATATTACGTATTTATATTTGATCAGCGTGTCCTTTTGACACAAAGGCCTCCTCTGTTTCCTTCCATCTGAGCCTGTCTCTTGCTAGCCTGACCCACATTGGGCCAGCGACCCCTTTGAGGTCATCTGACCATCTCATTGGCGGTCTCCCTCTTTCTCTTTTTGCATTGTGCCGCGGTACCTGTTTGTCCAATTGTGTATGCGACAATGAAATCAAATCATGCAAGGCAATATTCACCACTTCTATGAGACGTATAGATTTGAATCTTTAACAAAGACATTTCAGTAATCTAGTACTATCAAGATGATCTGCTGATGGAGCCAGAAAGTAGAACTCTTGACGAGTAAAGCTTGTACTAAAACAATTACCCCCTTATTCATAAAACTTAAAACGCCTCTGCTAAATAAAATGTACTTTTTCCCTTTCTTACGAACACATATGGCAAAGTGATAGATAAAGACAAAGTAATTTTAAAGCCATTTGAGTTAAAATAGGCTTGTTGAACGCCATTAGTATTTTTATGTAAATAGTTATTTGATTGTAATTAACCACTCGGGGATTTGGAAATGAACAAATCTACACAATGTTCACAAAAATTGCATTCTTGGCTTTGGAATTTGTTTTGATAAACTTCAGTTGTAGTTGCTGAAGATTTAATGCGGGGACCACGGGTTAGTTCTAGATCCCGTCCAGAGTGAACGTTCAGTGTCGGTCAGGTTAGGCTAGACTCACATTCCTGTCGAAATTGTCTGTAAGGTGCCGCGGGCGCATCTAATATGTGTATTAAAACAACCTGCTTAATTTATTGAAATAAAAACGTTAAACATGTTTCATATTGTTTACATTACAAACCTTGTTAACTCGTTCACCCCCACGTTACGCGTAACCGTAACCGGTTACCTACGAATTAACCGGTATTTAGGTCACGTTCGAACGAATTGATTTGGGAACGTATCGAAGCGCTCCCTAACCGGTTACTCGGTGTTTGGATACGGGATCAATCACCGCGTCGGTGGCGCCGATTCGTTCGTATTTTGCTGACGCGCTAGTCGCCGGCTGCTCATATCGTCGAAAATCACCGCTAACACGGAGGGAGCGCTTTATAACCGGTAAATGGATTTCCTTCCCTGTTTGCGCACCGAGATATTAACCGATTAGAGCGATGCTTTGCGAGCGTATCCTTTATTATGGTTAGCCTCAGGGTAGCTCTAACCGGTACGACAAAACTAACCGGATTACAATCTCTGAGCGCTACGCCATTGTCCGTAGCGGCTTAACCCTTTCGCCGCCACAGAAAAAATGCGAAATGGCACCCCCATGCCACGCACTCTATTGCTTTTGGACTTAGTATGAAGTCGATAGGACTATTGCGAATAAACCTATGAATTGGAAGATAAATTATTCACAATTCTCCTTCGAAAGGTCCTAATGCGCGCATGCGTCACAGCGTCAAAATTGGCGCTGAACGGGTTAACTTCATCTATAACCTCAGAATAAATAATAGTAAGACGTACAGAAGGTTCTCTGTTAACAAATCCCCTGTTTAGGTATCGAGCCAAAACGTGGTCAGCCCTTTATATCGCATGCAACGCGCTGCGATAGAACGCGTGCGTGCCGTAGCAGCGCTAACATACCGGCTGGGGCCGGTAGGCGTACTTGTAGCGGCAATGTATGCACTTATGGAATCATATCAGCCGAAAAACTTCCACTGCTGGATATAGGCCTCCCCAAAGAGTGCCAAAGTGACCGGTCCTGCGCCACCCGCATCCAGCGGACTCCCGCGACCTTTTCCAGGTCATCAGTCCACCTTGTGGGGGGCCTACCCACGCCGCGCCTTCTGGTACGTAGTCGCCACTCGAGAACCTTTACGCCCCAACGGCCATCGGTTCTACGTGCTATGTGCCCCGCCCACTGCCACTTAAGTTTAGCGATTCAGAGGGCTATATCGCGGTTACCTTGGTTCTGCTGCTGCTGTCATGTAATAAAGTAAACTAATCTTGCAAGTCGATTTTCACCTACAACCAGTAGGGTGGGGTGGGGGTGGGTTTTGTCCATGAATCGTAGCGATTTAAAATTTTGCAAGTAGGTACAGTGAGCGTCATATAGTTAGTAGCCGCCAGAGTAGCCAAATATTTCGTAACACACCCTTATTCTTACAGTAATAAAGACGTGTACCGAAATATTGGCTACCTTGGCTGCTACTAACTATAAGACGCTGACTGTACTATCAAGCTGATCTAATGATGAAGTCAGAAGGTGGAACTCTTCAAGGATAACAGTTAATCATGGCGACTTTTGTCAGCGACATAAACGCGCGACTCTATCGCGGAATTAGGCTCTGGTTTCCTAGGATAGCGTTGCCGTGAGTGTTGTAATTAGAAAGAGACGCATAGTCTATCTCGCCGGCACATGACGGCACCGCTACCCTAGGAAACCAGAGCTTTAGTTAATAATTAACAACTTACAGAAGTTGAAAAACCCCCGATATTTCAATTGCTCAAAGGTTAGCTGGAAGAGATCCCCTTATAGGGATAAGATCGCCTTTGTACTTTGCATATACATTTTCACTTTAAAGTTCAATATCTCAAAACCGGCTGAACACCGATTTTGTTGAAACGTAGCTAAGAACTATTTCGATCACGTCAGCTTTCGGACAAAAGAAACCGCATTAAAATCGGTCCATCAGACAGACTTATAACACCTCTCTTTTTGCGTCGTGGGTTAAAAATTATACATCTATTTGCAGTCTACTACTGTACCTACATAGAACCTTAAGAATACAGGAAAGTGAATATAGTATTTCGCGATCGAGTAAATAAGTAATTACACTTTGAAAAATACCAAATAAAAATCAGATTATAGGTAGAATAATTTATTTAACTAGCTGTACCACCTTACGCTAAATTATTTACAAGTTGGGTTAGTTCCGGAAAATACATACTAACAAAAAAATTTAACAGGTCTCCTTACGAAACACCTACGTTTAATTAATAAACTGAGCGCCATTTTGATAAAAGCACGTTTTTAAGTTATGATTATAGAGCGTTGGTTCAGCGGGTTTTACCGCCATCACCCCTCCACGTAGTACTTTTAAGAAGGCAGATTTGATGTTATATTCAGAGCAATGACGCTAGTTCCAGTATCAAAGAGGCAACCGGATGGCACGCGGTATCCCGAAGCGTTGTGGAACCGCCTCGTGCAACTCGAACTGAGCCAACTTGGCCTGGGGTGGAAAAAAAAAATCGGCTGCCTGGCGACATTTTTTTTTCTATTGCTATTTGGCAGAACTATAGAATTTACCTCTTGGATACTGCAACTACGCGTCATTGCTTTAACTATTATATTATAGCTTGACCACAACCGCTGTGCCGCTCCTTAGGTATGCGAGCGGCGAGACGGGGGGGGCAGAGCCTTTGTCATTCCGCCGTCCCCGCCTCGCCCCGTCACCCCCGCCGCGTCACCCCGCCTCCCCGCGCATACCTAAGGAGCGGCACAGCGGTTGTGGTCAAGCTATAGTGCAGGTATGCCAAATTCAGAAAACAACGAACGACGGTTCAATCGCCGAAGCCTTGAATTTTTCTCGTAAAATGTTCAGTTTAATTTTACAAATCATACACCTAAACTAAAATCTTGACACAACCAATTTAACCCTTAAATGCATAATGATGTATATATGCATCGTATATTGTATATGTTTTTTTAAATACTATGATTTTTTTCTTTATTTTTCCCTCAATCTATACAACATGACACATCTATTTCAATTTATTAAAAAGTTATACAAGAAATCATGCATTTAAGGGTTAAGTTACAAATATGTTTTAATAAGGCGCAAAATGACCACTTATTTCTAAAGCCGAACCGAAAATTTTGCGCACTTGGTGTTAGCTGTTCTGTTCATGAAGGTGACAGTAGTCAGCATCTCACAGTTAATAGCAGCGAAAGTAGCCCACATTATTACTGAAGAAGTAAGAATGCGTTACGAAATATTTGGGTACCTTGGCTGCTACTATATGATGCTGACTCCACAGACACGTCAAGAACATTTATACGTTTGAGAGCTTATGTCTACGGAATAAAACTCGAAACTCTACAGATAATTCAGCTCATATTTTCATTGATAAGAATGCCTTTTGAAAGGCCTTTGGGCGGCTAGTGCCTAAAGACTGTCATTTAATTGTAAAATAGATTTAGTCGCACATTTCACACAAGTCACAGCCCTAATTAGAAGTCCTAACCCTCTTCTAAGTATTTAAGAAAATACTATATTAATTGACAGAATTTTTAGAAAACATTTAGTAAAATGTTGCCTAAGAAGGCCTACTGCGAAAATTCATTTAAATTTAAATGGAGTTGGCTTCAAAATTATCTTAAGGCGCCGTAGGTTCAGCGAAGTTAAGCGAACAGAGTTTTTGAAACAATATAATGCGTCTGTTTATAATAATATGGTTTCAAAAAAATACGAATAGTAATCTTGAGGCTTTTCTGCAGGGACATCAGTGATTCGAAACATGATTAAGCAATATTCGCTCGATAGAAAAAAATCACGAACATCGGTCAAAAAAACACAAAAATACACTTAAAATATTCATAACAAATTATGCAAAAAAACTATAAATACTAAAATTGCTTCTAAAAATCGGCAATATCATGTTTGAGGGAAATCAGTGATTACATTTTTATTTATATAAACGGTCAAAAAAATAAAATTAAAAAACATGATATCCGCGCTTCCGCGCACGCACTTCCATCTCGCTCACGCTTATGCTCAGTGAGAGGGAGAGAAGACCATGAACCTACGGCGCCTTAAATAATGATTAATTATGTACAAATGTAGAATAGTCAAAGAATATTGAAAGTAAACACTAAACAGTTTCTGAAGTGAAATCAGTTTAAGGGTGAGTATCCACCAAAACTGCGAGGTGACAGACCGGTGTGCGAGAAAAAAAAACAGGACAATTGCGAGTCGGGCTCGCCCACCGAGTATTCCGTACTTATTTTTCCCAGTACTTGTAGTACAAGACGATAGAACTTGCCAAACACAGTTCTAGGTCAACAGAAAGTACCTACCCTATACACTTTGATTCCCTTAAGACGCTGTCAACACCAAAATGCTCTTGAGGATTTTGGATAGCGCGCACACTGTCTATTTGCATCGGAGTAAACGAGAGCGAGTGTTACTGGGCGGCCCGGTTTTTGAAGATAATATTACATAAATATTGAAATAAAAAAAGGGTGGATTATTTGTGAAATATGACTCGTTAGCGGTTTAGGTATGAATATGTTGACTTCATGTTTTTAATTGCAGACCCATACGTCAAAAAAATAAAGACATAGAACCGTTTAATGTGATTTTAAGACCAATCTTTGCAATTATTTTCTATCGATTTCGTCCAATTATGTATCGAGCCCGTCCACGGTCTTTGAAATATGGTGAATATGAACATATATTTTATTTGATGTGCTAGAGCAAAGTTTTTCTTAAAAAACTGCTTAAATAACGTCAATTTCACCAAATTAGGTCTTGTCAGCCTCTTACTCGTAAGTGTCGAAATATAAGCTTTTGGCGGCATAAACGGCCGGCTTTTTTTTACGTTAACTTAATAGTTTGTTCTTTTCACAGTTTCACTGTAGACCTGAGTATATGGTTTTAATTTCAACTCGATACCGCCACGCGTTACCGAGGTAAAGGGTCTTAACAGACATGCTAGCTTCACTCACACAACTCTTCCTATTGGTGATTTTTTTCCTCGCGGACCATTCTGCTACCTTGCACAGCACGGCTAGCAGGCGACGGCGCGCGAGCTCTCTCGATTTTTCTCGCACTACCCGTCTCTCTCTCTTATTAAAACACTTAGAACAAGAGATATAGTGCGAGAAAAATCGAGAGTATGTCGCGGCCGTCGCGTGATAGACGTGCAGGTGAAGAGTATAGTCACCCCTATTTTCTACAGTTACATAATTATGGTAATTATAAGAAAGTGCTTTTACATAGAAATCTATGATCTTATTGCTTGATGTTTTTATGAGCTTTCTGATCTAAGTACATCTGTGATGTCACTGCTAGCCCACTCTTATTGCTTTTAGTATTATGCAATATAATTAATTAATGAGGTTTCCAACTTTGTAATGATATGAGTAAATTAATTTTAAATGTCACAAAATAAAATATTAAAAATAGTTACTATATATGCCAAAAACAATCCAATAAATTTCGATTAAATAAATAATTAAATAACAGAAACATTCTCTTATAAAAATAATGATCATTTCAGACTTGGGAGTCTTTTTTTTTGTCAAATTCAAATCTACTTACGAGTTTTGATGTTTTACTACATACATTTCCAATGTGACAAATTGGAGTACTTCCACGTTAGGTCTGAATCACAATGGCGCGGCCTGCGGTGGCGGTCAATAGTAAACTTTTTTTTTTATACAACGATGATGGCAAACAAGCGTACGGCCCACCTGATGGTAAGCGGACACTGCAGCCTATAGACGCATGCAACTCCGACGAAGGGCGTTGCCGACCCTTGATATGTTTGAGGATTCGCCGTGTTGACAGCTGAAGGAACAAACTCCCTCGCTCTCAACACAACGCATCCTCGGCTCTGTCAGCTAATGACAAGTTCACTATTGACCGCCGCGTTATAAAATTTATTTTTGGAGAATTTTTTTCTGTCATAACTTGCACCCTCACGGCGCCGCCATAACCTTCGGTAACTTACTCAAATAGTAGTCATGGTCGTACCTGGTGACTAGCACACCGTCGGTGACCTTGACCTCGTCGGGTGACGAGTAGTCGACATGGGCGCCGCGAGTAGTCGTCATCTTGCCGTCTACTGACTTGATGATGGCGTCGCCGGCGCAGAGGTCCCACTTCTTGATGACGGACGTGTGGAGGTACACGTCGTATGTACCTGGACAACGTTGTACAGTCAGCGTCATATAGTTAGTAGCAGCCAGAGTTGCCAAATATTTCGTAACACAGGGTGTGTTATATTAGATATATAGATTCTCCCCTAATATTTATTATTATAGCCGTGGTATTTAAAAACGCGGTTTTTTTTTTTTAATACAACGACGGTGGCAAACAAGCGTACGGCCCGCCTGATCGTAAGCGGACACCGCAACCTATAGACACGTGCAACTCCAAAGGAGTAGCATGGGCGTTGCCGACCCTTAATATGTTTGAGGATTCGCCGTGTTGACAGCTGAAGGAACAAATTCCCTCGCTCTCAACACAACGCATCCTCGGGAGCTCTGGCGACCTTGCTCACCACCAGAAACACAACACTGCTACAGAGCAAGTAGTAGTGTTATTATGGCTGTGGTCTTCTGCAAGGCGGAGGTACTTCCCCAGTTGGGCTGCTCCAAATTCGAGCGGGATGACATTTCGCTGTGCCCTACCTCAGTTAAAGGTGGTGGTGGTTTAAATAAATTAGGTACCATTAGCGACTGTCATGACTTTGTGTCCAGCGCCGGCCGCCGGCACCACCGTTGTCTTCGGCCCGAACGCCTGCTTCGCGATCTCGCCCACCTTGCCCGGGTGCGAGCGGGACACCACCACTGTCGGCTGGCTCTTGCTCTCTTCTTTCTGTAACGTCAGGTCCAGAGGTAAAGAGCATGTTAAAAAAAAAACCGGCCAAGTTCGTGTCGGGCCACGCACAGTGTAGGGTTCCGTAGTTGTCTGTCTTAGTTACATCGACGTGCGGTGCGGTTGCGTCGGCCGAATTTGTACGAAAATTGGTCTTTCCAAGTACACATTAAGTTGGTCGACTATTACTCGGTAACTACTTATGCCTACTTGTCCGTGATAGTTTTCCTTTTAAATTCATCATATGTACCACTACCACGAATTTTTTCATATCCCCAGTAGTAGCCATTTAGCCAGCAAGGGGGGGGGACACATGACTCGAACAAAAATGAGGGCTTTGAAGCTCAATATCTCGCAAACGAATCACTGATTTGAAAAAAGGATATAAGAAACCCATAATAGTTTTTAACGATCCAACGATACCCCACACTATGGGTTTAACGAGAAAAAAAAACTTGCATCCCCGCTTTAAATGTAGGGGAGGTACCCTGAAAAAAAAAAAACCAAGATTTTATTGTTCTGTTCTGGCGGCGTGATTGATTTATATACCCATGCCGAATTACAGTTTTCTAGATGTAATGGTTACTGAGCTAAGCCGAAGACGGACAGACGGACGGACATGGCGAAACTATAAGGGTTCCTTGTAGACTACGGAACCCTAAAAATGCTAATTAAATTTTCGGCTTTGCTCGTTGACATGGTTACAGTCAGCATCAAAAGTAACTACGCAATAGAAGACGTCAAAAGTTCTTATTCCCTTTTAATAGAGAGTTTTGACGTCTTCGTTTGCGTAGCTACTTTTGATGCTGACTGTAGGTGGTTTGTATATATGTATGCAATGATGTGAAATAAAAAAGAGTTAAATACGTTGTCTATACGAAATTCCTTGTTTAAAAATGGCCACCAAATCTGACAGCGCAGACACGTTTATCCGTCTCCAATGACGACGTGAAACTGAGGCAAGTTGGTGCAATTGGCTCAGTTTTAGTGTGCCACTTTTGGAGGGCTTATAACCTCTCGTTTATGAATACAGCCGTTTATATTTATCATTTTCTATTCGCAAGTAATTAAACGTAAGTTATGTAGGTACCTATGAAAGTTGCCCTTCAAAATATGCAAACCAATTTACAGGAACGTGCCGTTATTCGATTGAGCTGAAATGTGATATTGTATAGTAAATGCGCGAGGGTGCAATCTCAAGTATTAAATACTTGCATTTTGGCCTCGTGACCTAGTTATCCGTTTCATTATCTTGACCGCAATGTTCACAATACCTATGTGATGCAAATATTCGTCAGCCTTGGTATAGCCGAAATAGCTCAGTTGGGAGAGCGTTAGACTGAAGATCTAAAGGTCCCTGGTTCGATCCCTGGTTTCGGCAAATAAATATTTTTTTTACTGAAACAGACTATGTGAAATGGATTATTCTGTTAATGTTGCTTTTACGTGTTTCGTTGTATTACTCTTGACATAAAGTATCAAAATCGCAGACTACTGTTATTCCGCGATATTCGACGTATCCCCACTTTCACGTATTTGTCTTTCAAAATTAGAGTGAAAGAAATCAAAGCGAGCAATGTATTACAAGAAAATAATCGTAAATGTTTACTAGCACGAAATTCTAAATTTCGTTTCGATGGACGGATTTCAGACGTCGCGGGTTCAATTCCCGCTCCTGGCGAATAATTTTTCTCGAAAACTATTTTGCTCGAAATTTAACAAAATAATAAAAAAATATGTTTATTAAAAATAATATACCTATCTGTTTATACGAAAGTATTGGAAGTATTTATTTGCAAGGCCGGGCATCCCATAATGCACCTTGTTTTAATGGTTTTGGGATGGTAACATGATAAACCTCTGATAAAGAAGTCATCAAGAGACTGTACTTTCTTGCAACTATTTGTTGAGATCTATAGAAATGATGGCCTTTGTCTCCATCATCAGATCAGCTCAGAGGTGCCATAATATTGCTTTGTCCCCAAGCATACACAAGTATAACAAAGTATTTGTATTGTACCATTAATTACCTGGAAATTTACTGACAATGGGTTGCAAAATTTTTATGACTACTTTTATATTTAGGAACAGTGCAAGTTAAATATAGTCTATTTTTTTTAACTGTACTCTTGAATGGCCATTGTTTCTTGGCAGCGCGTGCAATATTTCATTTTAAAATATAAAGGTTCCCGCCTCGTGAAACGTTCATTGAATAATTTAATTATTTATCATATGGCAATTAAAATACAGTTTTTATCATTTAAATTTACATTCAGCTACTCGCAGCTGCACACTTCAAATGTTCATTGAATAATTAACTCTTAAAATTAACTACGAGATAAATGGGTAAGGCCGTTATTTCTTGTTCCTGATTAAGCAGCTTAAATCGTCTACATTTTAATCAATTCCAGTGTGTTACGAATATTAGTAATCCATTTATATGGCTAATTGGCGTAACACACTGGAAGTGATTAAAATGTAGACGATTTAAACTGCTTAATCAGGAACAAGAAATAACGGCCTCACCCAAATAACCACACACAGTGTGCCATGTATATTTGTATAAACCAGAGAAATGTTTACTTCATTGTTTATTTGGAATCTTTGGCTAGAACGATAGAGTTATTTGTACAATAATCCATACTTCCATACTAATATTATAAATGCGAAAGTGTGTCTGTCTGTCTGTCTGTCTGTCTGTCTGTTACCTCTTCACGCTTAAACCGCTGAACCGATTGCGATGAAATTTGGTATGAAGATAGTTTGAATCCCGGGGAAGGACATAGGATAGTTTTTATCCTGGAAATCACCCCCTAAGGGGATGAAATGGGGGGTTTAAGTTTGTATGGAGCTGCGATATAAACGATTTCCACGCGGACAGAGTCGCGGGCAGAAGCTAGTAATATTATAATAATAAACTCTTTATTTCAGACAATAATTATACATCCATATAATATTAGTATTTTACTTAACCTAGGTATGTTAGTATTATATTCTAGTTATACTTGAATTATAACAACCCAATGAGCATTGCGTTGCACCAAAGAGTGAACTAACAAAATAAATTGACTAATAATGCAATGCAACTCACATGAGTCACACTGGGAATGTTGTCCGAAGTCCGCTTGGTGTACCAGCCCCAATGCGTGCGGGGCAGGAACGGGTAGTGGATCACCCCGATTATTGGCACTCCTTTTATGGCAACACACACCATGGTTGTGACATACTGGTACAGACCCTCTGGAAGAGATGTTTAGTTTCTTGAGAAATTTGTTGGATACTAAATTAATATTGGATTTAGTAACGCTGCTAACGAAATGTATGAATTTCAAATTAAAGGTAGAATGGAAAAATTTCCAATTCAAGATTTAGTGCCCGAGACAGATTGTTGCGATAGCTCCGTTGGTTAGTCGTGACAGGGCATGTGTGTGACCTTTCACCTTGAATCAACTGACATCAGTTTTATCAAATACTAGCTTCTGCCTGTGACTCCGTCCGTATGGAACTAGTTTATATTGCAGCTCCATACAAACTTTTACCCCCCATTTCACCACCTTAAGGAATGATTTCCGGAATAAAAACTATCCTATGTTCTTCCCCAGGACTCAAACTATCTCTATTCAAAATTTTGTCAAATCGGTTCAGCGGTTTAAGCGCGAAGAGGTAACAGACAGACACACTTTCGCATTTATAATATTAGTATGGATGACACGAATGATAGACAAATCGATAAGAGAGAAACTGGAATGCGGTAGGAACCCACTACATGGGAACCAACATGCATACATGGCAGGTAAATCAACGGAGACCGCCCTGCATAACCTAGCGGTCAGGGTCGAGAGAGCACTAGACACTAAGCAGTATGCACTAGGCTGCTTCTTCGATGTGGAGGGAGCCTTTGACAAGGCAACCTTTGCGGCGGTGGAGAATAGTCTTGACAGAGAAGGAATCGATCGAGCAATAGCGAGATGGATTGGCAGAATGTTAAAAGATCGAGACATAACAGCGGAGCTGGGTGGGGTCTCAAAAAGAATAAGTCCGAGAAGAGGATTCCCGCAGGGAGGCTGCTTGTCCCCTCTGATGTGGTGTCTGCTACTGGACTCATTAGTGAAGACAGTCAACAGGGGAGGTGTGTATATGCAGGCCTACCCGGATGACGGAGTACTATTGGTGAGAGGAACGGTCCTAAACACCATAAGAGACGTAATGAACAGAGGTCTCAGAGAGGTGTTAGGATGGTGCAAAGACAGAGGTTTGGATCTGAATCCAACGAAGACAAAGCTGGTTTTATTCACTAACAAAAGGAAGAAGGAGGAAATAAAACCAATAAAGATACAGAACGCAGAACTAGAGATAGTAAAGGAGGTTAAGTATCTGGGAGTGACACTGGATAGCACACTCAGGTATAAAACCCATATTAAGGAGCAATCGGCCAAAGCCATTAGAACACTATTCCAATGTAAAAGGGCAGTGGGAAGAAGATGGGGATTGAGGCCCGAGATGATCCACTGGATCTATAGGGCGATCATTTTACCCAGGGTGCTATACGGGGCCGTGGTATGGTGGCACAGGGCTCGTATAAAAGAGTATCAAAAAGAACTAGACAAGGTGCAAAGACTAGCGTGCCTAATGGTGACGGGGGCTATGAGAACAACCCCGACACAAGCCTTGGAAGTACTGCTAGGTATGAAGTCAATGCGCATTGAAGTGGAGAAAAGGGCCATGGAACAGTGGTACAGGATGAAAGCATGCAAAGAATGGAGAGGAAGCTGCGTGGACAAAAGACACGCGCTGATACAGGAGGAGGCGCTATCGAAGATACACATGATGATAGCCAATAATGACCTTATAAAGAGGCAGGAGATATTCGATAAAAAGTACAAGATACATATAGGAGAAAGAGACAACTGGAAGGTAGACGTCGAGCACCCAATGACGGTCTGCTTCACAGATGGATCTAGAAGGGAATCAACGAAGTTAGCGGGAGCAGGTATAGTTATACCCAAGCTTCGAGAGAGAGTATCCATCCCACTGGGGAGGTATGCTAGTGTCTTCCAAGCAGAAGTGTGCGCGATAACGAGGTGTGCACAGATCATTAGAGAAGGAATGCAACAGACTGGAAGGGTAGTGATATACACGGACAGTCAGGCAGCACTGAAGGCACTGAGTAAGGCAACGGTAACTTCCGCCTTAGTGAAAGAATGTAAGGAAGAGCTTAACAAGTTAGGAGAAAACCCAGGTGTCACGTTGGCGTGGGTGCCAGGGCATCAGGGGATAGCGGGTAATGAGAAGGCAGATGAACTGGCTAGGGAGGGAGCGGGAAGGGAGTTTGTAGGCCCAGAACCGGTCCTTCCTTTCTCGGCTCAGGTCACAAAGGGGGTCATAGAAAGGCTAAAAGAACAAGAAGGGGAAAAAGAATGGAGGGAAGCATCTGGATATAGACAGACAAAGATGATGATAGAAGGTATGGATCATAAAAGAACCAGGTATCTGCTGAAACTGGGTAAGAGCAATCTGAGAATATTGACAGGTATCATAACCGGTCATAACACTCTAAATAGACACTTAAAGATAATAGGTATTAGCAACGACGCTTCCTGCCCACACTGTGGGGAGGAAGAAACCAGTAAGCATGTACTAGCGGAATGCTCCATGTACGCGGCACCGCGGTTTGGAGTATTCGGCAGAGATGTGTTAGAGGAGAGGGAATTGAGGGATGTCAACCTTAAAGATGTCCTTCTGTTCTGCAGGATCACAAGAAGAATGGAAGAATGTGATGTGGGAATGCTGCCGGGACAGTAACCCTAAGCTCCAACCTTAGGGAATGGGGCTGAATGAACGCGACGAGCGATCGACTGCCCGCCTGCTTCCGGCCAGGCGTCCCTACAGAACATCAACATGGATGACACGAAATGATGACGCGCTGCAGCATACAAAACTGGTAACTTAAAAGTTAATACTCTTGTCTTTACCTTTTTTGCACTTTCATAGTCTTTAATGCCTTAACACGTTCGCAACCAAGAACCCGCCTAGCGGGCACTCGTAATG
Source organism: Epinotia ramella (assembly GCA_947578815.1). Classification (NCBI taxonomy): domain Eukaryota; kingdom Metazoa; phylum Arthropoda; class Insecta; order Lepidoptera; family Tortricidae; genus Epinotia; species Epinotia ramella. The sequence goes on from OX388210.1 coordinate 1,219,308, forward strand.
ATTGCTCAGATGCAGGCTAAGCCCGCTAGGCGGGCAGTAGTATGAACTTACACGCCTCGCCAGCAAATTCTGTTGGTTTCTGGTGAATTGTTCCATTTTTAGTCGGGTTGCGAAAGTGTTAAGGGGAAAAGTTAAAATTAATTCACAATTCAAGTCTCTTGCTATTGTGTAAAGTCTACTCTCCAACGTAAAATAAATACAAGAGGATGACTATTACAGGTTCTTTGCTAAGAAATTTATATTGTGCCCTACAACGGGTTAAGAATCCATACTAATATTGTAAATGCGAAAGTGTGTCTGAGTGTCTATCTGTCTGTTACCTCTTCAAGCATAAACCGCTGAACCGATTTAGATGAATTTTGGTATAGAGATAGTTGAGTCCGTCGTTGAGTCATGAGTTTATCCCGGGATTCATCCCCTAAGGGGGTGAAATGGGGGGGTAAAAGTTTGTATGGAGCTGCGATATAAATTAGTTCCACGCGGACAGAGTCGCAAGGCAGTATCAAAGGCAGAAGCTAGTATTTTATAAATTAAATTGCTGAACATGCTGCTAATCTCATAAAATGTGAGTTTGTCTTTTGAAGGGGTCATTTCGCTGGTTACGCGACCACCTTCGGTTAGCGACCACCTGAAGGAGAAGGTTTTTTTCTATTGAAGATAACATCAATTCTACACACCCTATTGAGACAATTACTTGTACATGCATTTTTTTGTTGTTTTAGAATAGAAATCTACTAAAAAACCGAGAAAATATCCTTTCAGTTCACCAACTCAGCTTAAGTGGTCGCCCACCGGCACATGAAATTAGGTGGTCGCTAACCGGCGAAAAAAATAATTAAATATAAATAATATAAATAAATAAATAAATATTAGGGGACAATCTTACACAAATCGACCTAGTCCCATAGTAAGCTCATTAAGGCTTGTGTTATGGGTACTAGACGACGATATATATAATAGATAGAAATACTTAAATACATAGAAAACTTCCATGACTCAGAAACAAATATTCATGCTCATCACACAAATATTTGCCCTTACCGGGATTCAAACCCAGGACCTTCAGCTTCGTAGGCAGCATCACTACCCACTAGGCTAACCGGTCGTCAGAAATGACCCTATGTTATTCAATTATGGTATATGACTTGCCCCAAAGTAAGCTCTATAAGGCTTGTTTTATGTACTAGACAACAATATATTTTATAAATATGATATTGAAAACATCCAAAACTCAGAAGCAATTATTTATGGTCATCTAGCAATATTTGCTCTTAGGGATTTGAACCCGGGACTGTCAGCTTTATAGGTAAGGCTACTACCAAGTACCCACTAGGCCTATACTCAACCTTTTTTCTATGAGTGCCTCAAAGACATTTTAGCTAAAGAGTCCCGCACCACAAGGTACATACTTAAGGTTTTTGTTCCAGGATTACATGGTGGATGGTGAACCACTCGCAAAAGCTTGGCAGGTCGCAGGTTGAGTATAGCTGCACTAGGCTGAACTGGCTGTTAAAAAGATACAAACAAACAGGTAATACCTGTGTACTCTTGTGTGGCGTCCAACGGGTCGATCCACACCGTGACATCCTTGATATAAACCAGCTCATCGATCATGTAGTTAATCACGCCGTGTCCCGCCGGCGTGCTCTCCGTGTCTATGCTCTCCTGGTCGCTGCAGCCCGCTACGTTCACGTTGTGCTCCTCCGACACTATCGACAACTTCGGGAAAGTATTCTTCAAACTGTAATACATCGCGCAATGTGACGCGAAATCAGCATCCGTAACAGGATCGTTCGCGCCTTCCAGCGTCTTCCCTTTACTTTTCACGTTCATATCCGATTTCCCGCTAACCACCCTCTTACCACCGCGCTCAGCGGCGTAAATACCAGCTTTTAACAAACTTTTCAAATTAACTAAATCACTTTTGTCTGTAACTGCCGCGCCGCCAGAACGCCAGTATATTATTAGGAATAATAAAAAAACTAATAAAAAGCAAGCGAATTTGTTAATTCTTAATGTACCGCTGAAATTCATTGTGAACTAATACAATTTTAATTCATGGAAATATTTTTTTGTTGTGTTTGATACGTATGTAATGATAAGCAATGACAAGTGGATATGACTAGTTGACAGATTTACTGTTTTTGACAGTACTGAAACTCAAAACGTCAAATTTTAGATGTCTATGATAATAAACGGTACTCACACTATCGTACGGATTAATTTCTTTTCATCAAAACTATAACCTAGAGAGGCGGACGAATTCGACGGTGGAAAATGTTCTATCCGGAGCTGTGCTCGGAATCAACAATCATAGAAAAGATAATCTTGAAGTTACCTTTTGTATAGGAATCAAATCTATAATGTCACATCATTAAGAAAATGTCCCCTGGGTGGTACTAAAGAGTGACAAACTTTAAAGGCCAAAATAATGTATGCCATACGATTAAATAAATTAAGAAAATATGAGTTCCCTTTGTGTGGCCTAAAATTGATTGTCCTAAAATCTTTTGGCCAAATAGAATAAGAATGTGTTTATTGCCAGCACCTTAATATATGAAACAAAAGAAAAAGTACATGAACAAAAGAAAAAGTACAATCACATAACTTATCTAGTTAACATAGGGTGGTGTGACAATGGGAGCCGATCTCAGCATGTGCTAGGTTTAAGTGCCCAGCGCTGGTTTTCAGATTGGTCCCTCAGAAGAGGAGGACGGTCGCATTTGAATTCAGCTACCGTATCCATAAAAATATCTTGCCATTACTGCCACTATTTATATATCCAGCAGTGGACGTCTTTCGGCTGACATGATGAAATATAATAAGAATACAATTCAAAATAGGCGCAATATATTGATTATGTGTGTGTTAGTGTACGAGAGTATGAGTGTGCGTGTGTGTGGATGTGTGTCTGCGTTTCATCGTCTCGCCATATGTTTTATTGTTGAGGGGGAGTAAAGCTTGCTTTGTACATTAAGTAAGTGTGTTTTTACTGAGGATTTGAATTTCTGCACGTCTAGCATGGGACAGCCGCGACATAATCTCGATTTTTATGTGTTAGTGTGTGTTGTGTGTGTGTGTCTTGGAGAGACGGATAGTGCGAGAAAAATCGAGAGAGCTCGCGCGCCGTCGCGCGCTAGCCGTGCTGGAGTGACATAGGTCTCAGTATATATATATATTTCTCTATGGCCGTATCTTAAGCGGCGCTTACACTACCATACTAGATACATCCTACTGTAATGCGAAGTCGAATAAAAAATCTCCAATAGGAAACAAGACAAAAAATATTGTCATTGGCTTTGCCTTCAGTGTCACTGTCAATGTCATGTGTCCCTGACAAATAGTGAAGTAATCGTGCTCCAATCCAATCCAATCGTGCTATCTTGCGAATCGTTTGCGGTGGCGAACGGTGCTGGGTGGTTTCTGTTAAATTTTCCTTTATATTAATACTTTTCTTAGAAATTCATTAATAATTCAGTTCCCTTTACATCAACACTTGATCTTTGGTCTAAAAAATGATCCTCAATGATATGTCTAACATGGTAAGCGACTTTTCGTTAGAATATTTTATTCGTAAAATTCCTGTCTCGTGTTTTAAGTGCTGTAAGTATTACATCAAATTCTAAAAGGCAAACCGCCGATGAATTAATCCCGTCCTATTCTCATCCAAAGTTCTAGTTATAGTAGATATCAGAATTGCGAACTGAATTAAAATAAGCGCTGACTACATGCGATATCGTAAACTTAATCGAAATTTCTCTCCCCAGGCCGGTTGGTGGACCATTCTAATCGCCCTAAAAGTTATTCTCGCCTCTACATACTTTTTTTTTGCAAAGAAACCTAAAAAATATGACCCTCATAATGATGCACTTGCTACGGGTAACTATAAAGCATGGAAGACGGTGCCTCTCATAGAACACGACGTGACCGTTGAAGAGTCTCCTATTATGAGTAAAATTGACGATAACTGCTTAAATGTTGGTGCTACTAGTTTCCTGTGCTTTGACAAAGAAGAATCTATAATGGAAAGTGCAATAAAATGCTTGCATAAGTACGGAGTAGGTTCGTGCGGTCCGCGAGGGTTCTACGGCACGATCGACGTGCACTTGGAGCTTGAGGAGAGACTAGCCAAATTCCTGGAGGTGGAGGAGACGTGTGTGTACTCATATGGGTTTTCTACTATTGCTAGCGCCATACCAGCCTATGCTAAAAAACAGGATATTATTTTTGCGTAAGTTTGTTTATATTACTTTTAAATAATTTAACATCCATTTGTACAGTCAGCAGCAGAAGTTGCTATGGGGTCCTTTTTTTTTTGGGGTCTTAGTGCTCAAAATGCTCTAGGGAATAAGGATCATTGTAGGTCATTTTGAATGTGTTATTTTGCTTAGCTACTTTTGATGCTGACTCTAGTAACTATTAATTAGCATTACTATCAGCAAGAAAATCTTGTGACACATGGACAGACAAACTGAAATAATACAAGGGTTCCTATGGCTAAAATAATAACATTACATTATATTTTCCTTATCTACATTGTCATCATCCTCCTAGCGTTATTCCCGGTTGTGCCCTAAAGGAGCCGGGGTCTGCTTTGACACCTAATCCCAAGATTTGGCATAGGCATTAGTTTTACGAAAGAGACTGCCATCTGACCATCTAACACAGAGGGAAAACTAGACCTTATTGGGATTTGATTTCCTCATATACATATGGGATGTAATATTTCAATGTATACATTAATATGTGTGATATAATCTATACACGATGTTCCCGGGAATTTCCGTTAACTTCGGCATATTGCAGAGTACATTCACAGAAACAAATTAGCATAATTATTTCTTGAAAAAAAAAAAAATTTTTACAAAATAATTTAATGTAACATTAACGGTTATTGTCTTATTGTACTCGTACAAGGGTCTTGAAACACTTGAAATAAAAAATATGTACCTCCGAGTTCGTGCCTTATATCAAACAAACTCACTTTGTAAACCTTCTTGTAGTGTATAGGAATAGGAACCTTACAAAATTTAAAAAGCTGTTATGACGTCACAGTTATTTACACTGGGTAAATCTGCAAAACTGATTGAATTAAAATATTGAATATCTTGATAACAGTAAGAGTCACTCACTCACACTCACAACACTACTGTCTTGGAGAAATTAACTTTATTTGATCTAAACTATGCCCCCTTGCAATTACCGGAAATTTTCAAAAACACGTAGTATAAGTAACAACTGACAAAACTTTACGTAAAAAATCTAAAAACCTGCAATTGCCTCAATTTGATATTTGAAATATTTTTTCAGTGATGAAAAAGTTTGGTTCGCCATTCAAAAAGGCTTTGACGCAGCCCGTAGCACCGTTCGCTACTACAAGCACAATGACATGCAAGACTTGGAACAGCAGCTCACCGATGCCAAGGA